>CM060887.1:82451152-83651152 GCA_030762935.1 Hymenopus coronatus
ATGACTAATTCTCCTACATTTCCTAATAGTTGACTAAAGCGAGGACAGATAGCAGCACAAATCAGACAGCTAAACTATAACTGATGCATGACTTTTGCTGCATAGCCCAAGACCGGGTTACGGTCGTGGAATTGAATTAAAGTCTTGAAATACCTGCCCGAGCTATACTCGAGTATGGACTTCAATGTGTTAACTTTAAATTTTGTTCATGACGGATTGTTAATGAAAATATAATTTGAAGGTAGATTTATTTGTAATGTTATAAAGATTAATAAAATGATTATAGCTCTATATCATTTCTCTTTTAAGTGCCTGATGTGATGACTTATTCTACATAAAAGATACTATAAATTTATTCTAAGTAAATCAAGATAAAAATTACGATGTGAATCATTCACATGACATTGCCTACACCCCAGCGTTTAATTTTACTTTCTATATACGTTGTGCATTGTAAGTAGACAAGGTAACTGATATTTGCCCAAAACTTTCATTGCCCAGATTTCACCGAAATTGAGGACCTATCGAATAAAAGAAAAACATTTTTAGAAAAAGGTCTACGTGCATATCTTAAAAACTAAAAGCCAGTTAGCTACCAAACTTGGTATTTAAGTTAAGCATTATTCAAACAAGTGACAACGATTTTTAGGAAAATCCTTCTACCCAAAACTACATGGAAAATTTTCTGAAATGTTGGATTTTCCCAAAACTGGCTCTAATGCTATTCATTAAATTGCTATATATAAAAGATGGTTATATTAAAAGAAAATGCTTATCTTAAATATTCTGGAGTAGCCTGTAAAGACCTCTTCCTTCTGCATAAATTGTACTACACAAAAAGTGCAGATCTCGTTAAAACACACAATTTATGTCAAAGTTATTTTTGTAGTTGACTCTTTCCGAGATATGCCATGTTTTTTTATTACATTTCCAAAAATATTACGTCTTCAGATATTCCGCATTAAAGAAGATTTTATCATTCATCTCTCTTTATTTTTCATCCTTGTTATGCAAAGAGGTCGGAATTGTATAATCAAGCGACTAGCTCTTAAAACATTTGAGTATCGCTTTAGCTTGGTGTATCCCTCATTTTATTATTCCAAGAAAATGCGAAGAAAAAACATTTCGGTGTATCTCGATTGGCAGGAAGTAGAGAGAGAAATTAGATTTGTAATTATAGTGTTTTGCAGAATAGGTAGAAAAAGTCATGTGAAAGTAACACATCCGATTTCTAATCCTGACCATGCATAAAGTATTTTGACGTAATCACATTACGACCAAATCTTGAAATATTTCATTACCACTTTAACCTAGTATATTCCCTTATATCCCCTATAGATGGAAAATATTAATAAGACCATTTCTGCTAAATTTATTCCGGTTACCATGGTTCATAAAGAAGAATAAGCTTTGTAAAAATAGTTTGTTACAGAAAGGATACAGAAGGTCATGTGAACGGAAAATATTACATATTATATATAACTTCTAGAAAGTATTCTCAGGAAAAACTTATTTTTCTTTCCCTGCTACGGACGCAGTAGGAAGAGAGGGCATTTAAATCCACCCAAACTTTCAATACCGGAATTACACAGCAAATACACAGTGATTTGTGTAGAACTGACACATTTCTTTCTTTAATTATTCCATTGGAAATTCATTCAATGTCCCAATTTTAGCACTGGAGTTTCGATTCCTTGTCACTAGATGCGCAGATGTTTATGTTTTATTCCTAATTGCCTTGTTGGCTGCTGTTTCGACATTTTGTTCTTGTAGTCCATGTAAAAATGCAGTACGATGTAGAGCTGAGTGAAGGATATTTTCAGCAAGATGGTGCTACATACCATACATCAAATGAATCCATGAACCTAATTGCAAATTTCGTTGATAATTTCTAGGAACCTGTGGCCACCGAGATCTTCGGATTTGACATCGCTGGACTTCTTTCTATGGGGTTACTTAAAAGACAGGGTTTACGTCACACGTCCCCAGACATTGGACGTTCTGAAGCACAGCATCACAAAGGAGATTCAAGCTATTGACAACAGAGTCCTCCAACGAGTGGTCAGTAACATGGAATGACGTGTTGAGTTGTGCCTTATACAGGATGGAGGACATTTTCAACATTTGCTATAGAGGTAAATAATCTCCCAAAATTCCTCTACAGTTTAGGTATAATAAGTTTTCGCTAGCATAACACGTATTCAAACAATTAATGAAAGAAATGTGTCAGCTCTATATAAATCACTCTGTGCATATTTTGCATGTTTTGAGTATTTTCAAGAAAAACATCTCTGTGTTTATGTGTGTGGTGTGATGACAATGGACAATCAATATTTTGGTTAAAGAACTATATAATAAGCATATTTAATTGATAAAAATGTCCATCTTAATGCTCCGGGATTAACCTGTGATGACCACTTCATTCATAAATGATTTTCATCAATCTGGTATACGTGGTATACGTGAACCGATAGGCTAAGGTTTTACTATACAAAATGTAGACGTGTTTAAAATTTACATGTTATTGCAAATGCCTTTTTTGCTCTATAAACAATTTCCAATATATCCCTTATTAATGGTTCGCACTGGTTTCGATATTGAGTTGTTTTTCGCGATGGCATGGAAATAATATGAAATATTAAGGCCAGCACATAGCGTCCAGTTTTCTTAAACATTTGACCATCAATACATCATTTGTATCCACTTATAACCAAATGTGTACTTGAGCTATTTCTTTAAAGTCAGCCGTGCCCCGGCTCTAGTAGTTCCGCGGAGGTATACAGGTTTCCTCCGGTCGTGGGTTCAAGAGGATGAATGAAAGGCAGTTGTGACATAGAGGTATAATCGGCGCAACAGATTTGGACATGTGAAAATCTTAATGAGAGCTAGGAAGCGAGTTGTACTTTCAGATAAGCAGTTCACCAGTCGATTCATGCATGCTGGAAGAGTGCCTGTCACAGCCAATGTCAAATATCTGTCACCTCTTATGCACTGCACTGATAAACATGTGTTTTCATATGTATATTCATATCTACAAAACATCTATACAAATGGCCTACTATATAAACAATGTCAATCGTGTGCCTCCAATTCTTCCACACCTGACAGTCCTTCGTCTTCGCTCACGTCATTGTCATCATCAACGCTATCGCTAAATTTCTGAACCATTATTCCGGATTAGAATTCTTTCTATTTGAGTTTCTATAATTCTTTCTAATGATTTTCAATGTTCTCAACATGTCGACATACATTTTCCCATTCTGGCCTGCCAATTTCTGCAATTCGCTGGCGACACAACTGGTCCACTCTTTTAATTTAAAAGTAATATATTAAGTTTTATTTTTCTTTCTTTCTTTCTTATCTTTAAGCACCCTGGAAACGGAACTCAGTGAAATATCAGTTGCCTTGGCATTCACTTTCTACAGGCTTTTGGAGAACTCCCTTGAACATACATTTTCTTCCCTCATCTCTGCTTCTGGTTTTATGAAGTCAAGAACATTTGTAATCATTTCTCTGCTCTAAGTAATACCTTGATACTTAACTTTGAAAACGTAGGAGATATGGTTAAAAAAATAAAATGAACACTATTTACTGCTCACTTTGAATACAAACATATGCGGAACTCTTTCGATGCAAACCTTACAAAGTTTGCTCGCTGTGACTCATAAGTAAGCAAAGTATCATAACACAAACTCCGATAAGCTAGGCTCGGTAGCTGGGTTGGCGGTCAGGGTCACGACTCCAGAAGTTTTGCGCCGGCAATAATGTCGGGATCACGTGGCTGGCATTAAAATGCCTTCTGGCTGATTTTGGGACGTGTTGTTTTAGAAACACCCAATTAAATAGTAAATGTGAAAGTCTTCTAATTTATAGTTGCATGGGTCTTTATGCTAAGTTACAAAGTTGTTTGTTTCAAAGTGAGACTTATATTACGTGTACTTTGCTTTCGTTCTGAAGTTCGCATTGTCTGATAGCAGTATACGATATTTCACAATTTACATAGCTAAGTTTTCTGTATAGATCGAAAGGCAAGAAAATGGACCTTGCTCCCCGAAAGTGTGTTGCAATGTTAACGTAAGATTAAAGCCAAAGACCAACTGGGATTTTTTTTTTAATTATTTATTTTGACCAACCAGCAAAAAGCTATACAGGGCATTTATAATAATTTCACATAAAATAACAAGTAAATAACATTGATATGGGCCATATGACACTATTAACATATTATGTACATTGTCTACAAAGTATAGACCTTAAAAGAAATTACTATAGCTACGATGAAGTTTATAACAAGGTTAAAAATACAAATTTCAGGTAAACTAAAAAATGAAAATAAAAATAATAACAAGTTTGTAAAATAGGACTTGAAAAATGAATCTGTATTATTAACAATATTAATTGCCCGCCTAGGTAGTGTGGTGGTAGCGTGTCTGTCTCACATTCAAAAGGTCGTGACTTCGAATCTCGCTTAGGGTGAGTTACCCGGATAAGGTTTTTTCGGGGTTTTCCCTTATGCTGAGAAGACGAATGTCGAGTACCTTTAAGCTCCATGGACCTCGAGAGCATTTGAGCGTCATTTCCCCAATTTCATTCATCGTCCGATATGACCAACCGGGTTAAAGGACGTTAAAATACAAAACCAACAAAAAAACAACAAAAACAACAAAAAACATGAAGAAAGGAGGTATAATTATTACAAATTAGGTTGAATAAGTCTTGTTCAATTTCGGTGTCCGATAAGATATCTTGAGGTAAGTTTCTGTTCAGTGTTGGCTGTTGACGTCTTCTTTCTCCCAGTTTGTTCAGAAACGCTAGGCAACTTAGAGTAGATCTTTGAGAGAGATCTGATGTTAATGGAGGTCGTACAAGCTAAGATGGAGGCGGGACTATGTGTTAAATTGTGAGGATTAAAGCATGTGCCCGTAGTAAGATTTCGCCAATTTCAAATAAGCATATTTGGTCAAGAATGCACTTAGAACTTTCACATGGTTTTCACCATTCCCTTTTTTTGTTTTTGTTTTAAGGAAAGCTAAACTGAAAGCTATACTGTGCGTTAAGCTTGAAATTATAAGATTATGTATGCATGTATGTATGTATGTATGTATGTATGTATGTATGTATGTATGTATGTATGTATGTATGTATGTGTGTATGTGTGTATGTATGTGTGTGCATGTGTGTATGTGTATGTATGTGTGTGCATGTGTGTATGTGTGTATATATGTATGTGTGTATATGTGTATGTATGTGTGCATGTGTGTATGTGTATGTATGTGTGTGCATGTGTGTATATGTGTATGTATGTGTGTATGTATGTATGTATGTGTATGTGTATGCATGTGTGTGTATTTATGTATGTATGTGTGAGTATGTATGTGTGTATGTATGTGTGTATGTGTATGCATGTGTGTGTATGTATGTATGCATGCTCCTTGTAGGTTCCCACACCGTTCTTGCACCGGTATTAACCAAACTTGACACAGAAAACGTTTGGCACAAGGCGAAAATTACTAGCTAGCTTAGAATTCAAAATTCCGCCCTTCTTAACACGATTAATTATTTAATTTTGTTATGTCTACAAAGGCTCGCAAGTCTATTTGTATCTTACTCAACGATAATCTTTATAGCTCGAACATTGTCATAATAAGATTAATACGTACATTTTAAGCTATCACGCACGGCTTTAGAAAATAACAAAGGAATAGCGAGTTCACATACTCAGCTTTATTCTTTGACATTGTTCTTGGAATAACAACAGCCAAATTAATTAAATAAGCAATGCCACCTGTGGATATGTTTCTGAGGATAAAAAGGCACTAGACACTACAATCCCTTGGTTGGAAAATTAACACAATTTCGAATTGTACGTATTGTATTATATTGTGATAAACAGCATTAGGCCAAACTAGAAACTACATCTTTTGCTCCTCCTTTGCACGTTAATTTTTGTATTTATTTAGTGCTCTCGTTCGTGTGTATTCTTAGTAGTTTTTTGTAGGTACTGAGAATAAACGAGATCATGTTGGCGTTACCTAAAACGCCTTTTTTTGTTCTCAACTTTTTTTTTTTTTAAATTCAAGATAATTTTATTATATCTACATTATGTACAATACAACTCTCAGATATCACAAATGTTGTCTTTTATACAATGTAACTTAAATGTTATAACCAGAGTTTGATATTATTATAATTGTTTACCAATTTACATGTACTGTGTTTTACTGTTACCAAAGATCAAATAGTTAAGTTTATGACCACAGTTGTAATATATATGTATTACATTTTGTATATACGAGTACATTGATCTTGTAAGAATATTGTGGTCGCTGATGACCATTGTTGTTATAAAGTGACCTTAAATAAATAAATTAAAAAGGATACAACTGTGCTGGTACAATATACATACATATGTGTAAGTACCCAAGAAACGTGTTTTGAGGTAGCAGTCCCATGACTGTCCCCAAGCATAAACGCTAATACAATTCACAAATAGATCTCAATGAAGTGTGTGTGTGTGTGTGTGTGTGTCTCTTTCTTTTTAATCTTCATAGATGCCCCCGTTTTTTACTTGTATGTCCCGTATCCCGAGAATGTTTATTGGGACGCGAATATGTCCTTATATTGTTGCCACCATCTTCCTGAACTTCTTGCCATTCTTGTTGCGAGAAATGCTGAGTCTGCGCTAATTAACTTGTTGGCGCGTTCTGTGACGGAGTTTACCCGGTTGGCAGTTGATGTGCTGTGTTATTTGCGAGAACTTAAGCTAAACGGAAATGCACCTGCCTTTCCTTGAAGAGACAAAGTGTAATTATAGAGTCGCATTAACATTTGCAATGGTGGGAACTCTGATATTGTAAAGTGTGTTTATTCACTATTATGTTTCCTTCATTCTAATGTTATGTCAATGCCATATTAGAAAGTATTGATCAGTTAATCACGTTTTCAGGCATCATGTGATTTAATGGAGGCTTACAGCGGTATCAGCACTATTTATTCCCTTTTTAAAAGTAAAACAACTGGATCAACTTCAGAAGGTGACAAAGGACGTTAAAACTGACCAATCCAGTACCAGACAAACAATGCACTGCTGAGTTTTCGGCGTCTATGCTTATTCCCAGCCAAAACACACATCTCATTTCATGAATCCTAACGACATTGGGTTGTATACCTGTACAGGTAGGGTAAAGAATGGTACTTCATTAGTCACTGCTTTGTCCTCTTAAATTATTTTATTAACAAAGATTTTGATTGTTTTTCCGTATGGCTAGCGCATGAAAACCGGCCTCGCGTATAGAATGCTCGCCTGTCTACTTCGTGCGAATTGTTGCCAGCACGCGCAGATACAACAACAAATAGGTAAACATGTAACAGATAAAATACATAACAAATAAGCTAATGCAAAGGTCTATATTTACAAAACGTAGTCGAAACAGCTTCGCAACAATAGATAACTACTGACGGGTGACAATAAGCACTCTAGTACTTGCGGCCGGGTTTTTTGTGCGCCATTCTGTAGAACCTTATATACTCGTGTTTATTCCATTTTTTTAATTAATTGACAATTTTTTTTACTTTCTCTAGCCCCGTATGTACAATGTACATAGGGATAGAGAAGTATTGTATTCCACCCAAAAATTCGATACAGAGGTTTCCCGGAAGTACATATTTTAGGACCCCCTGTATCCAAAAATGCATTTTCAGAAAAAGGTCCGTGTGTGTGTTTGTGTCCGTATGTCTGTGAACACGATAATTCAAAAACGAAAAGTAGCTAAAATACCAAACTTGGTACTTAAGTTAAGTATCTTCCAGGGATGCGACACGAAGATTTTGAGAAAAATCCGCCCACCCCAAACTACCCTTTACATGGAACTTTTTTCGAAAATTTTGATTTTCTTAGAAATGGCTCTAACGATTTTGATTAAAATATCATATATTAAAGATATTTACCTAACAAATAAAATGTATATCTTGAATTTTCTGGGAATAGCTTCTGAAGACCTGTTTATTCTGGTTGAATTTTGCTTAATTTGGCATAATTAGTAAACCGTAAGAGATAGACAAAAACTTACTATACCAAAAATTTAGGTCTTGTTAAAATACACAAATTATGTCATATACATTTTTCTCGTGGAGCTTACCGTTTTCTAGGTACTCATTGTTATTAGTTTCAGTTGTGAAGTACTTGCACTTTTCTCAGACGGGAGGGTCCGTTTTTCTTTTGTTCTACTCCTGGCCAAGAAAAGAAGCGATTTGCAATGACAATCGCACAACGACAGTTTTTAAAACATTTGACTATTGGTTTAGCCTAGTGTATTCCCTTATTTTCTTCCTACTTATATGCAACTAAGTAATAAGAACATGTGCTAATGAGTACCTCGATTAGCAAGGTGGAGAAAGAAGAAGAATCTTATGTATGAAGTTTGTAGAACAGCTAGAGAAAGTCATGTGAGTGTAACACATCAGATTTTTTCGTTAAAATTACGTACAGTTCAACTTATTTAGGCAAATCAAACTCAAGCACCATGTATTAATCATAATACAGAATAAGTCTACAAAGCTGATAAACCAAATCACATTGTTATTTCAGCTACAGACACTGGGAGATTTAAATAAGAAAAATCTGATGTGTACCATTCACATGACTTTCTCCATGTCCCTGCAACAAATAATTCTTAAAAAGCTTATACTTCTATTTACTTTATGCTAATCAGAAAAAAATAGTAGAAATAGTCTAATTACTCGCTTCCTTGTAAGTAGAAGCGAAATAAGGGACAACCGTAGGTTAAAGTGATAGTCAAAAGCTGGTTGCTATGTCAATGAAGTTCCTTTGTCTATATGGATAGGAGTTGAGAAGTTCCTGTATGAGAAAAGTACACGTTTTTCATAGCAGAAACAAAAAATAAGGAATGTCACAAAAACGACGAACTCCACGAAAAAAATGTATATAACATAAATTGTGTCTTTTAACGTGCTCTATATCTTTTGTGTAGTAAGTTTTTGTCCATCTCTTACGGCTTAGCAGTTATTCAAAATTTAGTAAAATTCATCCAGAATAAACTACTGTTCAGAGGCTATTCCCAGAAAATTCAAGATATACATTTTATTTGTAGGGTAAATATCTTTATATACGAAATTTTAATCAAAATCGTTAGAGCCATTTTTGAGAAAATCAAAATTTTTGAAAAAAGTTCCATGTAAAGGGTAGTTGGGGGTGGGGGGATTTTTCTCAAAATCTTCGTGTCGCATCCCTGGAAGATACTAAACTTAAATACCAAGTTTGGTATTTTACCTCTTTTCGTTTTTGAGTTATCGTGTTCACAGACACACGGACACACACACACACACACACACACACACACACACACACACGGACCTTTTTGTGAATTTTTTTTTTTTTGGATATTGGGGACCCTAAAACATATATTTCCGGTGAAATCTCGGTATCGAATTTTTGGTGGAGTGCAATACTTTCTCTATACACTATGTACATAGTGCATATGGAGAAAGTAAAAATAAAAATGAAACATTATTGTATCAACCGTTAGTAAAACCATTAAGATAAACCATCTCATAAGTTAAAAAAGCATGGTAAACTACTGATTGCATTTAAAGTAATAAAGAAACGTTTAGGCTTTGCGAAATAGTTGATCCAGTTTCTCAAAACAATTTTTAGAATTGCCCAAAATATGATTTCCTTTTTTTAAGTGATAATCATTCCATGGCTGGCGCTATATCCGCCGAGGAACTAGGAAAATCGACTTATAACAAGTTCATTATGATGACAAATTTTTAGCCGGTTTTTACATAATTTTTACAAATAATAATCATTAGTTATTTCCTTGTAGGTACATGAGAAATATATTAGGCTAATGCAATAGCCAAATCTATTAAAAGCTGCTCACGAAGCGATGACTTTAAGATTCTACTCTCTTTGCATGGCCAGGAGTAAAAAATAAACGAATGACCACTTTCCATTTCAGAAAAACATTATTGGAAAATTTATAACAATAACGAGGAGTATCCGAAATGGTTAATTTTACAAAAAATGTACTTGTCATAAATTCTGTTCTAATGAAATCTACAGTTTTGTGTATTATGAGTTTTTATCTGTATCTATGGCTTATCGCTTTTGCTAAAGTCCTCCAGAATGAAGAAGGCTTCGGAGGCTATTCCTAGAAAACTCAAGATATGCATTTCATTTGCCTCTAAATTTGTTTAATATGTGGTGACATTTAATCCAGACTGTAGGAGCTATTTTTGAGAAAATAAGTTTCAAAAACATTCCATATAAACTGTAGTTTGGGATGAATGAAAAATGTTTCTAAAAACCTTCGCGTCGCATGTTTGAAAGATGCTAAACTCAAATACCAAGTTTGGTACTTAACCTACTTTTGTTTAGTTATGCTGTTCACACGCACACACGCAAACACACACATGGATCTTATTCTAAAAACTGTTTTTCTGGGATTTCTGGATGGTTTGCAATACTTTTCCTACCTATTATGTACATTGTATGTGAAAGAGAAACTAAACATACAAGCTAAACATAAAATATGAAAGTTGATTAATTAATGAAATATTGAACAAAAATATTAAGTGGTTTTATACAGGAATATACTCGACTAGAGTACACACGAGTCTATTACTGAAACTATAATTCCTTTAATTTGTTCTTGGTAATCCAAAATCGTCTAAATTTTGGACTTTTTGTCCAAAAATAAAAATAAATCTGCATTGATTATGTAAAAAGGAAAGTTGTTTTATTTATGGAGCTCATTAATGCTACAGTTCTTAGCATCCCATTTACGCGTGAAAGATCACTTAATTTTCCTCAGAGACCGTTTTATCAGTTTTGAGGTTTTACGTGCCATAAATTTACAACACGGGACCAACGTATTTACTTCCCTTCCGAAGGAAGCTATGCTAAGGCTTTTTATAAAAAAAGAAAAGAAAAGAAAAAAAAAAAAAACATCGCCTCCACCAGATTTGAACCCGCGATCTTGGGAACTAGAGACTCGCATGTTACCCTAAACCACGAAGGACTATGAATGTTGTACTTTTTTTTTTTTTTTTTTTTTTAATATTGGCGTGATGAGGAGGGAGGGTTATTCCAAACTCCTGGAAACTTCAACTCTAAAAATTATCTTTGACGTCCCCCAGAGCCAAATTCTAGATACGCCACTGCACACAATCGGATGGTTATGTGCATTCTAAAAACACTTGAATTTAAAGTATTACTACCCCTATTTACATACCTTCACAATACTGGAAATACGGACACGCACGTACGCGCTGCAACAGAACAACAAACCAACGGAAGATATCACACATACCCTCGCTCTCAAATTACACCCATGTATTCATACATATACCTATAAATAACTCATATGCCAAGTATGTGTATACGATATTTACACAAATATGTGATCTCTAAGTACAATAGTACTTCCAGGTTTGGCCAGTTTTGGCTGTTTAGAATCAAGTCCCAGCATGCTGTCCTACGTCTGTTTGAAGCTAAACATACTTCCGGTAATAATTTTATCCTAACATCCTCCATCTGCACGCAAACTGCCAAAATATGCGTCCAATCTTCCTTATCTCCGCATAATGGGCAAATCCTCCTACCATCATCATCTACATTACGAGTTTTCCACCCTGCCAACCTGAGCCACGCCATTTCCCAATTCTAAATTATATTCACCTCACACAATTTTTATTTCATTTTGTAGCACCAATCACTATTTTTATTCTATATTCAGATTCTATTTCCTGCTGTTTATAACGCATTGTAATATTTTTTCTTTTTTCACGTTTTTATATCTATTGTTTAAGATAAATGTTTATAATCCGCCGCCGCCCACCATGTTGGATGCTCTTTGTTATTCATTTGATGCCATAACTAATGCTTTCAAGGTCATTTAAATTATATAACTAGCAATCTCCTCGACGGAAGAAGCGAAGAAATCCACAACTGGCATGGAGTGATGCTAGAAGGTAATTCATGAGAGACAGGAAAATGACAGATGTAAGGATATGGGAAGAAGAAACCGTGAATACGAGAGACTCCTATGGTTTAATAACTCGCTACACACATACATTCAAAAGTTCTTACTAATAAAAGTACATCAGAGTATTCGCAGAAAATTTAAGACGTGCATTTTATTTATTGTGTAAATATCTCAAATACCCGTATTTCGTATTTAAATAAAAATCGTGAAAATCAATTTGAAAAAACAAAAATATCTAAGAATTGATTCATGTAAAGTGTGCAGGACTTTCTTCCAAATCCTTTTTTTTTCCTTCCTTTCTTTTTACTTTCTCTATACGCACTATGTACATAGTGAATAGAGAAGGTATTGTGTTGTACCTAAAAATTCGATACCGAGATTTCACCGAAAATATGTTTTGAGACCCCCTGAATCAAAAAAAGCATTTTTAGAAAAATGTCCTTGTGTGTGTCTGTCTGTCTGCCTGTGTGTGTGTGTGTGCAGCATAACTCAAAAACGAAAAGCCCGTTGCGTACCAAACTTGATATTTAAGTTTGGTATCTTCCTTTGATGCGACACGAAGATTTTCAAGAAAATCCCCCCACACCCAACTACCCTTTACATAGAACTTTTTCCGAATTTTTTTATTTTCTCAAAAATGGCTATGACGATTTTGATTAAAATATCACCTATTAAAGATATTTACCTAGTAAATAAAATGTATATCTTGGATTTTCTAGGAATAGCCTCTGAAGACTATTTTATTCTGGATGAATTTTGCGGAATTTTGCATAACTGCTAAACGGTAAGAGATGGAGAAAAGCTTAAAACACAGAAAATGTAGAGCACATTAAAACACACAATATACCTTATATACATTTTTTTCGTGGAGTTGATCATTTTTAAGATATTCCTTGTTTTTGGTTTCAGCTTTGAAAAATATATTTTTCTCATACAGGAATTAGTCAACTCGTGGCCATACAAACAAAGCAACTTCAGTCACATAGCAACCAGCTTTTGACTATCACTTTAACTTGTGGTAGTCCCTTATTTCGCTTCTACTTACAAGGAAGGAAGTAATAAGACTATTCCTGCTAATTTTTCTGAATTAGCACGAAGTAAATAGAAGCATAAGTTTTTTTAACAATAATTTGTTGCAGACATGCAGAAAGTCATGTGAATGGAACACATCAGCGTTTTTATTTTCTCTACACGTACTATGTACATAGTGTATAGAGAAGGTATTGCATTCCACCCAAAAATTTGATACCTAGATTTCACCGGAAATACATGCTTTGAGTCTCCCTGAATCCAAAAAAAGCAACATTTTTACAAAAAATCCGTGTGGCTCTGTGTGTGTGTGTGTGTGTGTGTGTGTGTGTGTGTGTGTGTGTGTGTGTGTGTGTCTGTGAACACGATAACCCAAAAACGAAAAGTCAGTAAAATAGCAAACTTGGTGTTTAAGTTTAGTATCTTCCAGGGATGCGACACGAAGATTTTGGAAAAAAAATCCCCCCACCCCCAACTACCCTTTACATGGAACTTTTTTCGAAAAATTTTGATTTTCTAAAAAATGGCTCTAACGATTTTGATCAAAATATCGTATATTAAAGATATTTACCTGACAAATAAAATGTATATTTTGAATTTTCTGGGAAGATCCTCTGAAGACTACTTTATTCTGCGGAATTTTGCAGAAGTGCTAAACCGTAAGAGAGAGACAAAAACTTACCACACAAAAAATGTAGAGCACATTAAAACACACAATTTATGTTGTATACATTTTTTCGTGGAGTTGATTGTTTTTTAGATATTCCTTGTTTTTGGTTTAAGCTATAAAAATTATTTTTCTCATACAGGAATATGTCAACTCCTGTCCATACAAACAAAGGAACTTCAGTCACATAGCAACCAGCTTTTGACTATCACTTTAACCTATGGTACTCCCTTATTTCGCTTCAACCTAGCAACCAGCTTTTGACTATCACTTTAACCTATGGTACTCCCTTATTTCGCTTCTACTTACAAGGAAGCAAGTAATAAGATTATTTCTGCTAATTTTTTCTCGATTAGCAGGAAGTAAATAGAAGCATAAGCTTTTTAAAAATAATTTATTGCAGAGATATAGAGAAAGTCATGTGAATGGAACACATCAGATGTTTACTTTCTCTACACGTACTATGTACGTAGTGTATAGCGAAGGTATTGTATTGCACCCAAAAATTCGATACCGAAATATAATCGGAAATATACGTTTTGAAACCCCCTGAATCCAAAAATAGCAATTTTAGAAAAATTTCCTTGTGTGTGTCTGTCTGTGTGTGTAAAGGTGTGTGTGTTTGTGTGTGCGTGTGTGTGTGTGTCTGTGTCTGTCTGTCTGTGGGTATGTGTGTGTCTGGGGGCAGCATAGCTCAAAAACGAAAAGCCCGATAAAAGCCATACTTGGTATTTAGGTTTGGTATCTTACAAGGATACGACACGAAGATTTTCAGGAAAATACCCCCACTCCCAACTACCCTTTACATGGAACTTTTTTCGAAATTTTTGATTTTCTCAAAAATGGCTCACACGATTTTGATTAAAATATCATATATTAAAGATATTTACACGACAAATGAAATGCGTATCTTGAATTTTCTGGGAATAACCTCTGAAGACTACTTTATTCTGGATGAATTTTACGGAAATTTGCATAACTGCTAAACCGTAAGAAATGAACAAAAACTTACCACACAGGAAATGTAGAGCACATTAAAACACACAATTTATGTTATATACATTTTCTTCGTGGAGTTCATCGTTTTTAAGATATTCCTTGTTTTTAGTTTCAGCTTTGAAAAACGTATTCTTTTCTCATTCAGAAATTTGTCAACTCCTGTCCATACAAAGGAATTTCAGTAACATAGCAACCATCGCTTTAATATATGGTACTCCCTTATTTCGCTTCTGCTTACAAGGAAGTAGGTAATAGGACTATTTCTGCTAATTCTTGCTGAATTAGCATGAAGTAAATAGAAGCATAAGCTTTTTAACAATAATTTGTTGCAGAGATGTAGAGAAAGTCGTGTGAATGGAACACATCAGATTTTTCATATGAAAAGTATATAAACTAAAGGTGCTTTATAAATATTCCTATTGTGAGGTAATTGGTGCTTTATTTTACAAAAGTAGACGACCCTCATGAAAACATTTTCTGTAAAAAGCCGAATTAAAAGGATAAAGATATGGACAAATTAAAAATGGGTATTATCATCTCAACTTCCCTGAGAAGCAAATTCTGAACGGAAAAATGCCCTAAAGAACAAGTTGAGAAGAGTGATTCAAAGAAAAATACCTGAAACAACAAATAGAAATATTTCCTTGCAAAATTACTATCGCTACGGTAAGTTTTGAAGTTTGCTTACTTGATCACTTCTCAGAGCATTTTTTGAAGCCGTGCCTAAGGGATTCTAAGGGGATTATCTTTCATACTAAAGAGACCCTTCAAAACCGCACGCAATACGTTGCTCTCGTATTCAACAAAGGAGAATAGTCTACAGGACTATTAGGAAATGGCGTGTTATTTATGGACGCTCTTTAACTACTGTGGTTCTCAGCGTCACATTCTAAATTGGGCGTGAAAGACCGATTAATTTTGCTCAGAGACCTCTCTATCAGACTTGAGGTTCTTTTACGTGCCGTAAATCTACCACACGGGACCAACAGCTTTACTTCCCTTCCGAAGGATGCCATGCTAAGGATTTTTACGTCCTCCGCCGGGTTTGAACCCGCGAATTTGGGTATATGAATGGTAACCATTACACCACGGAGGGCGACACAGGACTATTTGGTTTTCAGTATTATTTGAGAGCTTATTGAATTTGGGCCGATCCCGCCCAAAGCGGATACAATTTTTCATAAACGTGGGGCTTTAGGCATTTGAAAGATCAGACAAAGGTAGGCCTGATTCTTGATACCATAATAATTTAATAACATCTTGTTCCCGAGGTTGTGGGTTTCAAGCTGGCAGAGGGGATGATTTTTTTTCTTGGGGGTGAAGCTCCCTTGAATGGTTTTAGGATGGTAAGTAAGGTCGGTGGTCCCAAATGTTATATTTACGTCACGTACAAGAACCTCAAATCTGATAAAAAGGCTTCGAGCAAATTTAAAAGATTTATCACGTCCAATATAGAATGGAAATCTGAGACCCGCAGCAGTTAAAGAGTGTCCATAAATAAAACTCAATTCAATTGTTTAATAATTTAAGGATAATCCTTGTCCCTCTTGCATGGAAGTCTGCAATGAAACGCTAAGGCTCAAGATATTTTAGTTTACAACTGTACAAAACACAGTTCTTCTGCACAGATCCAAGGCAAGTTCCACAATAAATATTCAACTAGTAGCGGTGAGAACCTTTTAGCAGTTTCAAATTGAACCCTTTATCAGAATCGCTGCACTGAAGATCTATTATTCTGGAAAGTTAGAATCAAAAGTTGCCGATTGTGAGCTCGCTTTTGTCTCTCTCACCGATCGGCAGGTGGTTATATTTGGGAAACGAAACCCCTAACCTAAAAGGGGCAGCTTCTTGGTACACGAAAAAAGCAGCAACTGGAGTTAAATAAAAAACTGAGCAGGTGTTTCAACATATCTCCAAGCTCAAGGTCGTCGCCATCAAAGAAAACCCACACAGGTCCTTCACCTGCGACTATATCCAGTGCGTAGTAAACTACCTCGTGGTGTCTTTATATCCGCAATCAACACTGCTTTAACGCCAAGGTCGTAGGTGCCTCACTTTCTGCAGGACAAATACTGCAAATGTGGGAATATTGCTCCTATCTCTGGAGCCAAAATTATAGCCTTTTTACATTCCGTGCCCTTTCTTATAAAAAATATATTGATTCCATTTTTGTATCCCAACTTTTCTTTGGCATATATAGCTCATTGGCCATCTCATGATAGGTATACCAAGAATGTGTGTGCGTGTGTGTGTATGTATGTGTGTGTGAGGATGAATTTTTGGCGATTATTTAATCATAGCGTGACTATGTTTAATTAAAAAATCTGATGTGTTGCATTCACATGACTTTCTCTACTTCTTTGTAACAAATTATTGTTAATAAGTTTATTCTTCTATTTACTTCACGCTAATCGAGAAAAAAATTAGCAGAAATAGTCTTATTACTTGTTTCCTTGTAACTAGAAGCGAAATATGGGAGTATCATAGGTTAAAGTGAAGTCAAAAGATGGTTACTAGGTGAGTGAAGTTCTTTTGTTTGTATGGTCACGAGTTGACAAATTCCTGTATGAGATAAGTACTAGTTATTCAAAGCTGAAACCAAAAACATACCTTTCTCATACAGGATTTTGTCAACTCCTGTCCATACAAATAAAGCAACTTCAGTCACATAGCAACCAGTTTTAGACTATCACTTTAGTCTATGGTACTCCCTTATTTCGCTTCTACTTACAAGGAGGAAAGTAATAAGACTATTCTGCCAATTTTTTCTCGATTAGCATGAATTAAATAGAAGCATAAGCTTTTTAACAATAATTTGTTTCAGAGATGCAGAGAAAGTCATGTGAATAGAACACATTAGATTTTTTTTAGATAAAGGGGACCCTAAAACATATATTTTCGGTGAAATCTCGTATCGAATTTTTGGGTGGAGTGCAGTACCTTCTCTATACACTTTGTACATAGTACGTATAGAGAAAGTAAAAATACAATATTTCATACCTAAGTCACATGCTATCTAAGAATAACGGGAGAAATGTTTCAACAAAACTCTTCAATCTAATTCATGTTTATTACAAAGAAACACGTTCGTTACTTTTCATTTTCTTAAAATCGCTCCAAGGGTTTTCAGTAAAATATCATATCTCTAAGTTATTTGCACGATTAATAAATGTATATCTTCTGTGAGAGCCCATTAAAGACCTGTTCATTCGTAATGAAGTTTTTAATAGTTTCGTGTAACTTTTTTGTAAATCCTGATATGTAACAAAAATTACAAGAAGAATGTGAAGCTCTTTAAAGTACATAATTCTTCTAGTTCAAATAATGTTTTCGAAATATTGATTGTTACAACTTGAAGTTTTCCTAAATTAAAATACTACGCAGTATCTATAAAGCATTCTTCATTTTCCCGCATCGGTTCATTAGTAAGAAGAAGATATTACATTATGCGATTGTGGTGCTTTATTTACGATTTCGCGCATGAAACCAAGTGTAAATTGCTTAGTTTCAGATTATTACTGTCTTGAGTAACGTAAGAATCTGTTCCTTAATATTGGAAGGCTTTCACGGCCGGTGTTAGAATCACTTATAGAAAACAAAACCGGGCTTGTTGGCCGTGGTCCAGGGCTTCACCCCTTGTTACCCAGACGTTTCCCCAGTCGCTACTGAGAGGCCACGGAGATGTACACGCCATTGAAGACGCTTGCCGCAGATGCAGGCGAAACGTCTGGGTAACAAGGGGTGAAGCCCAGTGGACCACGGCCAACAAGCCCGGTTTTGTTTTCTATAAGTGAATCTGTTCCTTGTTTATAAATCCTATAAAATATAAGAGATGTGTGAGCTGTGATTGGTAGAGAAAACTTCATGATGCATTTGATGTTTTAAATTGTCTCGGTAAGCGACGGTAATGAAGGTCATTTTGGAAATTGCAAATTCAACTCATCTGTGGATCTGTATAGCTCTGGTTAAGTTTCAATTCGGTCTCATATTACAAAGAGGCGTATTCCACTTTCCAAACTACTGGTATAAAAGACCAGTGCTAACATATCAGAAAGAATAACGTCCTATTTACACATAACGGACTGTCTTAACCTGCTCTATATTCAAGCTGTGAGACGTATGAGACAAAATGGAGCTTAGCAGGATAATGGCAGGAGGGACTTTATTTCTAGAGGAAGTCATAAGGAACAGCAGCAGTCAACTTTAAGCAGAGACAATTGGTTAAATGAAATTGAGTTTTATTTATGATGCTCTTAACTGCTGCGGTTCTCAGCATCCCACTCTACGTTGTGAGTGAAGGGCCGCTTAATTTCGCTCAGAGGCCTCTTTATCAGGCTTGAGGTTCTTTTGTGGGCCGTAAACCAATGGTTTTACTTGTCTTTTAAAGGAAGCTAAGAATTTTACGCCCGAAAAAATCCACCACCCTCCTACGGGTTTGAACCTGCGATCTTGGGAACCAGAGCCTAACATATTACTACTAAAACAAGGTCGACGAAAATTAATTAATCTAACATTTTTCTCTACTCTAATAAAAAGAGGGAATCAGTGCAATTGATCCACCACCCCACTCAATTAATTCCCTACTAGTTCGCCGCTAACCCAACTAATCCGATCTTATTTCCATTAATCCGCCGCTAATCAGACTAAAACTTTTGTATAAGAAATTTTAAATAATAGCCAGATCAATAAATCTGTAAATACCGATTAGCCCTTTGACTTAAACGAATATAAACAACAACAATAATAATCAGAGGCAATAAATTTGAATGCCAAGCAAGCTGCCAATCATCCATTAATCACGGATTCCCCCACGGAAATCAAGGAAAAAGTGCGAAACCCGCGAGTTTGCTCTAAGCTGGTCAATTTTGGAGCTGCAATGGACTTCGATTCTACAATCAGATTGAACCTAAATCTATTGAGAAAACTATTGTTATTATTATTGTTATTGTTAAATGGAGTATAGCACTTTAATTTCTGACTTGAGGTTAAAATGTCATATGTACAATCGATTTGCTTATTTACAAGAAATCTGTAATCTGAATTTACAATCATTTTGGCGCAATATAAACTTCATAATTACGAAAATTCGCTCTAATTAACTTAAAATAACCTGAATATGTATCTGATCATATTTTCACGAGGGTCCATAAACTTTACCTGTTGGACATGAAAAATTGCCTTATACAATACCAACACATAAGAGGAAAAACTAAACAAAAAATCGGCGGTTAAAAGACGATATATAAACGCCATATAACCAAATTCTCTAATATCAATGACCACATGTTTTCATATGTATATAAACTAAAGCACAAGCAATGTAATTTCAGTATTGACATTCAAGCTTTTGAGGTATTATTGTCATCTTATAACTAATAACGGGAAAAAGAGCCATGGAGGAAACAGGAAACTTGAAGTCTTTATTTTATTTCATTGCAGGGAAAACTATTAGGGCATTCATTTAATGCATTCAGAATTATCACTCACGCAAATGGTAATAAGCACTATGATTTACACTCTACCTTCTGGGAATCGTACTTGGGACCTTGGAACATTCGTATCACATGGGCATATACATATATTGGCTAAGAAGGATGGACAAGTACACACATAGACACATTCACATATCTGCACTCTATAACAACAATATTTATACGGCATATGAATTACACTTAATGGGGGAACAAACCAGTGATCCCCTAAGCAACACTCACGCGAGATAATATACAAATACATTGGAAACATATATACGAAACACAAGCACTCACAAGCTTCAACAGAGAGAGAGAGAGAGAGAGAGAGAGAGAGAGAGAGAGAGAGAGAGAGAATACACATCATAGATAACTATAAACGAATAGATGGTTAACTCAATGTTAAAAAATTGGACACGCATTCCACTTCCGGCGATCTACGCGACTCCAAATGTTCTCACACGGCAGGGAACAGAAACTTGACCGTCTACGGTAGCTCAATCACCAAAGTAGCATCCTGCCCTGCCCACTCACCAAACCATCCACTCCAGGATTTCGGCCAGTTTTCTCGAGTTTAAAGCCAGATTAGAAATCTTTGGAGCGGTTCTAGCTTTTCTCAAGAAATCTATGTACCGCTCTAAAGCTTCTGATCTGACTGCAACCTCGAGAAGAACTTTATATGCCGTTATTTTTTTATTGCTCACTTGAGAATTCTTGGTTTGTCTTCCGCTTGCCTTTTTCGCTTGATTTTATCGTCCTGGGGTATTTTATGGACAATGCTCAGAAATCTGTGGTGTTAACTACTTGAATCTACTTCTGCTAATGATTTCAACAACTGAATTTCTAGTTTTACAGAACTATACAATATTACTTGAAAGCTATGCATGACAAAAACCAAGGGAAAATTATACAACTTTAGGAATTGGCTGTCTCCAAGGTCGAGAGGTCAGCGAGTTGAGTACTCATCCAGAGGTCCCAGGTTCGATTCCCGGCTGTGGCGGGCAATTTTTTTTTTTAACCGAAATCATTCCCTATCCCCAGATTCTGAAAGTATGTGTGTGTGTTTTTTTTGTTTGTTTTTTGTGTTTTTTTTAAGAAAATAAAATATTTAAGAAATCCAACGCTAATGAACTTACAATCAACGAGTTGTTTCATAAGTTAAACCCCCGATATTACCATAGACGTTAAATGGGGCTACACAAAGAAAAAAACTTTTGGAATTACAGATATCATGCAAAATATAACAAGAAAGGAATATAAATTACCTGCCCACAGCACAAATAACATCAAACGAATAGTTTAAAAGCAAAATAAAATCAATACAACAACTTGTGGTTCACATCTGCAGATATCTTTATATCAATAAAATACATTTAAATAGTGACTATTATGAATCATACACCATCATTTTATCATTTGGACTGGGGAATTTAAGTGTCTGTAAATTTAATTCGGAAAAGCTTTGTTTATGTAGGGGTGTAGGGTGCTTGTCAAGTCCTAGCTTCAATATAAAATTGTATATTTATTAACACTCTTAGCACATTAATAGGCATGTTACGTGCAAATACATGAATTGTAAACTGAAATATTAATATTAAGGGCAAATTTTATTACTTCTTCTGTTGCATCTGTAGCAATTATTTTCAGTATTGAAGTGTGCGGCTCTAGAAAAAATATAACTAGTCTTTGCAATGTCTAAGCATTCATCAGAAGGGTATGAACTTGTAAGGCAAATAATTGGGTCACTGAACAGGCTGAACTAAACCTATAACAAGCAACGGAGCCACACAAAAAAATATTTTAGACTGAGGTGATTAGTGTGTTAAAATAACAAAGAGATACTCACAACCAAAGTTAAAAAGAGTAAAAAGTACCACACCTCATACAAGTAATAACTAAATAGCTACAGAAAAACTACAAGAATATGTATGAAGGAAATGAATGAAGGTAGATTTATGAAGTACTAGTTATTCTGAGCTATTCGTTTTTCTGCAGAAGAAATTAATAATTAGTCAATAATTTTTCTTAATTTTATTAAACATTAAGTGCTAATGTCAATATTGCCGAAAATCTTTGGTGCTGAAGCTAAAAGTGCAAATGTATGGAAAAGAATTAAACCACATAAAGTTTCACGCTAACAGTTCTATTTTGATTAAACGCAAATTGAACATTGCAGTGTGATAAGGCTCCAAAGAACCATTGCAGAGAAAAAATTATGTGGTAAACTTAGCATTCATTTTTCATAATGAAAGTTATGCATCAGATTAATGGCATACAGCGCACAGAACCTGAAAAATTAATCTATAATCTTTAAATATATAAAAAGAATAATAATTCAATATTTTCTAATCAACATGTAAAGGGTTTTAGTTAGGTGGCATTCGGTTTCTTCCTAACAGAATAAACACACCTGGATTTTAAAGCTATATGAATATGAAACAGTTATCATGATGGTATTATTACAGACAATAATTTAATAAAAATAGATACTCTATTCAATGTAATATTTAGGTATATATCTCTTTATTTTATAATTTTTACATAATAATTGCCTTCATCAAATAATGCACTACATTGCACGTACCCTTCCACTGTTTTCTCTCTCATACACACATGGTAGTAACCAGGGAAAGGTTTTAGGATTGAAAGTTTCATTTCAAATAAAAAAGTAGTAAGTAATAACAACTAAAATGATGGCAATTTCCTTATTGTAATTCCAATTATTGCAACAGAATTTGTGAATATAAAACACATTTCATGTTTATTTGCTACCTCCTTGATTAGTTTAAACTTATCATTTGACTTTATACAGTTTAGAAAAATTAATCCCTACACAAAACTCACAAGAGTTTCGCTATTCCATACACATTTACATTATTCCATTAATTATTATTGTAATGACAGATAAAATTAGTTTATGTACAGAAACTGAGGAATTGCATTTGGGTTTTTGTGTATACTATTTTGCATTCTTTAAGTAATAGAATTTAAAATTCTAAAAGCCTCACGCTATGTTAGACAGTGTGTAATATGTAATTATTTAAATATAAATTATTGTATGTCCTTATTGGTTTATTAAGAATAGTGGAGTTCTTTCTGTAAAAAAAAATTTAAATTTTTAGATAAAACATTTTAAAATGAATTACTTATCTATATAATTATAATGGAATGATCTCAAATTGTTTAAAAGTCATTTATCTGCTATTATGATAACTACACATACAATTAATTTTAAAATCATTGTTGGTACTCTGATTGCAAGATCCCCAGAACGATCTGTATCTAATAGTGGTGTAAATATATTTGTAATATTATGGAAATTTGAAACCTATGAGAACATTGTCGTAGTCTCCAAACCACAGAACACAACTTCTGATATTTCTTACTAATGCGGAAATGTGCCTTTTATAAGCCTTGAGGTTTTATATTTTGCCCTGAGATTTATTATGTTTATTTTTATAATAATATTTGAAAATGTTCACTGTGAAGTACTTCTGCATTTTTATGTAGGGCATAAAAACGTCTAAATTAATTTCAATTTTCATTACCGTTTTACAAGGTAGTATGGTACTACTTAAAAAAAATGGAAATGGTGTGTTATTTATGGACGCTCTTTAACTGCTGTGGTTCTCAGCGTCCCATTCTTAATTGTGCGTGAAATACAGCTTAATTTTGATCAGAGGCCTCTCTATCAGACTTGAAGTTCTTTTACGTGTCGTAAATCTACGGCCCACGGTTTTACTTCCCTTCCGAAGGAAGTCATGCTAAGGATTTTTACACCCGAAAAAATCCATTATCCTCCGCCGGGTTTGAACCCCAACCTTGGGTATATAAAGTTAGCACGGTTACCATTACACCACGGAGGTACTACTTAAGCATTTCACTTGTACCATGCTCTACTAAAGCCCTCCTGATAACAAAGAGTTTTGTTTTTAACAATCTTTAGCCACTCGTAAGACCTTACTAATCTTCACAAAAGGTAACTTATGTGTATCTTCTGTCTTCTAACATAGCAGTTCACCATGTGGTATTTTCTGGAACCTCATAGCCAGTTGTATATCTGAAACAAGTATAATACATTGATTAGTACATCTAGAATAGTGGTGGTGGTGGAGGTGGAGGAGGAGGAGTAGGAGTAGGGGTAGCGGTAGTGGTAGTAGTAATAATAAGAATAATAACAACAATAGCTGTTGCTGTTATTGTCAGGTGTAAACACTGCCAACCAGACTGCTATAAAGACTAGCCGGTCCCCGTGGCCACGCTCGCCAAGGCGGGCTTTGGTGCTTCGTAGCGCTCGGGATCGTGGGTTCGAGTCCCACCTTGGTCATGGGTGTTATATGTTTGTGTTTACGTGTGTGTTGTAAAAGTAAGAAAACAGCAATCCAGTAATAATACAGAAAAACAAGGTAAAAAATAAAAAGGTAAATAAAAGTAGGGTATACAGTGCCGGAGTCCCGATCAGACTCTGGTACCGTATTTAAAAAAAAAAAAAAAAAAAAAGACTGACAGAAATACTTTAGGAAATTTGTGAGAAATTCAGTTTTAGAATGTGGAAACAAGAATAAACTTTTTTAAATATTAATAATTAGAATGTAGTCATCCGTGGCTTCAGGGGTAATTCTTACCTCCACAAAGAAGAGGCAAGCTTATGAAATGGAAATAGAGTAATGTGCATAGCGGAAAGGATTTAAGGTAATGCCATTCCATCATCATCATGAATTGGGAATTCAGAAGAGTGTTTTAAATATAGGGCTTATTATATTGAAAGGTTTATATTTGTATTATAAAGATATACATTGTTTTTCCTCAAACATCTGAGCTTGAGAAAAATATTTAGTTTATCAGATGCTGTGTGGTAAGTACTTAAATTCGGTTAGCATGAAAAATATTATATTAAGAAATTCTCTTTTCCCAGGCTCTTGATTTCAGTCTTAATTTTTTGCCCATTATTTTAAGAGTACGTCCTTATTTTAATCAGTTTGCAATATAAAGAAATGCACTGATATAGGTTATGTTTGTTCATCTGAAATATCACTTTCAGCATTTTTTGCCATTAATTAATGCGTGAACTTTTTAAATATGTAATGATAATAGGAATTGATTATTGAACTGTATTCAAAAGATAATTCAGCTTACAAATACTTAAATTGTCTGACTTTATTTACATTGTTATAACAGCAGCAAAGGTACTCAATTTTGATGTAGCTTATACATAATGGTAAGCAAAGCAGGTAGTGTCAGCATCAATCTATACTGAATGAACAGATTGCGGCTTATACTTTTAATATAAATACGGTTACACGTAAACTTTAACATGTTTAGATATTGACAGTAATCGTGATTTGTGTGGATATATGCAACAGTACATTTATTTTACAATATGTACTTGCACTGTCACTATTGGTTTCAAATAGGTATTAATGTGCAATTAATGCAAGATTAACTGATAGTCACTTACCTTAGGGCTAATCTTGATAACATTCCCATATTTCTTTGGTGCTTACAAGACATTTCTCGCCATTTTGTGATAGATAGTTGCATTCTCGTCTTTTATTGTCATTTTTGCGATCGCTCTTGTAGTTTATGAACTTTGGAGAAATTAAAACTACTACAATTATGTAAAGAAAATTGAGTACTAATAAAAAAGAATTAGAAATTAACAGAAATGTCAAGAATAAAACGAAGCAGTTCAACAATGAAATTGTATATCACATATAATTTCAAATATGGCGCAGCATCCGTAGAATAACAGAAAACAATGACGAAGAATGATGAGAATGCGCACGGGTAGTTATGGGACGTTCTCTCAGGCACACTAGGGCCTCAAACTGTTCTCACACGGCAGCCAGCGGAAACGTATACGAGTCCAATTCGGTCAAAAGAGTTGGACGGGGATGGTTTTCAACATAGATAACTATAAACGAATAGATGGTTAGCTCAATGTTAAAGAATTGGATTTTCATTCCACTTCCGGCGTTCGACGCGACCGTGCCTGCCGTGTTCTCACACGGCAGGCACAGAGGTTTGACCGACTACGGTAGCTCAATCACCAAAGTAGCGTCCTGCCCTGCCCACTCACCAAACCATCCACTCCAGGATTTCCGCCAGTTTTCTCGAGTTTACAGCCCGATCAGAAATCTTTCGAGCGGTTCTAACTTTTTTTCAAGAAATCTTTGTACCGCTGTGAAGCTTCTGATCTAACTGCAGCCTCGAGAAAAACGTTATATGCCGTTATTATTTCATTGCTTACTTGGTAATTCTTGGTTTGTTTGTCAGTTGCCTTTTATTTTTATGTGCAACATATATACAACGGCCATCAGTGGTGACGAGAGCCTATTTATCAAATAGATACCCCTACGCATGTGTTGTTCCTCTGTTTCTTTCTTTATTTGTTTATGTTTAAAAATGGAGAGTACATGGAAGGAAAATTTACCAAAATAAATTACACTGTACTGTAATGAATAAACAATATATTTCGAAAGTTAATGGGCTGGGGTATTTTATGGACAATGCTCAGAAATCTGTGGTGCTAACCACAGATTTATACCTATTGTAATTGAATCTACTTCTGCTAATGTAACTGAATTTCTAATTTGACAGAACTATACAATATTACTTTAAAGCTATGCATGACAAAACCCAAGGGAAACTTATACAACTTTAGGAATTGGCTGTCTTCAAGGTCTAGTGAACAGTGAGCTGAGTCGTCATCCAGAGGTCCCAGGTTCGATTCCCGGTTGAGGCGGGCAATTTTTCTTTAACCGGAATCATTCCCTATCCCCTAGTTTCTGAAAGTATGTGTGTGTGTGTGTGTTGTTTTTTGTTTTTTTTTGAAGAAAATAAAATGTTTAAAAATCCAACATTAATGAACTTACAATCAACGAGTTGTTTCGTAAGTTAAAGCCTCCGATATCACCATTGACGTTAAATGGGGCTACATAAAGAAAAAAAAAAAATTAGGAATTACAGATATGTAAAATATAACAAGAAAGGAACATAAATTACCTGCTCACAGCACAAATAAAATCAAACGAACAGTTTAAAAGCAAAATAAAATCAATACAACCACATGTGTTTACACCTGCGTACATCTTTATATTAATGAAATATATTTAAATTGTGACTATTATGAATCAAACACTAACATTTTATCATTTGGATTAGGGAATTTTAAGTGTCTGTAAATTGAATCCAGAAAAGCTTTGTTTATGTAGGGTGCTTGTCAATTCCTAGTGTCTACATAAAATTATCACATTAACTGTTGAAATTATTATGGTGTCTAATTTTAATAAATCATTAGCAACTTTTGCTAAATATAAAGCAAAAATTTTACTATAAATTTATAAACCATAATTTGGTATTTATTTTACTAGAATTTTTGCAATAATTTAGCTGCAATTAAAGGTATATTTATTAACACTATTAGCACATTAATAGGCATGTTACGTGCAAATACATGAATTGTAAACTGAAATATTAATATTCAGGGCATATTTTATTGCTTTTTCTCTTGCATCTGTAGCAATTATTTTCAGTGTTAAAGCATATTCTGTTGGAGTGTGAAGCTCTAGAAAAAAGATACCTCATCTTTGAAATGTCTAAGCATTCCTCAGAAGGGCAAATAATTGGGTCACTGAACAGGCAGAACTAAACCTATAACAAGCTAAGGAGCCACAAAAAAAAAAAAAAAAATTTTAGGCTGAGTTATTCAGGTGATTAGTGTGTTAAAGTAACAAAGAGATACTCACAACCAAAGTTAAAAGTAGTATAAAATGTAAATGACATTTTATTTATGGACGCTCTTTAACTGCTGTGGTTCTCAGCGTCCCATTCTATACTGGGCGTGAAAGACCGCTTAATATTGCTCAGAGGCCTCTCTATCAGGCTTGAGGTTCTTTTACGTGCCGTAAATCTACGACACAGGACCAACAGCTTTACTTCCCTTCCGAAGGAAGTCATGCTAAGGATTTTTACGCTCGAAAAATCCGCGACCTTGGGTATATGAAGTTAGCATGGTAACCATTACACCACGGAGGGCGACTAAAAGGAACATGAAATACCACACCTCATACAAGTAATAACTAAATAACTACAGAAAAAAATACAAGAATATGGAGTAGTGTGAGAAGGAAACGACTGAACATTTATGAAAATGCTTCATATTATGAAGTACTAGTTATTCTGAACTATTCATTTTTCTGCAGAGAAAAATTAAGCATTAGTCAATAATTTTTCTTGATTTTACTAAACATTAAGTGCTAATGTCAATATTTTCTGAAAATCTTTGGTTCTGAAACTAAAATTGCAAATGTATGGAAAAAAATTAAACCACATCATGCTATCAGTTCTATTTTGATTAAAGGGAAATTGAGATACTTGAAATCACATTGCATTGTGATAAGGCTCCAAAGAACTATTGCAGAGAAAACATTATGTGCTAACTTAGAATTCATTTTTCATAATGAATATTATGCATCAGATTAATGGTATACACCTCACAGAGCCTGAAAAATTAATCATATAATCTTTAAATATATAAAAAGAATAATAATTCAATATTTTCTACGCAACATGTAAAGGGTTTTAATTAGGTAGCATTCGGTTTCTTCCTAACAGAATAAACACACCTGGATTTTAAAGCTATACCAATATGAAACAGTTATCTTGTAAGTAATATTACAAACAATAATTTACTTAAAATAGATACATCTATTCAATGTAATATTTATTCTATAATTTTTACATAATAATTGCCTTCATCAAATAATACACTATATTGCATGTACCTTTTCACTGTTTTTTTTTTCTCTCATACACACATGGTAGTAGCCAGGGAGGATTTTAGGATTGAAAGCATCCTTTCAAATAAAAAAGTAATAAATAATAACAACTAAAATAATGGCAATTTCCTTATTGTAATTACAATTATTGCAGCAGAATTTGTGAATATAAAAAAGATTTTAAAACATATTTCATGTTTATTTGCTACCTTCATGATTAGTTCAAATTTAGCATTTGACTTTATATGGTTTAGAAAAATTAATCCGTACACATAACTTGCATCAGTTTCACTATTCCATACACATGTAGATTGTTCCATTAATTATTATTGTAATGCCAGAGAAAATTAGTTCATATACAGAAAGTGAGGAATTACATTTAGGATTTTTGTGCATAATATTTTGTATTCTTTAAGCTATATCATTTAAAATTCTAAAATCCTTACGCTATTTTAGACAGTGTGTAATATGTAACTATTTAAATATAAATTATTGTTTGTTCTTATTTGTTTATTAATTAAAGTGGAGTTCTTTCTGTAAAAAATCTAAACTTTTAGATAAAACATTTTTTAATGAATTACTTATTTGTATAATTATAATGGCATAATCTCAAACTGTTTAAAAGTCATCTATCTGACTATCTACAATGATAGCTACACATACAATTAATTTTAAAATCATTGTTGGTACTATGATTGCAAGATCCCAGAAGAATCTGTATCTAATAGTGGTGTAAATATATTTGTAATATTATAGCAAATTTGAAACCTATGTATGAGAACATTGTCTTAGTCTCCAAACCACAGAACACGGCTCCTGAAATTTCTTACTTAATGCGGAAATGTACCTTTGATAAGCCTTGAGGTTTGATATTTTGTCCTGAAATTTATTATGTTTATTTTTATAACAATAATATTTGAAAATGTGCATGGTGAAGTACTTCTGCATTCTCATGTAAGGCATAAAAATTACTCTAAATTAATTTCAATTTTCATTACTATTTTACAAGGTAAGTATATTACTACTTAAGCATTTCACTTTACCATGCTCTACTAAATTCCTCATAATAACAAAGAATTTTATTTTTAACAACCTCGAGGCACTCCTAAGACCATACTAATCTTCACAAAAAGTAATATATGTGCATCTTCCAACACAGCAGTTCACCATGTGATATTTTCTGGAACCTCATAGCCAGTTCTATATCTGAAACAAGTATAATCCACTGATTAGTACATAAATAATAATAATAATAATAATAATAAATAATAATGATAATAATAATGATGATGATAGTAAAAATAATGATAAATAATTATTATTGTCAGATGTAAACTCTGCCAACCAGACTGCTAGAAAGATTGACAGAAATACTTTAGAAAATTTGTGAAAAATTCCATTTTAGATGTGAAAACAAGAATAAACTTCTTAAAATAGTAATAATTAGGATGTAGTCATCCGTGGCTCCCGGGTAATTCTTACCTCCACAAAGAGGAGGCAAGCTTGTGAAGTGTAAATGGAGGAAACGCAATGCATAATGTGCTTAGCAGAAAGGATTGTAAGTAATGCCATTCCATGAGCATCTTAATCATGAATTAGGAATTCAGAAGAGCACTTTAAATATAGGCATTATTATATTAAAATGTTTATACTTGTATTATAAAGGTATACAATTTTTTCTCAACCACCTGCGGTTATGAAAAATATTTAATTTGCGAAATGCTGTGTGGTAGGCACTTAAATTCAGTTAGCACGAAAAATATTATATTAACAAATTCTCTTTACTCCAGGTTTTTGATTTCAGTCTTAATGTTTTGCCCATTTTAAGAGCATGACCTTATTTTAATCAGTTTGCAATATAAAGGAAGGCAGTGATGTAGGCTATGTTTGTTCATCTGATATACCACTTTATGCATCTTTTGCTATTAATTAATGCGTGTAACGTTTTAAATATGTATTGATAAATGGGTATTGCTTACTGAACTGTGTATTCAAAAGATAATGCAGCTTATAAACACTTAAATTGTTGGATTTTTTTACATTGTTATAACAGCAAAAAAAAGTACTCAATTTTGATGAGCTTATTATACACAATGGTGAACAAAACAGGTAGTGTCAGACGATCTATACGGAATGAACACATTGCGGCTTATACTTTTAATATAATTACGGTTTCATGGGAGCTTTAACAAGTTTAGAGATTGATAGTATTCGTGATTATTTGTGTGGATATATGCTATTGTACATTTATTTTACAATATGAACTTGCACTGTCACTTTTGCTTTCAAATACGTATTAATGTGCAATTAATGTAAGATTATATTGGTAGTCACTTACCTTAGGGCTAATTTTGATAATATTCCCATATTTCCTTGTTGTGTTGTGTGTGTGCCTTTTTGCGATACATAGTTGCATTTTTGCGATCGTTCTTGGAGTTTCTGAGTTTGGGGAACTTAAAACTACTAGAATTATAAACGAAATTGTAATCTAATAAAAATAAAATAGAAATTAACAGAAATGTGAAAACTAAAACGAGGCAGTTCAACAATAAATTGTGTATCAAATATAATTTCAAATATGTCACAGCATCCATAGAATAACAGAAAACAATGACGAAGAAAGATGAGAACGCGCGCGAGTAACTCCAACTGTTCTCACACGGCAGCGCGTTTGCAGGTTGGTGCGTGCGTGTGTGTGTGTTGTTGTGAGTGTGAGTGTGTGTTGTTGTGTGTATGGTGTTGTGTGTTGTTGTTGTTGTGTGTGTTGTTGTGTGGTGGTGGTGTTGTGGGTGTTTTGTTGTGTGTGTGTTGTGTGTGTTATTGATGTTGTGCGTGTTGTTTTGTATGTGTGTTGTTGTGTGTTGTTGTTGTGTGTTGCTGTTGTGTGTTGTGTTGTTTTGTGTGTGTTGTTGTTGTGTTCTTGTGTGTTGCTGTTGTGTGTGTGTTGTGTGTTGTTGTTGTGTTTGTTGCGTTGTGTGTGTGTTGTGTGTGTTTCTTGAGGCTTGTATGACTGTGTGTTTGTGTTTTGTGTTAAGTTTCGAATGTATTTGCACATTATACCGTGTGTGTTTGTATGTGCGTGTTCCTTAGAAAGCCTGATCACTGATTTGTTTCCAGATTAAGGTGTTACTCATAGGGCGTATAAACATATTATTGAATGCAAGTATATGAGTATGTCTGTGTTTACCTGTGTATGTGCGTATGCCTGTGACGTTTGTGTTTACGTTCGTATGTGTGCATGTTTATCTCTCTGTGTCTGCGCGTTTGTATATCCGTGGGTGCGTGTGCGCGTGAACATTTGTACATTGACATACTCATATACTTGCATTCAATAATATGTTTATGCGCCCTATGATTAACACCTTAACTGGGAAACAAATCAGTGATCAGGCTTCCTAAGGCACATGCACATACAAACACACACGGTATAATGTGCAAATACATTCGAAACTTAACACAAACACGCACTCATACAAGCCTCAAGTGACAGACACACACACGCACACACACACACACACACAGATATATATATACGCCACACCAACCTGCAAACGCGCACATACACACACAGGCAGATAAACACACACACACACACACACACACACACATATGAACGCCACGCATACACATATACGCCCATAACAAGTACAGGAGATAAAATACAAAATCACCCATTGCAGTAAATCAAACCAGGAACCTCTACGTTAGCAATTCCGATACATATTAAAGAACTATGAGAACAATCACTGATAATCACAGAAGATAAAACTGAAATCGCCAGAAAGAAAAAAATCACCCACCACAGAGAATCGAACCTGAGACCCCTATGTTCCTAATTCTGAGAACTATAAAAAATAAAATACACGAACAAACACCATTTTACTAACATAAATCACGTAAATGGTTAAACTGATACACACACATATACATTTATACAACCTTAAACAACATGTACTAATAAATCAGCAAACATAGGGACATACTCACATATACATTTTTTGAATACTTATTGATTAAAAATTAACTATCTCTAAACTCTGCTGAATACAGACTGAAATGCGTCAGCCACCATACGGCTGACTGTCCTAAAACAGCACTCCAAATTACAAGGGATTTCTGGAAGATATTTATACAGAGAGAAATCCTGACAGTGTGAATAAACGACACAGAAAATAACAAACAAACAAAAAAAACACCTGTACATTCATAAAATCTGGACGCTTATACAGATCCAAGGTAAGGATTATTCTATTTGTTTTTAAAAAGTAAAATTCCTTTACAAAGAAACAATCTCGGAAATACATAGGTTAAATAACAGATTTTAACGGATTTTATCACAATATTTTATTTATTTAATTATTTCTGAACATGGAATAAATCTTAAACTTTACCGATATTCACATGAAAATTTTTTCCAGGTATTGCTCATTTTGGTGTTTCATGACATTTCACATTACACTACAACGCAGCACTTCAACTTTATTGGATTAACCTAAACACACATACACACAATGATTAAATGAGCAGTTTTCAGCAAAAAAAAAAAGCCAAAACTCCTCTCTTTTTTTCTTGCAAAACCAAATTTCAGAGCCTGCGTTATAAAATTATGATATACTATAGGAATCCTTTATTGAAAAACCACTTATTTAAAAAATAATATTTTCAAGATGCATTTTGATTACAAACACCCAAATCCTTAAAAAGCGGGACTTTAACTCAAATCTTCACAAATACATTATTACGATTAACTTTAATATTAAACTAATACAGAATACAAACATCCATCTAACATTTTAATCTGTTTTTATTTTTCAAATGTTAAGTACTAATATACCATCACCCTTAATTCACTAAAATTACAATTTGACAATTTCACTCAAATTCAAAATATATTACTAATTTTCAATGCAGAATCCAATTCCAGCACCATAATTTCGTTTTTAAGCCATTTTCAAAAATTTTTCGCAAACAAAACATTCCCTAAATCCGCTAAAATTAAAATCGGACAATTTCGTACAAATTTAAAATGTATTACTCAAATTCAGTGCAGGATCTAATTCAATCATCATATTCTAGTTTTCAGGTCATTTTCAAAATCTCTGCATAAATAAAACAGTCATTAGGTCCGCTAAAATTTAAATTCGAGAATTTCGTTCAAATTCAAATTGTACCACTAGTTTCCAATGCAGAATCGAATTCCATCATCATATTTTCGTTTTAAGTAAACAAAAAAAAATTCTGTATAAGCAAAACTAACCTTAGGGACAATAATTTGTTTTAAACAACGATTTTGCTTAAATTGAAACTTTCATCATGATTTTTAATTCAGGCTCTAATACAACCGGAACATCTACATTTAAATATACTTCTTTCAAATCTTAAAACAAATATGGTCAATATTTTTTAAAATTCACAAATTTCATTCAAACATAAATGAGGTTCAGGAACAAGACAAGTAGCAGTTTTCTATTAATCCATTGTTTAGTTTACCCATTCATATTATTTTTTTCACACGTGCTTATTTATTGCATAACACTTCATGTGTACTAAAATTATTCACACACAGAACAGACATATATTAATGCACAAGGAGCACTCGAAAGAGCATTAAGTGTAGGTTTAGTTTTCACTATAGTCTCTTATAGATTTAATTCTGTTTACACACTTTATCATGTGATAGCGTTCGCACTTCAGGTCACACAGTGAACATACACAATTGTCATCCGGTTGGTGGAATGTTTGTGTTCTGTATATCTTGTGGTGGAAGCCGTGGATACGGCCGGGGTTCGAACCCAAGCGACCATGTGAGATTTGTGGTGGACAAAGAGGCGCTGGGCGGGTTTTCTCCGGGTACTCTGATTTCCCCCACCATCGCATTCCACCGGTGCTCCATCATTCATGTATCATCAGTGTTACCACCTTCGGTGCCATAAGTAGTTAAAGCGGGCGTTAAACACTACCCAAAAAAAAAAAATCCATGGATGGCGAGTCGGTTACCATGTGTCTTTGGTCTTGCATGTCTCTGTACACTTCCGGTCCATCACGGCGCTTGCGCCATAGAAGCCTGGATCTATGTTCTTCCGTCGTGTCTCTAGGTGTGCTTGGTATGGGCCAGTAGATGGCAGCAACTACTTCCGCCAGAGGTCTTCTATGAAGAAGCTTTCTTTGACCAGTACATAGACCATGCTTAAGGGTGAATGCTGAGTGTGAATACTGAGTTGGGAACAGACATGTATAATGACATGCAAACAGACACAGTTATTCACAAATTTAATTTTATATTTAGAAACTAATGCAAATAGCAGCTTTCCACTAAATCCATTATATTTTTTTCAATTGTTAATGAGGTTCAGATCTGTAATCTCATAGCCCATTCTGATTGAAATTCAATTAATTGTCTTTAACGCTTTCCCACAACGAAATGTAGATTAATTCGATTCCAGAAGAATAAATATCAGTGACATATTGTCACGCTTACTATTATAAACTTCAAGAAACTCGCTTGGCTATGAGAGAATGGCTTAGGAAAAATGTATTCTTCACTACAGTTAGGCGTGTATATTTGAACTCGACTCTAAACCATCTTTTACAGCAGGGAAAATAGCCTAAATAATACAGTGAAGAGCCTACTAAATTTAAAGACTAACACTTCTAATCAGAAACAGTTATATTGTTACCTTGTGCATAACACATGCCACCATCTTGACGTGGGGCCAAGCTTGGTGTCCGAGAGGAACCAACGTTCCATCTTTACCACTATTCCATCCTAAGTGCACAATGCAAAAGAGAATGACGCTACTCTACATGTGGCTTTTATGAGTAACAAAGTTGGCAATGTCGCCAACATATGAAACATTATGTATTCCCAGTATTACCACATCCTGTGCACACAGCCAGCATATCACATCTCTCCCCAGGTCACCAAGTTTGACAACCACGTCAAAATAGAGTCTTTTGGTCTTGATTCTGATTCACACTAACATACTTCTGTTAGTATTTAACAATTTATCAAGGAAACTTGAGGATTTTTGCAGTGTCCTGCTACCATAAAAAGCTAATGTACACAGTTTATTAAGTTTCAGATACTACTTGTGCCTGTATCCTCAGTTTAAAATTGTTTAAACTACTAAATGTTATGGAAAGGGCGTTACTTGCCACACAATGAAGAGGAGCGACCATGTTGCTGGTTGTAGTTTCAACACTCTTTCATATTTATATCATGAGGGCGCCACCGTTTCAGATCAGGTCGTATCAATTCTGTGTTTTGAGTAATAACAATATGCTTAGTTTGTTCGATTTAGATTGTAGCTAGTATTCTTAATATTGTGCATATTCATGATTTTTCTAAATTATAGCTTTTTACCATGCTATTGTGCCCTGCTAACAACAAATTGTTAACAGTATTTTTTTTTCAGCTTTGGATTTGGTAACTATTGACTTTTCTGTTCAGGAATACTTATTTTGTCACAAATGATTTGACTAATGATTATATATGGTGTACTATTGTTTTAAAATGAGTTGATTGTCATTATGATGCTGTGATGATTTTTTAGAGCACTGCTGCATATTTTTGAGATGATATAGCCTTGGTGGGAGTGCGATAGGATTCCACCAAAGAAGATGAGTATGGTTTTGTGTGTGAATGACTGATTTAAGTGGGTTGAGTTATTGGTGTTGCCGAAGTGTGCCCACTAATTCTGTTTGTGTGTGAGTAACGGTTTTAAGGTATGTTATGATTTAGTGGAGTTGCCCAAGAGTACCTGCTAAATCTGTGTCTTAAGTTTGTGGTGATGAGTTTGTAGTAATGCTCTGAGGAATTTGTGGATTTTTCTAAAAGTTTTACTTAGTGGTTTTGCCAAAGTATTCCCACTAATTAAGCGTGATGAGTTAATTTGAGAGAAGATTTGATATTTATGATCTTGAGCTTTATAGCAACAGTTGATGTTTGTGTTATGATTTTCTTTGCAGCCTCATATTAATTAAAAGTGTTGGTACCGTTTCAATAGTGCATCATCGTACTTTTCTCCGGATATGCTAATGTCTTTCTTTAGAAGTTTGCTTGAAGTGTTAATCATATATGTGTACACGCTTCTATTGTTTTATGCATTTCATCTCAGCTTTTAATGAAGAGTTACCATTGTTCACACAGGATTTATAAATATTGGCCAATAGCATGATCAGTTTTGTATAGCATGTTGGGTTAGTTATGGCATGAGTAGTAAGGTTGATATAATTGGATATAATATACATTATTGTTTAATATATATATTGCATGTTGATAATTAAGTACCAAGTTAGGTTAAGTTTCAGGAACCTGATGATATTGCTTTCTTCGTAATTTGTACTGTTTAAATCTGTGCACAGATTTCTGATGTCTTACTTTTAATTATGTTTAATAACTAATGTATTCATTTAATTATGCTGAACATCCTATGCATTCATTTTTAGAAATGTTGGTAACTTTTAAGAATTTAAATTCTTTGTGTAAACTGATTATTGTAATCATGGTACAACTGGTTATTCGTATACTAATGTACATGGTACATTATTTTTCTTATGATTGTAATTTGTAATGAACTGTTGGCTTGGTTACTCACACCATTATTAAACCCTGTTCTAGTAATACTTGCTGTTGTGGGGAGTTTAAGTGTCTGCTAATTGGAGGGGAAGCCATGAGAGTCGCCATGCATCATCATTTGCAGTTTTGGATCATCAATATTCTTTATCAGCCTGCACCACGACACAGCTGTGGCAGAGGGCCACTTAGTGGGAGGCATCGCAAGGCAGCGGATGCCCCCCCCCCTTTATCTACACACTTCATAGACCATTTATATGTGCAGTGTAGTGACAACTTGATATTATAAGTGTGTGCGTGGCTTAAACCCCTGAGCACATTAACGTTTTATGGTAGCAGACACTACAAAAATCCACAATTTTCCTTGATAAATTGTTAAATACCAACAGCATTAAGTTCAATCAAAATGTATCAATCAGAATCAAGACCAAAATATTCTTTTTATGAATTGATTTTATGTAAAATGTACCATTTAAATATTTTGTATTTTGACGCGGTCGTCAAACTTGCTGACCTGGGGGGAGATGTCATCCTGGCTGTGTGCACAGGATGTGGTAATACTGGAAATATATAATATTTCATGTGTTGGCGACATTGCCAACTTTACTATTTAGAGTAGAGCTATCCTCTTTAGTAATGTGCACCAAGTGGGAAATGGCACATGTAAGAAGGACGCCAAGGTTGTCCTCACGCCAAGATGGTAAAATGCAGAATTTAGTAAAAAGGTAACAATATACCTTTCTATTAGACGTGTTTGACTTTAAATTAGTAGTTTAGTTAACGCACCCATGTCCCTTTACTGGGTTATGTAGGCTATTTTTCCGGTTCTAAAGATGGTTTAGAGTTGCGTTCCATACGTATGCTTAACTGTAGTGAAAAGAACATTTTTCCTAACCCATCCTATCATAGCCAAGCAATTTTCTTGAAATTTATAACAATAGGCGTGACAATATAACATAGAGAAGTAATGTAGAGGGAGAGAGAGAGAGCGAAAGGAAGAAAGGAAGGAAGAAATGAGAAAGACATACAAAAGACACAAACACATCGCAAAAAAACAAAACAGAGACAAACAGGTGGTGTAGAGAGGAAACAGGTGAGAGGGAGGGAGAAAGGGAAAAAGATATACGCACAAATACATTGCAGAGCAGCAAACCAGTGACAAGCAACATAGAGAGGGAAGAAGGGAGAGAGAGGAGAGGAGAGAGAGAGAAATGTTTACAAACAAATACATCGTAAAGATATAAAGCTAACCTAATACTCCACCTATTACACAAATGAAGCGGAGGAATATCTTAAAACTAATATATATTCTAGACTCTAGAGTTTCCAAACATTTCAATCCATTTTTATCCAGTATTTTCCCCAAACCCATCCCCTAAAAATAACACCCGCGGAAAAATAGCACGTTAGATCGCCTATTAGTTACAGATTTCATGACGTTAAACTTAATACATTAAAAAGCACATAATTGGCCAGTAAATGAACTTGCTATTATATGATACAACTAAACAAGAGAATCAATTTGTAAACAAAACAAAAATTAAGTCTTCATCTTTAATCTTTGCTTCTGATCAGGAGCGCAAGGTATGTCATTATTCATATTTCATTTATTTTATAGAAATGGTTAACAGTGTTTAACGCTCTTTAACTGCTGTGGTTCTCAGCGCCCCATTCTATACTGGCCGTGAAAGACCGCTTAATTTTGCTCAGAGGCCTCTCCATCAGTCTTGAGGTTCTTTTACATGCCGTAAATCTACGACACGGACCAACGGCTTTACTTCCCTTCCAAAGGAAGCCATGCTAAGGATTTTTACACCCGAAAAAATCCATCGTCCTCCGCCGGGTGTATGAAGTTAGCATGGTGACCATTACACCACGGAGGGCGACTCTGAAATGAATACACAACTATATTATCAGAACATAGATATCTTGCGAATACGTTATTTCACAAAAACAAAAGCAACATATTCTCTCTTAATGAGTTAACATTGCTACACGTCAGACAGTCCTGCAGGCGTGATACAACCCAAATCCAAGACTACTATAAGTAAACATGCAGGTATTCACAGACGAGTTTCATCAATAATATAGACATATTTCAGCAGGTATTTTAAAAATACATAAATACATAACACATATAGCTTCCGGTATTCCTCAAAGACAATAAACTTTATGGTACAGTTCCTAAGATTTTTATATGTTCTTTATAACATAGAAAAAAGTATATGTTATTACTATATGATTACTTACATTATATTTTCCCTTTTCGTATAAAAACGACTGAGAATCAGAATCGCGTGCAACAACAGAAGCAACACCTGTTGAATTGAAAGAAGTCTGGAACGATAATTTAATGGCAAACCAATGCTAATGCTCTAATGGCGAATATATAGTAATGATATATGATTTGCCTAAGGTGTTTGAAGGTAAGAGACTTTTTCATTAACACTTCTTTCACTTAAAATTTTGCAGGAACACATTTAAACATGCTATTTTTGTTTAGAAACTAAACTAGATTTTTATATTGTTTCAGGACAAAGGAGTCCAGTTTCCTTAAAATAAAGTCGAGAGCATCTCTCAACGCATCAGAACAGTATCTGGAACAGAATCAACTTATAGATACATCAATACCAACAGGAAACAAAACGCAACATGGACCAAGTGAAATATACTAAATATTCATTAAACTCGAAATAAAAAAAAATCCATTAAAGAGGTAGACAGACAACATTACAGCAACAAAACAAAAGACAACGAACCACAAAGAAAACAATGTTCAAAGGAATATGGTAGAACTAGCATCACTACCTACAGGAAACAAAAGGCAACATGATCCAATTACACCGATCTTAATTCTTCATTGAACTCAAAACCAAAAAGTCGATGCAATAGGCAGAAGGACGACATTGCAAAACCAAAACTCAACGAACCACAAAGCAAACACTTTTCAAAGGAATAAGTATGTCAAAACTGTCGTCATCAGACACTTGACCAAGCAACGTGTTGAATATGTCACAGTACAAGAATAAGAACTTACCAAAAAAAAAACACACGAGCAGAAGTAAAGTGATCAAGCTGATAGACTAAAAATGTAATTTATTAAGTTGCTTTCAGATATAGATGCGAAATTTATGTGCAAGGAGCATAATTTAATTTCATTGCTAAGAGAAAAATACTCTGATTAAAAGTCTGATGTGTTCCATTCACAGAGCTTTCTCTATATCTCTGCAATAAATTAGTTTTAAAAAGCTTATGCTTCTACTTACTTCCTGCTAATCGAGAAAACCTTAGCAGAAATAGTCTTATTTTTTGCTTCCTTGTAAGTAGAAGCGAAATAAGGGAGTACCATGGGTTAAAGTGATAGTCAAAAGCTGGTTGCTATATGACTGAAGTTCCTTTGTTTGTATGGACACGAGTTCACAAAGTCCTGTATGAGAAAAGTACAAGTTTTTATAGTTTAAACCAAAAACAAGGAATATTTAAAAAACAATCAACTCAATGTGCTCTACATTTTTTGTCTGGGAAGTTTTTGTCTCTCTCTCTCTCTCTCTCCCTCTTACGGTTTAGCACTTATGCAAAATTCCGTAAAATTCACTCATAATAAAGTAGTCTTCAGAGGCTATTCCCAGAAAATTCAAAATTCACATTTTATTTGTCAGGTAAATATAATATACGATATGTTAATCAAAATCGTTAGAGCCGTTTTTTTAGAAAATCAAAATTTTCGAAAAAATTTCCATGTAAAGGGTAGTTTGGGGTGGAGGGATTTTTCTCAAAATCTTCATGTCACATCCCTGGAAGATACTAAACTTAATTACCAAGTTTGGTATTTTACCAACTTTTCGTTTTTGAGTTATCGTGTTCACAGACACACTGACACACACGGACCTTTTTCTGAAAATACTTTTTTTGGATACAGGGGACTCTAAAACATATATTTCCGGTGAAATCTTTGTATCGAATTTTTTTGTGGAGCATTACCTTCTTTATTGCACTAATGCGTATAGAGAAAGTAAAAATGAAATATGTTGACTTTATTATTGTTTATTGTCTCTTTTGTGTGGAGTAAAACATATTTGACCTATTTATTTGGATATAACCTTTTAATTTACTTGCTGTTTGACATTGAAACATTGTTCAAAAACTCATAATGAAACGAGCCTTTTTAATTGGTCATTTCAGTTCCGTTCAACTTTCTAATGTTAACTCGTACATAATGAGGTTTGGGCGCCACCAATTATCATTTGATATATATTAGGATGTAAATTGTAACTCGAGTATGTTTCCTTAACAAAAAGTATTACCACAACTTAAAGTTCGGGCAGATATGTCGATCCCAAATTTCGATTCAAGATTGGTCTACATTTATGCTCGCCATAGGGGGTATTTGAGGCGGTATATCATACCGATCAAAAAGAAATAGTTACATAATAATAATAATAATAATAATAATAATAATAAACTTAATGAAAACCATCATCAAAATTAATATAAATCGGTAATGTAAATTAGAAATCAGTACAATAGTTGATATGTGTTTTAATTTTGAGCTATATTGAGGAATAAATAGCGACGTAATTTTAGATCTGTTCTCGGTAAAGCAGTATATAGGCAACATTTAGTTTTCTCGGAGAGTGTAACCCTCGCACATCTGGCCCTCAGACAGAGTGGCGCCAAATCATTCCCCCACACTCAAGATCCGTTGGATCAGGCTTCCTAACGCTACCCTTGAGTCAATGAGAAAATAATATTTAAATTTAAACAAAAATGTCCACCAATCGTATTCAAGCATCAGTTTTTCTAACTGGCAAGATTAGCGTGGGTTGCAGCTAATATAAATACAGTTCTCGACCAAGTTCGGGCACTAGTCCCTCATAACACGCGCTGACGCCACGTCGCTCCTAGTCAATTTTGCACCACCAAGAAGCTAAGTTCCTCTATTATTATAAAGTTAAGCGCGATGAAGTGTAATTCTAAATCGGTTAGGAGATAAGAAATTGTAAGAATCGTGCAAAAGTATGATCAAAGAGAAAATATGTAAATGAATTGGATTTTTATTTATGGACGCTCTTTAACTGCTGTGGTTCTCAGCGTCCCATTTTATAGTGGGAGTGAAAGACCGCTAAATTTTGCTCAGAGGCCTCTTTATCAGGCTTGAGGTTCTTTTACGTGCCGTAAATCTATGACACGGGACCAACGGTTTACTTCCCTTCCGAAGGAAGCCATGTTAAAGATTTTACGCCCCCAAAAAATCCATCATCCTCCGCCGGGTTTGAACCCGCGACCTCAGGTATACTTAGCATGGTAACCATTGCATCATGGAAGGCGACGAGAAAAGATGTTAATTAATCATCGCGGCGAGCCAATCAATTTTGTATTATTTAGTTTTCATCTGTCAACGTCCACAAGTTCCATGTACATACAGACATCTAGCCGCAGGACGAGACATCAGCGACGAGATTCGACCCTGAGATCGCCTAATCCTGAATCTCCAACGAACTTCAATTCGACTATGTGTCGAGAAACAAAAAAAGGCGTTCATCACTAACCATCCATGTCACCTCAAAAGAAATAGTTAATTTCACAGTATATTGAACTCTAAAAAGTAATCACACAGACATTCTCACGAAAACACGTTTAAGATGTATTACAGCTAGTTTAGACCAATAAGATAAAAATCAGTATCAATTCATGCATTCTTCAACTGAAATACTTGTTTGCCATCTTCAGACAAGAAATAACACGTTCTCCTAACGCCCCCTGGCTATTTTCTGCTCTACTCTAAACTGGGTGGTATGAAATAATTCAGAGATGACCAACGAAGAAACTGCAAATGAAAAAAAAAACAAAACATAATAGTTAATAAGATTGCTCATACTTCTGTTACAGCGCATGCACAGTATTAAACACGCTAGAACCATACATTCCTTAAACATGCAAGCGACTTTAAAAAGACAATGATATCCCTCACATAACACTATATTACAGCGTCACCTCACGCCCCAAAACCGAGCACTCCTGAGCCGTTTGCGCCGAGAGATTCGGCCCCGCTTACGTGAACATAGGATGCGAGCGTGGGAGGAGGCGATGGCCCGCATGAGGCTCGAGGGTGGGGACGTGTGGATTGCCAAAACTCTCTAACGGAGGTCAAATTATCTCCCCAATTCAAGGCACCCAAGGCCTGCTTATGAACCCCAAGCCAAAGTTAATGTGTTCGCTGACTACCTCGAAAGAACAACGAGGCCGCGAGATGTCTTCAGGACGTAGACTTCTCGGACCGCGCTCGTCGGGAGATGCGTCAATACCTTCGACGTCCCCATGACGAGGCGAACCTGTCATTCGACCTAGTGAGCTCCAGGGCGCACTCCGGCCTGTCAACCTCAAAACGCAGCGGAACCTGATGGGCTCACCGCCGCCATGCTTCGCTGCGTTCCCATCAAGGCTGTGCTCTTTCTGACCAAGGTCTTCAACCTATGACTCATCTTGTGCCACTTTCCACACGAGTGGAGGGAGGGCTGGGTGATATGCCACTCCATCCCTCAAACTACCGCTGCATCAGTCTTCTGTCAGTTCACACGAAGATCTTCGAGAGGCTTCTGCTAACGCGCTTGTCCCCTCTTTTGGGCGACACTCAAGTCATCCCAGACCATCAGCTTGGTTTCCGTCCTGGGCATTCTACTCCCCAGCAACTACTGCGAGCGGCGGAGGCCGCTCCCCATCCATTTGTCGTTTCAGTTGCGGGACGCAAATTAACACTTAGGCCAATAAATGGCGGAGTCCCCAAAGGCTCTGTACTATCCCTCACGCTTTTCAGCGCCTACGTGGCCGACCTATCAACAGAGCAGCACATCAACGTAGCTCAATACGCTGTTATTCTGTACAAATAAACACCCACGCAGAGCGTTCAACCCAATTCAGAGACACCTCCTCCTCCTCCTCCCCCTCCTCCAAGAGTGGTGCGAGCGTTGGCGGTTGTCCATCAACTCGGAGAAAAGCCACGCTATCCTCTTCACCACGCGCCGCTTTCCCGCAAACTTCCCTTTATCCACTTACCTCAGATGAAGGATTAAATGGACGAACGCCATCACCTACTTGGGAGTGAAGCTTGATTAGGGCGTCACTTTTGGGGAGCACATCAGGGAACTGAGGTGTCGGGGCACTAGAGCTGTGCCTTGTACCTGATGCTGAAATCCACAATAACGGTTCATGTTAAGTTGCGCCTTTTGAGGGCTCTCATAGTCCCCATGCTTATCTACTACGCCTGCGAGATCTGGGGCATGTCGGCAGGCTCTAGTCTGCTGTTGCTTCAACGGGTACAGAATAGATGCCTTTGGGCCATCTATTCTGTGACTAACTTCTTTCCTACGAGACTCCTGCACGAAACCTGTGATTTGCCACATCTGAAGGACGACATTAGGCATCGGGCAGGAAAATTCAACAAAGATTTACCATTCCATCGGAGCACCCTCCTTAGGTCTTTTGAGGATTACAGCCACAGAAACCGGCACCTCAGGCGATACCGGCTTCCCCGCATGGCTTGTGGGCATTCCTGGTAATGAAGGGGCACCTCCAACAGCTGCTATGGAAAAGCTCCTTACAATCCTTCAAGAGTTGCTTGGATTTCAAATTTTCAACCCAAAATAAATATTTTGTAAACAAATTACACCAGCGTTGCACCCTGACTGGCATCTGTTGAGGAGCAAACTTGCTGCCTCCCTTCACTCCCCAATCTCATTTTCACACGCCATTCCAGCAAACCCCACATTCCATCATGTGGTTAAATTCTAGCAAGGTCATTGGGCTGCCCTCAGTCTGACTGGGAAAATATATTATGTTTTCCTTAAATACATTTCGTACTGCATTTAAGAGATTTGTTTTATTATTATTTCCAAAAATACAGAAACCTTTACAAGTGATTGCTTAATTTATAGTGCAAAAATATATAATTATTTAAGATTTCTAGAGAAACTTCAACCATTAATTTTTTAAACACTCTCTTAAAGCACGGGTTATTAAAATACTTAAACAAGAAAGCATTACCATAGTGTACTGTTTCATGATATTTGTTGTAAATCAAATGCATGAATTTATTTAAAGAATTATATGAATACATAATAAAACTAATATGCACATAAATTGTTTAAAACTAATGGAAAATCCAATTGTTTTTTCGGCTTTTTGGCCTGCAGAGATACTAGAGGCACATAAAAGCTTAGAGATGGATACATACTTGGCAATCCTCCGAGGTTCTATTCAGACTCCAAGTGTGACATCAAGCAGCACAGCGAAGAGCATACCAGATCATTCCAGTCGTTTACTGATGTGTGGACCCCTGCAATGGTGCAAGCCATCCGAAACATAGCCGTATTTAGAGAACTTTAATCAACCAGCACAACCATTCAGGGTCTCCTCTGATATTGGGCAATTATCAACATGCAACTCTTAATAGAGGTAAGAATTTTGAATGAGTTCTTATATCAAATCTATTATTGTTGTCATTTTTTTTAATATTGTTATTATTATTGTTATTATCATTATTATTATTATTATTTCAAGAGGAGTAGCACAGAGCACTAGCAGGCCATCAGGGATCCATTTTGGGCAGTCCAGTGCAAATGGAACTGTATGAGACTCTGAATCCTCTAGCTGATAAAATATACATTGTACAAATGGTGGACCAGCAGTATCAGAGCAACTAAATACATTACACACCCACCACAGAGTAACCCAGCATCACAATGGAGGAGGAGTGGAATCCATCAACCCCTACATAAGACCACCTCACCATCTTTATTACTTTCAGTATTTCTGTTGACTGTAGCTTTCTAAAATTTCTTCACATCCAAAATGTTGCACAATTCAGTCAAACACAAACCATATTAATTCAATAAGGAACATTCAGCATTGTCCATAAAATACTCCAGGACGATTAAATCAAAAGGTTGTTTGATTTAATCATCCTGGAGTAGCATCAGCTTTTACCCCAAGACTAGGGATTGTTCAAGAATGGATTACATCTTTCCTTTGGTATTCCCCCCCCCCCCCCCAGAATTCAGGCAGATCAAGGATCAATTTGTAAGAGGCACACAAAACAGGAGGAGAAAAAAAAAAAAAAAAAAAAAAAAAAGGTACTTTGATCACATAATTGTTCACAGATCAACAAAAGAAGAATGCCAATAAATGTACTCGCTTGTCTTGACCACCTGTATTTAAATACGTATATGGGAATGACTATTTTTGCAAAAATATATTGATTTTCTATGACATATCAATGATTTTGATAACATTTTAAAATCACATACGCAAATCATACCTTTTAGAAATCCCAGGACCAGTCTCAAACTCTGAAAAAAATGTACAGTTCTTTTATTCCTAACGCCTCTACAATCACCATCCCAAAATTAGTATTTGTTGATGAAAAAATTCATTTTCAAATGGATAGCCAAGTGAGAAGCAGCATCTTTTGAATAAGACAAATTGTGAATGATAAGAGTGCTTACAGCATTCAACTCAGCTCTGCCCATCCAATTTGGTACTTGGAATTAAAATGATATTTGCATACTTGTTACATAATATAAAGGAAAATGTACATCTTCAATGATTATTTGCATTTGTTTCCTTCAACCCATTATCTGCAGTCATAGAAATTTCCCTGTCATCATTTTTTTATACTTCTCCACAGTAAAAATCAACATCCTCAAATAAGGAAATTGAGTAAATTATAAATTGCAATAATGTTTGAAAATTATGCTGATCAGCCTGCATTTTTCATTTAGTTAAAAAGTATTTGTATCTTAAAGGAAACTTAAAGGAAACTATTATGCTTAGGACAATTACCCTATAATGGATGGGATGTTCCTAAAAGCTATGAAATGTTGAAGATCAAAAGGAAATAGGGTATGATATGAGTTTACATAAACATACAGTTAAGCTTTTTTAAACATATTGTTAGATGTTGCAAATGTATCTTATAATTTGTAAAAATTTAATGCAAACTGTAAAAAATATGGCTAGAGAAACTTTTCCGTTTAAAAGCACATGCTTTGAACAATGAATGTCACAGATGCATGCTTCAAAGTAATTATACTTTACATATACCTCAACCGGCAGCAGCATGCAAAGTTACTGCATGAAAATTCAGTACAAACATGAATACATTATATTTTAAAACAGCACAAAAGTCACAGATTAGACTAAGCTTGATACCAGCTTAATTTCATAATTCATTTCTTCTTACAGTTTAAAGCATATGGGTATTATGAAATTGAAGTAAATAATCCAAAAAATCAGATCTTTTAATGAGTTTCCATAATACATATTTTACAGTGCAAAGCTAAAAGTTAGTGATTTCTCAGAAACTGCAGTTAACGTAGCAATAAGCACACTATTTGTACCAAAAAGTGTTTACATTTTAAATCAAAGCAAACAGATACTATGTATAGGAATACCTAAAATAATTTTTAAGTCAAAGGCCACTGATTAAGAATCAAGTATTTGTTTATAAAAATAGTTGTTTACCAATATTTCCATAGTAAAAAGCATTACCTATCTGAGAAAAATCATATAAAAGTTTGTTATGGTTAGCATTGTAAGGATAAGTTTTAATAAAATAAGGTTACTTTAATTAGATTAAAACCATTTCAGTTTTGTCCTTTTTTCTTTGTCATGCTTTGGTGCTAATTTTTCCACCTCATCAACATCCTTATCTGCATCATGCATAGGTTTTGTTGCCTTCTTTAATGCACTCTTATCTTTCTCAGCTTTACTTTTTTTGCACTTCTTCTTTTTTCCAGGTCTTGATTTTGAATTCCCATCTAGTATGTTGTCATTGCTTTTGCCTGAAAGTAAATGATACTGCCATTATTACACTATTGATACAAACAAAAGTGTATGAGTGAGTGAAAGAAAGAAAAGTAAAAGAAATAACATGAAGTGACAGTGAAATTCCCATTATTAAAAATACAACTAATTAAATGTGATCTAACACAGTAAAATGGTGTCTGGTATCATCGACATGTTAATTACAAAACACTGATTTATTTATTTGTTTATTTATTTACATAGAATGTCCCAATGAGCATATTGCTCTAGGTAGACTGCCCTTTAGTGAGGCGGTAAGCAAAATACAAAGAATAAAATAAACACATTAACACATAGAAAAAGGAGTATATAAGTATAAATTTTATATATAAATACAATTTTTTAACATAACTTGTGTGGCTGTGTGATTAAACTTAATACAATATTTCAAAAAACACCAAAGGGATTTTCTGTTGTCAAAATTTTAGGAACTACAGTATTGCTCAAGTAGGTATTTGAAGAGTTTGTTTTCAAATTGGGATAAGTTGAGTGATTCTTTAATGTTAAGTGGGAGACTGTTGTATGTTTTGGAGGCACTATGTAATTTACTTTTTATTCCATATTTGGTAGAGTTAGCTGATTCTATACATATGTAATTGTAATTGTCTGAGCTATACAATGTGGGGAACTGGCTGACAGCTGGTTTACTTCATATATGAGCAGCCAGACACAATCTGTTGAAATTGATTTAATAAAAATCCAATAATACTATCATAGAACATGGAGCTTCACAAAGGTCAATACTGGGCCTACATCTCTTTCTTATATATGTAAAAAAAAAAAAAAAAAAAAAAAAAAAAAAAAAAAAAAAAAAAAACCACACACACACAACATTCCTCTGAACATAATCCAAGCAAAGAGCATTTTATATGCACAAATATTATAAAAGTGGCCCTGGCAAACAAAAAGTTGTAGGATAAAACCACTGAGGTATTAAAACAAATAGAAAATTGTCCACTGAGTAATAAGCTCAGCATTGAACAAAACAATATATATAGAGTTCTATCAAGGTATGACAGATCCATGAAGAGTTCCTTCAATAATGCACAAATTGACAAAGTGCAATAAATAAACATTTTGGGAGCATGGGTAGATTCAAATTTAACTTGGAAAACTCATACACATAATTTGAGAAAGAAACTAAGCAGTCTATGTAATGCCTCTCAAATCCTTTTAAAAATGTTGTCCTTGGATGGTTTAAAGATGTTATTTTGGATATGCCCATTTGATGCTTTCTTCCTGCATGATAGCATAAAGATCTTCTAAAAGTATGCAGTTGCTTAAACTACAAAAATCTGATGTGTTTCATTCACATGACTTTCTCTACAGCTCTGCAACAAATTATTGTTAAAAAGCTTATACTTCTATTTACTTCATGCTAGTTAAGAAAAAATTAGCAGAAATAGTCTTATTACTTGCTTTCTTGTAAGTAGAAGTGAAATAAGGGAGTACAATAGGTTATTTAGTGATAGGCAAAAGCTGGTCGCTATGTTACTGAAATTGTTTTGTTTGTGTAGACAGCAGTTGACAAATTCCTGTATGAGAAAAGTTGTCTTTCAAAACTGAAACCAAAAACAAGGAATATCTGAAAAACAATGAACTCCACGAAAAAAATATATATACATAAATTGTGTCTTTTAATGTGCTCTACATTTTTCATGTAGTAAGTTTTTGTCCATCTCTTATGGTTTAGTAATTATTCAAAATTCCGTAAAATTCATCTAGAATAAAGTAGTCTTCAGAAGCTATTCCCAGAAAATTCAAGATATACATTTTATTTATCATGTAAATATCTTTAATATATGCTATTTTAATTAAAATCATTGAGAAAATCAAAATTTTCACAAAAAGTTCCATATAAAGGGTAATTGGTGTGGGGGGATTTTTCTCAAAATCTTCGTGTCACATCCCTGGAAGTTACAAAACTTAAATACCAAGTTTGGTATTTTACCGACTTTTCGTTTTTGAGTTATTGTGTTCACAGACACACACACACACACACACACACACACACACATAGACCGTTTTTACTGAAATCTCAGTATCAAATTTTTGGGTGGAGTGCAATATCTTCTCTATACACTATATACAATGTACGTATAGAGAAAGTAAAAAGGGATTATTAAAATAATAAAAAACTGCTAATATGTGCACATAGTGAGACAATTTTCAAACCGCTATCAGTACTAATCCTACCATATATACACATACTTGGAGTCAATCTCTTATATACGAGGGGCATACTGAAAGTCACGAGCAACCCATTGTAAAAATTTAAATTTCAACAATGTAACGAAACGAATTGCAGGATCGTAATCTACAGACTTTAAGCCACATGTTAACATATTGTGATGTCATTAGCTTCTATCATGTGACCACAGACGGTGTTTGAAAAATGGCTGACATTGATGTTTCGTTTCGACAGCGTGCTGTCATTGAATTCCATGTGAAAGAAGGAAAATCTGCTCCTGAAATTCATCTGAGACTTCAACGTGTGTATGGATGTGTCTGCATGGGTGCCAGCAGTGTTAGAAGATGGGTGAAACATTTCAAAGATGGAAACACGAGTCTGCAAAATGCGCCTCGTAGCGGGCGTCCTCGAACTGCCTCTACAGAACGCAACAAGGAAAGGGTTGATGAGCTCATTACAGGAGATAGGCGTTTCACTGTAAATGAAATTGCTGCGCAACTTGGAATAGTTGGAATAGGACATAGTGCAGTGCAAGAGATGATCCACAGCTTGGGTTATCGAAAGGTCTGTGCCCGTTGGGTCCTCCATTTATTGACTGAAGACCACAAACTTCAGAGAAGAACCATTGCACAGATCCTTCTTCAGAGATTTCATAATGAAGGTGATGAATTTTTGACATGTATTGTGACTGGAGATGAGAGCTGGTTCCATCACTATGAGCCAAAAACGAAACGTCAGAGTATGGAATGGCACCACTTGAACTCACCATCGAAGAAGAAAGCGAAGACAGTGCAGTCTGTAGGAAAAGGGGAAGTGTCTTTTGGGATGCACAAGGTTGCATTCTGGTTAACTTTCTTGAACCTGGACAAACCATAAATTCTGCCCACTACATCAAGACACTACTGAAGCTCCGTCGGGCTTTGCGTGATAAACGCCCTGGAAAGAGGATCATCCTTCAACAAGATAATGCACGTCCACATACTGCCCATGCCACTATGGAGAAAATCAGGGCATTAGGGCGGGAAACTCTTCCACATCCTCCCTACAGTCCCGACTTGGCACCCTCTGACTACCATCTTTTCGGTTCTGTGAAGGAGCAGATGCGTGGCCAACGCTACGAGACGCTGGAGGATATTCGGAAAGCAGTGCGTCAGGGTCTGCGGGCAGGTGGAACGGAGTTCTATCACAAGGCCATTTTCAAACTTGTAGAACGATGGGAAAAATGTGTGCAAAACAATGGAGACTATGTCGAAAAGTGAAAGAAAGTCTGTAGATTATGATGATGTATTTGGTTTGGCTTAAAAATAAATATTAAGATTGTAAAACAGTGTTGCTCGTGACTTTCAGTATGCCCCTCGTATATCTAAACATGAATCTCTTCAAAAGGAACTCAGCTTTGCATGATCATAATACAAGAGAATTTGGCATTGTGTACCTTAACATTTATAGGCTTACCAGATGTCTCATATCAATATCACATCAAGGTAATAACTTATACAATCATATCCCACATAATGTTAAAGAATTCAACCGCAAAAGTTTAAGAAAACTGTGAAAAACATTTTCTTTAGTTATTTACCATTCTGTCTTTGTTTACATGAATATAAAACTTTATCTCAAGATATATAATTTATTCTGAATATTTTACAATGCCATAGAAGTGCTTAATGCCTGACCCTTTTTTTTTTTGAAGACACTGCATTGTGTACTCATTTGTTTCCTGGGTCTTGTTCATCTGGGAGATATACTTCGGCTCAAGAGGAAGCTTAATGAATGCCTTGAAGACAGTACTGGTAAATTGTATTTACTTATTTGTGAAATATAATACATATAGAAATGTAATAAATTTGTTAACGTATGTATTATTTCTTTTGACAAAGTCATGAATTCAATGTATTTCTTACGATGAATAAACTCTACTCTATTTTACTATTTCCCAATTATATTAAAATGAGGACTGAACAAGTTACAATTAAATCCTTTCATTACCACACTAAAATGGCTACTGTTAAAACTTTGTGCAATAATTTGCATGAAATATATTATTTACTTGAAATTCTCTAGCAACGTCAATGTTGGAGCATGTTTTGTTCTGGCAAAAGCATAACTCTCCTGATATATTTAAGCAAGTCAGTTTTGTTTTTGGGTATTAAGTAAATTTTGCAATAATTTTTTTCCAATTTTTGTGATTAAAATTTCACTTTTGAAATCATATTTAGCAGTATTTTTGACACTAACTTTATATCACTATAGACATATAAAAATTGGTTTATTTTTATGAAAAAGGATGTTCATTTTTCACACTATCAGAACCTAACTGATATTTAGTCTGCATTGTTCAAAATTCTTGGAGTATGAAAAGAATGTAACAAAGAGTTAAATTACTTGTATTTCTAAAAACTTTGCTAACAACAGTATCTAAAGAGATAAATGGGTATTAAATTGGAATTTTTGATAAGTACACTACAAAACAAATAAGATGCATCATTATACACAAGTATGGGTAAATATAGAAATCTACACCCAGGAACTGCTTAATTTAGTACTTACTCAGACTGCCGAAAAAGAAGTTGTGCTTTTGGGGGACTTGTAAGACAAATTAGAAACTCAACTTTGAGCTTACTTAAATTTCTAAAGCTAGGAATTGAAAGAGCACAACAGCTAGTTTTTCTGGAAGTGAGTGTGTCAACAGCGCTAATGATAACAGTGTGATAAGGTACCCACACCACTGTACAAAAAAGAGGTCTTTGCTTAGGAAGGAGGGCAGTTGTGGGTAAACCTCAAGATGGGTCATGTACCTAAGACATGTAAAAAATATGTTAGATGTCTATTATGTTACAAACACTGTTTAACAATTACTTATGTGAAATTTTATTACTTTAACCATCTCTTATGTGAAAAAGCAAAGATAGTATACGCACTGCTCGACAGTGCATACTTGAAGTATGTTGTGGGCCCCAAATGTCCTGTTTATACTTCCTCCAGGACTTCCATGACCCTACTCTGAGGGAGGATGAGCTGCTCTCTCTGGGTCTTCCCATTAGGTGACTCCTTCCTTGATCTTCAATGAATCCCACTGGGCCCCACACACTACCCCTGGGTGTACTGTCCCTCCAGCTTGGTCTCACTTCTCCCAGGAGTGGCCTCAAGTCAGCATCTGCCTATGTTCCCTCTTCAACCATATGCTATCCCACATGGTCAGCTCCTTCTTTTCTAAGGCCGTAGCTGCACTCTTCTGATCAGGGTTGTCTGGTCAGGGCATCCTCAATGGAGTACCTCTTTCCTTTCTGATGAAGTTTTACTCTTGGAGTCTCTGCACCCAGGTACTTGTGGAAGTACGTCACTGCCAGGAGCTCTCGCCGTGTAACACAACAGTTCTTTTCTGCTTCGGAGAGCATCTTGCTATAGTAGGCAATTACCGCTCCGGGAAGACTGCTGCCAATGCTGGCGTCAGTGACCACAATAAAGTTACCACCAGGTTGTGGAAGTATTAAAACAGATGCCCTGCAGAGTGCTGACTTAACCCTTTACTGCCAAAATTGTTATTTTTTTAATGAATTTGATTATTACTATTTCTACATGCACTATGTACATAGTGTATAGAGATAGCATTGTATTCCACCCAAAAACTTGATACAAAGATTTCAGCAGAAATATGTGTTTAGATACCCCCAAAAATTTTTTTTGGAAAAAGGTCAGTATGTGTGTGTCCATGGAGGGCATAACTCAAAAGCAAAAAGTATGTTAAATACCAAAGTTGCCTCCCAAGGATGTGACACACCGATTTTTAAGGAAATTTCCCCCTACCTTTTATGGAACAACATTTTAATTTTCTTAAAAATGGCTGTAACAATTTTGGTTAAAATGTGATATTTTAAAGATGGTTAAATGATAAATAATATTATATTTTGAATTTTCTGGAAATTGTGTCTGAAAACCTCTTTTTCTAGATGAATTTTGCTAAATTTGGCATAGCTAGTAAACCATAGCAGATAGGCAAAAACTTACTGTAAAAAACATGAAGATTAAAACATACAATTTATGTCATATACATTTTTTTCGTGGAATTGATCATTTCCATGATATTCCTTGTTATTGTTTTCAGTTTTAAAATATTTAAACTTTTCTTAACAGAAATGTGTCAACTCATGGTCATGCAAAGAAATGGATTTCAATATAATAGCAACTAAAGTTTGAAAAGGTTTGACTATCACTTTAGCCTAGTGTATTCCATTATTTCCCTTCTACTTACAAGGAAGCAAGTAATAACTCTATTTCTGCTAATGTTTATCTCGATTAGCATGAAGAATAATTAGTTACAGAGATGTAGAGAAAGTCATGTCAATGGAACATATAAGATTTTAGGTATGTTATTTACAGTGTTTTGTGGAACATATGTATTCAATATTAAGACATTATACCCAGTAGTTTTCATAGCAGATGCCATGTGCTAGGCACATGTGTAAGGATTTTAATCTTCAATAGGAATTAGTATTTATAATGCAATTAAATGGTATCTAATGTAATATTACTTATATTTGCACACATTTCAATGTTATATATTAATTAATATTGAATCACAAGAAATTCTAGCAAAAGTATTAAAGTCTAGATACTTTATGTGTCTCAATTTCACAAACATATTCTAGCACTGAAAAACAATATGAAATACAAAAATATTTCACTTAGATATCAAAAATAGGAGAAAGTAAGTTAGGACAGTGTGAAACTTCACAATGTACGGTATGCAAAAACCAACCTTACATTTTAGGTTATTTAATGTTATATTAAATGAATCATACTTGTTGTAGTATTACGATGGGCATGTGCTCAAGTTTCCCTGGTTAGGATAGAGCACATGCTGTTAGAGTCAGCTTTTATATTTCTGACGACTTGTAGGCCATAATACTAAATGCAGTAACTAAAAAATTTGAGACAAGTGAAGTAGTTCAAGTATAATATCATTTGTTAGATATTGCCAATGTCAATAAAGCATTAGTTGCTTAACTTAGAATTTAATTTACAATTTGGCTTCCATGTTTAAGGATCTTTATTCCATCGAGGCTATTTTACTCTGTGTTCTTTGCCAAGTGAATGGAATTCAGCGCTCCTAATAAGCAATTCAGTGAGAATTATTTTAATAGTGTCATTAGTGACTGATCTTGTTAGATATTTCTAATTCAAGTTTAGCATCAGTTATTATTTTCTGAATTTTGCCAGGGCAAGTAAAGCATTAGTCTCAGAATATTATTTCTAAGATTGAAGGTCTTTGCTGTAGCTAGGATATTTAACTCTGCATTCTTTTCCAGTAATATAAAAAACATTTAAAGGTTACCAATTTGCACTTTTTGATGGGAATGATGAGTTAAGGTATTTTAAGTTTGATTTCAATGTTCTGGTTACCTGGGCTTATCTACCTTGAACTAAACAGGAACTAACATTGTAGACTTATGCTTATATCTGGCTGTGTGCCTGAGAATTAAACATAATAAACACTGGTTGTTCCATTGATCAATAAAAATATTCTATTTTTGTACATTTTGGCGGTCACTGTTACCAGCCTCATACATGGTTACGCCCCTGAACCCACTTTAGGCAACCGCTGACCATGGATGAGAGCACTTTCGGAGGCCACTGTTACCAGCTTCATACATGGTTATGCCCCTGAACCCACTTTAGGCAACCGCTGACCATGGATGAGAGCACTTTCGGAGGCCACTGTTACCAGCTTCATACATGGTTATGCCCCTGAACCCACTTTAGGCAACCACTGACCATGGATGAGAGCACTTTTGGTGGCCACTGTTACCAGCCTCATACATGGTTACACCGCTGAATCCACTTTAGGCAACCGCTGTCCATGGATGAGAGCACTTTTGGAGGCCACTGTTACCAGCCTCATACATGGTTAGGCCCTGAACCCACTTTAGGCAACCGCTGTCCATGGGTGAGAGCACTTTTGGAGGTGTGGAAGCAGAAACTGCTCTCTTCCACGGGGGAAAAGATCTCTGTGTAGCTGATAATCGCTACACTGCACAAAGCTCAGACTAAGGTGCATGCCTTTTCATACCAGTTTTGTGTGCACTTGAATTCAGTTCATACAACTCATGGACTTACACTACCGGTCAAAAGGTTTTGAACAGCCTGTTTTGCTGCAATTAACAAGTGTATAACGCCAGACAAAGCCAATGTCATATTATAAATGGTAGAAATCCATGGAGACATAATTGAAATTTACTATGCTACCTTTTGTTTGTCAATTATGTGCATTTTAAAAATGTAGCATTTGTTGGCCCTTATAGGAACAATTACCCTAATGTTGTTTTGGATGTTGTAGTATGTCTGTGATTCTCTAGATGTCATTCACAGACATCTGCACATAGGTATTGGCTGTGAACAGCACTTCAGTGCTTCATAAGCTGGTGAATGGTACACATTGTTATTGTGCAGTTGAAAAGTCTGAAATGGGCAAAAGAAGGGATCTTTCAGCAGAAGAACGTGCTGCAATTGTCAGCTTACATAAAGCTTACATGCGTCAAATTGCCACACAAGAACACATTTCCTTGGGAAGTGTCCATTACACTGTAAAGAGGTACGTAACTACAAATAGCAATAAGGATTGTTATTGAAAGGGTAGGCCTAGGGTGACCTTGAAAAGTGAGGATAAACATTTAATAGTGACCAGCAAACGTGATCGTTTCAAAACAGCACCCATGCTGACAGCAGAACTGAACCAGTTGAGGGATGAATCTGTGAGTGTTTCTGCAGTGAAGAGTCGATTTCAGGATGCACATCTGAACGGTTGCATTGCGGCAAAGAAACCCCTATTGAACGCTGTCAATAAACAGAAAATGGGCCAAGTGACATGTAAGCTAGACTGTTGATCAGTGGAAAAAGGTATTATTTACTGATGAATCTAAGTTTGAGCTATTTGGCTCAAAACATCGCCAGTTTGTTCGACGTGCAAAAGTGAATGCATGGCACCTCAGTGCATATCCCCTACAGTCAAGCATGGAGGTGGTTCAGTGCTGGTATGGGGTTGTTTTGGTGGCAATAGGACAGGCGATATTGTGAAAATAGAAGGAATGATGAAGAAGGAGCATCATCACAATATTCTCCAACGCCATGCCAAACCATCTGGGATGCGGTTAATTGGCAAGGGGTTCATTCTGCAGCAGGACAATGGTTCCAAGCATACATCTATACTCTGTAGAAGATGAGTTGAATGATTGGAAGAGACACAAGTTTCTTGAAGAACATGGTTTGGCCCCCTCAAAGTCCTGACTACAATCCTATTGAACTACTTTGGGATCATATGGACAGAGAGGTAAGAAAGAAACAACCCACTAATGTAAATGTATTGTGGAGTCATGTGCACAACATATGGAGGGATATTTCTGAAGATACACTGGCGCACTTAATGAAAGAATGCCCAGAGTTTGCGCAGCTGTAATTAAAGCAAGGGGAGGTTACTTTGAAGAAAGTAAAATCTAACATGTATTGCTGATTCTCATTAAATATACTGTTGTGACTACAAACTATGTCTTTTATTCCATTGTTTCAATAAATCCTAAAAATGAGGTGTGTTCAAAAACTTTTGAGCGGTAGTGTAATTTCTTTGGAAAAGCAATGCATTTCCCTGGAGGTTGAGGTCTTCTTAACAATTTTGTACAGTAAAAATTAATGCTAATGAACTTAAATTGTACAGATTTGCCAAGTTGATGCTGAATTCCTATTTGCCTTGTCGCTCATGTTGTATTCGCCAGTGTAGCTCCATTGTGAATTTGGCATAACTGTGAAATGATAACAGGAATGGCCATAACTCAACAGCAAATGAAACTGTAAAAATTAATTAATCCTAAACTGTCTGTGATCTCATTGCACTATGCTATGTGACATACAAGATGACAGAGGAGGGTATTTTCATTACCATTATGGCCAACAGCCCTAAGATACTCCTGACTATTATAATATGATACCTCAAAATAATATATATTTCATCTCGAATCATCTTAATTATCATATTATAAATAATGATAATTACTTAAAAACCAAAAATGCTCATTTGATTTTTCTACCAAATGGACAGGTTCGTTACTTTTTGCTACTGGTAGACACTCAAAGGATTAAATAAAATTCTGAAAACTGAAGTAATTTCAGATACTCATATTGGCACAAATCATCTAGAGAAGAATACCAAAGGAGTTATTAAAAAGGATGTGCAACAGTCCTTGAAGGTATACCAGCTGAAAGAACTCAATAATTTCCAGAACAAACATGTAATTAAATCACTTAAATTCAAATTGTTAATATATACAAAAGTAGATTAAGGTGGTAAGTTAGTTATCCCTGACAAAGAATTACATTACCAGAGTGAACATTCTATTACAAAAAGAAATATATAGACAGAAATCAAAATAGATCCACTAAACTTTCAGTTAAATGCTATCAAGCACACAATGAATAATGTTAAAGCTAAACTGAAAAAGAAAAATCTAAAATCATACCAAACCATTCCACTTTACTAGAATGTGCACACTTCCAAACATCGATAAACCAGGGTGGGACACAAATAAAAAACATTGATTCACCTAATTATAATTGGGCAACATGTTTGACACTACATCACTTTTTCCGAGTTTTATTTAAAACTCTTAAACTGTAAATTCATAACCAGTGTTAAGCAAAGCTTATTTAAATGCACCAGTATAAATGTGCAATAGTCACAATTAACTTTGATGTAGATAACTTGTGTGAAGATATAAAGTACTCCAGTTTATTCTTTCAACTAGTATTAATAAAATTAATAGATACAGTAATATATTTTAAATATAGAAATTTTTTTTGCATGAGATAATGGTTGTGCAAATTTAGAAATTGATACAGATAACAAAAATTTATTACCTGCTAAAATTCCCAGCCTAGAATGGATACTGCGATCCTCTTCTTCTTCACGGATTCTGTCCAGTTCAAGGCATTCCACCACTTCATTACGTCGTTCCACTATATCTACAAGCTGCTGAATCAATTCTTCTTCTTGAGTCTTATCATAATCAGTTTTTGTATGTTCTGGTTTCTCCATTAGGCATCTTATTTGATACTCTAGATCTGCATGCTCCTCTTCTAGACGATGCTGTCGGCGCCTTAAATTAATAAAGATCTTTTTATTTCCAGAACACCTTATGTATTTCAATACACTAAACTGCTAAATATTATGCAAGGGTAGTCCCAAAAGTAAGATCTCCAAAGCACTGGGGTCAACTGTTTGTTTATTAACAATGTTGTTAATTGTCAGGACCACATGTGCCACCAGTGTGCCACAATTTTGTTACACAGGAGTTTTTTACATACTAGTACTGGGGGCTGTCACTTTTAAGAACACTTAAAATCTTTCATCTGACCCAGGATTGAACTCGTGATCTAGGGATTGGAAGTCAGCTTATAACCAACGGAGCCACCCTGGCCAACTACAAATTAATGCCCTTAGCCAGCAATGGCAGTTGGACCCGTGAGGTTGAAAATGAAAGCATAGGCTTTCGAAACTAGTCCCTCATAATAACAATGCAAGTGACATAGTGTTAAAAAACCAACTCAACAAATTAATACACATGCCCTTAGGGAAACTTACTTTCTGGATGATCTTGTATATCTACAGTGCATACTGCCAGCAGCAAAAGTTTTACCCTTATTTGTTAGCTGAATATTTGAACTTCAGCTCTTAACAATTACTGAGGTATGATGTCCAAATATTGGGAAGCTAGATGCAGATTGACTTTTCATTGTTATTTCCAGAGCAATAGCTATATACATATGTATACTTCATAAACTTTGGTGATAGTTAAAAATTATTTATCTTTCATTCTAAGTATTTTAAATAAAGCAGAGTTAATGAATTACACTGTTTTGTTTATTTAAACTACACTGCAGTGGAAAACAGATTGTGAGAATAAATAAAGAAGGTACAGTGGCAGGAAGTTCATCGGAAAATGAAAGGGGGGAAAAAAAACCAAAAAATCAAGAATGTTTGATCACAAATAATATAAGTCAATATCCTCAACAGTCTCCCTTAATTAATCAATAGGACAACAAAAATGCTTCAGTTTAAACTACTTTCCAGCCATGGTTTCTCATAAATTCTGAATATTTATAACAAAAACTCTCTTTTCACTCCAACAAACAACTCTTTATTTCTTCCACAATCTGATTACAATCAGAGTCTGGTCTCAAATAACTGCCTTTCTTCAATGTTTCTGTAAGGATTCTGTCTTATAGCTTCCTTTTGATGTTAGCTGCAGCAATAACTACTACTGCTCGCTGTAAATTTCCTGTCAACTGCACACTAAGCATTCCCAGTTGAAACTGAACTCTGGACAGCACTTCATTTCCCTTTTTACTTTCTCTATACGCACTATGTACATAGTGTATAGAGAAGGTATTGCACTCCACCCAACAATCCGATACCAAGATTTCACCGGAAATATATGTTTTAGGGTCCCCAATATCCAAAAAAAGCATTTTCACAAAAAGGTTCATGTGTGTGTGTGTGTGTCCCCATGTGTCAGTGTGTCTGTGAACACAATAACTCAAAAACGAAAAGTCAGTAAAATACCAAACTTGGTATTTAAGTTTAGTATCTTCCAGGGATGCGACACAAAGATTTTGAGAAAAATCCCCACCCCCAAATACCCTTCACATGGAACTTTTTTTCGAAAATTTTGATTTTCTCAAAAATGGCTCCAACGATTTTGATTAAAATTTTGTATATTCAATATCTTTACCTGACAAATTAAATGTATATCTTGAATTTTCTGGGAATAGCCTCTGAAGAGTAGTTTATTTTGGATGAATTTTACTGAATTTTGTATAAATGCTAAATCATAAGAGATGGACAAAAACTTACTACACAAAAAATGTAGACCATGTTAAAACACACAATTTATGCTATATGCATTTTTGGGACATTCCTTATTTTTGTTTTCTGCTATGAAAAACTTGTCAACTCCTATCCATATAAACAAAGAAACTTCATTGACATAGCAACCAGCTTTTGACTATCACTTTAAACTATGGTTGTCCCTTATTTCGCTTCTACTTACAAAGAAGCAAGTAATAAAACCATTTCTGCTAACTTTTTCTGATTAGCATAAAGTAAATAGAAGTATAAGCTTTTTAAGAATAATTTGTTGCAGGGATATAGAGAAAGTCATGTGAATGGTACTCATCAGATTTTTATACTTTTATGGACATGAGGCAGGAAATTTCAAAAGCTGTTGCAATGCAATACCACTGCAGATGTCACAAACTCACTCAGGTGTAACAATGCCAGGTGATAGCACACATGTCCACTCACACGGGTGTAACAATAACAGCTGTGATGTCAAAAGAACTTGCCACTAATGATTGGATGCCAACAATCAGCTATGAATTACAAAGCAAGCCATTCTCACACATGTGGAAATTATAGTCACTATATTTAGGAGTTGGGATTGATTTGGTAAATACATCAGCTATTATCTTTTCAGCAAGCAAGCATATACTTAATCATTACAACACTTATCAAACAGTTCACTGACAAAATGATGCCCAACATTAATATGCTTAGTAAGATTATGTACTTTTCCATTAAAAATAAACTTCTGAGCACTTTGACTGTCATTGCACACTACAACTGGATGAGATTTATTTAAATCACGTATTTCATTTAGAGTATTTCTCACAATGCACACTTCTTTCACAATAAGACTGATGATGGCGGTTTGATAAGTCTGGTAAATTTCCATGAAAGAATGGAACATTTTTGTTGTGACTCCATGGTTGGTAAGCTGATTTTTCATAGAATTGTATAAAAATTTGAACAGTATACTGTGTACAGTTCATTGTTGATAGCCAACTGAATTGGTCAATGTGTCGACTGTGATTGAAATTGGAGAAAATAGAGTTTTGTGTTGTTATTTAACACTTTCATTTGATGGGTTGAACTGCTGCAAAAATCAAAATAGAATTGGATGATGTTCATGCAGGCTCTGTAGCATCATTACATTTGAATTAATTAATTTAATTGTCGTCAGACAAGCACCAAAGACACAGTGTTTTCTGGCCATACAATCAAGGTTACCACACAGAAAACCACTGGCAAAACCTATTTTTAGGCATCTCAACATGCAATTGCATACTATCCTAAGGGAAGAACTGACAATGAAGAAGCTCTGTGCAAGGTGGGTGCTGCAATTGCTCACAGTGAACCAGAAGTGCATCCAGAACAATATTTCAACACAGTCAGGCAATGTTCAAATGTAACTCAGAAGGCTTTTTGTGTCATAACTAATGATGAAACCTGGATTCATCATTATGCAAAGTTAAAAATCAACGGCAAAGATCATTTTGTCAGCTGGTAAGGTGATGACCACTGTTTTTCTTTTTTTTTTTTTTGAATTCCCAAGGAATAATACTTATAGATTACTTGGAAAAAGTCAAAATCATAACTGGACTCTATTACACTTCATTGTTGGATCGTTTGAAACTTATTTTGGCTGAAAAAAGAGCAAGGTTGGCATGCAAAAAGATGCTCTTTCACTAGGATAGTTCACCATCCAACACATCAGTGATAATGGTGAAAATGCATGAATTGGACCCACCCTATTCACCAGATTTAGTCATAGATGACTTCTTGCTTCCTTAATTTGAAACTTTGGCTTAGTGGAAAAAAAATTTCATCAAATGAGGAAGCAATAGTTGTGGGATGATGGGATGAAAAAGCTGCCAGTTAGTTGGACTAGGTATATATCCCTCAAAGGAGAGTATGTCGAGAAGGTGAGTTGTTTATGAAACAAACATTTTTCTTGATTTTTTACCAGAGTTATCAAACCACTCTTGTATGGCTAAATATTCTGCCAAATATTCTCTGCAACTGTGTGTTGCTTCTGTGATTCCCATGAAGCTGCACAGCCTCTATTCTTCATGACAAATCTAGATTTAACTTGTGATCTGTTATATCACAATGTTATGCATCAATGAAAGCCTTTCAATCAATACATCTTGAAGTCTTCATAAAGATAAGATCATAGTCATTTGTACCCAGGAGACAGTAAAGCACCTGTTTTGCTGCTATACAGTGTTTCACGTTATGAGAGGTGATGAATTGACAGATATGCTATATCAGGTCTGGCACATACATCAACTGTATGTAACTCTGGATAAGGATATTAAGATGCTCCTTGATCTTTAGATTTTTTAAGTTTCAGGTTTACAGAGTTTTAACTGGTCTAGCCTTTGATATCAAAGCTCTCTAACAGTAACTGGTATATTGATTCTATGACAGTGTAATAACACTTTTTCTTTGGTTTTTTGTGAATTTCACACCAAGAAAATTATGTTCAAGAAACTTTGCTTCTAAACAATTTTCTAAAGTTTTCATTACTTTTTTATCATTAGTGAGGCAAAAGAAATCAGCAAGATAAAGAACAATTATAGCTGTACTATTTCTGCAATTTTCTGCATATACACATGGTTCATATTTTGACTTGTGTTAACAAATAATTGTCTCCACTTTGATAGTTTTATTCCATGATCTGCTTGCTTTAGTTCATAAATACCGTTCTTTAAGAGAAAAACTTTATTTCTATCTTTTTCAAAACCTTTGGTTACTCCATATGAATTGGTTTCTTCCACAGAACCATACAAAAAAATCTGTTTTTTTTTTTTTTTTAAATAAAATGATCAATGTCTACATCTGGTTCATTTCCAGCTGAGAATTATAGTGCCATTGTTGAATAACACATTATTGGAGAAAACAGTTGTTCTGTAATTAACACCTTACTCTTGAGTCAATTCTCTAGTTACAAGGTATGTTTTGAACTTGACAAGATTGCCCTCTGCATTTTTCTTCACCTTACAAGCCCATTTATCCAGCAAGAGAAAGGCCTCAGGCAAGGATGCAAGTTAAGTCCGGTCATATTTAATTTATATATAGATGATGTATTAATGGAAATTGGAAGATTAATAACTCTATACCAATAATTAATAATATCCACATTCCAGGATTACTATTTGCAGATGATCTAGTTGTAGGTGCAATTACAGTGAATGATTTAAAACAATCCTTGCAAGCATTAAATAATTACTGTAAAGAATGGAGTTTACAAGTGAACCAGGACAAGACACAGATTATACTGTTCAAAAAAAGGGGGAAATTGAACAAGTATGAAAAATGGAAGAATGAAAATAAAACAGAGTATAGGGTAGTGGGAGAAGTATTTATCTAGGAATTAAAATAGACAGTGGTGGCAATTAGGAAAAACAAAGAGATTTGCATTGGTAAAAGGAAAAGGAGCTTTATCAGCTATCAGAAGTTGCAAACATAAATTACCTAATATAAATATTAGATGGTTAGAAAAAGTGCAAAATATAGTGGCTGAGGCAAAAATGCTATACGAGGATTAGAAGGAGGATGGGAAGTCATAGACGAGGTGCGTAGGAAATTCTGTAGAGAAATGCTTGGGTTATCAAATGCGACCGTTAGGCAGGTAGCACAAATAGAGCTGGGAGGGTGGTAAGTAAGGGAAGGATTATGGAAAGGGATTATGCATTTTGATATAGAATATTGAACTTGAAGGAGAGGAATTTGTTAAAACAGTGTTTAGGATAGCAAGAGAAAAGTTTAAAGAACAAGGGATGAGTAGATTTTCTCAGAAATAACTTGGAAAGTAGGGGAAATGTGGAGAAGAAGAGAAAAAAAAAAATGTGAATAATTTCTGGAAAGCGGCAAGGAAAAGATTTGATGATATAGAACGCTATACAAAAAGTATTTAGTGAGATAGCTGAAAAGAGATCTTTAGTTTTTTATATACCAATGAGACTCATGGGGAGGGAAAAGTATATAAATGTGATAAATAGAGAAGGTGAAAGCAAATGTTCTTGATTAGACAGTTGTACTCTGAATTCATTCCTTCAATCCATTCTTCTTTGAATGCACTTTTCATAGCTTGTTGAAATGTCTCTGGTTCAACAACATTATCAGCTACTGGAAAACAAATACTCTTGCATGCATTTAGAATTTTTTGCTTCACAAATAGTTTTTTCTGTTTTCAGCTTCTGATACATCTTTGTTTATAGCATGATCTTGTAATAAAAATCTGATGTGTTCTGTTCATATGACTTTCTCTACCTCTCTGCAACAAATTATTGTTAAAAAGCTAATGCTTCTGTTTACTTCATGCTATCAAGAAAAAAATTCACAGAAATAGTCTAATTACTTGCTTCCTTGTAAATAGAAGCGAATTAGGGGAGTAGCATAGGTTAAAGTGATAGTGAAAAGCTGATTGCTATGTGACTCAAGTTCCTTTGTTTGCATGGACAGGAGTGGACAAATTCCTGTATGAGAACAGTTAAGTTTTTCAAAGCTGAAACAAAAAACAAGGAATATCTCCAAAACGATCAACTCCACGAAAAAAATGTGCACAACATAAATTGTGTGTTTTAATGTGCTCTACATTTTTTGTGTGGTAAGTTTTTGTCCATCTCTTATGATTTAGCAGTTATGCAAAATTCCGTAAAATCACCCAGAATAAAGTAGTCTTCAGAGGCTATTCCCAGAAAATTCAAGATTTACATATTATTTGTCAGGTAAATATCTTTAATATACAATATTTTAATCAAAATTGTTAGAGCCATTTTTTGAGAAAATCAAAATTTTCGAAAAAAGTTCCATGTAAAGGGTAGTTTGGGGTGGAGGGATTTTTCTCAAAATCTTCGTGTTGCATCCCTGGAAGACACTAAACTTAAATACCAAGTTTGGTATTTTATCGACTTTTCGTTTTTGAGTTATTGTGTTCACAGACACATTGTCACACAGACACACACACACACTCACAGGCCTTTTTCTGAAAATACTTTTTTAGTATACAGGGGACCCTAAAACATGTATTTCCGATGAAATCTCGGTACCGTTTTTTGGTGGAGTGCAATACCTTCTCTATACACTATGTACATAGTACATATAGAGAAAGTAAAAATTGTTCTTCATTATTTGGAACATTATTGTCATCATTGATATGTTGATCTGGGTGGCTCAATTGATTAGATACTGGCCTTCTGATCCCAGGGTTCAAACCCGGCCCAGAACTATGGTGTGCTTAAAAGTGACAGCCTCATTTCAAATACTTTTATGTTTAAAATATTTTTATGACAAACAAAATGTATAACTTGAATTTTCTGGGAATAGCATTTGAAGACCTCTTCATTATGACAAACAAAATGTATAACTTGAATTTTCTGGGAATAGCATTTGAAGACCTCTTCATTCTGGATGACTTTTGTATAACTGGCAAAGAGATATATAGAAACTTACTGCACAAAAAATGTAGTTCTCATTAAAACAGCCAATTTATGTCATATATATATATATATATATATATATATTTTTTTTTTTTTTTTTAATTTTCACTGTAGAGTTAACCATTTTTGAGACATTCTGGATAATTTCTCAAACAGAAAGCATTTTTCTTCTCGTTTCTCATTTGTTTATTCCCGGCAAGCAAAGAGATTGGAATTTCAATTGTTTCAAATATCAACCGGCTTTTAAAGGACGAGAATATCACTTTAGCATGTGGATTTGTGTGTTTGTATGTACGTGTATGTCTGTGGGTAGCATAGCTCAAAAACAAAAAGTCTGTTAAAAACCAAACTTATTTAAGTTCAGTATCTTCCAAGGATGTGACACAAAGACTTTCAGGAAAATCATCCATCCCTAACTATCCTTTACATGGAAAAATGACTAATGATTGTGATTAAAATATTGAATATTAAAGATATTTACATAAAAAAATAAAATGTATATCTTGAATTTCCTGGGAATAGCCTCTGAAGATATCTTTATTCTGGATGAATTTTGTGGATTTTGCATAACTGGTAAACTGTAAGAGATAGGCAAAAATTTGCTTAACAGAAAATGTAGAGCTTGTCAAAGCACAAAATTTATGTTATATACATTTTTTTCGTGATTTTTTAAATATTCCTTGTTATTGGTTTCAGTTTTAAAATACTTATACTTTCCTCATACAGGAACTTGTGAACTCCTGCCCATACACACACATAGGAAGTTCAATCACATAAAACCAGCATTATCGTGGTTTAGTTGATATCTTTGAAGTAGTTGCTGTATTTTCTACCATTGTAGTCATTTCAGATTGTTATACAATGAATAATACCTAAAATATCAAAACAAGTCACTTAAATACTGTGACCATGCCGGCTGCATGTGCAACCTTCTTCTCATGTAGCAATGGAGGTGGAAGCAATGGTGTGATAAAATAGGAGACTTCAGAACATGACACATCTGCATGATTCTTTCTCAATATTTGAGATGTTTCTACCAGCTTCAGTTTGAAGTACCTTCAAAGAGTTTCCAGAAAGCCTGTGACATCATTATCTTGTTATAAAAAGGAGGAAGAATTGCAGTGGGTTGTTGTGTTAAGACTGCACTGAGTCGTGAGTGACTGGAGTGTTAGCATGCAGTGGGGCACAAGCCATGGATGGGGTGCAGCCATAAACTGTCAACTGCCTAATATCGAATGAACTATTTGCGGCAGTGATTTAAAGACTTTATTTGTAACTAATTGTTGAATCAATAAAGACATTTGTTAGAATATACACCCTCATAAGTTATCTTTACATGTATAGATTTAACAACATTGCCTACAACATAAATTCTGTCGCCATGCATAATAATTTATTCACTTTATAAGCACTAAGCAATAATTGCCGACACCTGGGCCCAGTACCTGTTCAGCACAGTTAAAGAAATACAGTGATTACAAACACTGTCTTGTTTATTTAAACAATTTAAATTAAATCTATGCTGCTTGAAATTGAATATATGTACAGGTATCATACTTTATTTGTTTGATAAACATCACTGATACAGAAACCCTTCATACTTACAGATACATGAGCCCTGCTTGTCGGCGGAAGAGTTCATTCTTCTGATTTACTAATTCAAACAGCTGTAGGACCAGTCCCTCCACATCAGGGGTCATGCTAGATTCTGAAATATAAAAAAAAAAGCAAAATTAACCAATTTGGAATCGCAGACTTTACAACACTTTGTATTACTCCATTCAGTACAGTTGCCTTGATTTAAATTAAATTATTTATAACTTCAATGCAGTTACCTTGAATTTAACTGAAATTATTTACAACTTCAACAGCTGCACAATGTATAAAAAATTAGAAGAAACAATACAATTAAAATCTAACATTAGTGAAAGTGAGACTTTCCCAACCTTAATCTCCAGGGTGTACCATGGTATAGACCCTCTAGCTATACTTACTACCACACTCCCTCTTCAAACTTATCATCCAATTAGCCCTTACTTTCCTAAAAATTATTAATCTACTAATTTTCTCTACCTACATTATCTACCAACATTTTAATTCTTACTACTGCGATTGTAGGTAGAGTTGTGACTAACAGTCATTTGTGATGGTTACAGTGTGATAACAGTTATGTGTAACAGTTACCAGTAATGGTTAAGTTATTTGTTTAATGGTTATCACCTTGATAACCAGTTTTTAGTAATGATTAAGCTATTTGTTCTAATGATTATCAACATTGCAATAATGGTTACCAGTAATGATTAGCTGTAACTATATTTCTATGGGAACGATGCCTGCACAGACTTGCTGTTTGTTTGTTGCAATCTAAAAATAAGTTTCTCTACCTTGTCAACGTTTGATTACCTACCAAAGCAAAATACATTCTCACTTGTTTCTACATTCCTGAACACACAGATACACATACACAAATGTATTCATTCGGTTGTCTTTTCCTTAATGGCTTAAAATGCTCATGCCTTTTCTTAGCATATGCAGATGGAAATAATCACCAAAAAGTCATGCAAATCGAGATTGCAAGAATGCAGTTGTACAATATTAATAAAGAATATTCAACTTACATTTATGATGTATTTGGTAATGAGGCAACCTTTTCATCTTCGAGGCTTGATTCCAGAAATATTATTATATATCTGTAAGGTGTAAATATCCATAACAATTTCAAAGGAGTGTAAACTGTAGGCACACACCTTCGCATATGCTTTTGGAATTCAAAAGTTTGAGAAATTTTATGTTTTTTTAGCAATCTTAGAGAATAGACTTGCTGATATTTACAACACTGTAAAACTATGCATCCTCGTTGACCTTACCTTTAACTACTAATCAGCATTAGTAGTTCATTCATACCAAACATATACAAAAACTTGTGAACTTATAAATCAATTTCAGTAACTATCTTAATGCATGAAAGCTGTTTGTTGCCTAAGTAAGAACTGATGTGTCAAACTGCATCCATGGTCTACATTTGAAGCAATAAGAAACATAATAAATGCTATTTGCAATTCTCTGTGATGATTACTCAAGGGGCTATTTTACTAGTGCAAGTCTACATCAACCCCTGCCGAGAGTCTTGCTTCCAGCAATACTATTGTCGTCAGAGTACGAGGGTAATAAACATAGTTGTAACCAAGCATGTGCTCCATGCGGAGAAGAGAGTAAACCCTCCCTCGATGCAGGCCTTGGTTAAGCCAGAGCAGACAATGGGTCTAATCAATGAGATGGCAAGCTCAAGAATGCATTGACTCTGTGCTTCAAACGATCATTTGTATAAAATTAAGGGTAGAAGGTACAGAACCGACATAGGAAAATTTTCTTTTGTTAATAGGACCATTGAAGAATGGAATGAATTGCCTGTAGCAATTCAGGGCTACCCTCTGACCTTAAAGAAGTTTAAGAATAATTCAAAGAGAATAAATGTTAGTTAATTTGAGTAAATATTGTGAAGTAATTAAGGGTTTCAAAAAACTGTATTAGTGTATATTATTATTAATGTATATATTAGTAATGTATAGTATTAATGTTGAGGCTTCATAATAACTGTTTATAAACTAGTTGGTAATTGACATAAGTATTGCTACACTGAATGATTATGTAATGATTATTATTGTAAGTGAATTTTGTACATTTAGCTCTGCCACTGGGCAGACATACATCTCTATAGTAAGGGTATTAAGAGGTATATTTGGCCAGGGAAAATCAAGTACTTACAATGTTTGGTAAGTCAAAATTTATTCTAATTAATATCTCCATTTTGGAACGAGGAGAACACTACACAATCTTTATTACAATTCATATTTTAGTGGAAAGGCACTCAAACAAAGGAAAGCGCTTATATCAAGGTTGAATAACAGATTCTTATGATTACAAAATTGCTGTATGCCATTTTATAAATTAAAGCCAGAATTATACACCATAATTGTGTCAAACCATTTAATGCAATTGTTAATAAATCCTGGTAAAAATAAAGTAAACCTTCTTACATCTTACTAATTCTTGTAGAACTTTTAAGGCATAGGGATCTTTTAAGAAACTTTGTTTTTGATTCACGGAAGGCAAAGAACCAGGTAGATAAGTTAAATTTACAAATCCAGCACAAAAATGGTGGCAGAGTGTGCAGAGCCAAATAGAAAGCTGTATTTGTTTAAACTTTTGTACCTCATATGATGTATAGGAGTTTGGTTAAATTTATGATGAACCCAATTGCTATATTTACGATATTGCTGATAACAAGTTTTTACATTTTCTATATTTCTGACCGAAATTGTAACATTTCTAGTCCAGTAAAATTCATAACTTACACTCTCCCTTCTTGATTCATGCTCCATGCATTTTATACTTGTAACTAATAGAGGGAAACTAATAAGGAATGAGGTGGGTGTTCTTCCAACAAATGAAGTAAATTAAACTTTAATACAAACAATAAATCAAAAGACTAATGGGCAAGAAACAGGTCATTTAAAACTCCTACATATGAATATACAGTGTTTAAGGACAAAACTAGATGAACTTTGTGTACATCTTAAGGATAATGGCTGAAATATTCTATGTTTAAGTGAGCATTGGCTTGACAAAAATGAAATAGATTATATCAATACTAGGGATTTCAAGTTAGGAAGTGGTTTCTGTTGCAACAAGTATAAAAATGGTGGGGTAGCAATTTATGATCATACTCATTAGAAGCAAGAAACTTTGACAGCTTACAAAAGTTTTGTATAGAAAAGGTCTTTAAGGTAACAGGGTTATTAATAGATACACACAATACCATAGTCATTACAGTATATAGATAACCAGTTGGGAATTCTAGCATTTTTCTTGAGAGGTGAACTACGGTTAACCAAGGTAGTAAAATTAGATCTTCCTGATTCTAACCATAAAATATAAATACAAACTTGTACGCAGAATCACTAGACAAATATTTTGTAGATGTTGGAGAACAAATTCAAGATGTTACCCCCATTAATTAATGATGCTGAAGAAAAATTATTTACAAAAGGCATTATGTTAACACCTCCCTTTTCTTTCTCCAACATAACCCCAGATAAAGTAATAAAAGCATTAAACTTATACAGGTTGAGATGAACTTCCTCCTTTTCTTATACAAGAAACTATGTGCCAGAAATGTGTACTATTACAAAAATAATAAATCAATCATTAGCTACTGGAAATTTTCCTGAAAAGATGAAATATGCAAACTTAATGCCCATTCATAAAGTTGGTAACTGTGAATTTATAAATTTGAAAAAACAGTAGAATCTCCATTAATATTTTATTTAGAGCATTTTAATAAATTGATTGACTCACAACATGTATTTAGAAAAAAACTATTTGACTACATCTGCATTAATAAATCTTATAAGTAAAATCTCCCAAACATTAGATGAAAGCCAACAAACATCAGCATTTATCTGCGATAGCTCAAAGGCATTTGACTGCGCAACCCATGACATTTTGTTAAAAAAAATTAGACTGCTATGATGTAAAGTATGAATAATTAGCCTGGTTCAAATCTTATCTAATGGATCGCAAACAAAGAGTAATTCTCAATGATGAGAAGGAAGTTGTAAAATCTATATAGAGAAGTATAGAGTCAGGAGTTCCACAAGGGAGTATATTAGGACCCCTCTTATACACACTTTATATAAACGATCTCCCAAACAATATTAATGCTATAACAGTAATGTATGCAGATGACATGTCCATCTTACTAAATGCTAATATCAGGAATTAACTTTGAATACAAAAGATACAATAAGCACACTAAAAAATCTGATGTGTTCAATTCACAAGACTTTCTTTATATCTCTGCAACAAATTATTCTTAAATAGCTTGTACTTCTATTTACTTTATGCTAATCAGAAAAAAATCTGATGTGTTGCATTCACATGACTTTCTCTACATCTCTGCAACAAATGAGTTTTAAAAAGCTTATACCTCTATTTACTTCATGCTAATCGACAAAAAATTAGCAAAAATAGTCTTATTACTTGCTTCCTTGTAAGTAGAAGGGAAATAAGGGAGTAGCATAGGTTAAAGCGATAGTCAAAAGCTGGTTGCTATGTGACTGAAGTTCCTTTGTTTGTATGGACAGGAGTTCACAAATTCCTGTATGAGAAAAGTTGTTTTTTGAACCTGAGGACAAAAACAAGGAATATCTCAAAAACGATCAACTCCCTGAAAAAAATGTATACAACATCAATTGTGTGTTTTAATATGCTCTACATTTTTTGTGTTATAAGTTTTTGTCTATCTCTTACAGTTTAGCATTTATGCAAAATTCCGTAAAATTCACTCAGAATAAAGTAGTCTTCAGAGGCTATTTCCAGAAAATTCAAAATATGCATTTTATTTGTCAGGTAAATATCTGAAATATACGATATTGTAATCAAAATTGTTAGAGACATTTTTTAGAAAATCTAAATTTTCGAAAAAAGTTCCATGTAAAGGGTAGTATGGGGTGGGGGGATTTTTCTCAAAATCTTCATGTCCCATACCTGCAAGATACTAAACTTAAATACCAAGTTTGGTATTTTACCGACTTTTTGTTTCTGAGTTATCGTGTTCACAGGCACACGGACACAAACACACATGGACCTTTTTCTGGAAATACTTTTTTTAGATACAGGGGACCCTAAAACATATATTTCCGGTGAAATCTCGGTATTGAATTTTTTGGTGGAGTGCAATACCTTCTCTATACACTATGCACATAGTGCGTGTAGAGAAAGTAAAAATAGTAGAAATAGCCTTATTACTTGCTTCCTTGTAAGTAGAAGCAAAATAAGGGAGTACCATAGGTTAAAGTGATAGTCAAAAGCTGATTGCTATGTCACTGAAGTTCCTTTGTTTGTATGGACAGCAGTTGACAAATTCCTGTATGAGAAAAGTATGTTTTTCAAAGCAGAAACAAAAAACAAGGAATGTCTCAAAAATGATGAACTCCACGAAAAAAATGTATATAACATAAATTGTGTGTTTTAATGTGCTCTACATTTTTTGTGTGGTAAGTTTTTGTCCATCTCTTACGTTTAGCAGTTATTCAAAATTCCGTAAAATTCATCCAGAATAAGGTACTCTTCAGAGGCTATTCCCAGAAAATTCAAGATATACATTTTATTTGTCAGGTAAATATCTTTAATATACGAAATTTTAATCAAAATCGTTAGAGCCATTTCAAAATTTTCGAAAAATGTTCCATGCAAAGGGTAGTTGGGGGTGGGGAGATTTTTCTCAAAGTCTTTGTGTCGCATCCCTGGAAGATACTAAACTCAAATACCAAGTTTGATATTTTACTGACTTTTTGTTTTTGTTATCGTGTTCATAGACACACGGACATACAGACACAACAAACACGCACTCGCACGCACCCACGTGCATTCCCGCGGACGCGCACACACACACCGACACACGTGCATGCACACACACACCCACGCATGCGCGCACACACACACACACACACATGCGCGCGCGGACCTTTTTCTGAAAATGTTTTTTTTAGATAAAGGGACCCAAAGCATATATTTCCGGTGAAATCTCGGTATCGAATTTTTGGGTGAAGTGCAATACCTTCTCTATACACTATGTGCATAGTAGGTGTAGAGAAAGTAAAAATTGGTTTGATAGTAATGGACTAAAATTAAATATGACAAAAACTGCTTTATTACAATACAAAACACATCCGAGAAAAAATGATATTATAAATAACATTACAGTAAGGCCTGTATCTAGCAAAATCTTAGGGGTATACTTAAATGAACAATTGAAATGGGATGAGCATTTTCAATATATTGGTAAAAATTAAGAGAAGAAAGATGAATAATAATTTTGGAATATTAGGGTTAAAATTTTTGCGGTTTTTGGAGGAAGTTTATTAAATTGAATAATTTTTTAAACTCCTTATTTTATTTGTTTACCTTTTACTATAAAAACAATACCTACCTAGTAATACCTAAAAAGAATAGTGCCTACTTCAACAAAAATTACTAACATAGAAACTTGAAAAATTTATATTATAGCTATTTTTATTCCATAATGACAAATGGCATCATTCTTTGGGGAGTGCAACTAGCTCAGAAAAAATATTCAAATTACAAAAAAAAACATTTGTATTATAATGCACATAGTCCTAGAAATTATATATCCAATTAGTGTTAATTGAAATCCAATTTAAACTGCAATATGTTTATCATTACATGGATTCAATCTCAGGTGATAGCACGAGGAGTAACTGCTACTGAATAAAATAGGTAAGTTTTGGAATTCAAATTATAGATTTTATTTACTGAATGGATTTTGAGGAACTAAATTTCAATTAGGTTAACAAATGAATAACATAATGAATTTTAGTATCAATATCAGTATAACTTATAAGCCGATTGCATTTTTAGTAATGGCGCTTTTAATACACACATTTAATTCTCTTATTACCCACATCAATTCCTTTATAAATCTTCATTTTCATTTTTCAGAATAACATGTTATATATTTCCACTAAAATTGTACATCTCTTCATAATTAAATGTATTTAACTATGAGATTCATTATTCCCAAAAAATTGATATGAGATGCCATCGGGACATTCTACGAAAATCAATCTTATCTTCTTTTTCATCCGTCTCTAAGCGAAATTAAACAAAATCAGGAGACAATTGTATTCTTAATTCTTTTTAACGTTCCTTAAAGGAATAAGTGTATAAATACAACTTTAATATTGAAGGCTTATAAAGCTTCATGTTTTAACCAATATTTACAGGCAAGTTCTATGTTCCATTCATACTTTAACATGAACAAAACATCCTAAACATCCTTTAGACAATCAAATTCTTCCTTATATCTGTCATAGGCCAATAAACTCGCTCATTATTCATAATCTTTCATACATAGTCAAAATGATGATCAAGCACATGTTTACTCAAGCATAATCAGGGCATTTCCCATACTTCAATCACTCTTTTTAACTATCAACACTACAAATTGCAGGTAATTGCCAATTATCAAGGTAACACAATAACTTCCCGTTGCAGTTCTGGAACTCTTTAAACACACCAAGGGGTATCTGCACATGCAAAATATGGGGCAGTTGGGCCACCTTGTAGAGCTGGCATTAGTGATTATTTACTGAGTGTTTTAACCATCCTTTTTAGGCACTTTAAGATGGGTGCAACATAATTTGTCTGAAGCACAGAAGCTCCTGACTGATGAAATGCTATAAAGATTTAACTGTGGAAGTTCTTACCATGTTTCAAATATTGTTACCGGTGACGAGACATGAATATAGCAGCGATTGAAAACACTATTAACAGTGAGGTTAATACCACATAATGGTATCTTTTGATGTCCAAGCACTTTTCACAAGTATTCCAGCAGAAAAAATACACACATTTCAATAGATCCCACAGAAAAATATGATGCCATTAATCTGACAGAATCATTTTTCACTTTCAACAATCAAAAGGCTTAGCAATGGAGAGCCCTATGTCAACCATTTTGACAGACTTATACATGAGCCACCCCCAAATTTACAAGTTTTGCCAATGATATGTTAATATTTTTTATGTAAACCCTCAGAATCTGAAAGAATCTCTGAAACTTTTGAACCTACAGGACAGCATTAAATTTACAACATAAATAGAAGAAACAATACCTTACCCTTTCTGGACCTCAAAATAATTAGGGATCAGACTAGTTTCAAATTTGGAATATTCAGGAAACTTAAACTGATAACTGCATTAAGAAGAGTGGATGGAACCCCAATTTCACATCAACTAGCTGCCTTTGAAGTCTGACCCACTGCTGGCACACTGTCCCATTGAGAAAAGAAGAGTTTTTAAAAGAGCAGTACTAGATCCTAAAAATAGCAGTGGAAAATGTATTCAACCCCGACCTCATAAGAAACATGCTAAAAAGATAGGGAAAACTCACTGAAATTTACAAACTGCCATAATTACTCCACTCTCAAACACAAACTGAAAGTACAGAAAATTCACCTATCATCCTTGGACTTTCAGAAAATTTGAAGAAATCTTCAACAAATTAAATACAAGACTAGCCCCACTGCAGAATTTGCTAAACAAAGTGCTTAAACATATAATCCTGAACACAGTAAAATCCAAAATCTATCAGCTCAGTTGTAAAGATTGTGAGAAATACCACATAGGCAAAACTTAAAGAAACTTGGAAATTAGACTGAGAGAGCATCAGAGAAACATAAAACTAAAGCAAACAAATCCCCGGTACCACCCCATTTTTTGTCAGAAAACCAAACATTGGTCAAAATATACAACTGTTAAAACCGCTTATGTCACCAATAGCGTCGAACACTTGGAAAAAATCTGATGTGCCATTCGCATGACTTTCTCTATATCTCTCCAACAAATTATTGTTAGAAGGTTTATGCTTCTATTTACTTCAGGTAATCGAGAAAAAATTAGCAGAAATAGTCTTATTACTTACTTCCTTGTAAGTAGAAGCAAAATAAGGGAGTACTATAGTTAAAGTGATAGTCAAAAGCTGGTTGCTATATGACTGAAGTTCCTTTGTTTGTATGGACAGGAATTGACAAATTCCTGTATGATTAAAGAAAGTTTTTAAAGGTGAAACCAAAAATAAGGAATATCTAAAAAAGGATCAATTCCATGAAAAAAATGTATATAGCATAAATTGTGTGTTTTAACGTGCTCTACATTTTTTGTATAGTAAGTTTATATCTATCTCTTACAGTTTAGCAGTTATGCAAAATTCTGTAAATTTCATCCAGAATAAAGTAAGCTTTAGAGGCTATTCCCAGAAAATTGAAGATATACATTTTATTTGTCAAGTAAATATCTTTAATATACAACATTTCAATCAAAATCGTTAGAGCCATTTTTGAGAAAATCAAAATTTTCGAAAAAAGTTCCATGTAAAGGGTAGTTTGGGGTGGGGGGATTTTTCTCTTAATCTTTGTGTTGCATTCCTGGCAGATACTTAACTTAAATACCAAGTTTGGTATTTTACCGACTTTTCGTTTTTGAGTTATTGTGTTCACAGACATGGACACGGACACACACACATACAGACCTTTTTCTGAAAATGTTTTTTTGGGATACAGGGATACAGGGGACACTAAAGCATATATTTCTGATGAAATCTCGGTATCTATTCACTATGTATATAGTACATATAGAGAAAGTAAAAATACATATAACCAAAAAACAACTACAATATAATGAGTTTCAAAATCCTGCTACTGAACAAAGTGTTAAAACTTTGCACCCCTAATAACAGATGGTAATAGAAATGGTTACAGCAGGAAGAGAAGGAACAGGAAGCAAACAGGAAGGAGCTTTGCCATCACCAGCTGCTAAACATAAGGATAAATGTGCTTGAAAATGTTTAAATGTTTTCAACATTTAAAAAGTGAAGGTGAGCGTAAATAAGTGTGGCTCATCAAAAATTCCCTATGAATATATCAGTTTGATCCACAAAGAAAACACAAGTCCTCCATTTGGCTTTTCCCCTGAGGAAAGTGTAAGGAAAGAAAATAGTTCTGTACATATGGTTATGTGGTATTATGCTCAAAACTCAGAGAAATGTTACTGTCAAATGGCAGACAGATGCTTTCAGCAAGAATGCCATCCAAAGTCAACACAAGGGGTATTTATCTGCGGCATCACCTAACACCACTAAGGTAACAACAAATATTCTGCAAAGAACTGAGGAAACCATTGTCCTGGTCCCAAACTAGCACCATATGATTTCTTCCTGTTCCTTACTGTGAAGTTCAGATTTCAGGTCACCGATTTTCTAGCCCATTTCTAGCAGTTTATGAGAAAAAGTCATGTGCAGTATATGAAAATCAGCCGTGTAAATGCTTTCAGAAATGATTCTAGAGGATGGAATGCTGTATACAGTGCTAAGGAGAATACTCTGAGAAACTGGTATAAATAAAACTTTTCTATAAGTATTCATTTTATGTTATCTGGTGTCTCTCTAATCAGTAACATGCTGGATTACATCTTACCATTAAGATCAGGAGATTGATCAAACTTCTCCCGAATTGTTTGTTCCAGTTTCACTCCTTGACGTTCCAGTTCTTGTTGTTGAACTTCTATGTCTTCAAGTTCTCGAGCAACTTCCTTCATTGGCATTGCTTTCACTAGTCTGCGTTGAGGCACTGGTCTTGGAGGAGCCGGTCCTTTCTTACGCTTCCATTGACCATACATACTCTTGTTAGGTACTGAAACATATGTATCATTTTCTTAAGCATATTACATTTTACCACTTAAAGACACAGCCTGCTACTCAGGTTTTAGCTATAAAGGTTGTGCATTTAAACATGTTTTGAATGAAACTCCACATTCTTTGTTCCTGCTGATGCCTAATTTTAATGAAAAAAATGTCTAGGCATTGCTCATATAGGCCAAAACATAATATGGTGTGAAATATAAATAAATCCTATCTTTTTAGGTGTGCTTAGAGGAAATAAATAATGTAACTATATCAATTTATTAATTTAAATTGTGATTATATAAAGGTCTATATTTTCAAAATTGTAGTACTCTTGTTGCTATAACGCGTGTGTGACTCCTTGGTTATCCGTGTAATGGAAGTGTACTCTACAAAGTTGCTTTCCAAACTAAAACTTCAGGGACAAGTTGCTTCCTTTTTATACCTGTTGAGAAGCAGGTTTCATTATTACAAGTGCACTTACATGCAGGTGTCACAAAGTTACACACAAGTATGACATTGCAGGGTTTTAATGTAATGTATCTGCTCCAAACATTTTAAATTTACACAGAGCTGTTGACAATGGCAGTCTAGCTATGGAAAGCAAGCAACAAGAACACGTGCAATAATTTATGGCAGCGAGACATCTGCACATGGATCCCCACCAGCACCACTGTCGTGGGCTAGACAATCTAAGTGTACCTCCAGCCTGTGGATGTGCATTGTCTAAGCTTGGGACAGTGTCCCTTGGTTTGGGTAGTGCATTATAGCCAAATCAGATCTCTCTGCTGGACACCTTGGCTGTAGGTCTGCCAGTTGTAATGGGTCTTCAACTGGCTGCTCACTACCTGAATGTGTCTCATGTATGCCATGAAGTCAGCTTACAAGATTCTTCACCTAGTCGATTGCTCCCCCAGAGGGACTCTAAAACAATAGGTCACAAGGTAGATGTAGCTCCCTGCCAAAGACTAAGTTGGCTGGTATCAACTCGGTGGTTGAGGAGGTAGGTCAGCAAGAAAAGTGATACCCTGACTCTCAGTCTCTCTGGTGATTGGTCACAATCTTCCTCAAACATTCTTGTAGAGTCTTGTACTACTGAACTATGCAGTCTGGTGGAGAGGAGTAGTACCTGTCATGGACTCCACATCACTCCAGTGTTTCCCTCATCAGGTTCACTCAAATTTGGTGTGCTGGCCACTGTGTACCTCCAGTGATACCTTGAAGCAGCAGACCAATTCTTCTACGAGGTGATGGTATTGGCCTCCTGGTTAGGAATGGCATGCACTTTCAGCCACTGACAACCAACAATTATTTCATACCCCAGTTAGTAACAAGGAATGCTCCAGCTATAGCATTGGCTATGCATTCGAAGAGTACTCCCGTGTTCTACTGCTGCATGCAACCTTGGCTCTTGTCTGTGGGTCATGACTAGCTGCACACATGAGACATTGGCAGCACCGCTTCTCAGCATTGTCTGTAATCTCAGTAGTTCCATTGTCAGTGCTTGTCAACTGTCTGTTGGGTCCCAGATGTCCTTCTGAATCCCTACATGCTCTTCCACCAGGATTTCTGCCACCTTGATCTGAGAGAAGATCGATCAACTGCTCTCTCTCTCTCTCTCTCTCTCTCTTGCCCTTTCCATCAGGTGATTCCCAAATTCTAAAATGTTTAATTAATTTTAAATGAGTCTCATTTGGCCCAGTAGGACTTATACATACAAAACCTGGGTGAGATGTCTTCCCAACTTGGTCTAGATTCTGCCTCCACCTCTCTCAGAAATGACTGCAGTCAGTGTCTACCAGCTGCTCACTCATCAGGCCTGTGCTACCCATCCAGCTGAGCCTACCAAAATCAACAGACAGCTGCAGCACACCACTTTAGAGCAGTGGCTGCGCTCCTCTGGACAGGGTCTTCTGATATGGCATCTGCATTAGAGTGGCTCCTTCCTTTCTGATGTTAAGTTGTAATCTTGGAGTTTCTGATTCAATGGACTGTCCGGCTCTCCAGGTTCTTAAAACTCAACAACCAGGTGAGGGCAGAGTGGTCAGCTTTCTGGTGAAATGGCTAACATGTTTCAGAGTCTCTACTATTGTCAGGAGTTCTCGCCGGGTAATGCAGTAGTTTTTTTCTGCCTTGGCGGGTGTCTTGCCGTAGTAGGCTATTACCTGCTCCTAGCTATCCTGGACCAGAGATAGAATACCTCCAATACCTAAGTAGAATGGATCTGTTGGTGTCAGAGTCCACAATAAAATTGCTGTCAGGTTGTGGGAATCCTAAGATAGGTGCACTGCAGACTTAAATGTCTTGAACATGCTCTCTAACTCTTCTGTCCACATGTAAAACTTTGCTATTTTGTCAGATGAGTGAGAGCTTCATGATGCTAAGAAACCTCTGACAAACTGGTAACAGTAGCTGCATAGTACCAGGAAACTTTGTAACTCTCATTTATCTTTCAGGCAAGGCTAATCTCTTAAGTGTCCAGTCTTTTGCATGTCTGTTGATATCCCAGATGGTGAAACTATGTGACCAAAGTAGTTTGCCTCCTTGCAGAAAAGTTGGAATTTCTTTGTGTTCAGCTTCAGGTTAGGTGCTTGCAACCTGTTTGCAGTATTTTGGTGATGCCTTCCAGATGGTTTTTGAAGTTGTTGCCCATGACAATGATGTCCAGATATATAGCATGTAAGCATTGTACATCAACCCTCTCATCATTGATTCCATGAGGCGCTGGAAGACAGCTGGCATGTACAGAGATAATAGGACATAACTGCAAATTGCCAAAGTTCTTAGTCTGCCAAGAATGTGTATCATAGGCCTTTTCAAGATCAAAGAGTACCCCAACGGTTTGACAGTTCTTCATGAGTCTATTCATTATCTGTGTCAAAATTGAGACAAGCTGGTCAGCTACTGAACGACGTCGTCGAAAACCGCACTGGGTGTTGGTCAGTAGGTTGTGAGTTTCCAGCCACCATATCAACCGTCCATTGATCATATGTTCCATCTCCTTGCAAATGCAACTAGTGAGGGAAATAGGATGATGGTAGCTGGATGGAAGACCCCGATCCTTTCCAGCTTTCAAAATAGGTACAATGGTGGCCTCTCGCCAGTTTTCTGGAAAAGTGGAGTCAACCCACACACGATTATAGATCTTGAGCAGGAAAGCCTTACCTTCAGGACAGAGATGTTACAACATTTGGATGTGTATTCCATCAGGACCTGGTGCAGATTTTCGCTAAGATGATAGTGCATGGTCTAACTCCCTCATGGTGAAGAGGCGATTGTAATCTTCAAGATTTCTAGAACGAAAGTTGAAACCTTGAGATTCCACCTGACCCTTAACTCGAAGATACTCAGGCAAATAATTCTTGAACTAGACACTTGAGCGAAAGCACTGCCAAAAGTATTGGCCATGTCAAACTTATGAATAACATCTTCTACAGCTGTTTTAATACCGGTGATTGATGTATGAGTCATTTTCTGTCCACATGCCTTAACTTATCCCATATGATAGAGGAAGGCGTATGTCAATTGAATGATGTTACAAACTTGCTCCATGATGTCTTTTTGCTATCCTTAATGACCCGCCTAGATTTGGCACGCATCTTTTTATACTCATACAGGTTATCCAGTGTTGGGCGACGTTGGAAAATCCTGAGAGCATGCCTGCGAGCACGAATGGCATTCCGGCATTCATTTGTCCACCAAGGTACCAGAAAGCAATGACAGGTTTGGGTTGCCGACCTTGGAATAGACTGCTTAGCAGCTCTCAAGAATATTTTTCGTGAGGTGTTCCACTAAAACATACACAGAGTCGTGCTTGTTGTAATAAAAAGCAGCCAACCGGGAGTGAAGTTTCCAGTTGCCTTGAACTATGCGCCATCAAAATATACGTGTGGAACATATATCTTGTGTCAAGAGACTAATAAGACATGGAAGTGGTCACTAGAATGTAATTCAGAGACGATAGTCCACTGTAAGGAAGATGCTAATTGTGGTGAATAAACTGCTAAATCCAGATGTGAAAAACTGTTGAAAGCATCAGAAAGAAATGTAGGCTCTCTGGTGTTCAGGAGAGTTAGATTATACTTGTTCAAGAAATCAGCAATTAGCTTACCTCTCGCACAAGCCCGAGGTGAGCCCCAAAGTAGATGGTGGGCATTCACATTGTCTACTAAAAGAAAAGGTGTTGGTAGTTGAGAAACTAGATCCCCTAAATCAGTGAGCAAGAGGTCGTCACACAGAAGAAGATATATGTTACAAATGGAGAATTTGGTAGATAACAGTTTAATCCTTACAGCCACTGACTGGAAGTCTGCCTGAAATGATACTGATTAATGAATATATGATCTCTGATGAGCATCATAGTGCCTCCGTGCACAGGTACACCCTCTTCCGGTGATACTTTGCACCTTACAGGGGTGTACCATTTGATTTTGAAGCTGTCGTGTGGACAGAGCTTAGTCTCTTGCAAACATATGGCCAAAGGATTGTTCTGGTTAAGCAGCAGTTCAAGCTCAGGTCGATGTGTACTATTCCACATAAGTTCCATTGTAGAATAGCCATGTTCTTTATAATGGGATAAGTTATGCATTGTGATTATTACTATTTTGAAGGCTGTGGAGGTTGGTTCAGTTTATTCTTTTTAGGTGTCGGGCTAACACTTTCTACAGGAGGATGGTTCTGGGTTTATTGGTATGCCTGGTAGTCCATGCAAACAGGCAATATTTGGCATTTTCTTGATCTTGTTGGACTTCTTGGATGCTTTCACTCTTGACCTGGACTTCCTACCTCCCAAGTACTCAGTTACACACATACCATTTTCTGAATCACTTGTATTAATCTCCAGTTTATAGTTAGCCACTCCTATACTTAAACTTCTTCCCGACAAAGAGCTGAGCAATAATCAACAGTTAATGTTGCTGTGTGAAACACTAATCTCTACTGTTGGTTCTGGCAGCATTTCCTTGCACAAAACCCTCACTTCATCATTGACAATGACACCCCACATTGTTATTCTCCCTTCAGGTCTCTCAGAAACAAAGCCAAATTTGCATTTATCGACTTTTGCTTTAATTGAATGAGAGCAAATATCGAGTTTTGCAAAAATGCATCGTTTTCAACACCCTATAACCACAGCAAAAATCGGAATTTGACCAAACAACTTCAACAAGTCATGCATCGCAACAAGCTTGATTTATAACTGCAAAAATTTGAATTTTGAAAAATTGAGGCATTTATCAACTTTTAAAAAAATGCTCCTCAATTCTCCATGTACTTTTCTTTAAACACGATGCACAGATGTGATGCTTTGAGGAGCGAGCTTTTCTTGAATTTCCTCACAGGTCAAACTGTCCAATGCACAGCAAGTATTTATCACACAGCGTGAGGAGTTCAAGATTTTATGTACTGGATAGCTGGCTAACATTTTGGCCTTAAGTATTTTTGCAGCCTGGGATGCTGATTGTGCTTCTACCAGGAGTGTGCCATTAGGAACTCTAATGCAGGATTTTACAGGACCAGCAATGTTATCAAGACCCTTTTGAATGACAAAAGGGCTTATGTTAGAGAACTTTCTTCCTTCCTCTGTTCTATTAACAATCAAGTGGCGAGGATCACAACACTCAACTACTTCTTTTTCAAACTCTGTACCTATATAATGGATTTTTTTTTTTGGTTTTTGCCATGAAAATAATTTTTAATTTTCGTCCTCCGGTGCTCCCCACCCACCATGGAGTCCAACAAGGGATTACCCCACTGGGATGACAGGGCTACACATGGGATATAGCAGGCTCGACATCCCACTCACCCTGGAGTTTGGTATATTACCTAATCCTGGCCGATTGACTAGGGGTGGGCTAGTCCCTAGCCTTCTGTTTAGGTGAAGCAGAAACCAAAGTGGTGTATTAAGCTACTTACCCTCCCTAGTCACTGAAAAGTCAGAAGGACCAGGTTCAGATACGCAACCCTCAACCAACCAGGATATTCCATTCCACCGACGCGGGTCTCCACGCATGGCCAACACGTGGGTGGGCATTTGACCTACTGGCTCCCTCACCACTTGGAGGTTGCCCACATGAGGAAGTTAAGGTTGGCTCGGGACCCTGGGTGCACCAAACTCGTACCTATCATAGTATGCCCCGGGGGAAATTTATGGATAGATACTGGATCTAGATTTGTGTATGTGACGAGAAATTTTTTCAATTATATGCTGATGAAAACAAACATTTAATATTTGCCTGTTTGTAAATGTTTACTGTATTGTTGCTATAGGCAGAAATAAGAAATAATTTCAGACTCTTCTAAAGCTGAAATACGTGAATGTTGTGAAACCATTTTTACTTTCTCTAGCCCATACGTACAATGAACATAATGGATAGAAAAGGTATTGTATAACACCCAAAAATTTGATATCGAGATTTCACTGGAAATATGTTTTGAGGTGATCTGAATCCAAAAAAAGCATTTTCAGAAAATGGTCCGTGTGTATGTGTCTGTGGGTAGCATAGCTTAAAAATGAAAAGTCGGTTAAATACCACACTTGGTATTTAAGTTAACTATCTTCCAAGGATTTAACACAAGGATTTTCAAGAAAATCCTCCCACCCTCAACTGCTCTTTACATGGTAAATTTTTTAAAAATTTTGATTTTCTCAAAAATGACTAATGATTTTTATTAAAATAACTTATATTTAAGATATTTTTATGACAAATGAAAAGTATATCTTAAATTTTATGGGAATAGTCTCTGAAAATCTCTGCATTCTGGATGGTTTTTGTATAGCTGGCAAACCATAAGAGATAGGCAAAAACATAAAACACAAAAAATGTAGATCCCACTAAAACACAGAATTAATGCTATGTGGATTTAATTTTTAAAGTTAACCATTTTCGAGATATCTGGATTATTGGTTTCAATTTTAAGCCACTTAAACTTTTCTCAAATGGGAAGACATCTTTCTTCTCATTTATCATTTGTTTACTCCTGGCAAGCAAAGAGATGGAATTTCAATTGTTTCATAAAGCAACTGGCTTTTAAAGGACTTGACTATCATTTTAGCCTCTGCATTTTCCTATTTCCTTTCTACTTACAAGGAAGCAAGTAATAAGACTAATTTGCTTATGTTTATCTTGATTAGCATGAAGTAGATAAAAGATTAATCTTTTGAATAAAAGGTTCATTTGCAGAACAGCTAGAGAAAGTCATGTGAATGGAACACATCAGATTTTTCTTATACCTAAATGACCTATATATGTAATCATATGTCTTTTTTTGGTTTTTTTTTTTTTTTTGGTAGTGTTTAATGCCCACTTTTACTAATTGTGGTACTGCAGGAAGATGGAGCACCAGTGGAATGCGATGGCAGAGGAAACTGGAGAATCCGGAAAAAACCTGCCCCTTGCCGCTTTGTCCACCACAAATCTCTCATGCGGTCACTTGGGATAAAACCCAGGCTGGCTAGGTGAGAGGTGAGTGATGAGGGTCTGACCACTTGGCCATGGTGTGGCTGATGTAATCATTGATAATGCTTCACTCGAATTCCTGAAATTTGATTCACTTTTCCTTTCTCACAGAGGGTTGGTTAAGCATGAAAAATCTAACACAATGAATAAGAAATTGTTACTGCTGTGGTTGATACATATGATAATGCAGAGAGGATCATGCAGCTTCAAGTTACAGATTTCTCTAGAGAATTGCACTGGTTTTCAGATTAAACTTAGCTTCAAATAGTTAGCAGCATAAAGCCTTACCACTAGAGCTGTTGTTGCCTGCAGTTACTTGACTCTGACGATGAAGGTTGACAAGATCCTTTTTATTCTTCTCCTGTTCCATTTGTGTTACATTTCTCTGTTCTGTAATTAACTGTTTAGCAGCACCAAATGTCAATGTGTTTGCAGCCTTGTTTACTGGAGGAGGTGGGGCAGGGCGAGACTTCCTACGACGCGGGGCAGTGGGAGAAGGACCCTGCTACAGAAAAAAAGAAAAACAAGAGCACTCAACTAAAATTCTCCTTGACACCTTTTAAGACAATTTATATGATTACATATTATCTGAAGGAAACTATTATTCCATGTCTAAAACAAAGCAGCATAAAGAAGTACATGTAGCTAGTCTAATTAGTGGTTCAAATTCTAAGTGTGCATTTCACAAACTTGTCATCTATCATTTTTACTTTCTCTTTACATACTATGTACTTAGTGTATAAAGAAGGTCTGCACTCCACCCAAAAATTTGATATCGAGATTTCACCGGAAATATATGTTTTAGGGCCCCCCCTGTAACCAAAAAAGCATTTTCAGAAAAAGGTTCATGTGTGTGTGTATGTGCATGTGTGCGTGCGTGCACCGTAACAGATGGACAAAAACTTACTACACAGAAAATGTAGAGCAAATTAAAACACACAATTTATGTTATATACATTTTTTTCGTCGAGTTCATCGTTTTTAAGATATTTCTTGTTTTTAGTTTCAGCTTAGAAGCACTTACTTTTCACATACAGAAAACACAAACAAAGAAACTTCAGTCATATAGCAACTAGCTTTTGACTATCACTTTAACATATGGTACTCCCTTATTTCGCTTCTGCTTGCAAGGAAGCAAGTAGTAAGACTATTTCTGCTAATTTTTTCTTGATTAGAAGTAAATAAAAATGTAAAGTTTTTAACAATAAGTTGTTGCAGAGATAAAGAGAAAATCATGTGAATGGAACACATCAGATTTTTGTCAGATTGCAGTGCATGTCCAGCAAAAGTGGCACTATTTAATACTAATGGAGTACATCTATATATTACCCTTTTTTACTCTGTGAGTGAATTATTACCGTGTTTACCTGAATACAAGACAATGGTTTTTCCAAAATAATGTTCAGAACTGGGGTCGTCTTACATTTGTGATATATACTTTCTGAATACCATGCGGGAAAAAAGTAAGTTTCAAATTTTGCAGGTACAGCAGTGGCAAAGCCTGGGAGAAATGTTATAGATTACCACAAAGGTTGCAATGTATGCAGCAGATTTTGTGTATTTCATTTCATGCCAAAAATTAGCTGATAATGGGCCTATGAGCACTCTCTTTTGAAAAAAGATTACTCTGCCAAACTAAAATAAAATTAGAGGACTTCTTTTCACATTGGTTGCTGTATGCCAATGCTCAAGCAGAAAGAGAGAGGTTAGCTATGCATCTTCTCTTCTCCTCCCTCTGCTGCTCTTGTGTGCCCACAATGTGAATTTACGCAAATTTGAATTAGGTAAAATGTTTTACAATATATTACATTAAATGTGTTGTGTTAATAGAAAATAACATCCATAATCATCATTACAGCCTCGCTCCCGTCACCGCCTCCATCATATTCTACCACGGTAGCTCAGTTATGCTACCATTCCGCACATCTCTGCACTGCCTTCTTCTTCCTTTGGAAGGGAAGTAAAGCCGTGGGTCCTGTGTCGTAGATTTACGGCACGTAAAAGAACCTCAGGCCTGATAGAGAGGCCTCTGAGCAAAATTAAGCGGTCTTTCACGCCCAGTATAGAATGGGCTACTGAGAACCATAGCAGTTAAAGAGCATCCATAAATAACACGCCATTTCACTGCCTTCTTCATCTCTCCCACTCAAAACTGAATTTATGTGTAAATTTGAATTAGGTAAAATGTTTTGCGCTATATTATATTAAGTGTCTTAATTGAAAATTGCATCCATAATTGTCATTACTGCTATGCTGCCTCTGCTGCCATTGTCACAGTCTATTGTTGCACACATACCGTACATTTCCACTCAGCTTTCTCCATTTCTCCCACTCACAATGTGAAATTCTGTGAAAATTCAAATTAGGTAAAAATAATTTACGATGGACTAAACCTAAAATCATATCCATCACTGTCACAGTTAAGCTGCCGTTCTTTGCACTCCCAAACTGTACATTTCCATACTCCCCTCACCGTCAACTGCTCAAAATGTGAATATCCATGCAAATTGAAATCAAGTATTAAAATAAGCTTTAAGCTTCTCTTTAAGTTTTTCTTTTGACTACTGTTTTAACAAATTTCTTTCTTCTAAATTCAAGATCCTATATCAAAATCTCAGCGCACTTTTCATTATCTTTCCCTTACTTGCCATCCTGCCCAACCTTATTTCTGCCACCTGCCTAACAGTTGCATTTGTTAAGCCAAGCATTTTTCTACAGAATTATGCTGTGCACCTCTTCTATGGCTTCCCATTCTCTTTTTCCCATACTTCTATCCCATACATCATTTTTGCCTCAACCAACATTTTATATACTTTTTCTAACCAGTTAGTATTTATTATTGGATACTTTGTATTTGCAGTTCCTGATAGCTGAAAAAGCTCCTTTTCCTTTTGCTAGTGCAAGTTTCTTTTGTTTTTCTCATCTGCCACCACCATCAATTTTAACTCTTAGATAATTGCATTTTCTCACTACCTTTATTTTCATTCTTCTATTTTTCATATTTGTTCAAATTCCTCCCTTTTTTACCTTCTGTGTCTTATTTATGTATTATGATTTTTGTTATTACTTTTTGTTTACCAATTATGCAAGAGTCATCCAGAAGGAAAAGGAAACTTCAGAGACTATTCCCAGAAAATTCATGGTATCCATTTCATTGGTCATGAAAATATCTTAAAACATGTTGTGACTATGCCTTGTTTTCCTTAATTGGCACATGTCTCTTAGCAATTTGCTTTTGAAAGCTTATTGTTGCAGGTGTTTGGCCGGCTCCTTTAAGTAGCCACACTGTTGCAGTGTTCCTGAAATTAACACAGAACAGCAGTGACACTATCTCAAAGCTTTGGAATGCAACTCCTGGGTGCAATGGACATTGCAAAAATGTTTTGTTTTTTTTTAAATTTCTGTTGATGTCCTCCACAAGTATTAAAAAAGGAGAGAAAGAGCTTTGGCAATATTAGTATCAAATGGGAATGCAGAGAATGCAGCAGATGCATCAAAGAGAGAAAATTGTACTGCAGAATTGTTGTGAAAGAATCAAAATAAAGAGCAGTTATATTAATGTCAAGAGTGTGGATTTAATGTCAAGATGGAGCGGACAAAAGAAATAAAACCTGGAATGGATGATATGGTATTTGGAATGGAGAAGGTGGAGGAGAAAATAGAATTATTAATATAAAAATAATAGTTGCAACAAATCTTCACTTATCTTTTGGAATCCTTGCTTTGGACTAGTTTCGCAATCAATTTATTGCATTATCAACAAAATTTCCTTTGGTCTCAGGTGTTATTACTTCACTGTTACTAGCTTCTTTTTACATTTATGAGAAAATAGAATCTAACATGGAAAAGATGAAAAATAAAATGACAGTGAATTGCGCAATGGAGAAAATGACAGTGGAAACATCAAACAAAATTGACCTATTACTGGTGGCATGGAGAAAAACATAGAAGAATTTGATGGAAGGATGAAGGAGCTTGACCTATGCGTTAAAGCCCTGAAGCACATTAATGCATTTAAGATCTTGATTGTGATAATGCCTGGGAGGGAAGTCTCGATGTCAGCACTATGGAACTAAATGCCGTGGTGGAAAAGATGCTCGAGGGTTGACTAAAGGACTTGAAAGTTGAAATGGCAGGATGCAAAATATCTGCACACGCCTAGCCACACAAATACGTGGGAACCTTCAGTTCACCGCCATCGCCACCATGGTTGACAGAGAAGGTAGCCACATAACTAATAACAAGCCTCTAGACAGGTGGCACAGGTAGTGAATGTGATCCAGGTATTGGCAGTCCAGAAACATCTGAGAGGCCCCCGAGAACCAATTTAGGGACAATCCAGCAGCCAGTCACAGCCAGCTTAAATCAAGGTAGCAACAGCCAGGCTGCAGGAGTTTGCCCTGGCAATCAAACAGCTGGTGAATGAAGCCCTGTGAACTTATCACCTGGTTAGGTGTTCCAGGAAGGTGCCTACTCTACTGATGGGGTGTGCAATACTGAGATGCTCAGCATCTACAAGACAATCCATGTGCTGTTAATGGCAGCACTGAGGGTGAAGACTTCCAAAATACCACCTGCAACCACCTATATGACACGGAGAGAGAAACAACCCAGAGACAATGACAATCTTCAAGTGCTGTGTTGTTTCCGGGGTGGGGGGGGGGGAGCCAGGTCACTAGTGAGGGTGTTCACACTAAGCCTGACAGAGAACATATAAGGACTGGTGTAAGAACATTGGAGCCATCTCCACCACACCCTCGAATGACACTACATGCTTTGGGCAGAACAGAAGAGTGGGTGACAGCCTCATTGCAGATTGCTGGATACTATTAGACAGATGCAGCCATGACTGCAGTAAGACCTGACATGGTGAAGGGCTTGCCAACACTGACACCCAGTTGACACGACAGCATTGGGCAACTTCTTACCTGTGGAGAAAAAGGCCCTGCTGGAGTTGACATTGGGACCCAGCATGTGAGCTTGTAGGTGTTAATTGTGAGGGCTGAGGATGTCATATTGGGATTGGATGCCCTAATGAGCCATGAGGTGATGGTCAACATTGGCTGGAGGGTTTTGCGACATAGCTAAAACAAGATGCTTTAGGCACTTAAGACAGCACCTGGTACTATCTTTATTGCGGACATCGACACCAGCCTTGAAGGCACTCCATCCCAGGTCCAGGATGACCAGAAGCAGGTAATTGCCTACTACTGTGTTACCTAGCGCGAACTCCAGGCAGTAGTAAATGCGCTGGAGCACTTCCACAAGTACTGTGCAGATAGTCATTCCACTGGAGGACTGACCGCTCCACGCTCACCTGGCTGTTGAGCTTTAAGAACTTGGAGGGCAAGACAGCCTGTTGGGTCCAGAGGCTCCAAGAGTACAGCTCAGAACATAAGAATGGAAGGAGCCACCCCAATCCAGATGCTATGTCACAACAACCCTGTCCAGGGCAATGCGTCACTGCACTAACACTGAGGTAAAAGTGTGTGCTGTAACTGTCTGTGTTATTTTGGCAGTGCCTGCAGCTAGATACAGTAGTACAGGCTGAGGAGGGAGTAGATCAGTTTATGAAGGGTAGATTGGATCGGTTTTTGAACTGGGGTCACTCCTGAGAGTAAAAATGGGACTAGACTGAAGTCATCGAACCCTGAAGCAAGGTGTACAAGTCCTACTGGGCCCGATGGAATTCCTTGAAGACCAAAGAAGTAATACTGTTCAGAGTATGGAAGTCACTGATGGGAAAATCCAAAGAAATCAGCTGATCCTCCCCCAGAATAAAATGAAAGTCCTGGAGGAAGTACACGTGGGGACTTCAGGAGGACATTTTGGAACCAAACTATCGAGAAGCTTCGACAAAGGTACTGCAATGGAGACTACAGGCAGGTGCTGAGAGATGGTGCCACCAATGTCATGTATGTGCAGTAATTCACGGCACACAAATCACCTTGGGATGTCAGAACACAAGTTTTTTTGCTGCCTAGCGCTCTTCAAACCATAATACTGACTTGACCCAGACAATTTTGTCTTTGGTGGAGTGCTGCATCTTCCATGCAATTTGATGTTTGAGAGTCATCCTTGTGCAGAGCATCTAGCAGTCGACTACATAGAGTATCTATTAGGACAACTTCACATCATGCATGTAAAGGCCCACCAAGGGGACAACTTGCAACTGATGGGTAGCTTACCCAAATCTAGAGTTCAAATATTGCGTCCATTCCTCAATTGCAGTGTTGACTATGCAGGTACATTGCAAATGAAAATAGGTTCAACGAGAAGCAAATCAACACAGAAGTGTTACATACGTTTATTTGTTTGTCTCAGTCCTAAAGCTATACATACAGAACTTGTTACTCATTTGTCTTCTAAGCTATTTATTGCAGCATTGAGAAGATTTCCCGCCAGTCATGTTAAATGCCACAATCTATTCTGATAATGGCACCAACTTTATTAGAGCAAATAAGGATCTTCAGGAAACATTGTTTCTCTCTGATTTCAAGAAAGATACTGAGAATTTTGCTACAAACGAGGTTTCTCTTGGTATTTCATTCCACCAGGAGCTCCTCATTTTGGTGGATTGTGGGAAGCAAACATAAAATCTATGAAATATCATCTCATGGCTTGACTCCATTAACAAATGAAGAACTCTCCACTGCTCTTTATCAAGTTGAAGCTTGTCTCAACTCAGGGCTTTTAACAGTACTATCTGATGACCTGATAATCTTCAGCCTTTAACCCCAGGTCATTTTCTTGTAGACAAGCCTCTAATAGCAGTTCCTGAAGGTAATTATACTAATATTCCTCTTAATCAGTTGAATAGGTGGGAGAGGCTTCAGAAGTATACCCAGCTTCTATGGCGAAGATGGTCTGTTGATTACCTGCACACCTTGTAATAGCGTCAAAAGTGGAGATCATCTCAAGCTAATGTGAAGACTGGCATCGTAGTCCTACTTAAGGAACATCAACTGCTCCCACTGCAGTGGAAACTGGCAGTCATAACCAAGATCTAACCCAGAGAGGGTGGTTTCATAAGAGTAGCAGAAGTGAAGACATCAAATGGATTCTTCAAGAGACCCATTACAAAGTTGCTACCCCTACCAATAGACATTAGATAAATTGATCTTTTCAATCAAGGTGGGGGAAAATGTTTGATGTTCAGTTGTTAAATTGTTTATGAATCTATGTTGGTCAACCTGCCATATATTTTGTTTTCGTTGAGTTTGAGTCAAGTGGCAATTATGGCAGCAAGAAAACATGTAATGCAACTTTGCATGTTTTTAACAATACAGTCCAATTAAGTTATTTCTGCATCCTTCATGAGCTCATGAGCTCATGAGCAGTCAATCTGGAAGGACCAGCATTAAGATAAGTATTTTCAAGCAATTAAGTTAAGCACACATACATTACAATTAGATAATATAGTATTAAATGGTAAAGACATGGTGTGGGATGAATCTACAAATTTTTTGGGTATAGAACTAGACAATAATTTAAAATTTCATAAGCATATTGAATATGTGTGCAATAAAATTAGTAGTAGCATATATTTGTTATGAAATTTGTCTAAATATATGAATAAGGAAAAATCTAAAAATGGTTTATTATGCATTAATACATATTATCTTAGCTATGGTACAGAGATTTGGGGCTGCAGTGGCATTACAAATATGAATAGAATCTTAAAATTACAGAAGATGTGTGCAAGAACAATGTTTAAAATAGGTCATAGAACATCATGCAGACCGACCTTTATAAAAGAAAGGATTTAACCGTGATTTCATATCATCATATATATATAAATTGATATTACTCGTACAAAAAATTAATTCAATGTAATTAGTGTAAATAGAAATAGTACATTTTATGATTATAATACTAGAGGATGTGATGACTTTCACAGAAACTCGATAAGGAGTAAGTCAACCAAAAAAGAGCCATTATTGAAAGGTATTATATTTTATAATAAATTACCAAACTGTTTAAAAATTTTAAATGGAAATATATTTAAGAATGAACTAAAGAAGCATTTAATTGAGAAATATATATATATATATATATATATATATATATATATATATATATATATATATATATATATATATATAGAATTGATGAATTTTAATGAACAATCTTGTGTGATTAATTTTTGTAAAATTATTGTATTAGTTTATGACGATGCTTGAAACTACAGAATGTATGTCTATAGGCAAATAAATACTTACTTACATAGCAAAGCACTTAAAAGTTAAGAAAGCTATTGAAAGAAAATGTCAAGCATGAGACTAGGTCAATTTTAGATGACAAAATATGTAAAGGGGACATTTGTAACATCTCCTACCATAAGGTACCTGCCTGTTTTCATTAGAATTGAAAGTGCAACTGTGGTCTTGATTAGCTGCTTGGTTATAGCATCCAGCTTGCGAGGAATTACTGCTGCCCCTCTAGCTGTCATGAAACAACACAAAGCATACCCAATAACAAAGGACAACATTAAATTACTTTACTTACTGAACTAAATGTTGGAGATGAACCACGAGAAGAAGTAGGTGTAGAAAAGCTGGCATTTATGGGTAGTGCTGGTGCAGGTTTCTTCTTTCTTGCTGATCCTTCTGAGGAGTTGATGCTAGACAATGATGTCATTGAGCCTGTCTTCGTACTCTTGATCAGTAATGACTTGCATACAGGTGGTCTTGGTTCCGGAGTAGTTACTTCAATACCACTAAAAGAAATTTCAAGACTTCTGTTTGAAATGTTCTACACTGCAAATGATGGTGTCGTAATAAATTGCAAGAAACATATCTGCCTTCATTAAATAAAATAGGAAGGTTATGATTTAGATTTATTCAATCTTCCTAAAAAATAAAAATTAAAAATAAATAAATTAAATTTATATATTTATTTTTATTTATTTATTTATTTGCATAGAATGTCCCAATGACCATATTGCTCTAGGTAGAGACTGCTCTTTAGTGAGGTGGTAAGCAAAATACAAAGAATAAATCACATTAACACATATAAAAAAGAGTATATAAGTATACATTTTATATATATATATATATATATATATATATATATATATACACACAAAATTTTTTTATTGTAATTTATGACTATAAGATAATTAGTGTCATTTTAAAGCTCTTCGTGGCACAGGGGATCTTGGGTTTGAGTCCTGCCTTGGGCATGGGTGTTTTTGTGTTTGTAAATGTGAATATGTTTGTATATTTGTAAAGAAAAAGAAAATGGTAAAACAAATAGGTCATCAGACTGCCTTTATGGTCAAATGGTCAGTGAGCTGACTTCTCACCCAGAAGCACTGGGTTCGATTCCTGGCTGGGGCAAGGAATTTTTCTTTAACCAGAATTATTCCACAGAGCCTGAAAATGTGAATGTGAGAGTGAATGTATGTGTCTTTAGTAATATAAAACTGATTAACCTAATGCTCCAAACCTATAATAATACAAGTTGTTTCACAAGTCGAAGCCTCCGATATGAAACAAAGAAGTCAATAAAGGAAATGTAGAGAAACTAGGAAAAAGAAAAAGGAATACAGTATCCTTACTAGACTCTGGAACTATATTTTTATTTTAAAAAAACAAAACAAAACAAGCAAAAAAAAAAAAAACTCATGTATCTTTGTAGTAATTAAATTCTGACTGATATTTGACAGGGATTCTAATTTATAAGGCTAAAACCAAAATTCTAAGGGTAAAATAACTAAGCTATACTTGCAGTGCACTAATCTCTTAGTTATTTAGCTGACTATATACAAAAACAGAAGTTTAGTAACGAGAGGCTCAAGTCAGAACAATGACTGAAGGGAGTGTTCTAAGAACAGCAAGTTACTAAATCTAATTTTGTAACATATTGTCAACAATATTTTATCAGAGTATTTAAGTCCATGTTGTATATTAATTATATTTAATGAAATTGATTTATTGCAGAAACAATGTGTTTAGAGAAAGAGTAATGTGAGCTTTGAAAGAAAAGGAAGAAGGCATGGTAAATCAACAAAGATAATTGTTTTATTCTGGAATTTTGGATGCTAGTTTCATATGTGAATTTTAAGGAAAAAAGATGATTTTCACGGTTCATCTGGAAAAATTTTAATAGAGGTCCAAGATGATTATTAATATACTTAAAGAAAAATCAAGAAAAGTTTATTTATGTAGTTCTATGATATTCAAGGACTGGTGTGTGGGTAATGAAGCAGACATAAATGAACATTTTTTTGTTGGTGGATCTTATGAAAAGTCAAAAAATATTAAAACCTTAAGTCTTTGAAGTGAATATTCCATAATATCAGCAAGTTTGGAAAATATAAAAATAATAAAGGTCTTGAAACTTTCCTGGAGCTGCTTATTAATGATTTCTTTTTTGGGATGTCAGCCAGGTAAGTGTTAGATTAATTTTCAAGCTTTCAAGGACGTACTGTGTTGCCATCATCAGGAACTGGTAATGGTGACAAGAGTATATTGTTGAAAGCTTGGAAATTAATGTAACACTTAACTGGCTGATGTCCTAAGAAGAAATAATGAAAATAATACTTCTGATAATAGAGAAAATGGCCCCCAATAAGTATTACAAATTTTAATTATTGTAATATTACAATAACTATCAACTAGATAGTCAGTTTTTGTTTTAATGCATTTCATTATTGAGAAAAATGATCATCATTTAAGTATATTTTACATTTTGTTGAACCTGTATTTTCTGTTTTGATATTGTGTTTTGCATTTTGTTAGAATATAAAGTATAGTTTTTGTTGACTAGTAACCTCAAACTAGAACATCACTGATTAACATAATAGTAGACAAAGGTCATTATCATTACAAGGGTTAGTGTTTATTTTTGAGCCTTGACAACACTGATTGCTGTAGATGCCATCTGGTGCTTCCACTGGAACATTTGACATTCTTAACCTTAACCTACCGCAGATATTTTGTCAATACGACATATTTGTGTTGTTTACAGTGACTTTAAAATTGTGTCTTAGTGAAAGGTTGGAATTAACTTGTGAAAATGTTTGTGCGATGATTTATTATGATTTTTGACGTGGATTAACAAGACAAGAGCACATTGATCAACTTACTACTCATTTGGTGATGAAGCTCCATCCTGGTATAACAAGTGGCCACTGTTTCCCCACTGACAAAATTTGTAAAGGTTATCCAAAATCAGTTAATCTGCCAGAAAACATTGATACCGTGCGGAAACTGATAATGTAAGATACTGTGAAATACAGGCAACTCTAGGCATTAGTTCTACCAGCATATATAAAATATTGCACAATCATTTAGCCGTGAAAAAGGCTTGTTCTCATTGGATCCCACATAATTTGATACAACCTCAAAATGATGCTCATAGTGATTGATGCACACAAATGCTCCAGAAATACAAAAGACTGTATATAGGTGACAAATCATGCGTATGAACCAGAAGGTAAACTGTATTAGACTGTATGGGTGTTTCAAAATGAACCAAATACAACAAAGGTTGTTCCCATTCAAAGCACTCTGAAACAAATGGTGCCTGTTTCTCTCTCTCTCTCTCTCTCTCTTTTTCCCTGCAGAAAAACTGGTCATGCAGCTACAGTGCCTTTAGAGGAATGTAAAATAGTCAATTCTTAATGGTACACAACCATATGTTTGCCGGAAGTCTTCAATAAAATAAGAAAACAAGAAAGTGCCAAGACAATGCGAGTACTAACATACCTCATCTAACAACCGACTGTTTGAACACTCAAAATATTGAATTAATGACTCATCCACAGTACAATCCCTACCCAATGACTTCTTTTTGTTCCCAAACATTGAGAATAAAATGCGTGGGCAGTGATTTTCGTTGGAGAAAAAGCCATTGATGCATTAAAAAACCATGAACTCATGCAAAACTGCATTTATCATAAAGGAGAATATTTCAAGAAACAGTAAAGCAATTTTCCATGACCAATGACTGCCTTTTTATTATTAGGCTGAAAATATAAATAGTGTTCCTCATTATGTATTTTCAAAATAAATTAGTGCATTTAATTGTGCATATACTACCAGATGGTGAATCATTAACAGGTGTAAATCTCTCAGCGAGTCTTAGAGAAAAGAATTATAGCCTTCTTTACCAATCTCCATTAAGCAAGATCAAATAAAGCAGTAGTAATGGATTATTAAAATATTTATGGTTTCATTTGAATATGCACTGCAGCCATTATTGCCGCATGTTTGTGACTTGCTTCGGAGATCACACCTGATTGCTGCCATGCACTGTTTGTTATACCTGCATGAGTGGACATGTGTGCACCTAGCAAGTTGTTTGACATCAAAGTGGCAATTTTTTGATGCATTACAATACCTTCTCTATACACTATGTATGTAGCACATGTAGAGAAAGTAGAAAATCTGGAGGCAGTTAAGATAATCCAAGAACCTTTACAAATTGCATGTAACTTTGTGTGTAATTTTTATATGAAAAAGGTCCTAATGCACATACTATCAGTTTTGTTCAACTTTACAATTAATTATTTATTTGTTAGTGCAGGAAATAAAAATCCAAACTTATTTCCCCAACAACTGAACAACTATCATTTTATCATTTGCTTTCTATTGCTGTACTACCAAAAATTGCCCCAAATCTATTTAAGAAGTCGTATGGGTGAAATGTTTGGGTGCTATACAATAAACTGTCATTGTTTCTTGGGTGACTAAATGTTTACTTTTAAATCTTCTCAAAACAAAGTTCATGAGGTTCATTCTTCTTTGCCTTTGTTAACCAAGATTACTTACAGAGTAAATGATTTCGGTAATGTGGTCTGGTGAAATCAATTACACTCTGGACCATGAGTTGCAGCTGTTTTATGAAATTTGATGGAAAGAGCCTGATTAGGTGTCCATTTTGTTTCTAGAGGAAGTGCATTTGTTGCCCCACACTACAATCTCAATCAGGTAAGTACAGATGCAGATGGGAGTTAGCATTGCTTTAGATCTCTTATTGGTACACTGCAAGGTGGGTGTTTCCTGTGAGGGTTTGGGGCTGGCTGCTCCAATTGAGTGAATGCACTGTGTATTCATATAGCAACAATAACTTTTTTTTTGTGGTAGTTTAACGTCTTTTAACCTGGTTGGTCATATTGGACGATGAATGAAATTGGTGAAATGATGCTCAAATGATCTCGGGGTCCATGGAGCTTAAAGTTACTCAACATTTGTCTTATCAGGATAAGGAAAAACCCCGAAAAAAACCATATCCGGATAACTCACCCTAAGCGAGATTTGAACTCATGACCTGTTGAATATGAGGTAGACACAATAACTTTATTACAAATAACTTATCACACTTGCCACCACATGAATGTAATATATGCTCTGGTTGTCTTAATTTGTCATGCTAACCTGGAAGCATCTACGCCATAATTTGCTGGAGCTTAATTATCTTATCATGATGATAGTGGGCTACATGGCAAAACAAATTTCTGGTTGTGCTGAGATTTCGTAACGTTGCACTGTACTATACCCATATAGGTATACTGGCAGAGTGATTGAAGAAAAGCTTATCTCAGCCATGACACAAGTTTCTCCCTCTTTCATCCCTTCACTAGCTTTTTCTGCTCATATAATATTTTTTATCAATTTATTGGTTGCTTGAAAATGATTAATTTTGCTCTGATTGGCTAATGCATTCTGATATACGCCCACATACATTGAGCTTTTCATACTGGCATTTTGTATATCTTAACCCTTTGTTGCTTGTCGGTACCTACAAGTTCTGTTTCTTTTAAGTGTAACTATACAAATAGGATTGTACCCTAGGATTAATTTCATGTTATACTAACCTTCAACCATAAATGACAAGTAATCAAGACTGTTTTATATTATAAAAATGTATACAATCTTTGCCCTAAAATTGCAGTGATTTTTTTTAAATAAATAAGAGAGTAAAACCACATAACTACAGTCAAATGTAACCCCATTAACTTCCAAGCGGCACACCGATTATTTTACTTGGGCTCTCCCCGTCATTTACCATAGTCACTTGGATTTGGACTTGCAACATTTGGCTTTGAATAAATGGGCCAATTTCAAAACCAAGTAAAACCCACTATGTCAGAAAGCTTGCTGCATAAACTCAGTGCAACACAATAGTTCAAAATAATAGCAGTAGGCGAGAACTGACATCAGATCATATCCTTCTATTGCTACTTTTAATGCAGTGGCTAAAATTACCCAATTGGAACATGCGAAAGTTTACTACCCGTGCTCTTGCTCTTCTCATTTTCTCTCAAATGAATCCAGGTAATAGGGGATCCAGACAATTGGAATTCATTTGCATGACATGAATATGGTCTCTAGTTTCTCCATTTTTATGTACTTTTAACATGAGAGAGGAAGAGCTTGGGAGCAAGAGGGGAGGAGTGAGGGAAAGGGAAAGAAAGAGAGGGGGAGGGAGAATGAGAGAGGGAGAGAGGGAAATGGAAAAAGAGGGGGAGGGAGAGACATGTATGCATGCACACAAATTCTAACTAATTAATATTTACAATAAAGAAATTATCAGGAATGAAAGCTAAATAAACTTCTAGTAGTGTGAGAATGAATTTGTGTAGCCAAATGTCCAGATACTTTTGATATCATATTATTGCCACTCCATATTAATCTTAATTTGATGTTTAACCCTTTGTTGCCTGTCGGTACCTATAAGTTCCGCTTGTTTTAAGCATAACAGGGTTGTATTCTAGGATTAATTTCATGTTATACTAACCTTCAACCATAAACGACAAGTAATCAAGAATGTTTTATACTGTAAAAATATATACAATTTTTTCCCTAAAATTATTTTTAAACAAATAAAGAAATAAAACCCACATAACTTCACTAAAATGTAACTCGATTACCTTCCAAGCATCACATCAATTATTTTACTTGGGCTCTCCCCGTTCTTTACGACAATCACTGGGATTTGAACTTGCAACATTTGGCTTTGAATGGATGACCAGTCCATTATCTACCACCTAACACTCATGACCATTTGAACCACTTTTTGGTAGTACCTTTGGCAGGATTATGAAAACTGGTTTAGAAGCATTTAAACTTTTAATTGGGAAGAAAAATATTAATAAAGGATCTACAAATATTTTCATTTCTATTATTTTATATATTTATCCCCATATTTTTTGCTACAACTCCACTTTTAAACTTGAATTAAAGCGAAAATGGTGTATATAGTATACTAATGCAGGCAACTAAGGTTAAAATACATAAATTTCATATATTTTGAGATCCAAAGAGCAAATACTCTGCATTAGTGTCTATCTTGAACATTTTAAAATGTGTGCACCTTAATATTTTCATTAATGTTTACCTTGCATATGTAACAAAATCAGGGATTAACCAATAAAATCAAATTAAAGAAAACATACATTACAGTCCTGGGCAGAGGCACTGGAGGTTTTCCTGCATTTTCCATGGGTGCTGCTTCATCACTACTTGGTTCTTCCCCATCACTCCAGAATGGATTCAAGGAAACTATTGGAGCATCCAGGAATTTCTTTTCTGTGGAAGGAATACTTCTACGTGCTACAGGAACTGGAGTCCTCTCTGCTTTTGAAGATACATTCAAGGTTTCCTTCAAAACTACATTTTCATCTGGTGATGCTTCATATACCTCAGTATCATCGTCATCAAATGGATTCAGTTCCTTGGGATAAGCATCCTCACTTGCAAATGAATGCTCCTCAATATTTTCCCTCCCTTTCTCTAATCGTACTGCAGGAATATTAATTTTATTTGCAATTCTTGTGGTAGTACTTTCATCTAAGGCATTGCTATTACCACTCTTAGAAACACTTTCATTAGGCAGTTTCTCTAATTCATTCTTTCTATAACTCAAGCCTTCCTTGGGAGCAGGTTTTTCATCCATTTTTTCTTCAAGTTTCAATGATTCTGAGTCATTTTGTGTTGATATATTATTTACCTTACCTTGAGATAATTTAGCTTCCCTTTGGGAAACAGAATTCGTAACTAAGGGCTTCTTTTCAGGAAATATTTCTGTGACATTTTGCTGAGAAGTAATACACTCTTCAATGTTGACAGGGCTACATACAGGACTGCTATCTTCCTCACTGTTTCTTCTGTTAATACATTTCTGGTTATTACTGTATGGTTTTGTTTCTTTTTCTTTTATTACAATGCCACTACTTTCAAACATCTTAAGTCTCATTTTAACAATAGATGAAGCCTGTGAGTTTGCTTCTTTGCTATATTCATCAAAACCATTAAGTTCAGCAACTTCATCTTTACGCTTTAAGCTACTATCTAATGCAATAGATTCTTCACTAGCTTTAATACTATTGTTAAATGTACTATTATCAACAGCACTTACAGTATTAGTGGCTTGAACAGCCTGCACTACAGAATTTCCCTTGTAGCCACTCTCATAAACTTTGTCTGTAAGAATATTATTTTTACATACTTCATCATCAGCAACAAAGCTATCAGAAGTCAAGTGGCATGGTGACTGTCCATTTTGTATACTTAAGGAAGACTTTAGGACTGATTGAGGCTTTTTATTGTGATGTGTTTCTATTTCAATTTCACCACTGTCTGAACTTACTTGCGATGTACTTAACACAACTAATGGCAAGTTGTTTGATGTAATAGAAGTGGGAGCTTCATTGCTTGAAATATTTTGTCCTACGGTATTTGAATTTGCAAGAGCTGCATCATCAACGCTCAAAGAGAGCTGGCTAGTCATAAAATCTGATCGTGCTTTTGAAAATGCTAATGGTAACTTTTCACTTATGAGGCTATCAGAAGGCTTCTGATGAATAATGTTTGAATCTTCAAGCAATGATTCAAACTGTTTGCTATACTCTTGATTATCATCACTTGAATCTCCACAGAGTGATTCAAATTGTTTGCTGTACTCATCGATTCCTGCATTGCCAATAATATCTAACTCACTGAAAGTCTTAAAACAAGCACTATGTGCAGTCTTTTCTTCTGGGACCTCATCTGGACAAGTTTCACAACAGTGTTGTCCATCTTCTGTCTCATAACAGTTGGCAAGACTGAGTTGATTCTGGCAACGGGCACAACGGAAACAGGTGCGATGATAAAGGATGCTTCCCCCCACCAATAGGCGTTCTGCTATGTAAACTGGAAGGCCACATTTTGCACATGGATCTCTTCGTATTGCAGATGTAGTCACCTGGAAGCAAATGATTAAATCAGGACACTGACAGAGTTACTGAAAAAAGCAAGAAGAAATTGTGTTCATTCACAAGCTATCAGCAACGTCTATCTTGACACCATTCTTTTTAAGATTTAAGTTAAGCAATTCAGCAATATTGGAATTAGTTATTTTTAAGAGCACAGTTAGATATTCAGTTGAAAGTATTTTAATTTTCACTGTTTCAAAAAGAACATCATAATGTAAAATGTGTAAACAAATAAAAAATCAAATTATCAATAAATACTATACAATAATTTTATAGGTCTATTTCCGTATATCTTCATTTCACACTGCATATGGAATCTTGTGTCTGCAGCAAAAGGGGAAGGTTATGTGATAAGAATGGGCAAAGAAAAACAATGGGTATACACTTACAAATGTATAGAGCCAAAATTTTAAGATTTAGAAGAAGGAATATAATGAAAGATGGGAAGATAAAACTAGAATTTCAAGTAAAGTTTGTAAACAAATAAACATACAAAATCTTATATTGCAAACAGAGTGTAGTGTCAGCAGCAAACACAAAAGTAATGAATGGGTGTAGACTTACAAACATACAGAGTCAGAAATAGAAGTTTTAGAAGAAGGAATATGACGAAAAATGATAAGATAAAACACAATTTCAAACAAGGCTGGCTGGTTTCATAATAATACTATTAATAGTTGGAGGAGTGGAATAAACCCCAGGAACAACAGCACTGAGCCACCTAACGATATCAATAAAAAAAGTGAGCAAGGAACTAGGTGAAAAATGGATAACACACACAGGTGTAAAGTGGCAGGTACAATGCACTACAAAATGTGTATGAACTTCAGAAGAGTTTTCTTTAACTGGCTATTTTGGATAAAGAATGTCTCATATTCGTAACAGCAAACATATTTATTACAACTGATTCAAAGTGTAATATTGTGAAAATCTTAGTGAGAGGTAGGAGGTGAGTTGTACATTTGTTATTACTAGATAAGTAGTTTGCCAGCAGATTGCATGTATGCTGGAGGAGTCAGAGCCAATGTCAAATATGTCACCATTTGTGCACTGCATCACAATGCGCTGCACTGATAAACTTAAAGGTTCATATTTACAAATACCATTGTACAAATAGCCTAACATAAAAACAATGTCAATCTCCAATTCCTCCACACCAGACAGTCCCTCGTCTTCACTCACTGCACAAAAATATCAAATAAAAAAGAGTGCATAATGTGCATAAGTTTATGAATCAGTTGGGATCACTGACAAAACCTTGTCAATGTTGACGAAACTTTATTAATTTTTTATCTATGTTTACAAAACAACATATGCTGGCATACACTTCACCACATTGTAATGGTCCTGGTCCTGGCATGTGGTATTCTTTTCTTCTTCTTTATTTATTTATATTATTTTTATGTTCTTTAACCTGGTTGGTTATTTATATCAGATGATAGATTAAATTGGTGAAATAATCTCAGGGCCTATGGAGCTTAAAGTTACTCAACATTTGTCTTCTCAGCATAAGGCAAACCCCCAAAAAAACCTTATCTGAGTAACTCACCTAAACAAGATTCGAACCCTTTATGTGGTAATCTGTGTTGTGGCATAACAGATGATGGAAACCATGAACAGTGAGCACCATGTGCGATTCTACGAAAATAAAGAATGCAATAGTGTCTGCTATTTTCAAGAATCAAGCTTTCGGAGAACATAAATTTTCTTCCTTCATCTGTGTCCCCCCTCCCCCATTTTAATTTTTTCATTTATATAGCCCCCTTAACATCTAAGGTCATGTCAAGGGCTTTGCATTAGAAACAGTCAGTTTGCAGGTTCAGAATATGGTAATTCAAAACGTTAACACTCACAAATTTTTAGGCATTAAAGTAGACAACTGTTTAAAATAGAAAGAACATATAGACTATATATGCAGTGTTGTTAGCAAACCAATATATTTACTGAGGTATTTTCAAAATTATAGTGATGTTCAAATTTTAAAATGAATATATTTTGGATACATCTATCCTCACCTAACATATGGTGTGGAAATATGGGGGGGGGTGCCGCTAAAACTAAAATGAATAAACTTCTTATTTTACAAAAGAAAAGCATCAGATTAATGTATAAAATGAAATCACGAGAATCATGTAGAACTGCATTTATCAACAATAAGCTTTTAACCATTTATTCTCTGTATGTTTGTAGAACTATATTATACATAACATATAAGCAACCATTAATAAGAAATAATCAAGTGCACAATCATTATACAAGAAATAACTGCAATCTCTTTCGACACACAAATAAAGTTTCGCTGAGGGGCAATTTTATTCAATAGGTTACCAGCAGCACTAAAAAATTGAGTCAACGCCCAAAAATCACGATTTAAACATAAGCTGAAAGAATATCTCATTAATAAGTGTCTGTATAATTCAGATAAATTGTAAATAGCACATTGTAAGCAATTGTATACATTATATGTATAATATTTATTTATGTAACAAATGACCTGTCCAATGTCAAATGTACAATGTACAAAGGATTTACTGGATCAATAAAATTATTGTTATTATTATAATTATAATAATTATTATTATTATTATAATTATTATTATTATTGTTATTAACTCATTGACTGTAGGTTCTTTAACATTGGGTTTTTAATAATTTTTTTTCTTTTTTCAGACAATCTCTCTCTCTCTCTCTCTCTCTCTCTCTCTCTCTCTCTCTCTCTCTCTCTCTCTCTCTCACTCTCTCTCTCTCTCTCTCTCACACACACACACACCCACACCACCACCCCTAACACACCCCGCCCCCACGCACCACCAACACACACCCACCCACACCCACACACACACACGCACGTTCTATCTCACATACTTCAGACTCTGTGAAGGATAGGGAATGATTCTGGTTAAAGAATAATTTTCCACCCCAGTTGGGATTCAAAACTAAGACCTCCAGGTAAAAGTCAGCTTGCTGACCACTTGACCATGGAGGCAGACTCTGTCTTTTGTTTCATGAAGTTGTAATTATTTCTCTGCTCTGGCTATGTAGTACCTTGGCACTTAGTTTTGAAAGGACTCCCTAAGTCTGACGACACAGCTAGCCGTTGCCATGAAGATACCCAGCCCCTTTTCTATACAACTCTGATTCCTAAAGCAAATTTGTGTAGGCCTCTAATATAATTAATAATTCTTAGTGTAACTGTGTTAATAAACCAGATTTAATTACCTTGAGTAATTGGTCATATTGTGACAAATGTCTTTATTGACTCAACAATTAGTTAAATTTGTCTGTAAATCACTGCTGCACTTGACATTTTATGGCTACAAACCATCCATGGCTTGCACCCTACAGTGCAATAACACTCCAGTCACTCACAACTCATTGCACTTCACAACACACACTGGAATTCTTCCTCCTTTTACAGTGAGAAAATATCAATTTGGCAGATACTGGACCCTTCTAAACAAATCTTGAGTTTACCAGACATCAATGTGCCATGTTCCAAAGTCTCCTGTTCTTGCGTGTTGTTTATGCATGGTCTTGTTTCTCAAGGTTTCCACTGCAATGGCTCGCATACTAAGGCAATCAAGCCAACCAGCACCATTGTAAGGCCAGATGAATCAAATGTAATACCATTTTATTCCCTCAGGATAGTCTCTGGATGCAGTAAATGACATCATCTATTCTCTTCACCACAAGGTAGTGCCTTGACATGGTTATTGAAGCTCGGGGCAGCATCCCTTGGTCCAGGTAGGGCAATATAGCCACACCAGATCACCTTGTTGAAAGCCTCAGCTGTTGGCCTGCCAGTCGTAATGGGTCTTCATCCGATTGCTCATTACCTGGATATTTTGACAGACCATCTCATACATGTGTGTACAAGATGCTTTACATGGTAGACTGTTCTGTTCCAGAAGGAATCCCAAAACTTAGAGCACATGGTAGTTTCTGTGTAGTAAAGTTTTGTCTAACTCTTATGGATTACCAGTTATCAAAATAGAGCAAAATTCAAGATATACATTTTCTTTGTCATGTACATGTCTTTAATATACAGTATTTTTATCAAAATCGTTAGAGCCATTTTTAAGAAAATTTAACTTTTCAAAAGGTTTTCCATGTAAAGGATAGTTTGGGAGCGGAGATTTTCCTCAACATCTTCATGTCGCATTCTTGGAAGATACTAAACTTATAAACCAAGTTTGGTGTTTTACCGACATTTCATTTTTGAGTTATCGTGTTCACAGACACACACACAGAACTTTTTTTTTTTAAAAAAAAAATCTGATGTGTTCCATTCACATGACTTTCTCTATTTGCTGTAACAAATTATTGCTAAAAAGCAAATTCTTCTATCTACTTTATGATAATCAAGATAAATATTAGTAGAAATATCTGTTAATAGTCTTAATTATTTGCTTTCTTGTAAGTAAAAGGAAAATAAGGGAATACACTAGGTTAAAGCAATAGTCAAATCTTTTAAAAGCTGGTTGCCATGAGGTTGAAATATATTTTTATGCATTTTCTGTGTGAAAAAAGTTTAAATATTTTACTTCTGAAATAAATAACAAGGAATATCTCAGAAATGGTCAATTCCTTGAAAAAAATGTATATGACATAAATTGTGTGTTTTAACCTGACCTACATTTTATGTGTATAAATCTTTTGTCCATCTCTCATGGTTTACCAGTTACACAAAATTCAGCAAAATTCATTCACAATAAAGAGATCTTTAGAGGCTACCTATTCCCAGAAAATTAAAGTTATACATTTTATTTGCCATACAAATATCTTTAATATACAGAATTTTAATCAAAATTGTTGGAGCCCTTTTTGAGAAAATCAAAATTTTCAAAAATTTTTCCATGTAAAGGGTAGTTTGGGGTGGGGGGATTTTTCTCAAAATCTTTGTGTCGCATCCCTGGTAGATGCTAAGCTTAAATACAAGTTTGGTATTTTACTGACTTTTCGTTTTTGAGTTATCATGTTCACAAACACATGGACACATACACACACACACACACACACAAACACACACATGCACCTTTTTCTAAAAAGGCTTTTTTTGGATATAGGTAATCCTAAAACATGTATTTATGGTGAAATTTCGGTATCATATTTTTGGGTGGAGTACAATACCTTCTCTATACACTATGTACTTAGTATATGTAGAGAAAGTAAAAACTAATTACAGATCTGAACCACTACTATCACAACACCACTACTACCAGTACTACCACTACTGCTACTACCTCTCAAATACAGAAACATAGAAAATCATGTTGCATAGTGGAATTGTATACGAGTACTCAAATGGAAAGTTTTACATAACTAATGAAACACATAATAAATTAAACAAACCAGTACAATATTTCAAAACATCTACATTATAAGCAACTGTGTTGCTAGATGTGGCTTAGAGCATTTCAATCACTTTATAATGAAGACCGAATTTAATACCATCCATATTTCACAAAGTAGGTATCTATTTTAAAGAGAAGGATTAGATAGAATCAGCATTCAACACAACTGCAGCCTGCCTGGGTAGTGTGGTGGTAGCATGTCTGCCTCACATTCAACAGGTCATGAGTTCGAATCTCGCTTAGGGTGAGTTACCCTGATAAGGTTTTTCTGGTGGTTTTCCCTTATCCTGAGAAGACGAATGTCGAGTAACTTAAAGCTCCATGGACCCCAATTTCATTTGAGCATCATTTCACCAATTTCATTCATTGTCTGATATGACCAACTAGGTTAAAGGATGTTAAGCAAATTGCGTATTGTCTTTCTAGCTGGTCACATCTATACAAAATTGGAGAGTGGAAGAAAAATTGTAATTTTTGGTGTGAAAGAAGAAAATAGTATACAACATTTTAGAACCAGGGCCTCAAAATAAGAACGTATGGCTGGGAAGTAGAGGACACCTTCAATAGAGTAAAAAAGGAATAAGACCTAGGCCTATAATTATAAAAGTAACAACAACAGAAAGAAGTGGGAAATACTAAGAAACACAAGAAAACTTAATGGCACAAACATTTTATTGAGCAGGATTACACAAGATACAGAAGGTACTTAAAAAAGAATTAATTTAAAAAATGGAAGAAGCAAGAACAAGCAACAAAAAGTATTCATTAAAGAACTACAATTGTTCAGGGAAAGTGAAATATGGAGTTTGAATGTGAGGATGAATGAACATGAAAAACTGTACACATGTCAGCAAGATAATACATAGGCAGGAGAAAAAGTTGGTCAACAAACCAGGTATTACAAGGCAGCCAGGCCCGCATGGGTAGCGTGGTGGTAGCATGGCTGCCTCACGTTCAAAAGGTCATGAGTTTGAATGTGAGGATGAATGAACATGAAAAACTGTACACATGTCAGCAAGATAATACATAGGCAGGAGAAAAAGTTGGTCAACAAACCAGGTATTACAAGGCAGCCAGGCCCGCCTGGGTAGCGTGGTGGTAGCATGGCTGCCTCACGTTCAAAAGGTCATGAGTTTGAATCTCGCTAAGGGTGAGTTACCCGGGTAAGGTTTTTTTTCAGGGTTTTCCCTTACCCTGAGAAGACGAATGTCGAGTAACTTTAAGCTCCATGGACCCGAGATCATTTGAGCATCATATCATCAATTGCATTCATCGTCCGATATGACCAAACCAGGTTAAAGGACGTTAAACTACAAATTAAAAATTACAAGGCAGCCTCAGCTGAAACAATGAACAGGGGATACCTGGATCAGCACAACAAGGTTAAAGAGGAAAGAAGGTAAATCAAGGATACACATGAGCAAGCCAGAGAAGAAGGGGAGGAGGAGTCAATATTGACAAACTGGATGCATGAGGGAGAAGCATTCATGGAAGAAACAGGACAAGAGCAGAGATGGAGAATAAGGAATTTCAATAGCAAGAAAACGGCGTAAGAGAAGGAGTGTAGTTCAAATGTTTAATGGGAAAATAATACATATAAGAAGCCAAAAAAAAATCACTAAAAGAGCGTATCCATTAAAGGAGGTGTGTAAATTGTGAAAGGTACAAAAAAACAAAGAGGAGGGATCTACATAGAGATTAAAGACATGCAATAGGTGAACTTTGTTAAATTAAGTCAAATCCAATTTCAACACATTTACTTAATAAAAGAACACAATATTAACAATTTGAAATACAAAGTATCAATTCCCCACTGGCAAAATCTCAAGACAGCACTAGCTTTGAACAATAAATGCTTGCACAGAATTACACATTTGAATTTAGACTGCCATTTAGGTGCCTGGCCATTAACAAACTTAAATTTCTCTGGTTGATCAAGGTTACAAATTTAGCCAATTTAAATGTATGATAGTTAAGAAAGGTTAAAAAAAAAATTTAGACAAGCCAAAATTTGCCTGCACCAGACTTAGTAGGATGGCTAGCCCTATGCTGCCGTCCTAGATGTTGACCCCTAAGTTCCTCCTGAAAGACTGAAGTGAATGCCCACGCTTCAGATAGCTCTTGGAATGCCTGAGCATATGCAACTGGCTACTGACCGCTCATGGAGAGCAGAATAACACTAATGCTACAGCTGGGATCTGGCCATTCTGCTGCTGAACTGAAACTAGGAGCAGGGAGAAATGTAAGGCAACATATAGGAACACAAAGATCATGGATCAGTTATGATTTCAAGATAAACCTAAAAACAAATATGGAACATGTTAAAAATAATTTTCTGGAATGTAAAAGGGTTAAAAAAACAAAATGTACAATGCTGAATTTTAAAATACAGGGTTTATATAAATGAATATCAGGGTTTTAACTCTTTATAATATTTATTACATTCAAATTACAGTTATAAATGATATGTCAAATGAAAAAGCAACTCAAACAGTTTTGTTTGTTGGCACAAGTGCGCATGTACGTGCAATGTTTCTGCCGCAATGCGCTAGACAGTGGTAGTAGCAAAGATGGTGACTAGTAAACAGAAAGCGTTTTGTGTTTTGCAGTTTGCAAAGACTGAATCTGTAGTTACTGTGCAACGTGCGTTCTGTAGTAAGTTCGGTTGTGATCCTCCTAGTGATAAAAACATTCATAAATGGTATAATCAGTTTGAAGATACCAGCTGCCTTTGTAAAGGGAAGAGCATGGGACGACCCAGAGTAAGTGAAGAGACTGTTGAGTGAGTGAGAGATTCGTTCACTCGTAGCCCAAAGAAATCAGTCTGGAAGGCTAGTCGTGAATTACAAGTTCCTGTGTCGACTGTTTGGAAAGTTGTAAGAAAATGCTTACAGCTACGTCCTTACCGTTTACAGTTATTACAGGCTCTAAAGCCAACAGACCACGGATTAGTGCCAAATTCGCAAACGGCATGTTGTTTCATGACGATTTTGTGGATCGTGTTGTCTTCAGTGATGAATCGACCTTTCACTTTAGTGGACATGTTAACACTCATAATGTGTGCATCTGGGACTCAGAAATCCTCACGAGATGGTACAAATGCAACGAGATTCCCCTAAAGTGAATGTTTTTTGTGCCGTATCCCGGCGAAAAGTTTATGGGCCTTTTGTTTTTGGTGAACCTACTGTAACTGGCACTTCTTACCTTGATACACCAGAGCAATGGCTCTTCCCTCAGTTGGAAGAAAATGAGCCAGAGAACTTTATTTTCCAGCAGGATGGTGCGTCACCTCACTGGCATAACAAAGTACGTGATTGGTTGAACGTCACTGTACCCAAGTGCTGGATAGGCCGCAAGGGCCCCAATGACAGGGCTTGCTATGCATGGCCTCCACATTCTCCTGACCTAATGCCATGCGATTTTTACCTTTGGGGCTTCATCAAGGATCGTGTGTACCTGCCTCCGCTACCAGCTGACCTCCCTGAATTATGAAACCGGATTGAAGCAGCTGTTGCTACAACTACTGAATACACACTTATCAACGTTTGGGAATAACTCGGCAATAGACTTGATGTGTGCCGTGTGACAAAGGGTAGTCACATTGAACATTTATAAGCTTCTTGGTAAAACTGTTTGAGTTGCTTTTTCATTTGACATATCATTCATAACTGTAAGTTGAATGTAATAAATATTATAAAGAGTTAAAACCCCAATATTCATTTATATACACCCTGTATGTTGCAAAACATGGGTAGCATAGAGGTAGCAGAAACATGGTTAGGAGAAAAATCAATAGAGAAACAGACTTCAAATCTGTAATTAAAAATGACAATAAAATATATGGTAAGAAGAGAGTATCAGAAGGAACAGACTTATTTTTAAGAAAAGATATGGACATAACCACTGATACAGAGTTAACACAGAATACTGATAGCAAACTGTTGTAGCTTATGATTAAGTAAATAAATAAGGTAAATATTAGCATATGGTTAATTAATGGTAGTCTACAATCTGTCAGAATATATATTTTTATAGCAATAACAATTATGAAAATTTAGAAGAGGACATGGAAGAAATCACAAACAAGTTACCTGATATACAGTTTATTTTGAATGAAAAACTTCAATGCTAAAATAGAACAGAAAAAAATGGAAGCTTACTAAGCAAAGATTTTGAAGGAGGGGAAAAGAAAAAAATAAATAAGAATCAGAAAAGTAGAGATAGACTAAGCAAAACAGAAAGAAAAAAGCTAATAGAATTCTATGAAATAAATTATTTAATAATAAATAATGGAACATTAGGAGAGATCAAGGAAGGAGAATATATATTTACAAACAAATGGACAATGTAGCAGATTATATGTTGTGTAGCGGGGAAGTTGAGAAGAAAAATCAGTTTTTAAGATAAAAATAAATATCATATATAGTCCTGATATATGGTGGACTTTGTGACAGTGATGTATTTAACAATTCCTCAACCTAAATATCATCGAAAATAATAATCACCTTACATTTGGCATCTACAGAAAACCTACCCACACCAGCAGCTATATAAAACAAAAGAGTTACACTCCCATTCCCCATCAGCATGCTTTACTCAACAGCCTTACACACAGATTGGTAAATGTACCAATGGGCAAAACAGAATACCACTGTGAACTTACTAAAATATTGGACATAGCTACAGAGAATGGATTCCGTGCAGAACTGGTGTACAAAAAAGTTAATAAGGCCAAAAATAGGAAGAGAATTAAAGAAGTCAGCACACTCACTCAAAACCAAAAAGAAAACAAGATCTACAAGAAGTTTACATACCACCCTACAACTTTCTACAAATTCCAGAGGATCTTCAAATGACATATCATTCTAGCCCCTAAAAACAATTACTTTATGAAAACCATTTTTAATTCTAAATTAAAAGATGATATCCCACAAGAAAACTAACCAGGAATATATCAATTCAGCTATAATGACTGTGAAAAAAATCTACATCGGCCAAACAAAAAGAAATATAAAAACAAGGGCAAAAGAACACCACAGAAATATTAAACTCAAACAAGAAGACAAATCTGCAGTAGCTTGGCATTTTTGGAAAGAGAAACAAAACCATAAATAGAAGTCCAAAAATCCTCAAAAACATCACAAGGAAGACAGAATTAAAAGTTTGGGAAAACATATATATTTGGAACCTTGTTTTCAATTTTGAAATCTCACCAGGCAATCTACTGATTCAGAGGTTCATCAAACCACCACCAGGGATAGAGACAACCACCACAGCAAGCAATGCTGGCAGTCGACCAAAGGAATTGACAATGGAAGCACATGGCTTCTGAAGTATGTTTTCCGAAATAAAAAGTAAGTGATGCAGTGATACAAAATCGACTCAACTAATTTTCAATCATATATAGTACTTTCCATTAGTTATGGAAGTAAAAGCAGGAGAACAAAAAAAAAGGAGGAAGGGTTAATACAGAAAAAGAGAATAAATTCATAAAAATGAAAGAGGAATTAAATTAAAATTTCATAAAATAAATTACAGATGTGACTACTACCACTCTCACAGCCCAAGCCACATTCCCTAATAATATCCTGGAGTCATATGTCACTACATCCATCTATTCCTTGGTTTTCCAACTGGCCTCTTACCATAGCTCTTCCCTTCCCTTGGTATCCTGTGTTCCTCCATTCAACATAAATGACCAGCCCATTCCAAATTTTCATATCTGGGCTTCTGTACAGTTCTTGCAACTCACAGTAGATAATACTTTAAAAAATCTGATGTGTTCCATTCACATGACTTTCTCTACCTCTCTGTAACACATTGTTGTTAATGTGCTAACGTCTACTTCATGTTAATAAAGATAAACATAGCAGAAACGGTCTTATTACTTAGTTCCTTATAAGTAGAAGGGAAATAAATGTTTTAAAATGTGGCTGCTATGGGACTGAAATCTGTTTCTTTGCATGCCCAGGAGTTGATAAGTTCCTGTATAAGAAAAGTGTAAGTTTTTTAAAACTGAAACCAATAACAGGGAATATCTTAAAACCAGTCAACTCCATGAAAAAAATGTATATAACATAAATTGTGTCTTTTAACGAGATATACGTTTTTTGCTAAGTAAGTTTTTGTCTATCTCTCATGAATTGCCAGTTTTGCAAAATTCCATAAAATTCATCCAGAATAAAGAAGTCTTCATAGGCTATTCCTAGAAAATTTAAGATATACATTTTATTTGGGTGTATATATCTTTAATATACAATATTTTAATAAAAATCGTTCAGATCCATTTTTGAGAAAATCAAAATTTTTGAAACTTTTTCCATGTAAAGAGTGGTTGGGGATGGGGAGATCTTCTTGAAAATCTTCATGTCGCATTCTGAACTTAAATATTAAGTTTGGTATTTAACAGACTTATTGTTTTTGAGCTATGCTGCCCACAAAAAAAAAAAAAAAAAAAAAAAAAAAAAAAAAAAAAAAAAAAAAAAAAAACACGCACATGCCCACGCCCGCCTGCCTGCCCGCACGCACGCACGCACACACGCACACACCCACACCCACACACAGACTGACAGATGTGCACATGGGCACTTTTCTAAAAACACTTTTTTTGGATTGAAGAGGTCTCAAAACATATTTCTCAGTATTACATTTTTGGGTGTAATACAAAACCTTCTGTATGCACTATGTATATAGTACATGCAGAGAAAGTAAAAATTATAAAATTCTGGTTTAGATGTTTGACAAGGAAAGAGGGAGCAATATTTTAAGCTATACATATACCAACAAAGGAATATGCCTAACAAAAATAGTTGATGGGCAGAAATGAAGAAAGCTGTGAGAAAAATAGGGTAGAGACATACATGCTAGGAGAGAGAAATATAAATGGATTCTGGAATGTAGTAAGTAGAAAAATTATTAAGCCTTAGTATAAATATATAAAGATTGCAGAAGCCTGTAATACAAAATTCCTGGGCCTTATTATCGATAATAAATGAATTGGAAATCCATATTGATTATATCTTTCCCAAACTGAGCTCTGCATGCTTTATAATCTGATCTTTAATTCAGTTTATAAATAAAAGCAAACTAAAAACAGCTTACTAAACATATTTTCATTCATTGACAACCTGTGGAATAATATTTTGGGGAAATTTGGTAGATGCCATAAAGATGTTCATTATGCAAAAAAAGGTAATAAGAATAATGGCAGGGGCAAGATGATCAACTCACTGCAAACTACCTACCAAAATGTTTGGAATTTCCATTAGCCCATGAATATATTCTAGCCGTATTGTTATTTGTAATAAATAACCCAGAAAAGTTTACAAAAAATGCAGATATTCATTACAAAAAGACCATACATTTCAGGACTTACATAGTGCAACAATTAATATGCAGTCATTAAAAAAAAAGGCCTAGTACAAAGTAACAGTTTTGTTTAATTCACTTCCTGCCCCTATAAAAGAATTGCACATGAACAAAAATAAGTCATGCAAAGAATTTTAAGGCTGAAAAAATCCATCATCCTCCGCCCTATAAAACATCAAAACAAGAATAAACTTGTGCCCACCCTCTTAGATTTCTAAAATACTGTAAATATAGCCTTGAATATGCATCATCATCAGTTTTTGATTAGCAATAACCGGTGAAAAAGGGCTAAATATGCAAATACATATAATCCAGTCTCTAGTAATTAGAATCTTCCCAGCTGTTCTGAAATTTACATTCTAATTTTCTTTTGTTCTGGTTTAAAGTTTTATGTCAGTATTTTCTATACTCTCTCTTCTGTGATTTTACTTGATATAAGCATGTTTATCTGTGCTGATTTTTTCTATTGGTGCAGACGTGGGCATAGCTTCATATCATCTCTGGGATTTTCTTATCAAAAAGTTCCTTACCCAATTTAGGTTGGGCCTTTAATTTCTGTCCATTGAACTTGGTAGGTTCATGAACTTTTTGTAATTATAGCAAATTAATTTAATAAAAAATAACTTTTTTTTTTTCTTACTGGGCAAAACGTTTATTTGTTTATTAGTGTAATGAGTTCTGTTATAATGTTTCCAGAAGATTCCAGTTACAACATTTTCTTGTTCTTGTTTCCTCAACTGGTTTCATTACGTCTCTTCTAGATTCTTCCTTCCTATCTGGTTACCTACTCAAGACAAGATAAAAACATATTCTGACTCCCAATTCTCCTTTTCCTGAAAAGGGTCAAATTTTACCGCTTCAAAATAGAAAAGAAAACAAATTACACTTATAATGTGAGGAACTGAGATGTGCTACTTGCTGTACCTGGCAGGTGTGTGCAGCTTACATCACTCACCACACAAGTAGCTGCTAGCATTATAGCTGACCACCACATGCTTCACATATTTCTTGCAAACAATCACCATATATTTTGTAACTATAACACACTAATCTTATAAGTATCCTTATTATGTAGCACTTGCAAAGTACTTTGTTCTAAAATCTCATTCTTTTGTAAATACTGAAAATGTCCTTCGCTAAACTAAAACATCCTCTGTGTTGTATTTATAGTTTGTGATGTTAATGGTTTGCAAATTTCTTAAATTAAAAGTTTAATCTGATAAAGAACTACTGTACATTTCATTATGAAGGCAAACCAATGTAAAAAAATATATCAAAACCATAGCATGAAGAGGAATCTAAATACATAATTCAACTAGCTATGGGCCGTTTAATATACAAATACATATTAAAGATGGCAGCCAAAATAATAAAAATGCAAGCAAAACATGTATACAAAGCATTTACCTTCTAGCAGAGTATTTCAGGTTTATACTGTCCCATAATGTCCAAGCTCCTGGGGAAACAGAACAGTAGGGTTCGGGTTAGGCTCAAAATAAGCAACCATGTACTGAAGTGCAGGATACTGAATGCTACTATTTTCTATGCACCTACCTCAGGAACACCAATTTTTCTAGCTTTACTCAAATAAAATAACTGCTTACACTTTTAATCAAGGAAAAGTGAAGAAAAGCTAATATGTGTTAATAGTGTTAATATACTGTCCAACCATGCAATAAATTAAATGCAAACTTAAATATTTATTAGAATTTTTAAAGACTCTAAATCCTTTAGAGATTTCATATCCTACAACTTTACTTTCTTGAGACGGGACATTCCTAAATGGAAGTTGTTTTACCTCATCTGATGATATCTTACATGGGATTTTACATTGACATTAGCTTCTGCTTAGTAACGTGTAGAATCATGCTGAATTCGGTGTTGTCTCATAGGTATAAGATGCTTTAAACAGAGCATTGGTTTTCCATATATGGGTAACCTGCGTCACAATATCTGTGTTCCTTAGGCATCCACAAGACTATAGGTTACAGCTTAACTGACCTGGCTCTCTTGGCTCTTATCTCTCTGTTATCTGGACTCCTGACTGCTGCTTGTCAAGATGCTGTTGAGACCATTATTTAACACACTGGACAGCAAGCGCGAGTATAGCAAAATGTTCATAAGGCCCAAGCCTGAGCATAGCTCGGGAAGGTATTTCTAACGCTTTTAATGCAGTTCCACGACCTTAACTTGATATTGGGCTATGTGGCAAAGAACATACATCAGTTATCGTTTAGTTGTCTGATTTGTGCTGTCATCTGTCCTTGCTTTAATAAATTATTAGGAATTTTAGGAGATTTAATAATATTGGCTCTCTCAGGCTTTGAAGGTGATGATTTGTTTGTTACGTTTGTGCTCTTAAATGTTAAAATGCTGCATTTTCCTCAATTTCTGTGAACTGAAGCTGAAATTCAGGATACAAATGAAGCTGTGGAAAATTCTGATTCCAAGGGAGAATTTTTCGAACTTTGAATAAATGGAGTGCAGCTTTACGCAGTTCTTTTTCTTTTCACATTCATATTTCATACTTGTTGTAAATTTAAAATAAAATATTAATGCGGAAGTTATGACTATTTTCTTACTTGTTGAGAAATCCTTGAATGCCATACTTTTAGATTGTCCCAATATTTTTTGGCAGATTTAATTTATGTACTGTAAATAATAACTCAAAGTAGATGTAAAAACCCTGGATTTCTTGGCACTTCAACTAATGAAACATCTGGGCTTCAATGTGTTAAACCTCTGTAGTTATGCCTCGTATTATGTGAATGTTCCTAAGTGTAACTTATCTATATTATATAATTTCAATTGTATGTATCAGTTTCAGAGTTAGAGCCCTAAGACTTGTAATGCTCCATTCTGTGCAATAAAAGACACGGCATGTTATTAGGCTCCATCATCATTTTATCCTTTACTTTGCCTCCCAGTCACAACTTAGGTCGTAACAATACTACTAAAAGTTGTATCCCAAATCAGAACTGTACGGTATTTGCATAACGTCATCACAACTCACACTTTGCATTGGCCATCCCCAAGCTCTTTAACTTTCCTGTAGTAATTATTATCTAACAGAGAATATTTAAATCTTCATATCTGGTATATGAAAGGTGTTCCCTTGAATCTAAGTCTGAATTTCCCAAGCATTTTTGTGTAATCATCTCATGTCCACATTATATAATTCCAGCTATATTAAATGCACTAAATGGAACTCTCAAAATAAATTAAATGTCTAATTTTATTTAATACTCATGCCCATTTAATATTGCTTTTCTCATTTACATAATATTTAATAATACGCTACTAATCAAGATGGCACCATGTGCAGTGATGACCTGGAGTCAAGTGAACAAATTACATGAAATAAACAGTAAAAATGGTGAAATAGTAAAAAAGGGGTCTATCAATCATAATTTCAGAGCCATAGGAAATAGTAAAAATGAAGATACAAGAATCGGAGCTGTAGAAGAATGGGAAATGGCTATTATTACGGATGAAGAATGAGGGTAGCGAGAAGCACATGATGCCGAAGTTATAGCTTCACTGCAACTAGTAATAAATATCTTAAACTAAATAGCTTAAGAAGTGAAAACAACAAGCTAAAGGAGGAAGCTCGGAAAATAAGAACTGAAAATGACAGACTAAAGGCTGAAGCATGGGAAAATACCTTATACTCTACAATCATGAAAAAGCATGGCAAAAGTGTTATCAGTGAGAAGACTGGTCCTTGCGGTCTTAAAATATCAAACAAATACAAAGTGCTAAAAGAACTGGTCAAGACTATGGAATAAGTTATCCACACCCCTAAAGTGCATGAAGCTATGAAAAGTAAATACATTAGATACGCAAAATCTAAGATGGTGGCAGAGCGAAACAAAGACAAAGCAATACAAATTAAAGTGTTTTTAATGGGTGACTCCATTATGAATAATGTGAAGGTGAAGGAAGTGGACATCCAAGTGTTTTGTGACATAAAGGCTGGACAGCTGCAGCAGAAGATGATCAAAAATGTAGACAGTGGCGTACAACAACCAAAAGCAGTTATGTTGGCACCAACAATAACCAGAACTCCAACAATATGGACGAGATGATTTGAGAAATATACAGCACCATCAGAGAGGTGAAGAAGAAGTTTCCTAAAGCACATGTTATGGTGAACTCAGTGATAAAGTAGGGATGTTCATGAAAAACACATAAACAAAATTAACAGCTGCTTGTGCTGGGCTTGTCAGAGTTTGAATACAATTTACTGTGACGTCAACAGGTTTATAGACTACAAATGCCTAGGAAGAAACTAAAATAAATTTAGAAGCTAGGGAGATAAGAACTGAAAGCATAGAATCACTCTTTGAGGCCAGTGTAATAGAAGTAAACAAACATAACATGGTTATAGGGCACCAGATAGTGACATCAACATATTAATAACATGCCTAGGTGCCATTCTAGATAATTTGTAGCCAGCTAAAGATATTGTAATAATAGGAGAATGGAACACTGACTTCTCCCCTGGTAAATTATGTAAAATAATACAAGAATTTATGTTATTCTATAACCTAATGACAATGTAAGTATACCCACTAGGGTGACAATCCACTCAGCAACTATCATTGACCAAGCATTAATAAAGCAAGGCTTTCTGATCACAGAGCACAGACGTTTGAAATTGTTTTGAACACTTGCAAATAAGATTCGAGAAATGGGTATAGAATAGGACATATTTATAGTAGTAATAATACAAACATATTCAAAGATCTGCTAAAAATGAAATGTGGGAAAAAGTATGAGGCACTAGACATAAATGAATTAACATTTGCTAATATAATAAAGTATTACCTAGACATTGCAATGCCAAAAAAGTGAATAAAATAGGGGAAAGTCCAAGTCTGGCTAACAAAAGGGATCATAAAATCATCTAGAAGGTTAAAATTTCTTAGTGAACTTAACAAAACTACAGAGAGTTTCAAGCTTTATTTTAATAAGTACAAAAAAGTATATAAACAGGTTCTCATAGCTACAAAACAGAAATAAACATACAAAGCTCCAAAAATAAATAAAAAACTATGTGGCAGATAGTGAATAAAGAATTAGGAATTAGCTCAGAAAAACACAAACCACCATTAGAAATAAAGAAGGTGAGTTTATCTCGTATTCAAAAGAAGTGGGAAGATCATTTAATGATTACTTTGTAAACATAATCAATGATCTTACACATAAACATAAAACACCATAGACAAGTGAGCAAATCCCCAGGAATAAAAATACAATATACCTTTATCCGGACACAGCTAGTGAAGTGAGTAAAATATTAAGGAAAATAAATGGTGTGTTATTTATGGATGCTCTTTAACTGCTGTGGTTCTCAGCGTCCCATTCTAAATTGGGCATGAAAGACTGCTTAATTTTGCTCAGAGGCCTCTCTATCAGGCTTGAGGTTCTTTTACGTGCCGTAAATCTACGACAGACCCCACAGTTACCCAAGTACATACCGACATCTCAGCCAAGAGAGATGCACTCCAGAAACTACAAGACACTGTATAAACCATCGCCGATCACATCATCACATGGGAGGAAGCCCTGACCTGCACTCTGGTGGACTTTCAGGAAACTGCTCACAGCCTCCAGGTATTTCTTCTAGCAGAAGTACACCAGGAGAACACCGCCTTACGAGACTACTTCAACAAGAGCCTCGATAAAGTGGTGGACCACATCAATAATTCACGTATCTACAAAGTTCACAAACAGATTGACGAGATTCTCCAGCAACAGACAAGTGGGCTATCCATCCGCCTTCAAGACATGACACAACAACTGACAGAAGCTATATATCACCGCCCTAATATGCTAAGGTTTGGAGCTCCTCCTGCAATGCTGCCCAGAACTCACTTGGGACCAGCTCCATCGTCCACATGACATTCCATTATGGAAAGATAAATAAATCACCTCAAGTTTTGTAGGTGTCCGTCAGGGCATTGCACCATGGCGTCTACTTGTTCCCCTCGAACTTTTTTTTTTAAATCATCACCCGCAAGCACTCAGTTTGCTATTGCAGACTGGACTTCATGACACCAGAATAATCCAAATAAAATGTGACACCACAGTATTAAATCCTTTCTCACCTCATCCTTTCCCACACAAACACATCCTTTTTCCTTTATTCCAGTTTTCCCTTAAAAAAAAATCTTAAACACAGATGGGACTTCTGTTCGAGATGCCGAAGAGGAAAAATCAGCGCGGACCAGCCGCATCTTCAGCAACCACCGCTCCTCCGACATCCGCCGGTAGGGAGCGCTCTCTATCATCTCCACGGTCTGCAGCTTTACCGGCAGAGAACGCATCATCGCCGCGCTTGCCACCATTGCCGCCGCTGCTTCACCTATAGCGAGCGGAACTTCCTCGCTGCGGATGCACTCGCATTCGCCGCTACCGCAGTGCTCCACGCCGCCGCCCCGATTCAGTATAATGGTTCGGGACCTCTCGGCCCGACATATCACCGCAGCTGTGAGCTCTCAGTGGCCTTCATGTGAGGGCTACCCATATCAACAAAGACCGAGGACCGACACCACTTGTACGACTGGAGCTAATGAACCCGGCAGACCTGAAAGCTGCCTTAGCATCAGAGTTGCCCTTGTTAGGTCGAAGCCTGGTCGTAGATGTTAGCCGAACGGAACGCCACCGGCCCTGCCGACGCTACTGTGGGTACGCACACAGCCAGGAGACCTGCTCCTCGGTGCCGCAGAGTGCACTGGGCACGACCTACACAGACGCCGCCGATTCTGTACTTCCTGCGGAGGCACAGGACACTACACCGGGCAAGCCCAGTGCCCTCCTCTACCCAAAGAGCAGGCATACATCACCGCAGCCAGCCCGGACAGCACCACCTCTACAGCCAATGCAGACATAATGAGCACTGTCATCGCCAATCAACCTGCTGCAGGATGCTTCCGGCCAAGCTGACGGCCTTGGAGGACCGGCTTCAGGAACAGACTGACTCCACTTCATCACTCCAAGACATCAACTTCCTCAGAATCTCCATCAGATAATATCAGCATCAGTGAAACGCCAGCTAGAAATACACAGAAGCGGCATCCGGCTTCTCTCCAAGGAGGTGAGAGCCCTCCTGGGGAAGAAGTCGGAGGAACGAGCCCCTGCATTTAGACTTTTAGACATTAGGCCTCCAGACATTCAGTGTGCAGACCCTGAAATGTCCCGCTGGATAGCAGCATGTTGCCAGCACTAACTCCATCCTTCACCCCAAATCCGTCGCGGTGAGTCTGGGCCTTGGTCAATTTTGTCTCCCGGCCCTCATTCCTACTTCCCTGGCCGCATTCAGCAGTCAAACAATAATCACCTTGAATCCGCGGGTGCATTCATGCGTTACGCCTTATTTCCTTCCAATTCTGGGGAGGGTTTTTCTAGTCCGTATACGAACACAAATGGATAAATGGAACTTTTATTTATGGACGCTCTGTTATGGTTCTCAGCGTCTCATTACATCCTGGGCGTGAAATACCGAGTAATTTTGCTCAAAGACCTCTTTACTAGTCTTGAGGTTATTATATGTGTCATAATTCTACGACACAGGACCAACGGCTATACTTCCCATTCGAAGGAAGCCACGATAAGGGTTTTGCGCCCGAAAAAATTCGTCCTCCGCGACCCTAGGTAACCATGGTAGAAGGCGATGGTATGCGCACACAGGGAGAAAACAAAATATCTAGGAGTAACGCTGGACTCCAAACTGACATTCGCGGCACACATCTCGGAGGCCGGACTGAAAGCAAATCAACAAATAGGCGCCCTATATCCAATCCTATATCGAAAAAGCGCACTAAGCCATCAAATAGGATTAACACCATACAGACGCCTAATTAGGCTAGCAATGACATACGCTGCTCCGGTGTGGGGTCCCTGCGCCAAGACGCATATAAAGAACCTACAAACGATGTAAAATAAGGTAATTAGAATTGTCGTAAAGGTTCCAAAAACCATAGGTTTAGATTTACTACACGAAAACACCAAGGTGCATACAATAGAGCAATTTATTAAACAGCTCGCGGACAACATGTACAAGTAAATCCGTAAAAACCACAGCACAGCTATTCGCACAAGGGATAAACACAAGAGGCCTCTGTCGCTGTTCAACAGAGCAATTCCACTAAACAGACCCAGCACAGACGACCGAACAGCAGTATTGGACTGTTTGAATTATCCCGTTCCGCCATAAGCCTTTAGTTGCCTGGAAAGTCCCCGGGGCGGCTCCAGGTAAACGGGCAGCCCAAATCAATGAGGACCTAGCGACCACCAGGACAGAGTTCGGATTGCAATGTTAATAGTATTAAAAAAGAAAGAAAGAAAAAAATTCTGATGTGCTACACATACATGACTTTTTCTAGCTGCTCTACAAATCTCCTACAAAAGATTATTCTTCTTTGTACACAATGCTAATCGAGATAAATACTAGCAGAATGTTCTTATTGCTTAGGTCCTTATAAGTAGAAGGGAATAAGGGAATGCGCTATGCTAAAGTGATTGTCAAATGTTTTAAAAGCTATCGTTATGCGGTTGTCATTGCATTTCACTTCTTTGCTTGGCCAGTTGTAGAACAAAAGAAAAACGGACACTTCCTGTCTGAGAAAAGTTTAAGTACTTCACAATTGAAACCAATAGCAAGGAATATCTCGGAAACGGTTACCTCCACAACAAAAACGTAAAGGACATAAATTGTGTGTTTTTTCGTGATGTACATTTTTTGTGTAGTGAATTTTATTCTATCTCTTACGGTTTAGCAGTTAAGCAAAATTCATCAAGAATAAAGATGTCTTAAGAGGCTATTCCCCGAAAATTCGAGATATACATTTTATTTCGGACATAACCTAGACGGCCCAGGTTCGATCCCAACCGACCGCATGTGAGATTTTTGGTGGACAAAGTGGCGCGGGTTTTCTCCGGGTTCTCCGGTTTCCCCCGGGAGATCTTCATGTATCATCAGTGTCATCGCCTGCGGTGCCAGAGTAGTAAAAGCGGGCGTTAAACACTACCAAAAGAAATTTCGGACATAAATAGCTTTAATATACGGGATTTTAATCAAAATCGTTATAGCCATTTTTAAGAAAATCAAAATTTTCGAAATTTGTTCCATGTAAAGGGTAGTTTTTAGTAGGGGGATTTTTTTTTGAAAATCTTCGCGTCGCATCCTTGGAAGATACTAAACCTAAATACCAACACACACACACACGGACTTTTTTTAAAAATGCTTTTTTCGGACTTAGGGGACCCCAAAACACATATTTCCGGTGAAATTTCGGTATCGAATTTTTGGGTGCATTACAATACCTTCTCTATCCCTATGTACATTGTACATATGGGGCTAGAGAAAGTAAAAAGTTGAAAGTTCTGCATACATATGACATATGCAACCGCTCAGTGTTCCCAAATTACCCTTCCCCATGTACTTATCCTTCCCAAGAACTTTTAAGTTTCAGGACCAACAGCAACCAGCTGAGGAATGCACTACTAATCAACTCCCTCTCCAGTTGAAGCCTCGACGAAAGTATACCTCACAAGATAGCAGGATACCTATCTCAAAACCCACACTCCTTCCGCATGAGCATGCACCACCTCCACTAACAATAGGTTCTGGTCTGGGCATCATTAGCACTTGCTCACCACTCCCTTGTATGCAGGCATCTTTCTTAGTAATCACCCACTAACCTTCGGTTTGCTTCGGCGGTACCGGACATCACATTACCCAGTTTTTCCTACTCATCACTGTGGCGTAGCTAGTGCACGATAGGGGAGGCGAGGTAGATTCCTTTCGGGTGATCGTCACCAGGTATGGTGGAGGCGGAGCCATACCCAAAAAAAGTTCTTGATTCCCAAGAACAGTCAGTAATGAGAATCGGAGAGATCATTGCCGATAACCAGAGAGAGATAATAAACTACATAAGAACAACAATCAGCCAGCAACCGCCTTCGGGCGAATACAAGATGCTTCCATAACGGCAGACAACACCACAATTATTACGTCTACGTCAGAGCGTATGTCAAGGCGGCAGACCTATGCACGATTGTCGGACAGCTCCGACCAAAATTAGTAAGGACCCACTAATACTCAGATTGCTTCGGCAGAACCGGGCACCACTTAACCACAGTTATTAAACCGAGTCAACACAGCACAAGATTCTTTCTCTCCTCGTCCTTCTCATACACCCCAAACACCTGTTATGCCTTAGAACCTTTATTCCTGTTTTCCCTAAAAAACAAACACAGCAAAACCTTCTCCGAGGAAACTTTGACTGCGCCACTGAAGATGTCCACCGCAGTTGTGGACGAAATGTCTGGAATATCTTACTCCAGCAGATCATGGCAAATCAGCCCAGAAGTAACTCCTAATTGTATTGACTCCGACCATGAAAGCCTCATAACCAATAATCTAGGTATTGAAATTATGGAGTCAACACAGCATGGCACCACACCGGCCATGGCAGTTGTTAATAAGTGAAATACAGCCTTAATTGTGAAAAGTAAGAAGTGATGTGAAAATGAATGCTGAGAGTTACTAAAGACACCCTAAGAGCTGAATAAAGAAATGCTGAAACAAATATCTAAGCTGTATTTCATAAGTTAATGAAACATATCCGATTGTGCTGGTGAAATTAACTGCTGGGAATATTGGTGCATCAGTTCTAGTGTTGAACATGTTCGCAATTGGTAGTGTTAAAACTCCCCTTAAGAAGAAATATCTTAAACAGTGTTAGAAAAGGTTATAATGGGCTATAGAGAAAGTAGGTGCATCAGCAATATGCAGTTGTGACAACTGGATAACTTTGCTGATAACATAAATGATGAACATATGAAAGTGATGGTTCACAAAGTTGCTGGAAGTATGGTGCATTCAATTCCTGACTTCAACCAGGGAGTTATTGAAGTCTTTTCTGTAGCATAGTATTGAATGATTAACTTTATCTCAAATAGAGAGGTTAGTATATTTATCACAAATTAGCATTCAATTTTTACGGCTGATAATTTGTACTATCCACTCATTTTAACAAATCTTTCAATTGTGTACCATTAAATAATTTGGCACTGCCAGTTGGTCAGATTTAGGAGGCAAGCAGAAAAAAGATCACATGGTTGCTGAGCTCCCATTCAAATAAATGGAAAGAAGTTATGCTAGTAGATTTGTGTTCTGATGCTCAGTAGCCTTGTAGTAGTGCATGTGCACATTTCAATTTTGCTGATGGCTGGATACCACTTTATATAGGTGCTCTTTGATTATAGAAATCCAACACTTCACCATTCTGTGGATGAATAAGAGTGATGCAGGTCATATGTATTCTGATGAATTAAGCAGTTCTCATATAAAATTGGATTCTTACAAAATTTGTCCCCTGGTTACTGTGGAGCTCCTGGGGGATCTTGAACCACAGGAAAAGTTGTTCCCCAGTGCATATGCAACAGTTGAAGCACTTGATTGTAATTGTATACACCTGTGATCTGGTGCTCTCCAGTAGTACAGATGCAGGTCTTTTCAAGCACTTCTCATGAGCACTAGCTGTTCCACATTGGTTTTTCCATTTTATAAATCCCACAATCTGTTCACATATTGTTTTTGACTATCAGGGAGTTTCACTGCACCTAATAGCTCTTAATCACCTAAACTGCCATAAGTTGTAAAAGTTGGCATTAAACACTACCAAAAAAAAAAAAACAACTCTTTTAGTTCAGGCACCTTGAAGCTACATTTGCCCATGCTGGTCATTTGCCATATTTTTTATCCATCAGAATTGGTCCTATATCTCTATCTTTCAGCTGTTTCCTCCATAAATCTCTTCATCCCAACTGACTGTAGGTTAACACCTCAACTGGGTTAAGGTTGCACCCTCTTCTTCCTTGAAGTCGAAATAGTAGTAGCAGTTTTTCTGACACAGTCTTCATGAAAGGGGTATGCATTAGAATGATGCCTTCCTGCCAGTGCTGAGGTAAAATTGTCTTCCTGAAACTGTTGGTCCCAGCAGCCTACCAAATTGTGAAAACTCTTCAGACAAGTTAAGCAGAATATGAGGCCTATCACTGCAGACTCCATAAGTCTTTGGAACATTGCCAGGTCATTGCAGAGTCCAAAAGGCATTATTCTGAATTACCACAGTCTATGTCCAGTAGAAAATGCTGTCTTCTTCTTGTCATTGGAATTAAGTGGCACTTGTCATTATGTAGACTTCAGGTCTGGTGAAAAAAAACCACTGAAACTCTGCTAAGGTATCCATTGTATTGTGAATATATTTAATGCTGCATTGAAAATGTAGGAAGCCAAGATAACAGCTGTGCCACCTCAAAAAATAGGAGAATTCATTATGATAAGGGGAGAGGATCTATCTAGAGATTATGCCCTTCCAGTAGATTATGTTGGGGGGTGTGGCCAACCAGGACAACTCAGAGTAACTAACTGTCCACAACCAAGTCAATGAGCATAAAGTGGTATGTGTAGCAAAAGACTGTCCATGACCAAGCAGACAATTAGGTGGAAAACAAAATAGGACCATTATGGCAAAGGGCACACTGGGCTGTTATCAGCATCACTCCCTCTACTGATGCTGTATGTCTTAAGCTCAATAGTATGTGAGAGCCCAATTGTGGATGTCATGTCAAGATGACCCTTCCCAGAGGAGCACCCACTGCACTAATGGAGGAGGAGGAAGAGTGTGCTGTACCTGACCCTGTGATTTTGGCAGTGCATGCAGATGGGTGGGATAGCACAGGCTGAGGAGGAACCGAACAATCTACAAGCTCCAACAATGGTACTACTGGGCAGGCGCTGACAGGTGGTAGCATCAATGTCTCACAATGAACACCCACAAGCTCACTTGCCTCCTTTTCCATAGGCAAGATATAACCTCACGCCGTCATTAGTTAATAGAGACAATTGGGTTTTCATATCAGCAAGTCCTTTGCAATGTCAGGTCTGATTAAGTCATAGCACCTGTGTCCACCAGTATCCAGCTCAGCTTTCCTTGTAAACAGCCACATGTGATGAAGCTGTCAGCCACTTTTCCACTCATCAGCTTGGTGTGGTCAATCCTTCACAGATGACCTGGTTTGCCACAACCCCAGAAAACAACACTTGAAGATCAATGTAATCTCTGTTCCTCTGACCCTGTCATAACGAATACTCCTGGTGTTCGAGGTGATACCCCTGTTATTTTAGATATACCCATCATAGCTGTATGGCTGTGGATTCCTCTTATGCTGTCCATCAACTGTGGATGACAACAGTGGTGAATTGTCAGTGGAAGACTTAAAAATTTGATGTCCATTGTATTTGATTCACTTGACATTGCATATGTTACAGCACATCCAGGCATCTCGAACTTCAAGTCATTAAGTCTTTCATCGAGCATCACCAATCATAATGTTCAGTTCTTTGGTGCTGCCATTGATTCTTCCCTCTAAGACATCAAGCAGTTTCCTGACATTCTTCAAGTTGTTAACACTTTGGCATAGCTCTTTCACCATTCCAGTAAGCTCTTCCACCTTTCCTCTAAGGTCTTTCATGTCCTTCATGCCAACCAGTTGTTCATCAATTTTGATATAGTTCCATCATCATGGATACTTCAATCTTCAATTTTGCTTGCAGCTTCTCCATTCCAGATTTCATTTTTGTCTTCATTTCTATCTGCATTTTCTCCAATCCAGATTTCAGTTTATGCTTCATCTTCTTCAATGCGCATTCCATTTTCGTCTTCATTTTCTCCATTCAGGATTCCATTTTCTCTCCATCTTCTCCATTTTCATGGCCAGCTTCTTTATTTTGGTCAATAATATTTTAATCATCTCCATTTTAGCATTTAATCGCATTACTAACCCCAAGACAAATGTCTTTATGATAATTTTATTGCTCATTGCTTTGATGCTCGTTTAAATTTGCCAAATGCTTTGGCTCTCCCTAATCCAACTGACCTCTTGCTGACCTGCCAATCCCACTTATAAGACTCAATTATGCAGTAAGAAATTCTGAAATGCAGGTATTATTATTGCACATGTTCTTGCACACAGGTGTGACAATGCAGGAGTTTAATGTAAAAAGTCCACTCATGCATCAGTTCAATTAACATACAACTGTGACAATGCTGGAAAGGCCTGTAAAGCAAGCTGACCTTGTACATGCAATGATTCAGGGGCTAAGGTAGACTCATTTCTTTGGGTACATAGTCATACTGCACATTTCAGTAGGAAAATCATAATTTTCAAAAAATGTTCCATGTAAAGCAAAGTTTAGAATGTGGAAAGTTTGGAAGACACTGAACTTAAATATCAGCTTTAGTTTAGACGTTTGAGTTGCATCATAGTAGCACTATAACAACACTAACAGATAACTTTTACAGGGACATGTTTCAAAGTGTGTTCGGCTTTGACTTGATTGGTGCTCTTGTTACGTATTTCCACAGAGTGCTGTGTAGCAGTAAATCAAAATTCATTAAGTTGTTTTGGTTCTTTATGATGTGGATCATCTCCCAAACATCCCACTCTGCTGATATTCTGCAGGTTTTATATAACCAAAACATAACACTTACAGGTTTATAAGTGTTATGTTTTGCTCTATTTCATGGTTTAATGACCAAAAGTGGTGGGCAACAGGGGATTTGTCTGTCTGTATTTTATTGCTCCAAGATGTTCCTCAGTCTTGTTTCTAAAGTTCTCTTTGTTTTTCCTATGTAGAGTTTGTTGTAATCTCAGCATCTGGTGTTCTGGAATGGAGTCCTTCAGGTTGGCACACAGCATTTTATGCAGGCTGTAGTTGTTTTGGGATGCTAATGTGATATTTCACTTTTTAATTTTTTTTAAAGTGAATGGTATGTGATTTTCTTGAGGATGGGTTTGTTTTTCACTTGGTTTAATTTTGTGATGTCTGTGATTCTTTTGTTATTTGAAATGTTTTATTTTCTTATCTATTAGTTGCAGACTGAAACCATTGTTAATTGCTGTGTGTATTATATGTTTATATTCTTCTTCTTTTAATGGTGTATCTATGGCCTAGGCTGTTTAATATTGCATGTTTATGAGTTATGGGATTGTAACTGTTGTTTTTTAAGTTGGTTTGTGGTAAATTCCAAATATTAGATGATTTTGCTCTTTAATTACCTATGAATCGAAGAATGGTAAGCTATTGCCTTTTCTATTTCCATGGTGAATTGGATTGGTTTCTGTTGAATGTTCTGGAGTTTTAATGTATCTGTTAAAAATTGTTTTGCTAGAATGTCATCTATATATCTGTACCAAATTTTAAACTTATTTGGAAATGCTATACAAATCTGCAAGAAATGTGATAAGGGGTTTCCCATTGTTAAACCAGTGATTTATTGGTATATCTTGTTATTGAATGAGATAATGTTTTGCTTATGCAATTCTGTTACTTTTGGTAATTTTCTATTTCTATTTTCGTGCCTGTTGCATTAACTATTCTGTTAGACGTTGTACCATGCTGTGTATGGGTGTGCTCGGATAGAGCTTTTATGTCAAATGAAACTAGTGTGTCTCCTGGTTTTGGTTCTACATTTTGTATTTTATTGACACTATCTGCTGTATTCTTTATGCTTAAGTGGAATATTTTGGTAAGGAATTAAGTACATTTTTGTAGTAGCCATTTTGATAGTTTGTATGTGGGTGCATCTATGTTGTTAACTACTGGTCTCATGGTATTTCCTATTTTGTGCACTTTTGGAAGTGCACATGTCTTGGTATTGTTGGATGTTCTGGTTTTAGTGGTTCTTAAAAGTGTTTTGGTTTCATTTATTGCAAGGTTGTAGTTTTTTAAGCATTCTTTAAGTGGATTTTTTTGGATCTCTGTGAATTTGTTTTTTTTAACATGTTTTCTACATTGGTGATGTAGTTGGTTTTTTCTAAGATTATTATTGTGTAGCTTTGTTGGCTTTTTTGTGTATTACTGGTTTTAATTTTAAGGTTGGACGGTTGGTTTGTCTGGAAATTTATGGTGTGTGGTGTTCATATTTTTAGCACTTTTCCGCATTTGTTTCTGATGAATGTTTTTTCATCCTCTTTTAATTCTATGTATGTAATCTCTATGTCTGCTATTAAGTCACCAATTTTATTGGAGTGGGTTATGCAAGTTTTTAAGCCTTGATTTAGTGAGGCTATTTCTTTATTTGAAAAGGTTTGACCCGATAAATGTATTACACTGTGAAGATTTACATTGTTTTGGTTTAGTATTGAGTTTTTGAGATTAGGTGCATTTGACTTCTTTTTTGAAAATGTTTTCTAATTTATTTTTAAGTGTTGGTTTTTTGGCACATTTTATTCCTTGATATGGGTAGAAAATTTTATGTAGGCTTTCCCAAAATTCATATCCTAGGTGGTATGTTAGTCATATATTTGTAAGTCTAGCATTTGCAGTTTTGCCTGATGTTGATTCTTTTTTAGAGTTATCATCTTTTTATTTATTGCTTTCTGTTGTTTGTTGTTTTTATAAAATTTTACTGTTCTTCTGACGAAAATTAGGATGATTTGTGAAATAAGTAAAGGTTTAGAAATTTATGTCTGTGCATGTGTTTTTACATTTTTCTTCAAGTCTTAAGTATTTTTTTGATGTTAGGGTTTTGTCCTGTGAAATTTGTATTGAACTATAGGCATTCTATGTTAATATTTGTAATTTCTGGTTTTACCTTTGTTGTTCCTCTTGTTGTTTCTGTGCCTTACCATTGGGTTTTATACTTATGGAGTCGATCTGTTTGTAGTGAATTATATAACTTGTATGTAGAAGTTAGTAACTGTGATGTACTTGAATTAGAAATTCTTTTGAGTTGGATCATAGTAATACTATAACATCACTAACAGTAATTTTTACCTGGACATGTTTCAAAGTGTGCACTTTTCTTCAGCAGGCTCCAACCAACGCAGTATTTCCTCTGGTGGTTTTTGAAGTGTTCAGCTTTGGCCTGATTGGTGCTCTTGTTACATATTTCTACAGGTGTTGTGTGGCAATAAATCAAAATTTGTTAAGTTGTTTTGGTTCTTTATGATGTGGATCTTCTACCAAACATCCAACTCTGCTTTGTATCTTGCAGGCTTTATAAGGGTTATGTTTTGGTTTATTTCATGGTTTGTGACCAGGCATCAGTTAGAATGTTTTCTTTTCCACAGGTACAGCACATACTGGCAGTGAACTCTCCAATGAAACTGATTGATGGATCTGATGTGGTGAAGCTTTAACTGATCTTTGCTTGAACATGATTCTGAGTGGTTTGTGGTCAGAGTAAATGAGAGAAGTTCGTCTTAATATATACTAAAAATTAATAAGCAGCAAGGAATTCCCTCTCCTATGATGAATAATTCTTATCTGCAGTGTAAAGCTTTCTGAAAAAAACTTCTATGCTTGTAAATCATCATCTTCAATCTCATGGAATGATATGCCAACTGACAACATGCGCAACGTTAATCATGCTCAAATATATGCTATCCTAATAAGATAATTTCACATAGAACCTGAAAATAATATGACAGAGAAAAATCAATAACTCTAAATATCTTCAAATTAAAACTTAATCTGCAAAGAGGTCACGTGAGAGAATAAAGCATCCTTATTTGTCTGATGCCACCGTTGAGCAGCTTGAGTTTAACACATTTTGCTATGTAATGATACTGTCTATTGCCTTTTATTTTAGGTATGGGTCACTCCATATGAAATCAAACAGTGAAAACCTTCAATTAAAATGTTGTGTGTTTAGAGGGTCTCAAGATAATAAGTTTTCTGTAAAATATAGGTAATTTATCACTTATAATTTCTATACTATGAATATAACAAATTATTGCAATTTTCTCTTTTGGCATTCTGCTTCCTGTAATTGATGTTAAAAGTGCATATCAGTTAATTTTTGGGAGTTGCTGCGATAAGAAATTTAATTGCATTAAATTCCTATTATTTTATTTCCACAACCAAGCTGTGGAAGGTGCTTTTGATTTCTTCTGATCACATGTAAAGCCAGTGTTCTTTCACCTGGTGATAACTTTATTGTGGACACAGACGCCAGTGATATCAGTGTTGGAGGCATTTCATCTCAGGTCCAGGAGCCAGTAATAGTCTATTACAAGATGCTCTCCAAGGGGGAAAAGAAATACTTTGTTACCCAGCAAGAGCTCCTGGCAGTTGTAAAGGCATTAGAACACTTCCACAAGTACCGGCAAAGTCAGCCATTACACCTGAGGACTGACCATTTCGCTCTCATGTGGCAATTGAATTTCAAGAACCTGGAGGGCCAAACAGCTTGTTGGCTCCATAAGTTCAAGGGTACACCTTCACATCTGAACATTAGAAAGGATGGAGCCACTTCAATGCAGATGATTTATGACATGTAAGTTGCCATTGCAGTAGATCATCTCAAAATCAATTTGAGAATTCTGTGTGGTTTATGAAGAAAAATACAAGGCAGTTGAGGAATTAAATGCCCTGCCAGTCTGTTTTCATGGTAGATCAATGGTTAGAGCAATTGAATGAAAACCACAAGATCTGTGGTGATTGACCTAATAGCTGGTTAAACTATGAAGCTTGAGACTTGAAAATACCATATACTTTGGCAGATAAGGCAATAGTTAAGGCATAAAAAGACACCCAATATCGGGGTCGTCTTATATGACAGATATAGATTGAAATTTTTACACCAATTAACAAACTGTTTGAACACACGAAACAACCTATGACTATACTTGTTAGCAGTAATATGAATTCATTTTCAGCACATGCTTCTACAGGCAAAACCATAACAATGCTGAAGGAGGCTTTTGCTTTATGACATGCGCAACTGTACCAATTCTTTAATAGATCAGAGTGGTATGTCTGCAAAATTTAATAGCCAAGACAATGCTTTTGTAAATATTCAAAGTTCTTACCCGAATCAGAGCGCATATTGTTGTCCAGATAACCACTGTTCTAAACTAAATTTACAAGTCACTGATAGTTTGGGGATCATCTTATAGGACGGACATACAGTAAAACTATATTATCTTTGATGAAAATTTATATCTTGTCTTATTTGAAAGTTATCTTATCTGCCAAAATATATGGTGCCTATAACATTGTAAGTAGCTGTTGGGGTACATCATCTTAAAATGAATTTGAGCTCGCCTTGTGGTTTACCAGGAAAACATGGAGTCAGTTGAGGAATTTAATGCTATGTTAACATATGTTTTATTAATTTGTTGAGTTGGATTTTAACACTATGTCACTTACATTGTTATTATGAGGGACTAGTTTCGAAAGCCTATGCTTTCATTTTCAACCTCACGGGACCCGAAACTAGTCCCTCATAATAACAATGTAAGTGACGTAAACAAATTAATAAAACATATAATTTGACCGTCACTGTTACTAAATTCCTCCAAACATCAATGAACTATGTTAACATGTTGCCATGGTAGCTCAGTGGTTGGAGCAACTGGACGAGGGCCTGTAGATCCATGGTTGAAATCCTGCCTATGACATTGAATACCTTTGGAATTCCTGTACTACACATGGCTAGTGTGGAAGAAACAATTATTTTATGAGAGAATAATTTTTTTTGCAAGCATTGAAACACAGACAAATATTGTAAACAGATTTTGAAGTAATAAGAGATTTTGTTACAATATTAAAATAGATGTCATTTCATGCAAAGTGTTACTTTTGAATATAAACATATTTAAAACAGTGTCCTTTGGAATGACAATGTTTATAAATAAACATTCTGAAGATCAGTAGGACAGGCTAATATAGTCATTACTTTATTTATCTTTAACCATATATTATTATTTTAAATAATTGAGTTTAAATAGGTGCCACCATTTTAAAATATAAAAAAAGATATTCAAATATTCTACTCACAATGTGTCAAATTTACCCATTTCAGAAATAATTACTTATATGAGAGAGGTCTGAAAAGTTCTGGGCCTCATCCAGAGATGGCGCACTATATTTGCATGATTTTTTTTCCTTACGTAGGTACACATGTTAATAGACCATATGTAAAATTACAAGTCATACTAGCTGTAGGCAGTTGTTTGAAGCAGTGGAATGCGCATTGCTTTGAAAATGGAGAAATTCAAGTATCGTGCTGTGATAAAATTCTTCGTAAAAGAAGGTTTAACACCTACAGAAATTCATTTGCAGATCGTAAATATGTATGGTGACTCTTCACCTTCAGTTTCCACTGTGAAGAAATATGCAGCCAATTTTAAATGTGGCCGTGAAGGTGTCCAAAATGATCCATGTGAAGGTATGTCCAAAAACTGCAACCACACCAGAAATCATTGAAAAAGTACATGACAAGATTTTGGAAGATTGGCGTACAAAGGTGTGTGAAATTGCTAATGCTCTTGGAATTTCAAAGGAACATATTGGTCACATCTTGCATCAGGGATTAAACATGAAGGAGCTTTGTGCATGATAAGAGAGGGGATAATGGCATTAGAACACAGCTGGACAAAATGTATTGATATTATAAGAGATTATGTTGAAAAATAAAGTATTTTGAAAGCATGAATGTCGGTTTTCACTATTGGGCCGAGAACTTTTCAGACCACCCTCGTATGTAGAAATAGGGTGTTACTTAAATGTTCAACAGAATTAAGATTAGTGTGGGAGAATGGTTGGCTGTGTGTACACGCTGCCTACTGCTGGCAATGTATTATTGTACCATAGGGTTTCAATTTTAAAAATAGACGAATACAACTTCCTTATCTACGGCTATGTAGTGATATAAATTCCATCACAACAAAGTTTACAAGAAATGAAATGAAGAGGCACTTAACAATTATTTGTGATTTAGAATCATGTTTCTTTTACATGTATTATTCTCCAATAAATGTAAGGGTTTATACTAACTATGGTAAAACACTTTCTTTTGTCAATTCAGAAATATCTTCAATATTTCTTGTACTCTAGGTACATACTACCAGTACTAGCTTGCACACTGCACCTAGGCATTTCTACATTATCAGTACTTTTACTTTTAAGTTCCTTGAAACATAACATTTTCTGCAACTTTAGTCTGCCTTTTGTGCAAATTCTAATAAGATTTAAATGCTCTTTTCAGAATGAATAGCAATTATGTATTCTTGGAGCTACTTTTCTCAATTCCTTTGTGTTCCTATTCTATGTGGGCTGTGTATGGGATTAAAATAATTACTACTTCTTGAAATTCTATCTCTTATGTTGAGAAACCTATAAATTTATAAGAAAATTATTATGACTCCATACAACTAAATTACACTGCTTCCATTTGTTATTATTATTTTTGTTCTACATTAGTATAATTAACTTAGGTACCTCTTTTGAAGTTATTCACGCGATAACTGTAGCATATCTAAGCATTTTGTGCCTGGCCGTTGATGTCCCCTACTGTCTAGATAAAACTCTGTGATCAGAAGTGAGCATGTTCAAAGTTCAGAAATTATTCTATCACAGGTCACCACTAAACCAAAAACTGATTATCTCTTCCTGTAAATGACATGGAAATGTAGGAGGCATTTCTTAAAATAAAATGAAATAGTGGGCAGTTAAAGCAACTACATTTATTATCGCATCAACTCCCAAAAATTAACTGACATTTACTTTTAACATCAATTTACAGCAGGTAGAATGCCAAAAGAGAAAATTGCAATAATTTATTATATTGATAGTGTAGTAACACCAGTGTAATTAAACTGCCTACACCTATAATCTATGTCTATAGTCTCTGTCATGACAGTAGAGTTACAGTTTCATTACAGTCACTATGGCAATGTTCAATATATTTTTAATTGTATTTGTTTTCCTTGCATTTTGAATAAGTATCAAATGTATTACATTAATAAATCTACATGAGAAGCAATTCTCCATAAATACAAATACTCACAAGTGGTGACCCTGATGTGATCATTATAATGAAGAGTAATAAATGTGATAACCAAAGTGCCACAGTTTACCGCATAACCCTTGCCATCTTTCTGGCTGGATCACCCAGCACTGTGGTTTGCGCAACCACAGGCCCAATTTGAGAATATTAAATTTAGACACATCTATCCCAGTTAGATCACAGGTATGCTGCCAAAGTAGACAATATAATCCCAGTTGCACCAACAGACAAACCATATGGAAAGCTAAAAATGGAGCTTGTTCACCGTCTCTCAATATCTAAAAGGCAGCATCTATGGCAACTAATGATGCATGAAGAGATGGGCGAGAAAAAATTGTCGCAGCTGAAGAGCCTTTCTTCAGATATCTCAGACAATTTCCTGTGCAGTATTTGGTCCAGCTGCTTATTGGTGTATCTGCGAACGATCTTGGCCAGGCAGTCTGAAAGTAACCTTGATGCAGTTTCCCTCCTGGCAGATAGGATCTACAAAGTGGCATTCAAATCTAATGTTACCATTGTAGCTCATCCCGAACCTTCAGATGGCCAGCAGCACACACTAGACACAACAGATCTCCTGAAATGAATTGAGGAGCTATCACAGCAGTAGTCTCTGCTTCTATTCTCCCAGATCGCCAGCGACAACATTCACGAGCATTTAATTCCAGCTCCTTCTGCCAAGATATACCAGCAAACCCAATTTGCTGGCACTACTGTCACTTCAGAGACTAGCAGAGAGGTGCACCCACTCTTATAGTTTTCAGTCAGCAGAAAACACCAACAGATGTCACTAGCAGAAAACACCAACAGATGTCACTAATAGTGGTTAACAGCTGCCCTCAACTCAGGCTTTGTCATCCATCAGTCAACCAAACTTCATATTCTAATAGATACTGGCTCAGATCTTTGCGTGTTTCCAAAAAGCTCCTAATGGCATGTAGAGCCTGTGCTGACTACAGCCTTTCTATAGCCAATGGCTCTTCTATTTCATCCTACGACTTATTAACCCTCAACTGTTGAAGCTTTACTTAGAAGTTTGTTATGGACAATGTACAATTACTAATCACAGAAGTCTATTTTTATCCTTCTATAACCTCGCTGATTGTCATAAACCTCTGCTCAACAGGACCACAACTTTGGACTTGGTCTGCCTGTCACTTTGCCTTCCCCTGCAAGAGTTAAGGTGCTAAGTCTCTCTGCAGAAGACAGTTTCACTGCCTTACTACAAGACTTTCCTAATCTCCAGCCCAACAGAGCAACACATCACAGCACAGTTCCCATATCTGTATCTCATCTGGCTCGCCCGTGTTCAGCAGATTATGATAGCTTACTCCTAATTCTCTCCAGGCTGCAAAGGTGGAGCTTAATGGCATGCCGCGTGGCAGTATTGCACACTGTTCTAATGGACCTTGTTCTTCTCCAGAGACCATGTAACTACCAAGCATTAAACACTTTTACTATTCCAGATGGATAACCAGCGAGGCACATACTTAACTATTCCCATCATCTTTCCAGCTACATGATATTCTCCATCTTTGATCTTGTGCACACCTATCACCAAATTCCAGTGCATCCAGATGACATTCCCAAAACTGCTATAACAATACCCTTGGCTTGTTTGAATTCCTGTTTATGTCTTTTGGCCTCCACAGTACTGCTCAAATGTTCCAGAAGTTTATCAAACAACATGTTGCAGGACCTAGATTTCTGATTTGCATATCTGGATGACATCGTTTTCTCATGCATGCCAGGTAAATATTCCGGGCCCTGTTTGGCAGACTTTCCCTTCACAGAATACTGCTTAATCCTGCTAAGGATCTTTGGCAAGACAAAAGTTACCTTCTTGGGATACAGAATATCATCTCAGGATCTCAACCACTGACTGAGCACATAGCCAATCTGTCAAAAAATGTCCACCTCCTAAGGATGTCTGTCAACTGCGCCGATACCTCGGTATGTTAAATTTGTACAACATTTCCATCCTAAAGCTGCACTGTTGGGCAAACCTTTCAGTAATGTGCCTTGGCATAGCAAAGTATTTTATTTCGTTATTTTTTCTAGCATGAGTTCTTTTTCAGGGCAATTGGTTTGGAAACTGTTATAGTGGAATAAGAATTATTGAAGGTGAATTGTAATTTATAACTTTTATTGCATTTATGAAGCTTTATAACGACAAATTCGCAAAAGCATAATGTACATTTTTCAAACACTTATTACTTACTTTGTATTATGAAGCAATCATCTTGTAGAATTATAATTTTAATAACAAACTTCAAATAACTGCGATATCTTATACAATTATTATAACCTACACCAATGCTTGTTGCTTTCTTCACACAAAGAGTGCCTTTAAGCAATGGGGTCTCTCTAGCTTGTCTCTCTAACTTTTTCTCATTACTATGTCTAAACAATGAACATCTCCATACATTTGTTCCATATTTCTTTTACATTTGCAGCCATTTAGTAATTCAAATTTATTAAATTATATTTTTAATTGCTTACACAAACACAATTGCTTCTCATAATAAAATATATACAAAAATATTCCTCATTAATTATAATTTTGGATTTTACACACAGTTTCTTATATTTTCTCTTTAATTCTAATGAATACAACAAAACATATTTTAAAATATTAGCATTTGTGCACAAATTGCAACTCATTCACTCCATATATAATGCATTTACTGGACAAAATGGTAGCTTTATGAGTATAAGTATTTACAATTCTTTTTCTTATTTACTCTGGGTTTTAGGATTATTTCCATTACAAATTGCCCTTACATTTACATATTGATGAACATACATATAATATAAAATTACAAAATAAAACTATTTTTACAAAGAAATACTGTGAACAATATGCAAATATAACAACTCCCTGTGAATAATTCTATTTTTACTATAATTAATTACAATAACAATAAATAGGATATTTGCATACAAAAGTTATTTTTGTTTCCCCTAAGTTAGTGCAAAATTTAAGGCAATAGTTATAACAATAAAATAGTTTAAATATTCAATGCATAGCATTTACATCAAATCATACAATTTATTAAATTTGTATGATATTGTGTCTAAGCAATTTCAGGTTCAAATTCTTTTTTTATATATATATTTTATTTTGTGCACATTCTTTTTGTTTATATGCTATACTGTGTCATAATTACATTTTATAATTATAATAATTCTCTGTTTATAGCATGGTAGTATAAGTTTTTATAGGCTTTAAAATTTAAATGTGCCTTATTTACAAGATATTATTCTTTTAACTCATGAAATGAACGTTGATTACTTCTGCCATAAACTTTTCCAATTCACAGGTGTGGTTCCCAAATTTCTGATTTATTAGGTAAGGACATACATAGAAAAGTCCCAATTTATAAGTTTTCTTCTTAAGTGCATCGGATAGATTTCATCTCCAAATCAACACTTTATCTTGGAGTTGAGATCCTATTTTCTGTTCCTCCCTTTTGTTTTCAGTTTTTGCTTTTCAGAGTTGACGAAAATGCATTGGTATACCAAATCTTACTTCTCTTTCTCTGTAAATTCTCTGTCCTTGGCGATTGTTGGTGGCAACTCTTTGATTAAAGGTTCCAGCTTGATACTCAACATTATTTCAGCTGGTGTAAACAGTGTTGTTCCATTTCTTGTGTGGCTAATTAGATGTTCTATCTTTTTGCAATACTGGACCCATTCACGGTGGTTTCTGTGACACTTTACCCTAAAGAATAACATCACATCTCTTAAGACTCTTTCAATTGGATTTCTGCTCGGATAGTAAGCTGGAGAGTGGTAAAGATTTATGTTGTTTTCCTTTAGAATTTTTGTAAATAATTTGCATGTGGCATTGTCCGTTAGGATATTGTCTATATTTTGGTATATAATTATTCATAATTTTTTTAGACAGGTTTTACTTTTTATATCTCTTACAGGGTAGATTTTTATTTTTTTTTGCCCTTCTTTGCAAAAGGTAGTCATTTCTTGCCTCTCTCCTTCTTGCCGGTTGCTGTTATTAGTGCAGCTACCATCATGGTTTTGGTTGTGGTTACAATGGTTATCTCTTTCTCGTAGCCTGTCTTGGTGTGGATTGTGTATAACCTGGGGGTTGTAACCTCCTCCCTCTCTCTCTGGTTGTGATGCGTGGTTTTCATTTGGCTAGATTGTGTCTCAAATTCTAGCTACTATTAAGCTCTGTCGTATACAGGGTTATTCTAAATTAGTTACCTGATAATAAAGCTAAATTATACATAGTTATCTTACGTAGTTTATTTCCATTTTCCATTACATACATTGACATAACATTAAGTTTTACAAATGTTCAATGTGACTCCCTTGTGTCACTCAGCAAATATCCCAGCTGTATGTCAGTTCATCCCAGATACGCGTGATCATGTCGCATCTGCCCGAGCTACTGCTACGTTAATTCGAAGCTCATCGAGATTGGTCGCCAGTGGAGGGTTGTACACGTTATCTTTAACGTAACCCCACAGACAAATGTCTTTGTACAGTAATTTGCGATGTAGTTTCATTAAACCACAGACAACACTGCGCGCACTTCGCACTGACTGCTTACTAGACTCCAGGTGTTGCGAGTGCTTCACATTTTCCCTGCCAGACAAGTGAGCAAGTGTATGTAGCAAAGTCTGCCAATCACGTTTAAAACTTGATGATATGACATAAGGTTTGATGAACATCTGAATAAATTTCCATCAACAGTTTTTCAAAATAATTCATTCATACTTTCAGGTAACTAATTTAGAATAACCCTGTATGTTCTGGGAAATGTCAGATCACAGCTGTCAATATTTCCTGCTCTGAGAGGGGTGGATCTGTCAATCTTGATGTATTTAAAGGTCCCATAGGATAATATCAGTTAAGCTGTGGTCTACTAATGGGTTATATTCCCCTGTTGCTAGTTCAATCCTGATAGAATTCTGCTTAGCAGCACTCCAGTATCTTGATAAGAATAAATCTCTGAATGCTGTGTAGCTCTGGTTACCAGCTCCTGTAGCTTTTAACCATTTTGAACTTTTCCCTTTCAAAGTTTTCTTAACAATGTGCATCCTAAGTTTGCTGGGGATCTTTAAGAAACATGTGAACTTCGTCACTCATTTCCTCATTGAAAGTAGAGGTTCAATTTCATTCAGTATGTGATTATTGTATGTACATGTGTTACGCATAGGTGCAGTGTTTACAGCATTCCCATGCATTTGTGTTTCTATGTAATGTGTATGTGTGCGTACCTTGTCTAATATGGTAGTCACCTACTTAGTCATTACATTCATTTAAATTTACATTTTCATTATTCTCTAAGTTATTATTTGCATCATATTGTATATTACCCCTTGACTGAAGTGCAAGTATGCTTCTGTTTAAGTCAATAGTGTTCTCTTTTTCTTTAGACTGGTTTGTTTGCAAGAGTTTAATTTCATCTTTTAACTCTGTTTGACTCACACTTAGGTCTGAAATTAATTTGCTCTATGTTGCAACAGTTGCTAGGTAACCACAATTTTCATTTCTCGGTAAGGTCTTTTCCTTTTCTATAGCTTCTGTTACATTGCTATTTACACAACTTATTTCAGAATTAATTAAATCTCTCAATTCAAAGACACTACTGTTCTGGGAAGCTTCTAGAGCTGCTTGACATTCCCTTACTTTGTCTATTTCTACAGCTTGAGATGTTAGTTTCTCATTACTTCAGCTAATGAATTCCTCTCTTAAATTCTCTATTCTATTTACATTTTCTGTCACTGATTTACTTTGCTCTTCTTTAAGGTTTTCTATAGCTACTTTAACATTATCTTTCTCTGTAGCTACTTGGTTTCTAATTTCTATTTTTGTGTTTTCTAATTCTTTCCTAATTTCATTTTGTATGTTGCTAATCTGATTTCCTAGCTGACCTTCCACATTGCCTATTTGATTTTTCACATTTTCCATTTCATTTTCTATTCTACTATCTAAATGTTCTAATTGACTTTTCACATTTCCTATTTCATTTTTTATTTGACTCTTTATATTTCCTACCTCATTTTCTAGCTTGGTTTGCATGTCCCCAAACATACTTAGTTATGCTTTCCAATAACTGTATATTTTGAGATCCTGAAGCACATCTTGGGTAATGTGAACCCCTTCACCCTGACCTAAGATACTCTTTTATTGGCTTTGCTCCATTTTATTTATTAGTCTACCACTGCAAAGCATCATGCACTGTCAGTCTGGTAAGCTATTGCACTTCCATGAAGTTGTTTGTTTGCCCTGGTCTGTTGACATTGGCCAATCCTCCTGGTGTCCTTGGGATGGTGTAATCACCCTTGGTCTCTTTGGTGGTCATACTAAAAGCTATCCTCCTCAGGTCTTCCTCCAAGTTGTTCCTTCCCTGACTTGTCCTCCGCATCGCTTGAGTGGGCTTTGGGTTTCCAGTATATTTAAAAATGCTCGTTAGGTTTCCTGTTCGAGCCTTTCGCGTTGCTGAGCCAATTTGTGGCAGCTTCCAGTGGAAAGGAGGAAGGAAATTTTTAGTTACATGTTAAGTAAACTGTGGTGGCAAACCTTCCATCAGCTGCAACAATATATAGTTTCTCACTCCAAAATCTTCTTATTCCAATAACATGGTTGAATTTACTGCGTAATATGCCTTGGCATAGCAAAGTATTTTATTTCGTTATTTTTTCTAGCAGAGTTCTTTTTGCAGGGTGATTTACATTTTTCAAACACTTATTACTTACTTTGAATTATGAATTTCACTATCCATCGAAGCAATCCTCTCGTAGAATTATGATTTTAATAAACTTCAAATAATTACGATATCCTATACCATTATTATAACTTATACCAATGCTCATTGCTTTCTGCGCCTGAAGCGTGTCTTTATGCAATGAGGTCTCTCTAGCTTGTACAAAATCAAAAACATTTTTCAACTTTTTCTCGTTAATATGCCTGAACAATGAACATCTCCATACATTTGTTTCATCTTTCTTTTATATTTGTAGCCATTTTGTTAATTTTAATATGTGAGTAAATTCTATTTTTAATTGCTTACACAAACATTATTGCTTCTCTCATAATAAAATATACACAAAAACATTCCTTATTAATTATAATTTTGGATTTTACACATAATTTTTATATTTCCTCTTTAATTTTAAGGATTGCAACAAAACATATTTTAAAATATTAGCATTCGAACACAATCTGCAACTCGTTCATTCCATATTTAATGCATTTACATGACAAAATGGTAGGTCTATAGCTATAAATATTTACACTTTTTTTTTCTTATTTAATGGCTTTAGCTTTACTCTGGGCTTTAAGATTATTTCTGTTACACTACTGAACAATGACAACAGACTAATCAGGCTGTGTCATTCTCTCACAGGAATTCTTTGCAGATTAAATTTTAATTTAAACATTAGAGTTATTGTTTTTGCTTTGTGATGTTATTTTCAGGTTTTAAGTGAAACTGTCTTATCAGAATAATATATATTTGAGCATAATTAACTTTACTGTGCATGTTTTCAATTGGCACATCACTTCATCAGATCAAAGATGTTGTTTACAACCTTAGAAGTTTTTCCAGAAAGCTTTTCACTGCAGATAAGAATTATTCAACATATGACAGGGAACTCCTTGCTGCTTATTCATTTTAGTACATATTAAGACAAACTTCTTTCATTTATACTGACCACAAACCACTCAGTGTCATTTTCAAGCAAACATCAGATAAAGCTTCACCACCTCAGATCCATCAATCAGTTTCATTGGAGAGTCCACCACCGATATACACTGTACCTGTGGAAAAGAAAATATACTAAAAGATGTCTCGTCACAACTTGCTAAGAGACAATTGTATGAGGAAGAGCTTGTTGATATAATACTGAAGCTTCCAGTTTATCAAACTTCATTAAGAATGAATCTATGCATCAGTACAATACAAAGCAAATCACAAATCTGCATGTTCATCAACATCACACCTCCCTATTTCAAAGAACCATATTGCACTCCAGTATAAAGATATACAACTGCCTTCCAAAATTCTTAAAGGAAATACAGCAAGAAAATAAATTTAAACTTTCCCTAAAGGCACATCTAATTAACCATTGCTTTTATTCCATTCAAGAATTCCTTGCTAATAATTGTAATTAGCTGCCTTTATATATGTAATTATTCATTTAAGTTCATATATTCCTATTTCTTATAAAACTTTATATTGTATTAGGCTTCTCACATTTTTAATCTTGTAAATATTATATCTATTCCATTTTGACATGACCCACATTAATTATACTAATTTTTTCATTACTTTGTTTTTTTATCGCTAATGTTTACCTTTATGTAAAGCCTATACCAGTATTTTAGTTTTTTGTCATTTTTATATTTTAAGCTGCATAATAAAATTTTGTAAATTATTAAAAACACAATCATCTAATGATAGGGCTTAAGATTAATCTTAAATATTCATAAATGTAATATTTTAAGTAATCAAGACTACAAGAATTCTGTAAATAATTGTAAATACAATTTTTATATAGTATTGACTTATCCTATATCATGGTACCCATGTACATATGTATGATCTACAGGACGAATAAAATATCTATCTATCTATCTATTTATCATATCAATTAGAATTTTTTGTTGAACTTATACCTTTCCTAACAAAGTACCGTAAAGCGGGTGAATCCAATCGTTTCTTCTTTTACTCGGAAAACAACTGTTTAGAGTTAATTATTGCATTGCGTGTTCGGAATGAGAATACAATTAGAACACAACATTGTTGTTTTCTATAGCAGTGGATCAGATTCAAGTGAACGCGTCATAGTGATGGAAGAAGCTTAGTTGTGAAAAGTTCTGTTGTGCGTTTCATTGCATTCGTATAACTAGGTATGTTTTAACATATTTTATTTCATTCATGTTCCTTGCAATAGTATCAGTAACTAAACCTATTCAAGTTCATTTTGTTTTAATGGTAGCTCGTCTGACATTAAAATTTGTAACATTGTAGGGTGATTCCGATCAGCAAGGGGAAGTATAAACAGAAAGTTGGCCCTGGCAGTAGATGTAACTACAACCCTGTATACTTAACTAACGCAGTAAAGGCTGTGAAATCAGGGGAATTAAGCATCTGAAAAGCATCGGAGCAGTATGGTGTGCCATATACCACCCTTAATGATAAAATAAATAACAAATATAAATTCAGAATGGGAGGACAAACTGCTTTAAGTAGAGAAGAAGAAAAAGCTTTGGTTGAAGGATTACTTGTGTGTGCCAAATGGGGTTTCCTGCTAAGAGATTGAGATATCAGAAACGTAGTACAAAGCTAGCTAAATAGGATAGGGAAAATAGGAAAAAGATTTATTGACAACAGACCTGGCAAGGAATGGTTACGTGGGTTCCTTGGAACAAACAAGGAATTAAGTGAAAATATAAAGAGGACCAAAGCAGCTGCTACACACGCTACAGTGCGTGAATATTTTTCTAATTTAGAGATATCAATGGAGGGAGTCCCTCCATCTAACATCATTAATTATGATGAAACCAATTTCTCAGATGATCTGAGCCCAAGTTAGAGTCGTCGTCAAATGTGGTGTGAAACACCCGGAAAGAATGATTGATTCTTCAGAGAACAGCATTAGCGTTATGGTATCAGCTACAGCAGATGGAAAATTGCTTCCTCCGTATACAGAGTACAAGAGTAAGCATCTCTATGACATATGGCTGTTAGGGGGTATGCCTGGTGCTGGCTGTAATAGAAATATGAGTGGATGGTTTGATATGAGTATGTTTGAAGCATGGTTTTCGGACACTCGATGTAGCATTCTTTCCACCCCTCAAATGTGCTTTGAGGAGTGTTCTTGACGAGTGGAAACAACATAACAGAGGTGTAGTTCCAAAATCAGAATTTTCTCGCCTTCTTAAAAAGGCATTTGATGAAATTGGAGATTATAAGAAACAGAATATCATATCCGGTTTTGCAAAGATAGGGATTGTTCCCTTCTATCCAGAAAAAGTTCTCTCTCAAGTTGTAGATGTAAATAATGATAATGGTACACAGGAAATGGAAAAGTCATGGACAGAAGCATTTGAGGATCACTTAAAGAAGTCTCGTACTGGAGAAGCAGGTAAGAGAACAGAAGCGGTTTGTAAGACTCGTTTCAATTTGGTGCCAGGTAAGGGAGTGAGTGGTTGTGGAAGATCTTGAGTCAACCAAATGTCCACATTACAGGTGAAGCAACCAGTGTAGATGAGCCAGCAGAGAGAGATGATTATGATGACGATGATGAAGCATCAAAAGCAGTTTGTTGTGGTAAAATTCCCAACGAAGAAGAGGGTTAGATACTTTATTGGAAAGAAGGAAGAAGTTGATAAAGATTTGTTTGAGGTCAACTTTTTAAGGCAAAAAGAAAGTGATAACTTGAACAACACTTCATTTTTCCAGAGACTGACGACATTGCAGAAGTAGAGAGAAGTGAAATAATTCGAAAAATCCAATGCGATATTCAAAGAAGAGGAAGTTACGTGTTCAGAAACATAGATGATATGATTAATAAAATTGAGTAATAGACAATTTCAATGATGAGAACCTGTTTATTGATAAACTAAGCTGTGTTATTCTTCTTTGTAATCATATTCTGTAATCGACCTTTGGTTACAAACATGTGCTGAAAATTTGGAGTCCTACAAAATAAATATGAATATAAATGTCCAATTTATATACCATTGTTCATTGTTTCTGTGTAATTTATGAAATTATTTTTTAAAAATCACAGTTGTGATCGCATTCATACATATTAAAGTTATAAAACGACATTGAATGAAAATAAATGAGTGATCGGAACCACCTGCATTATGCAGGTGACACAGACCAGTAAACAATTAAATAAATATGCCATTGTTGAAGACAGTCAATGACGACATTTATGTATCATTATTGCCAAATATGAAGGAACATATCTTCCATGCTTCACCACTTTTAACAAAGTATGTCATTTCAAAACATTAAATTATATGCAAATTTTGATTGGATTCACCCACTTTTACGGTACATGATAACCATACAATGTTTAGTATTTGTCATTTTCTCATCTACTATGTCTAATGTACATTTTACTAAACATCTGCACATACTGTCAATCTTGAACAATCTCTGTTTTTTGTATAATTAACTTTTCCATAAAATATATCTGGCTTTGCATATAAACTGCTTCAGAAATACTGCTACATTTTATAAGCCATTCTACGAAGTTTTCAAATGGCCCTTGTACTCTTGATAATAATGATAATAATGCCATAGGCTTATACTTGAGAATCACGTCCTAAAGATGAAAACATGAGTAGTGCTCAACACTAAAAATAGTTCTGACCTGACTTCTACTAACATGACCTACTAATACTTACCTGTATTTATATTCAATTTAATTAACTTGCATGTCATTTCCTTCATTTTCACTTAGAAGAGAAACTGTTTTACCTAGTTTACTGTTGGCTTGAAAAGGCTTCATCAAGACGTAGACAATTCAGCAACAATACAATAATTTAATTCTGACAATTGAGAGACAGCAGTAACTGAAATTGAAGCTACTATTAGACAACTTTTGAGGATAAAATGTGTGGCAAATGAATGCAATACTCGGCAAAAATTTTGTAGGGTTTTTGTTGTCTTCTATGCATTACAATGTACAATGAAACAAAGACGAAGATAATTTGAGCATTATAATGCCATAAAAGCAGGAATAGATGGACTTGATAAAAATGCACTGTTTACACAAGCAACAGGTGTTCTTATTTTCTATACACTGATGAACCCTTTGACGATAAATGCATTTTGTGATATCATCATTAGCAGAAAACCTAAAAATAATTCTTTAGAGGTCACCAAATCCCTGACATGGCAGCTAGTTGAACCACATCTCCCGAGAACGATGAGTATTCTATATCTCCTGCTAGAATTAAGAAATAACACTGCCACTACTCTATGCAAAAAGCCATTAGGGTTATAGCAAAATGGGTTAGAAGTGCAAAGTGTCTAACACATAAAAGACAGGAAAACAAAAGCATATTATGTAACTTGCAATGTACCAATATGTGTGATGCGCAAGAAGTATTTGTGAAGATTGCTTCTAAAGACCTACTGCAGGTTTGTCAAGCTGTAATAGGAATTTCTTCTTTAACTCTTTCATTAGTTACTTTGTTCTTCAAACTTTGTTCTCACAGTAAACCATTTAATTCTGTTAATTCTTAAAATGATTACAGCTTGACTTTTGAAAATCATAAATAACTTTTTATATGGTAAAAAGTTCTTATATTTATGCATGCAGAAGATTACAATATATTTTTTACCTGATTATCTCTAAACATAATTGAATATTAAATTTATGTTTAGTTCATTATGATTTATCATTCTGAACCTAAATAATTGTCAAAATAGGAATGGGATCCACTTGACAACCACCACATCGTTTGTGCTCGGAAAATTGCACCATAGCAGTTAAGAGTTAACAGACTTTCGTTTTTGAGTTATGCACGCCCCCTTGCACAGACACACACATATGCACTCACACAACACATAAACACATACACATACAAAAAGAACTTTTTCTAAAATTCAGGGGTCCTCAAAACATGTATCACTGATGAAATCTCTGTAGGCAATTTTTGGGAGCAATAGAATACCTTCTCTAACTACTATGTACACTGTCCGAATGAAGACATGCCCAGAAAAATGGGTTAACCAGCATTTTTTAAAAATGAAAAACAAGTGTTTTGTGAATGAGCCCGAAAAAAAAGTGTTAATTTCCCCCTCCCCCCCAAAATCTGAGAATATGAGTTTCAGAATACAGTAAATGTTACCAGTTTTATCTTTAATAAACCCCAAAACATAAGTGATGCAATAACATTATTAAAAATAAAGGGAAATAAAGTGAAAATCTTTGTCAGCATTTGCTTGTTTTTTTTCTAAATATATTTTGCATTTATATATCAGGTAAAACCAATAATTAAATGTGCCTTTTGAGCTTTTTAAACATGGTGCACTCTGGATTATTGCACTTTTCAATAAGTATTTCGGTAAGGAAGGTTAAGGTACAAGTTTTTAACAGTAGTCAGGCTGATCAAAAATGCTTCATAAGTAATATTCTAAGAGTCTGTAGTAGATTCAAGAGTTCTATAGTACTCATGATAAATTGGTGAAATATTCATCAGGTTCTGTAATTCCTTTAATTTTGCAGGATTTGGACCATTGTATTTTGGAGAAAATGTCACACAACTAAAGGATGGTTTACCATATTTTTTCCTTTTAACGTTCAAAGTGTCCTCAACATCACCAAAGGTTTATTAAAAATATAGCTTAAAAGACTGGTCTTTAGATACTTTCATGCATGTCACTTTGTTCAACAGTATCTTTTGCCCCGATTCTGACCTTGTTCTTTTTTGTACTTTATCAAGAAGAGACTTTGCAGAGATGAACAAGTTACGTGGGTGGTCTGAAAAATTTCTGACCTAATAAAGATACAAGACATTTTTTCAGAATTTTCTTTTTTATTTTTCAACATACTCTCCTTGTAACTCCTCACACTTCTCCCCAGCAATGCTGCCATCTCTGTAACCCATCGAAATAGTACTCGGTATATTTCACTGCAAAATAATTGTTCACGAAGGTGATTGCCTCTTCATTGACGAAAATCTCTGTCCTCCAAGCATAATTTTCAGATGAGGAAACAAAAAGAGATCGCTTGGGGCTAGATCTTGTGAGTAGGGCAGATGGTCAAGCAATTCAAACCATAATTCGTGGATTTTTGCCATTGCAACTGCTGAGGTGAGATGGTGCATTGTCTTGTGAAACAGGCTTTTCTTTTTCTGCAAATGTGGCCGTTTTTCCATAAGTTTTGCCTTCAGCTTGTCAAGCAATGGTGCATAGTATGCTCCTGTACTGGTTCTTCCTTTTTGAAGATATTCAATTAAACTAACTCCATGGCTATCCCAAAAAACAGTCACCATCACTTTCCCAGCCAAAAAAACAGTTTTTGCTTTTTTTTTGGAGCCGGTTCCCCCTTTGCAATCCACTGTTTGGACTTTATTTATTTATTTTGGCATATAATGGTGTATCCAAGTTTCATCTACAGTTAATAATTGGCACCAAAACTCGGATTTATTGCGTCTAAACTGCGCCAACAGAGTGTTGGAAATATTCATTCGAACAGGTTTTTGGTCAAATGTGAGCAAACACGGCACCCAACGTGCAGACTGCTTTCTCATGTCTAAATGTTGATTTAATATGTGACAAACACGTTCTTTTGACATGTTCATAGCCTCTGCTATCTCTCTCACTTTAATTCGGCGGTTGTCTAGCACAATTTGGTGAACTTTGGTGATGTTTCGTCGGTAGTTGCAGTTTTTGGGCGTCCCGAACATTGTCTCCCAAGCTCTTACAGCCATGTTTAAATTCAGCTGCCCAAAATTTCACTGTGGTAAATGATGGTGCAGAGTTCGCATACACAGAATCCTACTAATCTTTGATTTGCATAGGCATATTGCCTTTCAAAAACAAATATTTAATGACAGCTCAATACTCGATTTTGCCCATTTTCATAAAAAACTCATATCACCTCACTCAAACGACTGTTACATAACTGAGCATCCTAAATGGCTGAAACTTTGGTGAGTAACTGTCAACAGATGAACAACAAAATTTACCATCTTTTATTTACGAGTGCTGTCATCTTCATGTTGAGGTCGGAAATTTTTCAGACCACCCTCGTAGTTGTCATTTTGACAACATGAAAAGGATTGTTTATCCTGTAGTTTTACTAGCTCTATCCACTGATCTGAAAATAAATGTAAGCTACTTGCCTCTTTCTTTTTTCTATAAAGCTGGTCATGGTAACAAGGCAAAAATGTATGACCAGGTATTAAATTTTTATGTTCTACAATATTAAACTTGCCAGATTGTCAGATACACCCAGCAACTAGCCAAAGAAAAGTTCTTATATTGAATAAAAGTTAGAGTCAGAATAAACAATCATACTTCATCATGACTACATAATACTTAACACATGAAATAAAGTCATCTGCTCCTCTCCCAGAATTTCCTCTGACCACATAAACATTGTTGCATTGATATTACAAACATTTTGTACACAACAATTATGGGTCTAAAGTTGACGTTTATAAAATGCCAGTTCCCCAGATAAATGGGAAGTTGCATATGAAAAGCAATAACCATTATACAAGGGATAATCAGAAACTAAGGTTACAAGTCCATTATTCTTGGTGTTTCATCTTTCACAGCAAACTTAGTAGTGTGCAGTAATTCTAATACTGCAGTTGGCAACTGTGCAGAGTTTCATCCAACTCCACCTACAGCACTACTGCAGGTAAACACAAATAGCAACTTGTTTGGAAAATGTCTCACAAAGGAATCTGCTCAGATATTTGATTTCTGTAAGCAAAACATGCAATCGAAAGCTGGTAGAGATTTATAGAGTGACTGTAATGTCTCGCCAGAATGTCCTGGAATGGTGTCGAAAGTTTGCAGCAGGTTGAGAAAATGTTGCCGAAGAGGATTGCAGTGGCTGACCCAGCATGGCATCCACAGATTTGAACACAGCTCATGTGGAGGAGCTGATTCACAACAACAGGAGGATCACATTATCAGTAAAACTGGAAATGTCCTTTGAAAGCATTCATTAGATTGCTCATGACATTCTACCATACCAGAAAGTTTGATCCTGATGGGTTCCACGAAATTTGTCCAACCAAAACAAGGGTAAGCTCATGGGACAAGTCTGCAACTTTTCCAATGGTTCTCCATGGAAGGGAACAGTTTTACTCATCGTGTTGACACAGGTGACAAAACATGGATCCACAACCAATCCCCCCAGTAAGTGGTCGCCAATGGAATGGAAACACCCCTTTTCTCCAAAGACAAAGAAGTTTAAAGTGTGCTATCTGCTGGGAAGGTGATGGCCAAGATGTTTTGGGACAGTGCAGGTGTCATGCTTGTGAAGTTTTTAGAAAGATGGCACACAGTGACTGCTGATTGATGCTGCGAGACCATGATACGATTGCATGAAGCAATCAGAAGGAAACAGCCAGAACTCTTTACCCTTCATGGGTGACCTCAGCCAGAAGACCACCACACTGTTGAAGTAGTTTTACCGAGATTTCATTGACCACCCTCCCTACAGTCTAGATTTAGCACCAGTGGCTTTCACCATTTGCCTCACTTGAAGGAACACCTAGGAAGCTGAAGATTCACGTCAGGTGAGGAAGTGCAACAGTTCACAACATGGCTGAAAACACAAGGACAGGATTTTTACCAGGAGGTTATATTAAAACTCATCCCAAGAAGCAATAAGTGCCTAATCGATAAGGAGAGTATATGGAAAAATAACCTAAAGTATCTACTATCAGATGACTGTGTTGGTTATACAAAAAAGCCACTGTAGGCTTTGCAACCTTAGTTTCTGATCATCACTCCTACTATCATACTCTTTGCAAATTCAGAATCATTTTATAGATTTTCATAGGCAGTATTAGCCTGTTTAGCATGAATGTTCAATTTAGATACTAGTTCTTTCTTCTTTTTACTGTGTTTCTCTGCTGTAATTGCCACTTTGAGATGGTCACAAATTTTACATGGATTATTACATGGAACTACAAAAGTAATACTGAAAAACTTATAGAAGGTTTTTCCATTCATGCGAAGGCTAAGAAGTTGCTTATTGCTATCTTTACACTTATCTTGATACAAAGAATACATTTTGCATATTTAGTTCGCCACTTAGGTACTTCATTGGATTTTTCTTCCTGGAATAGTGACTTGATTGAGTAAGAAAACTTTTTATATGAGCCTGTGCAAAATCCAGATCTTCATCACTGCACTTAATTGGTTGATTCTTATACCTTCCTTGCCTGACCACCTTTCAAATAGTAACAATAATTCTTCCACTTACTATTGCTATTTAAAACCTGGTATTTACTATAATACCAAGAATGCAAAACAAAATGCCATCACTTTCTCATAGTTTTACCTAGGAGCATTGTGATGAAAATGAAATATAAACATACCTGAGGAGAACCATGTGTTTTCTCTCCTGAATTACTTGAGATAGTTGCCCATTGCCTATACCAAAGATTGCCAGAAAAGCTTTCTTGCAGATTTGCATGTCCATTTCACCAAAAGTGACTCTGTAGATGCTAGTAGCCTCCCTCCTACTATTTTCTGGAGGATTTATGCATCTTCTTTTAACAGAATTAATGTTCACACAACCAAAAATGTATGTATTTTGTAAGTCACTGTTCCTCATATTCCATGAATCAAGAAATAGTCTCTTGCACATATCCGCAGGTACATTATCGATAAACTTTCTCGCACAATTACAATTTGAACCATGTGATTTTTGCATTTTTACAACCTTTATGGTTTTTATATGCTTTCCCATGATTTTGTTTTTTGTTTCTCAACTTCTTTACACCAGTTTTGTGGATTGTACTTCCTTTCCCCTATTTCCAATAATTTTCACATTTCCATTTGCCTCTTCTAGTTTCACCATTGTGTTTACATCCATAGTACAGTTTACCAAAGGCCGCGCCATGGCCGAGTGGTTAGACCACTTGCCTCTCACCTAGACGGCCGGGGTTCGATCCCAAGCGACCGCATGTGAGATTTGTGATGGACAAAGCAGCGCTGGGGCGGGTTTTCTCCGGGTACTCCGGTTTCTCCCGCCATCGCATTCCACAGGTGCTCCATCATTATTCATGTATCACCAGTGTCACCACCTGCAGTGCCATAAGTAGTTAAAGTGGGCATTAAACACTACCAAAAGAGTTTACCAACATATCACCGGCATTCTGACAAAAATCATTAAGTCCAAAATCTGTGTTTAGAGATACAGCGATTTTAAAGTTTGACTTAATTCTAAACATCTATTATGCTAAACTTAAAACACATTTTACAAATATGTATGCATTTTAGTTATTATTTTAAGTATGATTCTAATTCTTTTTTTCGTAAATATCTAAAAAATTTCTTAAAATTTCCAAAATATTGGACTAAGTGACTTCTGCCTGAACAGTAAAAGGCACTTTAAAGGAGATAGTTAAACCACTGGATTATAAAGCAGAAGAGTTTATTGCTTTATGATAAATGTAGTAGTTGTTGTCTACAGCATTTTTTACAGTTTCTATTTCCTTAAATGTTTTGTAACTTTACAAACAAATGGTTCAGTACATTGATAAAAAAAAAAAAAAAAAAAAAAAATCATACCTAAAAAGTTTTGCATTAGTTTGCAATTACATTTGAAACTGGACATCATCCATGATTAACTGCTAAAATTGATATTTTAACACATAACATTTGATTATTTTGAAGAAATTAAAAAAGTGGTTTTGTCCTTTGTTTAATTAACTTTACTCCGACCCAAATCAATGACTGTTGTATCCTTCAAGTTCACTATCACTTCCGATGGTTGGTTCTGGATTTATATCTTCCATTTTTTTTAAATGTGGCAAACAGCGATACCATGAATGAAACTAATAGAATGACTCCTTTATCACACAGTGACAATAAATCCTTATATTTCAAGTGTGATATAGGAAAGGAAGTAGGTATTATGTGCCTTGAGGAGAGTAGGAATTCTTTATAACATCTCCGTCCAAACACATTTATTTGTAAATAGCTCCCATAATGCTCATATGTGTATTTCAGAATTCCAGGGCTCTCTTTTTTATATCTGAAGCATTTTATTTTCAACTAGTTTGCTCTCTTCAGTTTGCTGTTCGTAAGTTTTGTTCTACAGAATTACTCTGGATAGGCCTGATAAATCATTAAAGTCATCACACTTCAGCTCTTTCACATTATAAGGTGCAGTATTCTTCATGTTTAGCCAATCATACATTGTGGAAACGTACAAATTTTCTTCAATTCTCAATGGCACTGTCACATTCCATCGTAGAATGACCAGACTTGAGGAACTTTTGTTCAATCACATTAATGTTAGTGGTCTGAACAACATATAATAAAAGGGCTACAACGTTTTGGTTTCGGTTTTGCTCACCACAGGTATCCAAAAAAGGGATACCTCCTTTGCTGTTGGTGACAGGCTGGTAAGAAAGAAATAAAGACAAACTCCAACTTCAACACTTTGGGGGAGCTCCCTTATACACCATTAAGTTGTAGGCACAAAGCTTATGTCTGCAGTACATCGGGGCAACTTCAGTACTTGGGATTTGCAACACACTTTGTAAGTTGAAAGTTGTAGATTTCCTTTGGAAGCCCTTGTTTTGTCATTTGCTTAGGTTGACTTCTTGTTCCCTTTGCTTATGATTTAGATATTTGGGCTCCAGTTGTTTCTTTTCTTCACCTTGGTGTAAAATGAACACTGCCCTTTTTTAGACTTAAAAGAAGTAGTTATAATCTTGGCTAAAATACGTTTGTATGTTTTCAGACTTGCTGCTTTCTTTATTTTTTTCTTTACAGTCTTGTTTATAAAGAGAGTGCATGTTAGATATTGGTAGCTTACTGTCCAAATGCTTGTTTTGTAAAGATGTGTTAGTATAATGAGATTCCATAGTAGGAAATTTGTCAATATGCTGCTTTATTTTTTCTATTTCGCTGGAGGATGTTTTCCTCGTAGATCACTAGATGGGAAAGTATCTGATGTTATTTTCTCATAAGCTTTATGGTCAGATATATCCTCTGCTGTAGATATAATTGCTGATCTTAAACAATCATTTGTTTCAAAAGTTTGTAGCCAAGTAGGATTAGCATCACTAAAAGCATCACTGCTATCATCCTATTAAAGCAAATATATTAAGTTATTTTTGGTGCAAAAATAAGAAGATACGAGTATAAAAATAAAGCTTAAATATTATAATGACACACTTACATGAAAATTATGACTGTCAGATTCAAGTTTAAAACACGAAAACTTAAATATTGATGACATCGGACTTAACATGAATATTATGACAGTCAGATTCTGATTCTGTGGTCTCTGTATTCATAATCTCAGCATTGTTTAAAGTAAAACAGCCTCTTCCTTCATCACTTGTGTCAGCTTCAACAGATGTAGGCACACGTTGGGTTGTCCAGCAAATTCAGAGAACAATAACTTTACCCAATTACTCAAGTTATTTAAGAAAAAATTATTCAAAGTACTACTGGATTTGTTTACAATTTGTAACTTACCAATATACTGAAAGCCTCTTCCTCATTTGTATTATATTTAGTATTATGTAACATTAGTCAGCCTCGGGCTTGAAAAAGCTAATTTACATTTCCTGCACAGCATTTTGTAGCACATAAAGCTTTACTTCCGTTGTAAGAAATAACTCTTCCTAGATTGAAATAAAAACTTGCTGAGAGTACGAGTTACTGCAATGTGACATTCGCTTTAAGCATGATTGGAATGTATGACAACAACCTTAACATTATCCCTTTTCTCAGTAGATTCTGCTTGACAAAGAATGCATAACATAGCTATGAATTAACACAAGCAGAAATAACTAAATACATTAAGTGGTTTCTTGGACATGATAAAATATAAAATAGGTATAACTTAAAAAGGGAGAGAGATTTCACTTTATGACTTTTGCTAGTTTATAGAGAACACATTTCTTGGTAAGAGGGTGTAATAATCTAAAAATAACCAAATTTGGACTTTAGTGACTTCTGCCAGAACGACGACGATGTGTACTGTTGAAGCACTATAGTTATTGTAGTTATTACTTATGAAGTGGGCTAAATTCTTGACTATTATCCATATATTGCTTTATTCTAATAAATAAAACTATGTTGGTTTCATAAAACAACATGATAGTTAAAATAAAATATTAAATTGTTTAAAACATTTGAATCTCTGATGGTTATACTTTTTATGTACTAGTTGCCATGAGTGCCACCAGATAGCAAGAACAGTTTAGCCCATTTTTGATGTTATACAAGAAGCATATCATGAAACACAAGAACTTTACTTTCTCTCTTTAGCTTCATATGATTGCTGGAGGACAGACCAACAAGAAAAGATAGCTCTCTGATGTAACAACAGAGGGCAGCAATTATCCAGAAAATTTTATTTTGAGGGTTAACCCATTTCTCCAGGCATGTCTTGAGAAAGTAATAGTAAACACTAGCTTTTCAGCTGAAATAGGTTTCATTAATAAAACACATTCTGATAACAGTTGTCTAATAAACAACAAAGATGTACACTTCCCCTTCACTGTAAAAGTGATTTTCTCTCTATAAGGTTTCCACCTTCAGCTAACCAAACTTTGACTACTCCCAGCCAGCATTACTCTTTTATATGTCTGGCCTGAAATACAAACAGCAGCATAAGTACCAACCAATGAATATTGCTATAATCATTATGAAATGTTGGCATTGGTGGCACACTGTCTCTATGTAAGAGTTTCACAATTAATATACAAGGGAGGGCTAAACCAATAACAACATTATTTCGCATTCTAGAAGAAGGAATAAGGAATTATTTGCATGTATTGTTAAACTGGACAGCAGCTACGACATTTAAAACTTTCATGAAGGTTCAAGATATTCCCTCATTAAATGGAAATAACCAAACCAATATTAAGAAAACAATAAGGCAGAATAGAACTTTAAATTGTAATGTTACCCTTTGACAGTTTGGTCATATTTTAGGGGAGGTAAAGTACCCTACCAATCCAGTAGCTAGAATTATGCTCAGGAAAAAAAAATGATCACATTTGTAGACAGTGGGGCGAGTTTTTAATCATACCAACATAAACAGACTAATCAATGGAATCAAATAATTAAATCTATAACATACCAAAAAAGCCATGCATTGCTTAACATGCAAAATAAGCAGAAACATTCTGCAGAATCGTATTACCTACTTTTATTTGAGTACTCTTGATGTCATCGTTTGTATCTTCTTCTGGGGAAGATCTCAGTTTTGGTACCCTTTTTGGTGTTTCAGGGGACCCTAAAAGGAATTCAACAAAAATTCTAAGTGTACTCAGTAAAAAGTAAAAACAGTAAAAACTCTGAAATAGGACAACCATATGACTTCCATAGCTCAGTATCAGCTCAGTATAATTTTATGAGTATTCTAAAAAAACATGTACAAAACTCACTTTTATCTGCTTTAAATTAACTATATCAATATGAGGCTCATCCATAAATTAAATTTACTTGCACATTAATGTAGGTATTGGAAATATTTTTCAATAAATTGACCGATGGAATTCAGATTTGTCAGGTTTGTTGGGAAGAAATTTGCTGCCTGAAATTAGAACCACTGTGTGACAATCCTCTCTGCCATGCTGAACATACTGACCATGGCTGGACTGGAATTTCTTGAAGTGTAAGAAAAATGGGAAATCACTGCAAGCGAGGTTCAGACTATATGGTGTATGATTCAATGCCTAACCAAACTCCTTCATGAGATTTGTTATCTGTTGAGCTGTGTAAGGCTGGGTGCTGTTGTGTAGCAAGATAGCACCAGCACAAGCATCACATTCTACTTGCTCTGAATGAGCTGTTGCAATTTTTGCAGAGTTTTGCAGTAACACTCAGCATTTCACTATCACACCTCTGGTCAGGAACTAGAAGAGGAAAATGCCCATCTGTCCCAGAACACTATGTACAGCACTTTTGCTTTAATACAGTCTGCTTGAATTTTATCCACTGCCTCCTGAGTTTACAAGACATGATGTTCGTAAATTTGGTAACACTGCTTGTAGGCTGAGAAATCTACAGAAAGTAAACACGTTGAAGCTGTATGTTTTAAATTTATTTTCAAATTCAGTAATATTCCAATTACATCATGTGTATTTACAACTAACATTTTTTTTTTTTTTTCTCGCTCAGGAATAATATTTCTTGCTATGATAACTAGATAGAAAACTGCAATAGTAAGTATTCTCTTGTATTATATTATATTATAAATATTATATATTTACCTGCACTTATAATACATTTTGAAAACTTTCGCATACTTACTAATTAAAATCTTTTGAAATATATTTCAGATGCCTAGAAAGTGCTGTGTTCCTGGATGTAAGTCAAATTATGACACCAGTGTAAAGTTAAAAGGTAATATTTCTACATTTTCATTCCTTAAAGAAGAAACAAGGAGGCACGCATGGATTCGTGCTATCCACAGAAAGACTGGTGTCCAATATTGTCATCAGCTGTGTGTGCCAACACTTTGACGAAAAGGACATAATTATTAATACAAACTGGAAACATGAAAATGGTTCTGTTATAAAACTTGTGTTGCGATGCCCTAAATTAAAAGAAAATGTAGTACCCTGTAAGTTCCAGGATTTGCCATCATACTTAAGCAGCACTATTCCAACCGAGAGAAGAGATTCAGATTCCAGGAGAGAGGATATTAGAAGAAATGAAGTTAAAAAGTTGGAGCTGGAGAAACAAATATAGTGAATAATTTTGAAATATTTGTGAATATTTTTGCTGCAAATTTTTGGGATGTGAGCTTTTGTATTGGTCTATTAAGTGAGGAAAAGGGACAGAAATCAGAGATGCATTTTTTGACTGTTTCAGTACCCAGTGATTTAATTTTGGGTATCATCTTTCATGTTGTTGCCATATGTCAATATATAATGAACTCTTCGGACTTAGCAAGTAAATTCTTTACAGTAGGTAATCAAAGGAGTATTCTTACTAGGCTAGGTATGCAGAGCTTAGAGACCAACAGTGTTTATGGTGACATTGATGAGTGCATCTGAGGTCAGAAAGTCAGAGAAATTACTTCTAAAGTAGTTTTCAAGTTTGTAAACATTATCTTAAATGATTATGCTAAGCGTGTTAACACGCAATTGATCAGAGCAGCAAGAAAAGAAAATTTCAATCTTTAAGTTATTAACTTAAAGTGCAGTAACTCTTACATATTTGTATTAATGTACTATTCATTTGTTACAAATATAATTTATTTTGTCCAGAATACATTATACATGTATACCAACTAATAGAATGTAAATAAATCTAATGTAATGACAAGTAATAGATTACTTTTTGCTTGAGATTGGCATCTTCTCTAGGCCTACCACTTGACAGCTATACAGTGTTGCAACATCTATGAACATGGCTTCTTAACTGTAGGAGGCAGTGATTTTGTCTAAGAGAGAGATTCAACGTGATGCGTATTAGCATCACTGCACCCTGGCTTCTGGGGAACTGTGTGCAACCCACATTTTATTACCTATGATAATCTGGTCCAGAAAACTTGACACCATCATTATAATACTGCTACAGAAATGATAATGTTGACTCCCATGTGCTTTGCTTTGTGTTCTGGTGTCAGATGCTTCAACATCCATTTGTTTTCTTTTTTCTTAGGCCAACTATGTCTCCTGATATAATTTTAGTATGCTATTATCTGCTTCATTTGTTCTGGGCCTGATTCAGTTCTTTATGATTACTAAAGTTACAACAATTACAGCTAGGTGTACAATGTTTGTTTATAAAATTTGCAAACTTCTGCTGATGTTTCTTTTTTTTACTTATATATTAGAATTTAGCAACACAAAAGGGTGTAAAGTTGTGTCACAGATAAACTCTCTGTAGACTATGGAGTGACATGAACACACTTCCTTTTGCTACCATTGCTTGCAATAGACCTTAAATATATTTTGTTCACTTTGTTTACATAAAATGTGATAAGTGCTTTTCTTGGTTCTGAAAGTTTTTTTTTTGTGAATGTAAAGTTTTGGACTAATAAAAAGTAAATTCTTTTGATAGAAACAAGTAAAATTAATATAAAATATAAAACCATTGCTACAGGCTGTTATAACAATAATTAGTGCACATGATTTCTCTTAGTTAGGTTTAAAACAAGTGAATTATCTTTAATAGTAACTGAGTAAACATGAAAAAAACTTTTGGAAAATGCAGTTGGGGTCCTTTACCATTAGTTGATATTATCAACAAATTTATTCTTACTTTCTGAAATTAGTATGATTTTTAACATGGTATCAGAAGAAAATTTACTCACACATTTTTGCTATTTTCTTTAATGTTTATCGATGGTTAGTAGAGAATAGGAAATTATGTTTTTAACTGCTACACCTTTCCCTAAAGCTTTCTAGGAGGAAGAGAAGGAGAGAACAAAGGAGGGCGAGAATAGAGGACCTGCTTTTACACATAGTGTGATATTGCATGTGTACCTTATGGCATCCAGGGCCTTGCTACGAGACAGCTGGATGGAAGCAGATAAATTTCCACTGCTCTTACGTCTAGTAAGCTGGCAGTGCTAATAGTTCTCTCAATTGCCACAGCAGCAACAATTTATTTCTCTGTGCTCATGCTCTGTAATAATTTGGTTCTCTTTGGGATGGCATATGGTGAGAGAACATGCGCAGAAAGGGTGTACTTAAACACACTACCAGGGATGGTTCATCACGACAGTTACTCAGGCAGTCGGCAAGAAAGCTTCATCTGGAGCACTTCTATATTATATAGTCAGACTGATTATGTAAGTTGTGCTGCTCGTATGTTAACTATGCAGGAGCGCAAATACTCCATTTAGCTTTAGTTGTTCTCTTTGGGATGGAGAAGTTCCAATTTTATTTGAACATTCTGAATTTTTATTAGAAACATATAACCAAGCCTGGGTGTTGGCCAGACCCCGACAGAGCGGATGAATTGTCCAGTAGGCACATAGAATATCTGCCTTTAATTTTAGAGTCCAGCATATTAGGAGTTCATTTAATTGTGTCGCGGATGCCTTATCTAGGATGTAGGGTAAAAATACTGCTAAAGGTGAAAGTAATGTCCCAGCAGTGGAAGCTTTCGCTCTATTGGCTGAATGTCCTTTAGTTTACAAGGACATAGCTGTACACCAGCAGGCTGATCCACAATTCCAAGAATATTTTAATCCTACTCTTAGTGTTTCTTTACCACCACCGTACAAGATGAATAATGATGTACTTTGTTGTAAAGATTGTCAGGGTAAATATAAAATTGTTGTGCCAGAAGTCTTGAAAGATGTATTATTTCAATTTTATAACAATAGTGTTTGTGGCGCTCATCTAGGAATTTATAAGACCTTGCATAAAATTAAGAAATGTTTCATATGGAAGGATATGGCAAATAAAATTAAAGAAAGGGTTAGAAGTTGCCATATAGTAAATTGAGTAAACCAGCACAGGACGTTCATTTGGTTCATTTATCAACAGAGTGACTGAAAAGCCAATGGAAAAGTGATTTACAGATTATATGGGTAGTCTCCACAGAAGTAAGGAAGGAAATGTTTTGCCCTAGTGGTGGTCAATGTCTTTTCACGTTATGTGTGGCCTATTCACACGAGAGATACCACCATCACAAATGCTGTGAAGGCAATAAAAGGATTTATTTCTTGTTTTGAGGTGCTCGAAGTGATAGCATCAGATAAAACCACTTGTTTCATATTAAATTTGTTTTCTACATTTTGTTTTAGTATGGGAGTAAAACATGTCATCACCACACCTTACTGTCCCCAAGCTTCTCATAGTGAGAGGATTAATAGAAATTTAAAAAGTGCCTTAATAGCTTATCATAGCTCTTATCATCAGAATTGGGATAAAAATTTACATTGGCTGCAATTTGCATTGAATGTGCGTGCCATGAGGCTCATCAACAGTGTACATTTAATTTACTTATGTCATTTCCATTGAACTGTCCTTTGGCAAATCTTTGGCACATTAAGGATATTTAGCCTGATTATGCAGAGGAATGGGATATAAGGTGATATGGAATAAGGCAAAAAAATAATTTATGCTGTGCTCGTGGGGCCTTACAAGTAAAATACAATAAGAAAAGAAGACCACCCAATTTTGCAGTAGGTGATATGGTTTATTTAAAAAATTACCCTCGTCATTCTGCTATAAATAAATTGAGCACTAAACTGGTATGTCGGTATATGGGTCCCTGAACAATCAAAAAATTTATTTCTCCAGTTACTGTGATTTTGGGAAACGAGAGCAATGGGTCTGTTAAGAGGGCACATGTTTCCCAGTTGAAGGCATGAAAGGCCTATCCGTGATTTTAATGTGTATTGCCTTGTTAATTTATTTTTTTTTTGGTTGGTTCTGTATGAGTGAAGAAGTGCTTTGTAAAGTATAATTGGATTTTGGCCTTCTTAGATTACCAGTTGGAAATTAATTTGGATCTTGCTTTGACGTTTAGAGGAAAATTTGTTTTCACCCAAAGACAATTATCATTATGTTGTTATAATTCAGTTTGAAACTCCACCCAAGAACTGACACTTCTGTCTGCTGATTATGGTGCAGTGCGAAAAGTTGAACCTAGCATTTTTATGACATGAATGCTGGCTATGAAACATTTTCTAACATCAAACTCCATCTATTAGGAAATGCTTTTCCCCTAGTCATGCAATGTATCCTCTTCTGGGAGGGCGTGACAGTTCATGCTGTGCATCAGACTATTAAAATAAAAGGTATCCTTTTATTTTCCTCTTCAGGGGGGAGACTGTGCCATGTTGGCACAATTTACATAACCTCTGCTTATGTTCACTCTGTTCATCATGTTCTACCTGCTACGCCAGGAGTCACCACTGACTGGACACGTCTTGGCATGTTAATACAGTCACCACAGGAGTGCATTCTTGTCGCCTTGCTGGCTTCATGCCAGGTGTTTTTCTTGCGCTCAGCAGGCAGTCAAAGTCGAGAGAGACAGTCGGCATTGAGTAGTAGTTGTGAGAGGACTCACAATCATCGGAGGCTAGAACCAGCCATAATATAATAACAGAGTTGTCATTAGTATTTGTTGGACAGCAGTAGTACGACTTGGAATGTAAGAAAGAGTCGGACACTTGTATCAGTAAAATCCAGAATACAGCAACAGCTGAAATACACTCATGGTCACATGGTTGGCATGCAGTTTTTATCTTGAAATGCTGTAACAAAGAAAGCTCTGGGCAACTGCCCAATATATAGTGCAATATAGCTTGCTTGTAGAATGCTGAAACACTTTCTTGACATTCAAGTTCTAGTGCCAGTTGTGCTACTGTAGTATTCCTTTACGATGTTAAAACAAGTTAGCCTAGCAAGCATCTCATTATAAGATTTAATTAACTGCTTTGGTGTTCCTGTTTGGATATGGAGAAATCTGCCATTTTCCTAGTCATGTTGTTGGAAGACACCTCGTCCACGTGTGGGATATTTCTTCTCTTCAGCTCCTGCATGTGAGCTCCAGTAATACGCCTGCCAAGTTTCTGCAGGGATTGCCAGGATTACGATGCCACATGGTATTTTCCAGTGAGAGCTGTCCATGTTGTTTCTTTGTATCACATTAGTTTTCTTTGAATATTATTTCTAAATTTAATTACTAGTTTTGGGACTATTCTAAATTACTTTATACCAAATACACTTACTTAGAAGGTAGTATTTATGATTAATGCATGTGTGGGGAAAGATTTGTTAAAGTACTAAGGTGAAATTTGTCACAAATTTAAAACATGGCTGCCTTGGGTTTTATTCTTTATCCCAACTGGACAATGAAAGGCTACAGTAATGTGTTTGTGGTGAATATTTTACATATAACATGTTTCTTGTATTTATTTTCCCCTAATGAAATTACTGTGGGACAGTTTCCATGTAATGGTTTGTCATTAAAGCATGAGAGTGTGTATGAGTATGTTGCTTATGTTAATTCTTCTAAGAATTTTAAAGCTTTATTATTGGCATAATTCAAGTAATTGAATTAGATGCATATTGCTCAGCATATTTAATAAGAATATATATACAAAATATACTAAATTATCAGAAATTATAGTGGAGCATAACTTGTACATTATTAAATTATTTATTCTAGATTGCTCACATTGAGATTTACTAGATCGCTCATATTGAGATTTACACTATCAGTTAATTATTTAAATATATTGTTTATTGAAGAATATATTTATCATTATTAATGTTATTTCCTTGTTTAATTGCTTTACTGTTGGTGCTTCCTAATCCTTCTATTGTACTTATGCATGATCACATTCAGCAATCTCATAACTTTAGTTGCGATCCACGGGTATAGGTTACTCTGGCAGTAATATTCCTTCTGATTCAGAGACAAACACTGCTATTGAATGGCTCCTGTCGTACATTGAACTGTCGTAGCTTATGAGCGCTGATACAAAACATTGAACAGCTCAAGCAATTGACCTCACCCTGATAGCCATATTGATTACTGCCAGCTCTTAACGACTACCGAAGCACATTTTGCGACCCTGATGGAAATTACTGACACACTAGGTTGGATTTTTCGCACCAATTTCTGGTGCAAACAGATATTTTCCATTATTCGGTTACATGTTGTCTTCTTCAGGAATCGTCAAATGGATGTCAACCAGTGTCCTATGTCACATGTACTATCTTCTGGGAAAAACAATTTTCCATATATAAATTGGCAGTGTCAACGGCAGCGGAAAAATTTATATCAATTTTGGAACACCAACATTTTTTTTCAAAATGTGACAACCAAGCCTTAACCTGGGTTCTTTCACGTAACCTTAAAATGGAGAAGCTTGTATGTTTGGTTGTCAAATTGAATGCTTTTAAGATTATAATGTGGCACATACACAGTTCTGACAATTCTGTAGCTGATGCATAGTTGAGGATATTTCAGAAACCATGTGGCAATGGTACACAATGGATCTCGTTAACACTATAAAGGGGAAAGCTCCAGATGTGAAGATCATGATAAGTGGAATGCTACAAAGACATGACAACACACAGAGGGAAATAGTTAAAATAAATAGTAGCTTGAACTGACTGTGTAACGTGAGGAATTGTATTATGTTAGGTGGTACTTTCTGTTTAGTTATAGTGATTATGCCAGAGATGGGGCACATCTCAACTGTAAAGGGTCCTTCCAGTTTAGTGAATCATTTAAGGTTATTTCTTCTGTTATGGGAAATTAACTAAGCATAGCGTGGATGAGGTAAAGAACTATAAACCCGGATATCTAACTCACAATTCCATTACTGCGGTACACGACAACCCATTAAATTTACATAATTGTGATGTAAAGCAAGTTAATGTTAAAAATCTACTTAATATCAAATTGAATCCCTCACAACATAATGTATACCAATATAACAAAGGGAAATGAAAACAATGCCCAAGAGCAAGTAAGTGACTTATGCCAAGGTCTAAAAGTGTTTCGCATGGGCGTTCAATATCTTAGATCAAAGAAAAAAATTCTGTCACACATCCTGAAGGAGCTAAGTGCTGACATTTGTATAATAACTGAACATGGCACAAATAGAAATGAGATTTATAAACTACAAAATTGGTAGTGTATATTACAGGAATATTTATAAAGGGGGTGGGGTTATAATATTTGCAAAACATGAAATTAAAATTTCTCAAATAAGTCTGGAAAGTCTTTGTATTTGAGGTAGCAGGAATTAAAATAATATCTTGTATGGGAAATACAATAATTTTGGTCTGTATAGATCACCTTCAACCTCATCAAGAGAATTTATTTTAAAACTTGAAACAATGCTTCAAATGTTCACAAATAAAGCTACTTATTTATTCTTACAGGTGATTTTAACATAAATGTTAATAATACAAACACTATCTATATAGAATTAACTGAGGTCTATAATATGTACAATATTAAGAACATAGTTTTAGAACCTACTTGTGGTACTGAAAATACATCTTCAGTAATTGATCATGTTTCATACAATATTCTAGTATTCTCTGCTTATGTAATTAATACTCATATCTCGGATCATTATGCACAATTTATACATTTTAGAACCACACAGTAAGAAATAGGGGGCAAAGAAATTAAAATAATCCAGTGTATAAATGAACAAAATATTTGTAATTTGGTAAGCATGCTAACTGCTGAAAGCTGGGAACCTATCTTTAGTAATAATGATGTAAACAGCAAATGGAATAATTTTTACAAGATATTCTGAACTTATTTTGATATTGCTTGTTCATTAAAACAAATAACTACTAACAATATAGAAAAGGAAAGGGTGAAATTTCCCACAGAACTACTAAAGTAAAAAAAGAAAATGAAAGATTTATATGCCCTTTAAAAAAGCACATCTTCCTTATGTTACAAAAATAGGTATAAGAAAGTAAAATCTGAATATCTAAAAAGTGTAAATAATTTAAAACTTGGAACATACAAAGGTAAAATGGAGACATCAAAAAATATTATAAATTTGCTTAGAGTGTAGTAAATGATACAATAAAAAATAAACTGTCGCACAGAAATATTGAATTAAACATCCTAGGTGAATTGATAGAAGACCCTAAAATAATACGCAAAAAATTCAATAACTTCTTTATTTATGTTGCTTGCCAAATATCTGATCCAAATAAGTATGTTTTTTTTTTTTTTTTGTGTGTAGTGTTTAACACCCGCTTTAACTACTTATGGCACTGCAGGCAGTAACACTGATGATACGTGAATGAAGACGAGCACCGGTGGAATGTGATGGCGGGGGAAACCAGAGAACCTGGAGAAAACCAGCCCCAGCACCGCTTTGTCCACCACAAATCTCACATGCGCTTGCTTGGGATGGAACCCGGGCCGTCTAGATGAGAGGCAAGTGGTCTACCACTCGGCCACAGCGCGGCCAAATAAGTATGGTGGTAAGACTGTTGCTTACATATCATTAGGGCTCAGATTTTTAGGTAAATATATATTTTGTTTGCATCCTAATATGAACTTGAAACTGAGTTTAATGTTCTGGATATGTACGCAAGACCAACCATTTTAAGTTTTACTGCACATAAAAATGCATATTTTCTGATTTTTTATGTAAATAAATATTTTTGAATATTCTCATAAATTACACAAAAATTGCATAAAGGAAACATCTTTATAATAATTTTCACATAATTTCATAAAATCACAAAAACGGCAGCAGAATTTTTTTAGCATGTCAATATCCACTTCTGTAATGCTCAATTACTCATGCCAAATGAGGCGATTTGCTGTTAATTATTGGAAGAATTGATAATATGTCAGCTATAATATTCCCTATGTTTGAAGAAAATATAAACATCCTGCTATGAACTTGCAAGATAAGAACAGGAATTCCTCCACTGCCATATGCTTGAAATAAATAAATACTTGTTATTGCTTCACACAACCCATCTACTTGTTAAACTGTACGGTCAATTCACAATTTGTCATTTGTGAATCCGCAAAATTTAGACAGCCTTCTAGTTGTGTTGGGAAGTTACATATCGACAGTTTTGACTTCACAGTGATTTAAACATGACCAGAGTGTTTTTTTTGTTTTTAGTTATTTTTTATAGTGTTTAATGCCTGCTTTTACTACTTGTGGTACTATGCCCAGAGTGAAAAGTAGTGTAAGTTATCATGTGCAACAATATGCTGTGGAATTTAAGGATATTCTTAGTTCTGATGGTAAAATCCTGTATTGTCAGCCATGTGATAAAGCCATAATGGCAGACCAACGTTCGCAAGTGATATAACATTTAAGTGGTAACAAACATAAGGCAACTATTTTGCACTTTACAAAAAAACAATCTTTTAATAATGATCCAGTGCCAAGTACTTCAGTAGGGCCTTCTAAATTTTCAGTGTATTGTGAGGATTTGTGCACAGCATTAGTTTCAGCGGACACACCCATTTCGAAAGTGAACCAACCTCATTCCTGAACATTCCTGACAAATAACCAAATATTGACACACCTAATGAATCAACTTTGAGAAAACATTGCCTTCTCAAGTGCTACGAAGAACTGTGACGTATGTTTGCAAAATTTACGCTAATGAAAAATATGGGTGAGCGTAAATGAAACTGCAGATTCTACTGGCAAGAAAATTGGAAATATTGTTATAGGGGTATTGAAGAATGATTCCAAAATTTCAGTCATCTTTTCTATTGACCTGCCAAGACATGCCATGTGACTGTTGCCACATTATTTGATGAAGAAATACAGATATTGTGGCCAAATGGTGTACAGTATGACAATGTTTTGTTATATTTGACTGATACTGCACCATATATGAAAAAGGCAGCAGCAGAACTTGCAGTTAGTTATCCTAAAATGATTCATGTTAAATGCGTTGTGCTTGGATTGCATGGAATATGTGAGGAAATTAGGGTCATGTATCATGACACTGACAAATTTATTTCTAATGGGAAGTCTCCTAAAAGAACTGACATTTTTCACAACAAAAATCCGAACACTCCGCTGCCTCCTGCACCTGTGGTGACTCGCTGGAAAACATGGTTGGCTACGCAGAAAACCTGCATGGGTTTGTTGCTGTCATAACGGAACTTAGTTGTAAAGATGCCAGTTCAATTAAAATTCTTCAAGAACTTTTAAGTGACACTATTAAGAAATGACTTAGCATACAGTTCTGCAAAGTTGTGTTTCCTCGTGATTCCATAAAGAAACTCGAATCAGTAGGAATACCTTTGAGGGAAGCCGTTCAAGTAGTTCAGGACGTGGAAAAAAAACTGAATGTTCTTTCTGGACATGCAGCACAAAATTTAAAAACAAAATGTAAGGAAGTGTTCGAAAATAATAGTGGATTTAACATAATGTATAACATTTCAAATGTGTTGGATAGGCAATATGAAATTATTGATGTGAGTCTGAGTGACATTCCATGTTACAATTACACTTGATTTACTTCTTGTGACGTGGAGTGATCATTTTCAAAATCCAAGGCACTTTTTTGCGACAATCGTCAATCTTTCGGGATGTAAAATTTGAGGAAGCATATGGTTGCATACTGTAACTCTACAGTACTTGGTGATCCCTTCCAGGAATGATGTCTGGTGGTACCATGTACTGTCTATTAGATCAGCCGTTCAGATCTTTATAAAAATATTTAATTTGTTTTTAGCACATATTTTTAACATTTTTAGTTAATAAAAAATAAATATATCTCAAGTTTTTGGCACCTAAAAATTCTAGCCCTACATATCATCTTCTGGTCTTCAAACCAGTCACAGAAGATGAAATTAAAAATTTAATTAACAAATTAGGAAATAAACACAGTTGTAGGTGGGATGAGATCAGCTCACTTGTATTAAAATGATGTAAAGTAGCCTTGATTAAGCCACTGATTTATTTAATTAACTTCTCCATATAAAAAGGAAAATTACCAGATATATTAAAACTAGAAATAGATAAGTTAATGTTCAAAGAAGATAAAAAAAATTATATTAATAAATACAAAGTGAATCACCTTAACCTCCTAAATTACAAACATTTTCGAGAGAGTAATATTATCTTGACTAATTTCCTATCTTGATAGATACAATGCAATGAAAAACTTTCAACATGGCAAAAAAATCTACCATTGCTGCTATCAGTCAGTTTATTCAAACAATAGTAGAAAAGGTAGAAAGTAACAATATGGTTAGCATCCTATTTTTTTATTTAACCAAAGCAAAATAGAATCCAAATAGAAACAATGAAATATGGGGTACCCCACAGCATAGTTTTGGGTCCATTATTATTATATTATATGTGAATGACAATACTGCATTGTTACCTATGCTGATGATACTACAGCTTTCTGGAAAAAAGCAGAGAAAGAACTCTATATCTTCACTTTTCAATTATTTTGAAACTTTGAACTTGAAATGTAATGTCCAAAAAAACAATGATAATGGGATTCAGTAGGTCAAATAAAACTTTATACAATGTCATTTTGCAGGTTTAAAATATGGTAGTTCAAAATGTTAACACACACAAATTTTTAGGCATTAAAGTAAACAACTGTTTAAAATGGACAGAACATATAGGCTATATGTGGTGTTACTAGCAAATTAATATATTTACTGAGTTATTTCCAAAATATGGTGATGTTTAAATTTTAAAATTAATACACTTTGGATGCATCTATCCTTACCTAACATATAATGTGGAAATATGGTGGGAGGCCAGTAAAACTAAGATGAAATCATGGGATTCATGTAAAACTGCCTTTATCAACAATAAGCTTTTAACCATTTATTCTCTGTATGTTTATAGAACTATACTATATATAACAGATAAGCGACCATTAATAAGAAATAATCAAGTGCACAACCATTATGCAAGAAATACCTGCAACCTCTTTAGATACACAAATAAAAGTTTCACTAAAAAGGATGGGTACAAGGGGGCAATTTTATTCAACAGGTTACAAGTAGCACTAAAAAAAATTAGCCAATGCCAAAAAACACGATTCAAACATAGCTGAAAGAATATCTCATTATTAAGTGTCTTTAATTTACATGAATTATAAATAGTACATTGTAAGCAGCGGTATGTATGTATGTACGAGGGGCATACTGAAAGTCATGAGCAACACTGTTTTACAATCTTATTTATTTTTAAGCCAAACCAAATACATCATCATAATCTACAGACTTTCTTTCACTTTTCGACATAGTCTCCATTGTTTGGCACACATTTTTCCCATCGTTCTACAAATTTGAAAATGCCCTTGTGACAGAACTCTGTTCCAGCTGCCCGCAGACCCTGACGCACTGCTTCCCGAATATCCTCCAGCGTCTCGTATCGCTGGCCACGCATCTGCTCCTTCACAGAACCGAAAAGATGGTAGTTGGAGGGTGCCAAGTCGGGACTGTAGGGAGGATGTGGAAGAGTTTCCCACCCTGATGCACTGATCTTCTCCATAGTGGCACGGACAGTATGCGGACGCGCATTATCCTGTTGAAGGATGATCCTCTTTCCAGGGTGTTTATCACGCAAAGCCTGACGGAGCTTCAGAAGTGTCTTGATGTAGCAGGCAGAATTTATGGTTTGTCCAGGTTCAAGAAAGTCAACCAGAATGCAACCTTGTGCACTTCCCTTAAATTTTCCTACAGACTGCACTGTCTTCGCTTTCTTCTTCGATGGTGAGTTCAAGTGGTGCCATTCCATACTCTGACGTTTCGTTTTTGGCTCATAGTGATGGAACCAGCTCTCATCTCCAGTCACAATACACGTCAAAAGTTCATCACCTTCATTATGAAATCTCTGAAGAAGGTTTTGTGCAATGGTTCTTCTCTGATGTTTGTGGTCTTCAGTCAATAAACGGAGGACCCAACAGGCACAGACCTTTCGATAACCCAAGCTGTGGATCATTTCTTGCAATGCACTATGTCCTATTCCAAGTTGCGCAGCAATTTCATTCACAGTGAAACGCCTATCTCCTGTAATGAGCTCATCAACTCTTTCCTTGTTGCGTTCTGTAGAGGCAGTTCGAGGACGCCCGCTACGAGGCGCATTTGCAGACTCGTGTTTCCATCTTTGAAATGTTTCACCCATCTTCTAACACTGCTGACACCTCCATACGCACGTTGAAGTCTGAGATGAATTTCAGGAGCAGATTTTCCTTCTTTCACAAGGCATTCAATGACAGCACGTGTCGAAACGAAACATCAATGTCAGCCATTTTTCAAACACCGTCTGTGGTCACATGATAGAAGCTAATGACGTCACAATATGTCAACATGTGGCTTAAAGTCTGTAGATTACGATCCTGCAATTCGTTTCGTTACATTGTAGAAATTTAAATTTTTACAATGGGTTGCTCGTGATTTTCAGTATGCCCCTCGTGTGCGTGTGCGTGTGCGCATGTGTGTGTGTGTGTGTGTGTGTGTGTGTGTGTGTGTGTGTATGTATGTATGTATATAATGCATGTTATGTAATAAATTACCTGTCCGGTGGCAATTGTACAATATACACAAGATTTACTGGATCAATAAAGTGTTGCTTCTGTTATTATTATTATGTTCTGATCCTGTACTTAATGTAGTGAGTCCTTTGTTTGCATCATTGTTTTCTAACAATTTCCCTTTGGCAATTTCTTCTCCCAAGGAACCTCAACAGAAGAATCCAGATTTGAGACAGTTGTGAACATTGGCGGATTCATGTTCCGTTTTGCCAGGTTATTTTTTTCATATGTGACTTTGTGCTTTTTGCCCTCAGCCAAATGTCCCATTCAAATCATTTTTCCTAAATCTTTGGTTTCACTGATTCTGCAATATTTTCGCAGATCTTCAATAGAGGTTCAATTTATTGGTCTGTAAGATTAAAGCTTGAATCCAACAACATTTTTGTTATAAATATATGTACAAGGATATTTCTGACTTTGTTAAACGTTGTATTGTGTGCAGTACAATCCATTGTGAAATACCAAGGTAGGACAGCTAAGTTCCAAAGTAGCAATGTACCCAATACAAAGGATGTCTTTGGATTTACCACATACTACTTGAAAACACCAAAAATTAATATTAGTGGATGTGCTTAACAAATTCATATAGGTTCAACCTATTTGAGCCCAGGCAGAATTTAGGTGCATTAATGTTTTACAACATATTTTTGTAAGTTTCAGTCTCCACAAATTCTAGTTTCGGACAATACATCATATTTCCAGGATTTTTTTGTTTAATTTCAGCATCCAATTTACTCCTATCATTGCACTATCCTATCAGGTAATGGCAGAGTTATACTCCTGGTTTCAAGTTAACAAACTGGTAATAAATGAAAGCAAAACTACTGCGATATCCTTCCACATATACCAAAATAAAGCACATCTTGAACCCCAAATTTATTATAACAATCTCAACATTATATATAGGAAAGCTACACAATTTCTGGGAATCATTTTAAATGGGAACTTAAAGTGGAAGAACCATATTGAAAAGTTAGCATCTAAATTGAGCTCAGCTTGCTACTTACTAAGATCTATTAAAAATAAGGTAAACTTAAATATCCAAAAGAATGTTTACTATGCAAATTTTCACAGCCTAATGCGCTATGGCATAATTTTCTGGGGAACATGTTATGAGAGTGAACAAATATTTATACTACAGAAAAGGGCAATTAGAATAATAAGTGGCAAGGACAGTCAGTGCTCATGTAGAGCTCTTTTCAAAGAACAAAAAATATTGCCTCTTAATAGACCCATCTCTATTCTTCCTACCTTCTCCACCATATTCGAAAAGGTTGTCCATTCTCAACTTATTTCCTATCTAGAACATTTTAGCAAGTTAAACAAATCCCAACATGGATTCCGGGAAATAGCTCTACAATATCTGCCCTAACTAAATTGGTAAATGATGCTTCGAAAATGATTGATGATAAGCAACAGACTGCCATATTAATTTGCGACAACTCAAAAGCTTTTGACTGCGTATGTCATGATATATTACAAAAAAAATTGGAATTCTATGGTATAAAGAACATAGCATTAAGGTGGTTTGTAAATTATCTCAAAGATAGGAGACAGAAGATAGTTATAAATAACGAAATTGGTACGGTCCAATCTAATTGGAATCAAATAAAAACAGGAGTCCCACAAGGTAGTGTTTTGGGACCTCTACTGTATATAATATACACTAATGACCTTCCTAACTGCATAAAGGGAAATACAATTATGTATGCTGAATGACACGTCTATCTTGCTAAATGGGTGTAACCTTGAGGAGTTACAGAATAATGCAGAAGAGACAACTACTCGGCTAAAGAATTGGTTTTCGAGAAATGGATTGAAGCTAAATACCTCTAAAACCTCCATTATGCAGCTCAGCACTCAAGAAAAAAATTGTGAGAGTCTCAGGACTAATTTAGTCAATCATAAAGAAAGTGCTAAAATCCCCGGTGTCTTTTTAAACAAACAATTAAAATGGGACGATCATATCCATTATTTGTCCAAAAAACTATCCAGTGCATGCTTTAATATGAGCTGCATAGCTAAAATAACAAACCTCGAAACAAGAAAAGTAGTTTACTTTAGTTACTTTCACTCGATAATGACATACGGAATAATACTATGGGGAATCTCGACAGGATGGGAATCAATCTTTAAAAGTCAAAAGAAAATAATCCGTATAATGACACAAACAGGGACAAAAGAATCTTGCAGAAATCTGTTCAAAAAATTGAAAATTCTAACACTACCATCCCTATTCCTATATGAAATAAATAAATAAATACATACACGCAAACTTTGATGCCATGTATAACTCGCAAACAAGCATAATTATGGAACAAGAACAAAAAATAAATTAAAACTATCCATGCATAGGTTACCACTATACGAAAAAAGTCCACTGTATGCCGGAATAAAAGCTTATAACAAACTACCAACTAAAATCAGGGAAATAAAAAACAGGAATTGTTTCAACAAAGCATTGAAAAACCTATTAATTGACAAAGTGTACTACTCAGTCACTGAATATATGAATGACGAATCTTTTTAACTTTTTTTCGTTCTGTAAGTTACATATTACATTATTGTTCTTAGGTTAGTACCATAACAGTTAAACACTGTTTGTATATATATACTGTATATTGTCAATTGATATTTATTGTAACTTAACTGTTAATTGTTCTTCATACTTGACGAGTCACCTGTTTATGGAGTCTTTACTCATTTATTGTAAGCGTATGTGACAATAAAGCATCTTATCTTATCTTGCATATTGATATTGGAGACATTAACTTATATTAAAAAAATGTACAATCAGTTTGAAATAAATCAAAACCTCCATCAATATAGCACTCGACAAAAGGATGCACTACATGTTCAGTTCTGTAGAACTAACATAACTAAAAATAATGTAAAGAATTTGGGTATTAACTATTTAACATATTGCCTCAGAATATCAAAGTAATTACTAAAATCCACAATTTTAAAAAATGTTTAAAATGGTTCCTACTACTGCATACATTTTATTCCATAGATGAGTATGTATCATATTGCACAGATACCATGAGTTAATAAGTCTGTGTTATAGTGTACATTCAAAATATAATGTGAATTTACTAGCTCTTAATAACTTAATGATGTGTAATTGAAAATTGTTTACTGTCTTTATCATCTTTCTACAGTACTACTGTACACATGTATAAAGTTAGTGAAATATTTATACCATTGACATGTCCTAATAACAATGTAAATTGTTCTAAAAGGATTAATAAACATAAACCCTCCCATATGGAACACGTGAATCAGAATTTAAAGGCTACATTACTAGATTTCATTCCATGAATCATAATTTCAAGATATAGGATACTTCTTTAGCACTCTTTCAATTTGCTCGCTCGCACGCACGCACACATGCACAGAAAACAATGTATCCTTTCAGTTAGAGGACTGTGTTACAGGCAAATTGACACTGGCACTTCACAATTGAAATCTGTCCAGGATTAAAGTGCCTCCCTTAACATAATGTTTCACAAATCAGACTCTGTTCATCAGGGTGTTCTAGGTGTTTTTTCTACCTGCAGGCTGAGTGCAGTTAAGTGAGGGAGTTTTGGTCTCTTTCAGGTTAGTGACCAAGGCTTTTTTTGCATTTTTGGGTGGATCACATTTTTCTTTATTGTAATGCTGTACTTTTTTTGTTGTTGCTTGTGTTAGCTGCTTAGTAACAGTTCCAATCAGGTTTGTGATTATGATTTCAAACATTGCCTCAGCTTCTGGCCTTCTGGTGTTTCCATGATGGCACACGGTGGAAGAACGTCTGCAGAATGGGTGCACCAAAACACTCTCCTAGGGAAGCTCTTCAAGGAGTTGGCAAGAAACATTATACAGGGTAATTTGAATTATTGTTGGACTACTGAGCCATCAGGGCAACATTTCAGCTTTCTAAATTCTACTTCATCCTTTTATGGATTAACCTGGCTAAATTACCAACCTTTTACCCAGACTCAGTGAGTAATTTTCTTTTTTCTTTTCACTAATTATTACTAGCCTGAAGCCAACACACTTTTATTGCATATTCTGAATGCTTGTACATATTGTAATTATTTGAGAGCACTGTGATACTTTATTTGAATTGTGGACTTTCTTTCAGTTTTCCTATTTCACTTTGATAAAGATATAAATGTGAATATATTTACTTTACTGTTTGGCTGTGTTATATCTTATTACTGATATAATAAATGAGAGTTGTTTATGGCTGAGGCTTTTTTTCTACAGTTGTAAGTACAGGTTCAGAAAATGCACCTTCATACTTCTTTGTGTTCAATCCTATGTGACACAAGTAACTTGTTTAGAGAAAAGCAAAATATATTAACATTTAGCCGTGTACAAGTAAATGTTATATAATAATGAAAGTCTGCATTACATGAGAGAGCAGATATAAATAGCATGTTACAGACCTGAAAAATCATAAAAAGTAATGTGAGTGTATATCACATTTTTTTATTCCTCTGAAACAAACTTTCAAAGCTGCCAAATTATTCTGCCTAGGACATGCTATATTTGACAAAAGTAAAAAAACTACAACATTTCTAGAGTATAAACTTTGCTGTTTAAGTTATTTAAACATAAAGTAAAGAGATTGAGGATATCTCTACAACAATTATTACCTTCCCGAATGCCAACGAAAGCTTGAAAGAACTGTGACAGGTATGTAAGAATGGAAAGTCTATCTGGAACTGGGTACTCCACCATATCCTCTGGGTCCAAAAGTGCCGGAATTCCCAAATATCTTTCTGCTGTACGGAAAGCCAGTTCATTGTTGCCATAAATGTCATTTTTGTCAAGACTATCAAAGTCACTGCAATCAATACCAAAAAGCATTAAAAACAATATCTAGCAAGTAAATACATAACCTATATTCTAAAAACACTACAAATATTCATGAGTATTCTCTCAAAATATTTGAGTTACAAAAAATAATGCAAAATACAATCAGGAGTATTGATCTACTAAGAAATACACTCATGTATTTTCTATCATCTATTAAATATAACTCATGCAGCAACAAGTATTATAATTGCAATAGTTGGATTTATTAAATTTTCCTATGAGTGTATTGCAGAGAAATATATTTTTACACAAAAACATGTTTTGTTCACCTTTATGCTAGCATTCAATATCTTAATCATGTTCATTACCACCTATGGAAATAAATTATAATACTGTTATCAATTTTGCAATTTTTTATCAGGAATAGGTCATGAAAGCATGTGATGCTGACAATAAATGGAAAGTCACAGTTAACAAAACTTGATATGCTTAAATTATCACATTTCTGCTCAAATTTCCCAAATTGTCAGCCACAACAAAGTTTCCATTGTAAGTAAACAAAAAATATTGTATAAAGTGGAAAGTCAAAATAACTTATGTTGGAATGTATCAACAACTTTTTAAACCACCCTTGCCCCCCTCTCTCTCTCTCCCCCTCTATCTCACTCTATCTCCCTCTCTCCCCCCCTCTCTCACTCTATCTCCCCCCTCTCTCTTTCTATCTTCCCCCTCTCTCACTCTCTTTCTATCTCCCCTCTCTCTCACTCTCTTTCTATCTCCCCTCCCCCTTACCCCCTTCCTCCCTTCCCTTCTCTCCCCCTTACCCTCTTCCTCCCTTCCCTTCTCTCTCCCTTACCCTCTTCCTCCCTTCCCTTCTCTCTCCCTTATCCTCTTCCTCCCTTCCCTTCTCTCTTCCTTACCCTCTTCCTCCCTTCCCTTCTCTCTCCCTTACCCTCTTCCTCCCTTCCCTTCTCTTTCCCTTTCATCTCCCCCATCTCATGCTCTCATCTCTCCTCTCTCCTTTGTCTCTCCTCTCTCTCACTCTCCCACCTCCTATCTCATTTGCCTTTCCTCTCTTTTCTGTCATTCCTCTCTCTCCTCTCCCTTTTCCCTCCCCTCTCTCTCTCTCACTTTTTTATCATTTATCTATTATTATGACTAGTTTATGGAAATCTCTTTCCCAATGCCAGTTAGGCAGTCACAGATGATGTTAATAACTAGACAAAAGGGGAGGAGAAAAAGTGTTTAAAAATTGTTCATTTATCCCAAAATAAGATGCATCTATTGTTAACTATCAATTTAAGCATATTTTTATCAGTAGTAAAACTCATTATATATATTTATAAGTGAAATGGAAAAAGTGTAAAATAGCTGCAGTACCAAATACTGATCTGTAAATATGCTAAATGAAAGAACAGGTGACCAAAAGAGAGACAATATTTACCTCTTTGAGAATCACTAGTTAACTCATCCAAATGTTAAGACAAATTGACATATAAATGTCAACTGGAACAAATCATTGCAAAATTCAAACATTCATTAATCTGAATGGGTAAATTACAAACAACAAATTTTGAAATGGAGAGAAATCAAAATTCCAAAAACCTAAACACAAGCCAAAATTAATAAACTAGCCACCCCCCCTCAAAAAAAAAGTAAGGTAGAGGAAGGTCGAGTAAGTTGAGGAGAGTCTAAGATGACGAATTGTTAGTTTCTCCAAAAGCTCTATAAATGGCACGATGTGTTACTGTGTCCTTAGAGTGCCTCTGCAGGCATGACAGTTGAACTAGACTTGTTTAGACATTTTGTTTATTTGAGAATGGCAGTTTGGAAGTGGACGCTGCTTCTGTAACAGTTTTTCCTACAGAAAAAATAAGCTTCATGTACGTAATACTTTTATATTAATGAAGATTAGTTGATTCCTCTTAAGCCTTATATATTTAATGATGCTTTGAAACAGATTTAATGCAATTATTTTCTAAGATATCATGCATGTTTAAGTTTATAACCAAAAAGTCGACCAAGGTTAAGATGACAAATTTTGCAGAGGCTAAGATGGGAATTTGTCATCTTACCCTCCTCTCTCTATTGCTATTCTTTCAATTACTTTGTTGTTACATTGTCATATAATTTTAATTGCAGACTCATAATAAACATGGGGAAAATGTTTATAAGGAAGACAGAGAGACAAAAATGGAGCAAGGAATCAATGAAAGAGGCAGTGCAGCATGTAAGTCCTGTTAATGCCACCGCTAGGAAGTTCAACTTCCCTGAAGCTACTTTATGTCGATGTATAAAAAAGTATATAGAAGAGGTAAGCTGTCATTTTATTTATATTTAAACATATTTGGAATTGTCATTTAACCAAATATTTTATCTATACCTATATAATTAAAATTAAACAATAAACTTTTTGTTGTTTAATGTTTCAGCAATCTCACAGTAGACAGAATAATGTACACTGGTTGTTTCATTTCAGGATTTTCCACAAAATGCTGGAAGATTCAATAATACATTTAATGATGACCAGTTGCAAGAATTGTAGAAATATGTCATCAAATTGGACAGAAGATCTTTTGGACTAACAAGATCTGATTTTGCTCAAATTGTACAGAATTTAAGAAAATAGAACACAGATGCAACAGACAAAAAGATTTCATTCAAAATTTCATAACATGGTTCAATTTTTCTTTTTGTAAACCAAAACCTACGTCGGCAGCTAGATTGGCTGAATTTAATAAAGTAAATGTAGAGGAATTCTGTAGTGCATATCGAGAAATAAGAAAAAATACCAATTTGAGCCACACCAAATTTTCAATATTGATGAAACAGGGTGTTCAACTGCCCCCACAAAGGAAACACCAGTACTGAGCCCTATTGACAAAAGAAGGGTAACACAAATTTCCTCTGCTGAGAGAGGAACAAATGTCAGTGTTGCTTGCTGTGTTAGTGCCACAGGTCAGTTCATACTTCCATTTTTTATTTTTCTGAGAGTTAGAATGCAACCTGCTTGTGTACCACCTGGATCTATTGGAGTTGGCCATGAATCGAGCTGGATGAATGCTGAGAGCTTTGTAAAATGGCTGGAAGATTTCATTAAACAAGAAATCCAATCCTTTTGTGTATGGGTAATCATAGTTTGCATGTCACTTTGGAAGCTGTTACTCTCTGCAGAAATAATTTTATAGCTCTTCTAGGTTGGATGTGTCATTTTACAGACCTCTGAAAACTGCCTATGGTAAAGCTTGTTCTGACTATTTAGCTAATCATCCAGGCCATGTGATAACAATACAAGTGATTGCAAGACTGTTCAACATTATGCTTAGCAAAACTGCATCTTTCAATAATGCAATCAAGGGCTTTAAAGACTCAAGAATTGAACTATTAAATTCACAGGTGTTTAGTGAGGAAGACTTCGCGCCATCACTAACAGACAATGCCATCAATGAAATTCCTTTGGAAACAGATGCTTTACACGGAATATCAGCAAACCCAATTGCAGAATTTGCTGTGCAACCAGGGCTTTCATCTACTTCTTTTATCTGAGCAGAACCTGTACAAGAGCCATCAATAATATCTACAGCTACCTCTTTTTTACATTCTTTACCCGGAGCAGAACTTAATAAATTACCAATGCTTTTATCTAGCTCTGACTCTACATCTACCTCTGCTTTACTTCCATTATCCCAAGATGCATCTAAAGGGGGTCCAAGAAAACAAAGAAACAAGCTGCCATCTTTACGCATAACCAGCACACCTGTGAAAAAAATCTCTGGAAGAAAGAGAAGAAGATAAGGAGAAGAAAAAACAAGAAAGAAAAATGAAGAGGAATGAAAAACTAAAAGAGAATATGAATCCAAAGATCCAAAACGTAAACTTACATTCGGCAGAGCTTTCGCAATGAGAAAAAGAAAGAATCCTGGAATAGACTTCTGCAACTCATCTTCAGTCCATCAAAATTCATTATGCAGATAGTGATTCGGATTATGCGGATAAAAGAAACTGCATAACTTGTGGAGAGATTGGACAGACAGAAATGTGGTATCAATATTTTTGATGCAAAGAGTGGGCACACTCAGTGTACAGGCTTAAATTACAGGGAAGAATTGGAGAAAACTTATATTTGTGACTTTTGTGATAAAATATATTTGTTTTGAATATTACTTTCTTTCAATTCGTCATCTTACCCACACCCCGATGTCATCCTACCAGCACTGTAGGGTAAGTTGATAAATGGTACTATTATGGATAAAAATAGGTCTACTTGAAAAATCCTTAGTTATAGCAAATGTCCAAAAGTGTGATTCTAAAGGGTATGATTGGAGTAATCATATTTCCATAAATAAACTATTACACTTGAAATTAAAGGGCAAAAAAGTCATAATAAACCTTAATGTCATCTACTTACCTGATTTTCCCCAATATATAAGCTTTATTATAATTAAAAGCTTCTTAAACCAACCACTTTGATTCTGGTGTTCTTTAAAAGAACATCAACTCAATACCTTCAAAATATGCCAAAATCTGAATCGTTCAGAAGAATTTGAACAAGATAAATTTTAATTAGATAGCCCAGCACACCAATAAGTCTCACTTCCACTCTTGACACCAATTAATTGTCAAACATGAAGTTGTCAACTTAAGCAATTCTTCGAGTCATACAAGACATAATAACACTATTAAAGCAATAACAAAATATAGAATATAAATAAGAAATTAGTGTAATAACAAATTCAGTCCTCAGGTAGAATGGCTGACTGTATAGGTACTTGTGGAAGTGCCCCAGAGCCTTCACCACTGCCAGGAGCTCTCACAAGGTAATGTATTTAGTTCTCTTCTGCTTTAGAGACCGTCTTGCTGTAGTAGGCTATAGCCTGATCCTCACATCCTGTACCTGGGATAGATACCAATGGTGGTGTCGCTGGCATCAGTGTCCACAATAAAGTCCTACCATGTTGTGGAAATAAAATAGGTGCAATGCAGAGTGCTCACTTAAACACTGGATCACACTTTGTGTCTCTTCTGACCATGAGTAAGACTGGCGTTCTTCCATCAGATGAGTGAGGGGTTTTCCAATGTTAGAGAAACCTTACCTCTGTTACTGCTTGAGCCTTCTCTGGGTCCATGGTCACCCCATATGGCGAGACTATGTGCCTTCCAAATAGTTCACCTCCTTACAGAACAGTTGGCACTTATTGTATTTAACTTCAGGTTAGCTGCCTGCAGCCTTTAGAGTATCTTGGACAAGTTTTCAAATTTGTGGCCTACAATGCTGATGTCAAGAAATAGTAGGCAGGCTTGTAAGTCAACCCTCTTATCATTGATTCCATGAGGTGCTGGAAGGTTCATGGCCAAAGCCCTTGGCCAGTCGAGAATGCTGTCTTCTCTTTGTCTAAGGCCACTTGTCTGTATCCTGATTTCAAGTACAAAGTCGAGAACCAATAGTCACCAGAAAATGTGTCCAGGGTGTCGTCAACCTGGGGTAAAAGTAAACAAGAAGAAGAATGGTAATCCATGCAAAGGCATAGACCACCATTCTTCTTTTTCTTCACCAAGACTACAGAGGAGGCCCAAGAGCTGTCTGACTCTTCAATGATTCCCCTCTCATACCTCTGTCGGTTAGTGGTTGCCAGATAGGTCGGGCATCGCCAGTGTTGATTTTAGGGTGTACTAATTCACTACTGCCATAATCCTATTCTCTTTGCTGAAGACAGACTGGTAACAGCTACATACTGTGAACCAATCAGATGGGCAGCCATCCTCATCAGCAAGTCTTTCGGCCAGGACCCTAGGTCCTGGTTAGTCGGAACCATTGCACAAGAATATATGTTCTGCTGGCTCACATTTCCCTAGCTCCATCCCAGCCTGGATATCCTCATCTTTCCAATGGGTTCAGCAGCTTCACAGACACTTCCTCTCGATTTTGCATTGTCTGAGCAATGAATAATCCATTCAATAGTGTCTTTCAGTCCAATACAAGGTCTTTGACCATGCCCTCCAGGTGTGCCTTCACCACCATCTTTCTTGCAGGCCAACTACATTGTCTCTTAGATCACCCTGCAGATCCCCAGATGTTCGTGGGGGATCCGGAGCAACAGCTTGTCTTGGCCATGGCCAATGTCGACTGTCACTTTGTAACTTCTGAGGACATCCAGTCATAGGATCACATCCATGGCTACCCTCGCGATGAATACCTACAGTCTAACAGTGCTCCAGCAATGTTAGCCTGTGTCAACTCCAGCAGGGCTGTCGCCTGATGCCATCAATAGTTGTTAAGAGTCCACTAGATGTTCCATGTTGGCAAGCCTTTTTCCACATTAGCAGCACCTGTGTCTACTAATATTGACAGAGCCTTTCTTGTATCCAACTGTCAACGATGAGATTGTATCCATACTTCTGCCCGTCACTTTAGGGGGCAGTTAAGACAGCCCCAACTGGCTCCTCACAATGCCAATCCTTACTCGTTTTCTGCCTGATGGTCAGCTTGGTGTGGACAGGTATATGGTTTCCTCTTCGGTTGACCATTGATTGTGGGTGGCGTTGGCAGTGAATTGTTAGTGAAAGACTTCAAAGGGGCTTATTCCATTAAACTTGGGTGTTTGGCGCATGTGGATGTTGTGGCATGTCCTGTTATCTCAAACTTCATACCTTTCAGCCTTCTATCGAGGATCTTTTGCACCATCGTGTTTAGTTCTTTGGCGCTTCCATTGAATCTTCTATCCAGGGCACTAAGTCATTTGTTATGGTCTTTTATGATCCACCTTCTCCTCATGATTTTCCACTTTCGCCCCAAGTTCTTCCATGTTCTTCTCCATGATGGCCAGTCTTTCATCAATTTTGTTCACTATCTCCTTCTTCAGGTTCTTCATTCAACATTTCATCTTCTCTTGCAGCTTGTCCGTGCTGGATTCCATTTTTCCCTCCATCACAATCACTATTTCAGTTCTCAACTTCTCCATTTCTGATTCCATTTCTGTTTTCATTTCATCCATTTCAAGTTGCATTTTTGCTTCATTTCCATCCCACATTTAATTTCTGTCTTTATTTAATTTATTTCGGTAAGTAAAGTTTTCACCATGTACTCCATCCTGATGTTAAATCACTAGTGACACCAGTGCAACAAAATCTCTGTTTCTACTACTGCTCACTGCAAATTTCCCATCGAAACTGACTCTAGGCACACTTTGCTCTCCTTTTTATACCTGTCAGTCACATGGCAGGAGATTTCCAGAGGCCATCATGTGTGCAAAGCACTGCAGGTATCACAAATACACTCAGAGTTCAGCAGGGTATAGTCACAATAGGTATGTTATGCAATAGAATATTCTAGTTATATACAATAAGATATATGCACAGCGTGTGTTTTATACAATCCAATGCAGGTTGTAAATGCAGGTATTGTTAAAAAATGAATTATGATCAGTAAATTGCTAGCCTGACAATTTAGCTGAAAAAAAAAAAACATTAGCTATGAAATATTAAAATAATTAACTCACATAAGTTCTGGCCTGAAGTGATGTATAATGGCACAAAATGCTAGGCCATCTCTCCAAGATGAAGTCATATTATCAACTTTCACTCCATTGTAACCCTGTGTCACCTTTTTACACCATGCCTCTAGGGCTTTCATACCACGTTTCTCTCCCATATTGTCGCTGATATGAACTGAAATAAAGAAAATAATGCAAAATTAACAAATCATGCATACAAATAACTGTAGTTGGCATTTATAGTAAGAAATATGCTCCTAGCATTCAAATTTATGCACTTTGAGAGGTGAAAGGCTGAAACATACTTATGCCAAATTGCATTTGCATTTATAGAATGGCTTCCAGAAAATTGATCTTAGTCAACAGTACTGGAGGAACAGCAAGAATAGGCATAAGCACATAACAGAATTAAAGAAAGAACATAAAAAAGCAATGTCTGTATGAATCTGTTCTCTACAGATTTGGTGTCTTCTCTTATTCCAGTTTGATGTTTAATGTTATATAGCTATTGGTTATGAAACTGATAACTATACTTCAGATATGAATGCAGATAACTATTCAGGAAATAAGGCCCAGATGTATAGCCTTATTTAACATAAAAACTATGTGTGAGACAAACAGGTTTAATGTATATCAAACAAAAAGAAGTATTTTAGACAGTGAAGCACCATAATTAAATTTAAATGTAATGAGTCACCTATTTACACTTTTTGCTCCAAATTTGCCTTCGTTTGGGAAGACTGGTTTCAGGGTACTTAAACTCTATCTTCAGTTCCAGGGATGACTGACGCTACATGCAACAGGTGTTGTGTTGCCCTCAACAGCGGGGATCTCAAAATTCATCTTCTTTGGTGATAAAGATATTTGTGCAGCATCATCTTAAAATATGCAAAATCTCCTACCTTGTTGTCTGCCATCTTGCTGCCTGTTGCATCTGCGTTACCAAAGAAGAAGACTCTCTTATGAATTTTGAGATCCCCGCTGTTGATGACAAGAGTAGAGGGCAACACAACACCAGGCTGCACACAACCACCTGTTGCATGTAGCGTCAGTCATCTCCAGAACTGAAGATAGGGTTAAAGTACCCTGAAACCAGTCTTCCGAAACGAAGGCAAAGTTGGAGCAAAAAGTGTAAAAAGGTGACTCATTACATTTAAATTTAATTAAGGTTTGGGTTTCTACACATATGAGCAAATTAATTAGGCTTGAAAGTAACTGTTTCAGTTACTATTATCTTAAATACTCTAGTCTTTTAACATAACATATTTGTGTTATTTCACTGTTACTAGCTTCACTTTTACACATTACACTCTAGTCTTTTTTCTTAGAACAGCTGCAGGTAATGAAATCAATAACTGCCTGATTACTAAGTCATTTTATTTCTATATTCTTTTTTTTCTTCTTCTTGCTTTCTGCAACAAAATGCAATTTAATAATGTAGTGAGACAAAAGAAGATAGCAGAGAGATGTATACAAGTCTTCCGTCTTAAAAAATACACATATGTATATGCATTATAATTATTTCGTGCATGGCTTTCTTCTTGTTTCTGTCTTTTGGCTAGCTCATTGTGGTGCAAGTAGTGTTACCAAGATGCACATTGCTGTTAGTGTTAGCAGTAAGTTGTTACTGTCAAAATCTGAATGACTAGTATTTTTAGAAAGTGTTAACACCAAAATCCACTCCTGGTTGCAGGTTAGGCACTTGAACACATGTGTCAATCTCTTTGGGTCTTGCATCCTATCCACAAGGCCTTATTGGATCCACATGGCTCTAACAAAATAGTTGAACACTTTATCCTTAATCATGACAGTAATATAAGACATGTTTTGTCAGTTGATCTGTAGTCATGGACGACAACTTCTCAGAAAATCTTTTTGTCTTGGAAGCAAGTAGATTTCCTCAATCTGTCGACAACATCTTTGATGTAATCTGACTGCAGTGCATCCAGCTATGAGCTTATGTCACATTACTATGTGGGGGATTCACAAATTGTAATGTTTGGGGATCACCAATAAGCAAACAGAAACGAGTTCTATAAATGCTGCAATGTGCCCCTGTAATTTTGTCTGTCTTCAAAGTACACACGGAACCACATTAAATGATTTGAATTCATGGCTTGTGAAATCAGATTCCCTCACTTGTGTGGCAGGATTATCATAATACACTGTTTTTCAGTATTTCAGCATATAAAAACCACAAACTGTAAATCATTTATTTAGAGAATGTTTAGAGGAAAAAAACTAAATATTACAGGGTTTTAGAAGGTATTTTGAGGATGCAGAGATACAAAAATTTTTAACAGAGAAGCGAATGCCAGTATTTTATATTAGGTTGAAATGTGAATTATCCTTAATTACTCAATGTCATCAATCATAAGAGGTGCAACCATTCCTGAACACCTCAAGAAAAAAAGAGTTCATAGACAAGGCGTTGTAGAAAAGCACAACCAAGGAGTCAATGACAGCAAAAGCAAAGAAAATCAGGAGAAAGAATTGCCTCCAGGTATAGAGGCAATAAAACACTAGAGGAGTAACAGCAGCAGCAAGAAAGTACTTCTAGTGGCTGGTGAAACATGACCACAAACCAGAGAAATCCTGAAGGGTCTACAAAAGAAAAGGAGTAACAACAAAAGAGACCTCAGGGTTCCACATTAGGGGTAAAATCCAAAAAAACCAAACAAAGTGGTGGTGATGGGGAGGTCAAAAGTGTCAGGTGGCCTTCACAAACATGCAAGCAGATGGCTATTTTTGTTCATGTGACGAGCTTTCCCATACCATGGTAAATAAATAACAGATGGAAGAACAGTCAGATTTAGGTATTTTGCCACCCCTAGGCAGTGCTAAACTTTTCCGCCCCAAATTTTCACCAAACAATATAAGCAGCTATTATACACATCATTATGGGTTTAAAATAGTTTTAAATGAAACAACATTACACGAGTTACAATTCAGAAAAAAGTAAAGTATTTGGAATAAAAATATATGCATCTTATTTGTAAATTATAACAATTTCCTTCATACTTTCTTCATAGAGAAAGCATTGATGATATCATCGAAGTCAATCTGACAAAGGACATCAGACTCGATGCAAAGAACTGACATAGTATTTTCTCTTGGCATGTTGATGAACTAAGATAATCTTTAACTCTCTTGAGCATTGAAAATGATCTCTCTGCCAAACAATTTGCTATAGGTGTACACAGATATATACCTAGCACTACACCAATATTATGATAAACGTCCAAGAGACCTTTCTTATGGAGTGTTTTGTATAGACGCAGCAATGACATTTCTTTTTATATAAATTATAATCTAATACAACATCGAGAGCATTCACTGTCGAATTCATACTTTATGTCATCCGAGTAAGTCGCTCTTAAAGCTTGAGCCCGTTCAAAAATTTGGTTTGTGTCTAAATGTTCTCTTTGCTCACCATGTTGCAACTTATGTCTATGTTTTCTGGTGTTGTCATAATTGTATGTATCATCACCACATGGGCTCATAGCTTTTTTTTCCCTCATAAAGATCAAACGTACCTCTTTTGCATTCAAGATATGTTAGTAATGAATTGTAAAGATTCATAATAATTTCTAATTCAGCCTCAACAGATTGCAATGTTTTGCTTACATTGTTAAACCTTTCTAAAATATCACTCCACAATAATGCAGGAAAGCATGTTCATGAAGTCCTGCAGCTTTAGAACAAGTTAGTTGCTTCTCTCTGTTGTCATCACATATTGCAATTAGAGCTGATTGGATCTGTAACCATGAAGAACACAAACTATGACAAACATCATACATGGCCGACCGTCATGTTTGAGAAGACTTTTCAAGAGTAGAGTTTGGATTCAGATGAAATAAAAGTTCCCACCTTTTTGTAGACACTGAGAATAAGTTTTATATCTCCTGAATAACACTAAAGAAGTTCACAACATCCCACAGCAGAAGAACCAACAAGATTGAGAGAAAGAGCCGAGCATGTAATATACACAGCAAGGAGATTTAAATCTTTAATTTGTGCTTCAAGACCGAGTATGTGCCACTGCCACTGCTAACCTCCTTGATGTTTTCTCTATCAGCTGCAAATTTCAAGACCATTCTGTGATTCAACAGTCTCTCCATAAACCTGATCAAACTGTTGCTGAATGTCAGTTGTGGTATGTTTTGCCCACATGTTACTGCACATTACTAAGTTTGCTGCAAAAGGCAAAACATCAAATATATGGGCCTTGTAGCCTTAGTTTCTGATCATCTCTCGCATTAAGCACTGCACATGAAGATCCAAGTACTTCATCTGCTGTGATGAAAATGCACACCACACAGTGTGGGGAAGCAGAAATACCAACACTAGAGGTGAGTCTCTCCGAATATTTATTAAATAATAACTCTGACATCAATAGAGGAGACTAACCCAGTTTTGTTAATACCGAATGGCAAGCAGTTTTAAACTTAAACTTGGCCAGTCCATATATTATCAATATGATTAAAAATTTGTATGTTCCCAATGAAGCCTCAGCATCAGATCACAGACATCTAAGATTTGAAATAAAGGCAAGCTATAATAAAGTAGAGGTCAGAGTTTCTCAGCTAACTGACTGGGTAACTAACAAGAATACCTAAAGTTAGAAGTTGAAGATTTTGACAAACATTTAGAGTATCCCCCTCCAAGGAAAGTCGCATTGTCAAGGCGGAGGGGAGGGGAACTCAATACCCAATGAGTCAGATGGGTTGTTGAGTGAGTAGTTGCTACCAACTGCCAAGAGACGAGGGGAAGCTAAGAATATTCCTCAACACCAAAAGCAATGAGTAAAACATATTTTGGACTTACTACCCCAGGTGGTACCCAGGTAAACTGGACAATCCACCCTCTTCGAAGGCAGGCTCCATGGATTCGGGAGTCATCAATTGCTTGAGGGAAACGTATTTAATAAGAGTGCATTAACACAACGCACACCACCAACAAAACAAGTAGTATGCTCACATAATGAGAATGATACAGAAAAAGAGAAACTTAAGAAGATATTACCCTGATCCAATTTCAGTATGAAGAATTAAGAAATGAAATAAGGGTTCTTAGACTTGAAAACAAAGAACTTAAAAGAAACATGGTTAAAGAAAAACATAAATCTATGGATGCTAACAGTGACTCTAAAAAGCGTAGAGAAAATAAGGAAGAAAAATAGTAGTATAAAAGATTTCATACAAGAAGCAGGTCCCAGTTATAATACAGATTATTATACAGACGAAGGAAGAAGTGGCTAAAGAAACAAATTGGATTCTACAGAAAAGAAATAAGAAAAGAAAAGTGAAACATCCCCAGAAATAGAAACAAAAAAATTAGGTAGAACTAATGAAGAAAAACACTCTAAGTATCGAAAATAAAGTAAATAATAGGAAGGAGAAGAAAACTGTGCAATACAAGGAACGCTAGCCTCCACCTATTAAGGCACTTTTAAAATCTGTCTTAGCAAAAGAGTATAAAATTACTGCTGTAATAACAATGTATGGAAGGTCAATACTATTGATTCTCATAGCTCTAGGGCCCTGGTTAAGAAATTAAGATTAAAAAATAATTAGCTGGCAAACTTATGAAAATAAAAATGACTGAACAATAGAAGTTGTGGCAAGAGGATTGCATGCTACATGCCCAAAAGAAGATATAATAAAAGATTTAAAGGAAAGAAGTTTCAAAATTAAAGTTGCTGTAAAAATCCTTAAGAAAGAAAGGTTTGAGAATAGCCATGAGGAACTAGAGGTCATCAAACAAGGTCTTCCATTCTTTATGCTTACTTTTGACAAGGAAAATGTTACTAATATATGCGATATTAAAACAATCTGAAAGAATACTAGCCTGATACCACCTTATAAGAAATGTCAAAGATTCAACCATACCCAGGCTTATTGTCGAAAAGAACCACAATGCGTAAAATGTGCAAGATAAACCTTACTAAGGATTGCAAAATAAGAATACACTACCAAATTGCATCAGCTGCAGAAGACAACATCCAGAAAACTATCGTGGATGAAGTGGATAAACAACTACAAAAAAGGAGGAATGAAGTAATGAAAACACAGAGACAGGCCCACAAGTTTCAAGGGAATAGGAATCTAATTTTTTTTTTTTTTGTGGTTTAACATCCTTTAACCTGGTTGGTCATATCGGACGATGAACGAAATTGGTGAAATGATGTTCAAATGATCTTGGGGTCCATGGAGCTTAAAGCTTCTCGACATTCATCTTCTCAGGGTAAGGGAAAACCCCGAAAAAACCTTATCCGGGTAACTCACCCTAAGCGAGATTCGAACTCACGACCTCTTGAATGTGAAACAGACACGGGGGCCACCACACTACCCAGGTGGGCACCTAAATATTATATCACAGGAAAATGAATCAGGAGTCAATGAAGTAAACAGAGAACAGAAAGACTATGTGCAAATAATATTCAATAGTAAAACTGAATTTCCAAATGTAGAAAGAACATTAATATAGATTCTAGAAATATTAGATGAGCAGAAATATACAAATAAACTAATATATGATAGATTAAATAAGCTTGGAATAGGCCTTAAGAAAATTAAAGTTAAATAAACTGACACATACAGAATACTGACATGGAATGCAAATGGCTTGCAACCGCATATCCAGGAATTAGAACTGTTCCTGAAAAGTAAGAAAATAGATATATGCAGGCACAAACCCAATGAGATCATCCGAACCAAATCAAAAGCACCGGAGTGGCTAAACGTCCACCATCACCGCACATACAGCTCCAGCTGGACCAATTGCGTGAGAGCAGCCTGAGTATAAATACTACCGCTATTTCAGCCGAGTCAGTTGCGACGAAACATTCACCAAGAAGACTTAGACCACGCCACTGCAGATGTTCACCGCAATTGTGAATGAAACGTCTGGACCTGAAAACTCCAGCAGATCACAGCTCCTCAGTCCGAAAAATTCTTCTAGTTATAATTTGGACATCGGCCGTGAAAGCTTACGACTACTAAACATAGATCAATTAATGTCTCTGCAATTATATTGTCCCCCGAGGTATAGTTTAAAGGAAGAGGATTAGATCATTCTTTTTAAATCATTAGAAAATCACTTGATTATTACAAGCGATTTTAATGCAAAAAACTCTTATTGGGGGTCACAAATAACTTGTACTAAAGGAAAACAGTTGTATGAGGCAACAATCAAAACAAATTGCCAATTTCATTCAACAGGAAAGCCTATTTATTGGCCGACAGATGAAAATAATTCATAAGATCTAATTAATTTTTTCATAACAAAAGGTATCTCCAAAAATATGTGTATGTAAAGGATTATTATGATGTTTTTCAGACTATTCCCCACTTATATTAACAGTAAGTGAATATTTAATAAGTGAAGGTAAGCCACCAAGACTAACAAATAATAAAACCAACTGCAAAGGGTTTAAAAATGAATTAGAGAGTACTATTGAACTTAATGTTCCACTCAAAATACCCCACCAGTTGGAAGAGGAGTTAGATTCCTTTGTCGTTAATATTCAACTGGCTTCATACCTAGGTAAGGCACAAAAATAATGAGAATGATATCTCCTCCTATGGAAGTGAGGGAGTTGATTAATGAAAAAAGAAAATTCCGTAAAAAATGGTAGAAGACATGGACACTAGAAGATGATGATGATGAATGGGGTTTAAGGGCGCTCAACTGCTAGGTTATCAGCGCCCTTTACATAAAACTGGGGAGTTAAAACATTTGAGCTGTATGCTAAAACGGATCTCTATCAAAAGAGCTAAAGTATAGATAAAATCAGTATAAACAACTAAAACCAAGATAAAATAACTGTCCAGCCATGAATCCAGAGCTGGCGATAAAACTATGACACTAAAACTACTAAAACAAGAGGGAACATAAAACAATAGTGACTACAAGTTTCAAGGGTTATGAAAGATTTCAAAAACCTCACGTATCACTCAAGTAGCTGTAGCAAAACTACAACAGCAAAAATAAAACTAGATACTTAAGGTGTATGTCACTTGAGATAAAAATTTAAAAACGCTCTCCACCGCTCCGGGATCATTGGCCAGGACCTCTGAAAGCCTGGCCAGCAGTCGTAGAGTGGTTCGTAGGGGTGCTAATGGAGCACACTCTACAAGTACGTGCTGGACTGAAAGCGTTTCGCCACAGAGCGGGCAGACAGGTGGAGGTTCCCTCTGAAATAAGTGGCTATGACTAAAAATACAGTGGCCAATACGTACACTAGAAGATAAAACAAGATTGAATCAATTTAGATATACCTAAATTAAGGAATTTGATAAGTACTATAAAAAATGAGTCATTCACTATCTACATGAAAAGATTAACAGCACATAAAGATACTGATTATTTCTTATGGAAGGCAACAAGGAATATCAGAAGACCTATAAACCAAATACCACCCATAAAAAAAAGAGAACTGAGCGTGGGCTGGAAGTGATGAGATAGAGTAGTTTGCCAATTATCTAGGAGAAATCTTTCAACCATTACCCAGACAAACAGGAGATGAGGACACAAATCATGGAAAGGGAAGGAAAGGAAAAGGACTAAGGCTTGTGAAACTCAAAGAACTAAAATATGAAAGTATGCACAATATAAATGAAGAAGAAGAAGAAGAAGAAGAAGAAGAAAAGCTCCATGATATGACTTAATCACTGGACAGATACTTAAAGAGCTACCAGAAAAATCCCTTGTTAAGCTATTATGTCTTATTAAAGCAGCATTAAGACTTAAGCATGTTCTAAGAAGTCAGTGGAAGGTAGCAGAGGTGATAATGATCCTTAAACCTGGAAAAAATCCTAATGAAAATTTCGCTTCTACCACAACTCTCCAAGTTATTTAAAAATGTTTGTTAAGCAATTAAACTTGCTAAACAGAGAGAGTTAATGTTAGCAAGTTCTTTAATAAGGCAGAAGTATCAGTAACTGATGTGAGTACAGGAAGGCAATGTAGAATTAATGAAATCCAAAAAATAGATTGGAAGAGCTTTAGTTAAGATATAAATGAAATGCCTGCTATAGCTCAAACGCACAAGATCCTATCAAAAAGTCATGTTAATAATACAGACTACTTAAAGAGGTCAGATCAGATGGGCGGTATACTAAGTGTCAGGAGGAAGCACTGAAATTCCTATCACAGACTCACTTCCCAGATTATGGTTTAGTTAAGGAGGAAGAACAGATTTACCACAAATTGTCAAACTGTTTCAAGTCATCAAACAAGTGGACAGGGCTGACTTTTATCTGAAACGATGTCAACAATTGGCATATGCTCAGACACAAATCTTCCATCGCTGCACCAATCCTGTCAATGCCTCTACCACCTGTGTCATTTAGTAATGTTATTGTATACCAACATGTTACATTGCCACCCATGCAGCTGGCAGCACCAGACCCAATTGCTCGACTTTCATACCAGGTGAAGCAGTTAATTAATCAAGTAGCTCAGTTACGGGTAAACTTACCCTCAGGATACAAGCGAACCATCAACAAACTCTGACGACGATACTATTGGCTGAGACTGCAGGCAGACCCTGAGAAATGATGCAGTCAATGTCCTGTGTGTGGCAGGTTGCAGACCATAGACCAGGAACCATGGTTGTGTGCAGCAATATAACACGGGAGCACCCTCAAATGTATAGCCATCGACTTAGCTGGGCAATTCCCTGCATCTGACAGAGGCATCAGCTATCTGTTGGTTACTATGGATTACATCACCAAGTGGCTGGAGGTACACGCCATCCCTAAACAAGAGGCCAAGACCACCACTAATTGCCTCGTGGAAGAACTGTTTTGTCACTATGGGGTACACATTAATCAGCAACTTTGAGTCCAACCTCATGAGGCAAACACTGGAGCAACTCAGAGTGCACAAGACGCGCTCAACAACTCTTCACCCACAGTTGGATGGTATGGTTGAGCAGCACATTAAGACACTAGAAGAACATTTGAGGAAGGTTGTGGTCAATCACCAAAGAGACTAGAATGTGAGGGTGCCACTTTTCTTGCTGGCCTACCGCTCTTCAACCCGCGAAACCACTGGGTTAACAGAGAACTGTGGCTATTATGATACCTGATGTTCAGGAGTCCTCCTGAAACAGAACAGCCAACAGTTGACTATGTGAAGCAACTCATTGACCGACTTCATGACATGCATAATATGGCTCATCAAAACATCCAGGTAACGAGTGAATGGATGAAGACCAGTTATGACCAGCAGGCCAACAGCCGAGGTTTCCAACAAGGTAATTTGGTGTGGCTGTATCGCCCTACCCAAACCAAGGGATGCTGCCCCAAGCTTCAAAAACCATGGCAAGGGCCCATACCTTGTGGTGAAGATGATAAATGATCCAGAGGGAAGAAACTGGTAGTACACTTGGATCGTCTAGCCTGCTACGATAGTGTTGGTCAGAAATATTAGTCCTGAGGAGGGAGCAGTGTGACAATGCCGTCCGGTATGTGATCGCTCCATGTTCTCACAGCATGCGGCAGTGGAGGTGGAATGTGAGACATCGTGGTTGGATGCGTAAACAATGGTAACAGTATTTTGGAACGTGAGACACTTCTTACGAAATGATTTTTCCTGTTATTTGAGATGCTTCTCCAAGCTTTGGTTTTGCATTCGACAGGTTTCCAGAAAGTCTGTGATGTCATTTTCTCACTATAAAAAGAAGGAAGAACTGCAATGAGCTGTGTTGTGGATTGTACTGAGTCGTAAGTGACTGGAGTGTTAGCACACAGTGGTGCGGGAGCCACAAACTGTCTAATGTCGAGTAAATCATTTGTAGCAGTGAAAACATGACTTTATTTGTAATTGTATTCTGAGTAAATAAATACATTTACTACAATATTGTGACTATCCAGATCTCACTATTACTTTACTAATGTTATCCATAGGTACACAATGGTGTTCAGCACAGGTGCTCCATAAGTAAGGAGTACATTTCCCCCACTACATACCTTCTTCCTCCATTATGTGTAGGTACACATAAATGGTGAGCTTGTTTCCCCCAGCAATTATCAGTTGCTGTTGATGAGCAACTTGTGGACAGAATGGAAGAAAAGACAGGAATAGAAAAAGGGAGAGGAAAGAGTGGGGATGCAGTCCATCAAGCAGCAATGATAACTTACCTTATCTTAAGTTGTAAATCTATTGTTCAAATTTTCACTGTCACTTCACTTCCTTTGTGACATAGCAATGTAATGAAATATGCACAAAGCAGCATTTTCTTTGGATGTTTCAATCCCTGGGGAATCAAACACAAGACATCTCTTAACTATCACAGTAGCACTCACTATATGTCACAATTACCACTGACCATACTCTGAAAATGCATCAACAACCAGCTATTATGTTGCATCAAGAACAACTTACTATCTCACTAACAAGCTCACTCGAGAGCACAATCACTTGTACAGTTGCTGGAATTTTCAAGAGAGTTCTACGATGTTCAGGAGGCAGTGAGAAAAACCTTCCAGAATAATACTGTTATCTATTGATTCTGGTGTTTACTCCGGATGAAAGCTCTGCACTGAACCTATCTCCACAGCTCGTATCTTCTACATCAGGTACCATCAATGAACAGAGAGCTTGAGAGCCCGAAGGGTAAAATGCCTACGTCATTCATATCCTCCCTCTTGTCAGTGCAGTGGCAGGTGAAGTTCAGTCCTGTCAGGTAGTTTTCATTTGACATAGGGTGAGCTAAATGTTGAGATATGGTGCTGGAGATGGATAGAAAATATTAAGTGGATGAAAAAAGTGACAAATGAAGATGTTCTGAGATGAATGAATAAGATAGAATCAATCATACAAACAATTTAAGGAAGAAAGCAAATCACATAGGGCACATTCTAAGAAGAAACTGTCTGTTGTATGACATCATAGAAGGAAAGGTAGAAGGAGCCATTAGACTTAGATGAAGAATAATTCGGACAGTGTATGATTTAAGGGAAAAGTAAAAATATTGCATGCTGAAGGAAGAAGCACAGGATAGAAAGCAATGGAGAACAAAATTGCATACCAAAATTGAGGACCTGCCAAAAGGCAGAATATTTCCTACTTACATCAAAATATAATTCACCAATATCAAAAATCTGTAACTGCAATTTCATAGGTTTCTTGAGTATTTTAAATACTATGTTGTGTAGCTTTATATGAGGGCAACATGCAATTATATGCCATAACCTTGCTTTAAGCTTACACAGATTACTTTGTGATGTATACTTAAAATGCAAGCATTTAACATGACAGTACACTTTTGAAGAATATGTTATTGGTCATTTTATCTGCATAATGACATTTTGTGAGGCAATTTTTCTTAGACTTTATTAACTGATGACAATAAAAGCATAGATGAGTAACTACTAGGCCAATAGTTAATTATCATTTGTATGAAAATGTTTGTTTGGCATATTGTGCTAAACAATCTTTAACTGATACTGAATGTAACATAAATATAATTTTCGCTGCTGTTTAACATGAATTTTTCCTAATGTGACTGCAGTTACAGCAAAAAGCATCAAGCATTCCTACCAATGTTGATTTCACAAGTTAATTTGGAGTGTGGACACCACTGCATTGATAAAAAGGTAGACATGCTTTAATTTTTTATTTACTATATAGGTACAGTGGTTTATACACAAATTGAATTTTTTTTATCTAAGTTTATAACAGATAGGTGCATTGGGTAGGCCCTGGTCAGAATCAAAACTTGTAGGTCATGATTATAAATACCAATGCATATTATAGCTACACTTCATTAGGCTACATTTTTATCTAGATTGTCCATTAAATGATGTTGAGAAGCAAAAAAAAAAAGTTAAAATGTACAATTTCAGTCCATGAATAGCAACAAGAGTTTATTTTACTTTCGTTATTTATGCAAATAAATAGGCACCAACTGCATGCCTAGAGACAACATACATAAGAAAATTACACCACTGTAATGCACTTTTATCTTTATTGTTCATTAAATGATGTTGAGAACTAAAAATTAACATTAAATTGAAATAAAATAATGTTTAATGCAGTAAAATGTAAAACGAATCCATGAATTGCTGCTTTCACAAAAGCACATCTGTTTATTGTAGTTTAGTTATTTATGCCAATATATTAGCACAAACTGCATCATTAGAGACAGCATACACAGGAAAATTATGATACTGTAATGCATTATTTGTGATTAAAACACTGCAAAACATTATTTTAACATCTTTGTATTTACAAACAGCCAAGTGTATAGGAATCAAACCAGCGAACTGCACCACAAAGCATACTAGCTGCATATGGAGAGGAACCTGCAAAACTCAATCATCACACTATTTCATTCTATCTGCTATGGCCATACTAAGGATTTTTACATCAGAAAAAATCAATCACCCTCCACCGGGTTTGAACTTGTTATTTTGGGTATGATAGCCACTATGCCATGGAGATCAACAGACAAAAGATTAAGTAATTTAATTCCAAAAGTTTTGTAACTGTTAATTGCTTTATATGTTCTGCAACACTCAAATTCCATTGATCACATGATCTAGTACCATAATTATGAATAGCAGAATTTGGATATAGTTTTCAATTTTTTCTCTAACATAAATCAAATAGGCTAAATATAAATTCCAAGAAAAGTACTGAAATCAATAAATTCTTACAGTGATGTGCCTCAGATTTCCTTGCAATAATTTGTAATGCCTTCTTCAGCAATCAGAAAATCGTATTGGAGCTACAGAAATGGCTCCTGATCTGCACACCATACAACAAAGGGTAATAGCAAGTTCCAAAATACACCTTTAAAACATCCATATATACACGTTTTACAAACCTACAAAACACTCTGGATAACTTAAATATAATCAGCATGAGCATAGGTTAAAGTGATATAGACAAAAGCTGGTTGCTATGTGACTAAAGTTCTTTGTTTGTTTGGACAGGAGTACACAAAATCCTGTATAAGTATAAGTTTTTCAAAGCTGAAATCAAAAACTAGGAATATCTAAAAAAAAGATCAACTACAGGAAAAAACTGTATTTTACATAAATTGTGTGTTTTAACGTGCTCTATATTTTATGTAGGGTAAGTTTTTCTCCATCTCTTGTGGTTAAGCAGTTACGTAAAATTCTGTAAAATTGATCCAGAATAAAGTAGTCTTCAGAGGCTATTCCAAGAAATTTCAAGATATGCATTTTATTTGTCTGGTAAATATCTTTAATATTCAATATTTTAATCAAAATCGTTAAAGCCATTTTTGAAAAAATCAAAATTTTCAAAAGAAGTTCCATGTGAAGGGTAGTTTGGGGAGGGATTTTTCTCAAAATCTTCATGTCGCATCCCTGGAAGATACTTAACTTGAATACCAAGTCTGGTATTTTACCAACTTTTCGTTTTTTAGTTATCGTGTTCTATCTATCTATCTATCTATCTATCTATCTATCTATCTATCTATCTCTCTCTCTCTCTCTCTCTCACAAGCACACACATGCACGCACACACACACCTTTTTCTGAAAATGCTTTTTTTTGGATACAGGGGACCCTAAAACATATATTTCCGGCGAAATCTCGGTATCAAATTTTTGGGTGGAGTGCAATACTTTCTCTATATATTATACATAGTACATATAGGGAAAGTAAAAAAGTTTTAACAAACTAGAAATGAGAAGCTATTGTAAAAACTGAGAATGACCGGTACACCAGTCATATTCACCTGTATACAGCCTAGCATAAATAAATAAGACAAATCATTAGAAATGCAATTAAATGTCTTAGTTAAACTGGGTAATGTCAATGATGCAAATGATTTATTCTCAAATGACGAAATTATGCAATTTCTAAAGCCTCAACAGTTGATTTTCCCTTATGGAAACCAAACTGCAAAGATGAAACAATGTTTGTATGGCCAGGAGATAAAAAATTCCCGTATGAGAAAAGCATAAGTATTTATAACTGAAACCAATATCAAGGAATAGCTAAAACACGGGCAGCTCCACGAAAAAAATGTATATAACATAAATTGTGTGCTTTTAACGAGATCTATATTTTTGTAGTAAATGTTTGTCTGTCTCTTATAGTTTACTAGTTATTCAAAATTCATCTAGATTAAAGATGTCTTGAGGCTATTCCCAGAAAATTCAAGATATACATTTCATTTTTCATCTAAATATCTTTAATATAGGATAATTTAATCAAAATCATGAGAGTGATTTTTGAGAAAATAAAAATTGTTGAACATTTTTCCATGTAGAGGGTAGTTTGGGGGTGGACCTGCATGCATGCCTGCCCACACCCACCCACACATACAGCCTTTTTTCTAAAAATGCTTTTTTTGGGATTTAGGGGGTCTTAAAACATACATTTCCGGTGAAATCTGAGTATCAAGTTTTTGGGTGCAATACAATATTTTCTCTATACACTATGTACATAGTATGTGTACAGAAAATAATAGATTCCCACACCAAAATATCAATTTTCAACCCTAATGCTATCCAGGAATACAATACGTATATGGGTGGTGTTGATCTAGCAGATCAAATATTGCAAGCATATCCCTATTTACAAAAAATCTGATGTGTTACACTCACATGACTTGCCCTAGCTGCTCTACAAACTCCTACAAAAGATTATTCTTCTTTGTACACAATGCTAATCAAAATAAATATTAGCAGAATGTTCTTATTACCTACTTAGTTCCTAATAAGTGGAAGAGAATAAGGGAATGTGCTATATTAAAGTGATTGTCAAATGTTTTAAAAGCTATTGTTATGCAATTGCACAAATCACTTCTTTTCTTGGCCAGGAGTAGAACAAAAGAAAAGCGGACACTTCCTGCCTGAGAAAAGCTTGAAACCAATACCTCCACAACAAAAACGTAAAGGACATAAATTGTGTGTTTTGTCGTGATGTACATTTTTTGTGAAGTAGGTTTTTTTCTATATCTTACAGTTTAGCAGTTTAGCAAAATTCAGCAAAATTCATCCAGAATAAAGAGGTCTTCAGAGGCTATTCCCAAAAAATTTGAGATATACATTTTATTTCAGACATAAATAGCTTTAATATACAGGATTTTAATCAAAATCGTTAGAGCCATTTTTAAGAAAATCAAAATTTTTGAAATTTTTTTCCATGTAAAGGGTAGTTTGTGGTGGGGGTATTTTTTTGAAAATCTTTGTGTTACATCCTTGGAAGATACTAAACCTAAATACCAAGTTTGGTATTTAACGGTCTTTTCATTTTGGGGCTATGCTTTCCACAGACACACACACAGAGCTTTTTTTAAAAATGCTTTTTTCGGATTCAGGGGACCCCAAAATATATATTTTCGGTTAAATCTCTGTATCAAATTTTTGGGTGCATTACAATACCTTCTTTATCCCTATGTACATTGTACATATGGGCTAGAGAAAGTAAAAATATTAAATGGCATAAAAAGTATTTTTCACCAACTGGAATAAGTATGCTACTGTGTCAAGAAAAGTTCCAGGAATGGGTCAATAAAACACAAAAAGTGAATTATTCATCCACCTTTATTTTATCGCCTTCAAAGTAGGCCCCTTCTGAAATTATACATTTATGCCAACGAATAATCCAATCATCAAAACATTTTTGTAGGCACTTTTAGGAATTGATATCAATTGTCGCCGCAAATTTTCCTTTATGTCTATTATCAACTGAAAACGGGTGTCTCGAAGTAGTAACTTGAGTTTTGGAAAGAGAAAGAAATCAGCAGGAGCCAGATCAGGTGAATATGGTAGTTGTTCGATGAAATTTGTTGAGTTTTTGGCCAGAAATTTGTTCACAAGAATAGCCTTGTGAGCTGGTGCATTATCGTGGTGCAGAATCTATGAGTTGTCGTTCCACAAATCTGGCCTTTTTTGCCGTATTTGTTCTCTCAAACGTTGCATAACGCTCTTTATTTACCATCTGACCTTCTGGCAAGAACTCTTGAGTGCACAACACCACGATAATCGAAAAAAACTGTCAACATGACCTTCAGTTTTGATCGAGTTTGACGTGCCCTTTTAGGTTTCGGTTCAGTTGGAAGGCGCCATTCGGAAGCTTGTTGACTGCTTCGAGTGTCAAACTCGTAAACCCATGTCTCATCACCAGTAACAATGCGTTTCATGAATGTGGGGTTGGAACTGGCTTGTTCTAGTATGTCTTCAGCAATCCTTACGCAACTGAGTTTTCATAGAAAATTCAAGTCTTTCGGAACTAACCGAGCTGCAACGTGTGTCATGCCCAAACAATCGTTTAAAATGGTACAAATTGATTCGTAAGACACAGAAAGATTGGCGGCAATCTCTCTCAGACCTAAATGACGATTTTCAGACACCATTTTCTTCACTTTAGTGATGTTCAGTTCAGTTGAAACCATTGATGGCCGACCAGAGCGAGGCAAATCTTCCACCACATCTCGACCACTTTTGAATGCACTGTACCACTCATATGCACGTGTTTTTGATAAAGTTGATTCACCGTAAGACCTCTGTAACATTTGCAGTGATTCGGCACACGAAATACCATTTGCAATGCAAAATTTGAGACAGAGTCTTTGTTCAATATTTGTATCCATCGTAAAATCTCAAATCACCTTTGAGACGAACTAACAAAATGGCATACTGTAAACAAACTAGATGACAGATGATGATCAAACTCCACGTGGGTATAGAGGAAAGTTGTACCAATTTAGCAACAACAATAATTTTGAATCCCCTTTTAAACAGGATTTTTAAATGATCAATTCCCGGTTCTTTCTTGACAGAATGTATACAAATGTTTGATAATTTGGAGAGCTCTAAACATAGGCAAGAAAATGAACTTCCTGGACTTCCTCCACATATTAATAGCTTACAGCCTAATTTGGCACTATAACATTCACAAGCCTCTTCAAATTGGGGGTAAGAAATTTACACTCTACACCCCTCAGATTTGAACAAAATCACTTTCGAAAAAGGATACCACCCACAGCAAAAAGTTGTGTCAATTTCGAAAGTATCTAGTGTGTCGCAAAAAGGAGTTTGCAAAGAAACTATATGATTTGCCTTAAATGTGGAGATGTCCCCTTATGTATTTATCCATGTTTTGAGGTATATCCATCAAGAAGAAACCTTTAAAGCCTTGATCTCTTATATCATTTATTTATATTTATCATAAAAGAGAGGAATTAAAAAAATTGAAGTTACATAAGCACATGTGTGTACAGGGCATTTATTGACATTTATTCAATTCTCATCATGTTGAAAGGGTTAATAACAAGGAGTTGATATTATACATTTAATTGCTTTTAACTTTCTACTTTTTGTTTAATTTTAAAAAGGATACCTACATTTTCATGGTATTTATGAGATCCTAGTTTTCAATTTAGTGGTACCACCAATAAAAAGTATGATGTGTTACTCTCACATGACTTTCTCTAGCTTCTCTACAAACAAACGTTTTACAAAAGATAATTCTTCTTTCAACACCACGCTAATCAAGATAAACATTAGCAGAATTTTAATTATTTCCTTACAAATAGACCGGAACTAAGGTAATGCACTAGGCTAAAGTAATAGTCAAATGTTTTAAAAGTCGTTATGTGATTGTCATTGCAAATTGCCTCTTTACTTGGCCAGGTGTAGAACAAAAGAAAAACGAACACTCCCGTGTCTGAAAAGTATAAGTACTTCACAACTGAAACTAATAACAAAGAATAACTCTGAAACGGTAAGTTCCACGAAAATGTTTATGACATAACTTGTGTATTTTAATGAGATTTATATTTTTTGAACAGTAAGTTTTTTCCTATCTCTTCTGGTTTACTAGTTATTCTAAATTAAGCAAAATTCATCCAAACTAAACAGTCTTTAGAAGCTATTCTCAGAAAGTTCAAGATATACATTGTACTTGTGATTGAAATGGTTTTAATATGTGATATTTTAATCAAAATCGTTAGAGCCATTTTTAAGAAAAACAACATTTTCGAAAATGTTTCCATGTAAAGGGCAGTAAGGGGTGGGGGGATTTTCTTGAAAATCTTCGTATCGCATCCTTGGAAGATACAAAACCTAAATACCAAGTTTGGTATTCAACTGTCTTTTCATTTTTGAGCTATGCTGTCCACAGACACACACACATACATGGACCTTTTTCTGAAAATGCTTTTTTTGGACTCAGGGGTTCCTAAAACATGTATTTCCGGTGAAATCTCGACATCAAATTTTTGGGTGGAATACAATACTTCTCTATCCCTATGTACATTGTAGACATATTTTCCATTCACATGACTTTCTCTACATCTCTGTAACAAATTATTGTTATAAAGCTTATGCTTCTATTTACTTCATTCTAATCGAGAAAACTTTAGCAGAAATAGTCTTATTACTTGCTTCTTTATAAGAAAAAGCGGAATAAGGGAAAATAGAAATGGAGTTTTATTTATGGGCGCCCTTTAACTGCTGCAGTTCTCAGTGTCCCATTCTAAATTGGGCATGAAAGATCGCTTAATTTTGCTCAGAGGCCTATCAGGCTTGAGGTTCTTTTACGTGCCGTAAATCTACGACACGGACCCACGGCTTTACTTCCCTTCCTAAGGATTTTTACACCCAAAAAAATCCATTGTCCTCTGCTGGGTTTGAACCCGCGACCTTGGGTATATGAAGTCAGCATGGTAACCATTACACCATGGAGGGAGTACCATAGGTTAAACTGATAGCCAAAGACTGATTGATATGTGACAGAAGTTCCTTTGTTTGTATGGACAGGAGTTGACAAATTTCTGCATAAGAAAAGTATGAGTTTTTTAAAGCTGAAACAAAAAACAAAGCTTTAAAACGATCAATTCCACGAACAAATGTAAGTAACATAAATTGTGTGTTTTAATGTGCTCTACAGTTTTTGTATGGCAAGTTTTTGTCCATCTCTTATGGTTTAGCAGTTATGTAAAATTCATCCAGAATAAAGTAGTCTTCAGAGGCTATTCCCAGAAAATTCAAAATATACATTTTATTTGTCAGGTAAATATCTTTAGTATACAACATTTTGATCAAAATCGTTAGAGCCATTTTTGAGAAAATCAAAATTTTTTAAATTTTTTCGATGTAAAGGGTAGTTTGGGTTAGGGGGATTTTTCACAATATCTTTGTGTCGCATCCCTGGAAGATACTAAACTTAAATACCAAGACACACACACACACACACATGGACCTTTTTCTGAAAATACTTTTTTTGGATACAGGGGACCCTAAAACGTATATTACCAGTGAAATCTCGGTATTACATTTTTGGGTGGAATGCAATACCTTCTCTATACACTATGTACATAGTACATGTAGAGAAAGTAAAAATGACATTTCCTGAAGTTCGTGTGAGAGGGGCATTCACTCTCCAATATATTATCTAGAGTAATTTCTGATCACAGAAGTTTGTTTAGACAGATGCAGCGCCCAGTTATACTGACAGCTATGTATGAAGTATGAGCTATCTAACATACAGTTAGTGCCAGTGAATAACTCCAAAAGAGGTTAAGTAACTACACCGATTTGGAATGAAAATAAAAAGCAAATTAACAAATGAAAGCACCGTAGTTTAGGTGATAGTATATGTAAAAATATATAATAGGTTTCTCAACATGGAAGATAAAATGTACAGAAGGAGTCATCCTCTAGGTGTTCTTATCGTCCTCCGTAGTGTACTGATTTTTTTTGGGTGTAAAAATCCTTAGCATGGCTTCCTTCGGAAGGAAAGTAAAGCCGTGGGTCCCCTGTCGTAGATTTATGGCACGTAAAAGAACCTCAAGCCTGATAGAGAGGTCTCTGAGCAAAATTAAGCAGTCTTTCATGCCCAATTTAGAATGGGACGTTGAGAACTGCAGTAGTTAAAGAGCATCCATAAATAATATGCCATTTTTTTTTTCTAGGTTTTCTTGGGCTTCAAGCCAGGTGAGTTGATGTGGAGCCAATGGCATTTCGGGAGCGTGCATTTTTTCCATCATCAAGGTGATGAAGACTTGTTGGATAAAATGCTCTGTTTATATAATGTGGGCTGCGAAGGAACAGACCTCATAGAAAACTTATCTACTCTGGCTACTGCTTTGATTGTATGTATCTGTGTTTCCCGAGCCAGTTATTTCAATTCTGATGTCTGGTTTCCAGGCAGAACTGAACAGTATGACCCTCATGGAGGAGATGGTCAACACCTTGACCCTCCTTGATCCTGCATTCTCACATGACTTCACTTATACTTTACTACTCGAGACATGTTTCAAGAGCCATCACTCTCATCTTCAGCTGAATGCCAAGCATGTCTGAGTGTTCAATGTATAAGTGAAGTTATGATAAAAAAAGTCTGATGTATTCCATTCACATGACTTTTTCTAGCTGGTCCACAAACAAACTTTTCTTACAAAAGATTATTCTTTTATCTACGTCATGCTAATCAAGATAAACCTTGTAGAATTGGTCTTATTACATTCCTTTTTGTAAGTAGAAGGGGAATAAAGGAATATATTAGCCTTAAGCCATAATCAGATCTTTTAAAAGGTCGTTGCTAAATGAAAAAATTTAAACTCGACTCTCTTTGCATGATACAAGTAAATAGATGAGACGAAAATAAAGATGTCTACCATTCAAAAAAAGTTCAAGTACTTTAAAACTGAAACCAATAACTTGGAATATCTTGAAAATAGATAACTCTACCAAAAAAAAAAAAAATGTATGACTTAAATTGTGCGATGCCGGCAGTCGACCAAAGGAATTGACAATGGAAGCACATGGCTTCTGAAACATGTTTTCCGAAATAAAAAAGTAAGTGATGTAGTGTTACAAAATCGACTCAACTAAATTTCAAATTGTTAAAACACATCACTGTCTCAAAGTCCACCATATATCAGGATAATTCAGAGGAATACAAACCTTGTGGACGTAGATTGCCGTAAACATATACAACACGTGGTGAAAGGAACAGAAGATGGACGCTACAAAGGTAGGATCAAATTCAATATTCATTTACGAGACTTTTAACGAAACCAACCACAAAAAGGATATAAAGTTATTCGAAAAACTACAAGAAAAGAAATGCAAATTAGCCGCGGATATCCGGTTTCTAAATTTATGTAGAATTGAAAAGGCCACGCCAAAATTTGTCAGAAAAATAATAAAAAATGATAGCAATAGTAAACTAGAAAAAGCAGCCGTCAAAAAAGTCTTGGAAATGGAGAAGAACAAACATAACAAAAGTAGAAGTGAGATAGAATTACAGCTATATGAATTACACTTGAAACTAACCAAAAAATTAGGAAGCATCATTTGGGAAAATTTAGAAAGCAATCTTTTGGCTAAATTAAGCATCAAAATGAGAAACAAAACTTTAACGCAAAAACGTAAACTTGAAAAGCTGTGCAAAGAACAGGGGAAAAGAAAAGCAATTCGAAAATCCACACCACAAATGAGCGTCAAAAACCTATCGGACCAAACTTTCACCAAATCAGAACTGGATTTCTTAAACAAAGGGATGAAAACTTGCGTCGATTTTTCAGATAAAATTGACGATTACATTGTGGATGTACAAATAGCCACCCAGCACATAAATGATATTGATAAAAGCATAATAAAAAGTGAATGTTGCCAAATTATCGAAACAATAGAAAGCAAAAAGAAAACTAACCCCCCAAAAAATGTAATAAGAGCATTAAAAAGCAAACCGGTAATTTATAGCAAAGCTGACAAAGGAAACACAATAGTAATTATGGACAAAACTGAATATGTAGAAAGAATGGAAACACTTTTAGAAAAAGAAGAATATTCTACAGTACAAAAGAACCCTCTAAACCAATGTATAGTTAAATTAAATGCCAGTATTCAAGAATGTAAACTAATAGACAAAAAAGAAAAATGCAAAATTAAAGTTGATAATCCAGTTCTGCCCAGAATTTATGGCCTTCCAAAAATACACAAGCCGGGAAATGCAATGAGACCAATTATAAACAATATAAGTGCACCTACATATAATCTAGCAAAATGGTTAACAAACAGTTTCTCTTCCTTCCCTAAATTTGAAACAGCAAGTATAAAAAACTCTCTAGATCTGATCGATAAAATTAAAGACATAAAATTAGAAAAAACCGATATGTTAGTTTCCTTTGATGTCATTGCTCTGTTTCCAAGCATACCTACAGAAAGCATACAATCCCACATCAAAAACTGGTTACTTGCAATAGGGAAAACAACAGAAGAAGTCCGAGAATACATCATATTAACGAATCTGTGCATAAATCAAAATTTTTTCACATTTAACGGGAAATATTACAAACAAACATCTGGTTTAGCTATGGGCAGCCCGCTGTCACCAATATTAGCAGGATCTCTTCATGAGCACTATGGAAACTAGGATTAAAAAGGCATTCCCCTGGATGTTCAAAATATGGTACCGCTATGTAGACGACATCTTTGCAATAGTCCCAGAAAAACACCTAGAAGATGCACTAAAACTCCTAAATATGCAAGAAAAGTCTATAAAGTTCACAATGGAGAAGGAATGTGATGCACAACTACCATTCCCCGACCTAAAAATCATCAAAAATAATAATCACCTTACATTTGGCATCTACAGAAAACCTACCCACACCAACCGCTACATAAAACAAAAGAGTTACAATCCCATTCCCCATCAGCATGCTTTACTCAACACCTTACACACAGATTGGTAAATGTACCAATGGGCAAAACAGAATACCAATGTGAACTTACTAAAATGTTGGACATAGCTACAGAGAATGGATTTCGGGCAGAACTGGTGTACAAAAAAGTTAATAAGGCCAAAAATAGAAAGAGAATTAAAGAAGTCAGCACACTTACTCATAACCAGAAAGAAAACAAGATCTACAAGAAGTTTACATACCACCCTACAACTTTCTACAAATTCCAGAGGATCTTCAAACGACATAACATCATTCTAGCCCCTAAAAACAATTACTCTATAAAAACATTTTAAATTCTAAATTAAAAGATGATATCCCACAAGAACACAAACCAGGAATATATCAGTTCAGCTGTAATGACTGTGAAAAAATCTACATCGGCCAAACAAAAAGAAATATAAAAACAAGGGCAAAAGAACACCGCAGAAATATTAAACTCAAACAAGAAGAAAAATCTGCAGTAGCTTGGCATTTTTGGAAAGAGAAACACACTATAAATAGAAGCCCAAAAATCCTCAAAAACATCACAAGGAAGACAGAATTAAAAGTTTGAGAAAACATATATTTGGAAAAACAAGAATCGGGTTTTCAATTTTGAAATCCCGCCAGGCGATCTACTCATTCAGAGGTTCATCAAACCACCACCAGGGACAGAGACAACCACCACAGCAAGCGATGCCGGCAGTCGACCAAAGGAATTGACAATGGAAGCACATGGCTTCTGAAACATGTTTTCTGAAATAAAAAAGTATGTGATGTAGTGTTACAAAATCGACTCAACTAAATTTCAAATTATCAATTTTAAATCTTGCTATAAATACTCTATATCCCCATGTATTGTTTTGAAAGGTCTTTTGGTTTTCGGTTTCTTTCTATTTGGTTTCTTACCTTTCAGTTCCATGGCACGTGCTAAATAAGAATCTTGTACTCTGTCCATTATAAAATAATTTATATAATTCCTTTGTTGGATTTGTGACACTTTTTCTGGCAACATTCATTCATTGGTCAAAACTCCCTTTTTCCTAACCTCAACTCCAGTAGTTCACATATGTATCACCACTTGACCTCCTCCTCTTAGCTTTTGACTTCTTCAAACTAGTACTGCAGTAAATCTTTTTCCTATTGGTCTCCATTTCACTTTGTTTCATGTAAAAACAAACTTACATAAACTAAACGAATTCAGAGCAAAGAATCCAGAAACTGCACATCTTTTGCCATTCACTGAAATGGCAAAAGACTGAAACTAAACTTGGAGGGAATATTCTATACAATATAGTGGATTACTTAAAACAATTTACCAAAAAATGACCCATAAGATTACAGGTCCATATTCCAGAAAGCTCCTCAATAACATATATAATTAACCAATTAAGGTATTAACCAACTTTTATAGTGCTAAAGGTAACTATTTCTACATAAATAGCTATTTCTGCCTTTTGTGCCTATTTTTTTTTTAAAATCCCAAAGAATTTTTCACTATGAGTTTGTATTCAATAAATAATTATTTATTTAACAACAAACCTTTCATTGGCTGTATACTTATTTGATTTGTTTGATTAAAATACATTGTGGTATCGTTTTTATAAGGCTTAGCACAAAAATAAATAAAGCAATTACAATCATCAATGCTCAGTCTCCTGAATCAATCACATTATTTACAAGAGCAGAAAGTCAGTTAAACAAAGCTGTTGGTGAGGTTGGGAAAATTGTATCCAAAACACTACAAATGGTGTCACCAAAAATCCTGGATATACAGTTCTGAATGGAGTATCAGATATTCTAAGCGGATGTGAGGCAGATCTCCCTACAGGCTTTAATCCACATATGGTTTCTCTTTTCAAACATGTCCCATTCACTACTGCAAACGCTGAGAGATCTTTTTCAGCATTTAGGCTAATTATAACCAATAAAAGACAAAACTTACCCCATGTCATCTGGAAATGCTTCTTGTTACTTATTGTGGACAAAATTACGGTCAAAAGTGTAATTGAAAAATCTGTCACTTAAAAAATAACAATGTTGCATTAATTTTTAAAATTCATGTAAGACAATTTTATTCTTTATATTTTAATTAACTCACCGTGACAGAGATTTTTTTATAGAATGATTGTTGATTACTATATTATCTTATCTATCCTACTATATTTAAGAGTGTTTTGAAATAAAACATTAATCACTGTGTTTTGATGCATAACATTTGTTTATTTAGGCACTACTAGAGATCCGTTTTCCTACTTTTAGGACCTTTTAGGCACCTAAAATCAAAATTTTTAGACCTAAAGATCCAAAGTCGAGTAATCAGTAGAAGAAATAAAAGAGTAGTTTGTTGGCGAAATAAAGAGAGTTTTTGTTACAATATTTAACTAGCAACCCAGCAAGAACCTGGGTATATAATAGCATATTATGGTGGAAAATGAACTAAGTTGTCAAACATAATAGACGGTCAGCAAGAGTGGAAGCTATTGAGACTGTGATGGAATAGTTAGTTGATGTCTATGCAGGATGTTGCATTTGGTGATAGCCATTACAAACGCCCAAGAATAATTTTTACTTACTTTTCTGTCACTAATATGGCACAATTTCTGCCTCGCCATATAGCCAACATTACAAATATAATTCAAATCATGTCCGAGTAAGCTTAGTTCAATTTGTGGTAGTGGTATAGTGTGTCCAGGTTTCTCCACATCCTCCCCACCCTGATCCATCCCAATCTTCAAAGGGACAATCAGTGGATATACTTATGAGCTTGGGAAGTCCTCAGCAGCAAACTTGGTACTCTCTGGCTCCAGATCAGTGTTACAGGAAAGTTCCCACATTGTTGACTAATCCTTTTTTGGCTGACAACTTGCTGAAAAGCCTTCAGAAATTTATCTGCCAAAAGATCGATAGCTAGCTCTAAACAAAACGCCCTCTTGGCAGCACAAGTAAACATAGCAGTAATATGCCTTTATAAAATTGTTTCCTGATATATGTGTAAAAGTCCTGCACAGTCTATTCCTGTAATAGCAAAGAGTTGCTATGGTCGGACCAATCTATTGGGAGAACTGCTTCTATGTTAGCACCCTTGCTGTGGGCTATTTAACAAAATAACAGCTCTATAAGATTTTCTTAAAGTTTGCCTGGCCTGGAGAATTCATACTCCTAAGATGCTTCAACCAAACCAAACTCCCAATGATATTAGTCTATGTGGGTGTATAAAATCAGATTGCAAAATGAGGCCGCACCGTGGCTGAGTGGCTAGATGATTCGCCTCTCACCTAGGCAGCCCGGGTACAATCCCAAGCGACTGCATATGGGATTTATGATGGACAAAACAGTGCAGGGGCAGGTTTTCTCCAGGTTTTCCAGTTTCCTCCGCCTTCACATTCCACCAGTGCTCCATCTTCATTCCATGTATCATAGTGGTATCGCCTGCGATGCTGTAGTAGTAAAAATGGGGGTTAAACACTATCCATCCAGATTGCAAAATGATATGTACCATCCAATGAACTGGATATATTTCATCTGAAATGAAAGCAGAAACCTGGTGTCTTCTATGCAAGTGAATGATGTCCTCCTCTACAAATGGGTGAAAACAAACCAGCTTTAACTTTCGAGATAGTTAAGTCCCATGCTCAAACTCAGCTCTTTTGCAAAACACTCCACTTGACAGTGTGTCAGACCACAATGAACTCACAACCTGGGAAAATATCCTCATATGGAAAAACAAAGATCACCTAATAAACTTTGAAATCCTGCCAGTAGACAGCTTAGTCAAGAAGTTCATCATTTCACCACCAGAGAAGAGAACACAAGCAAACGCAACCAGCAATGACAGTTGAGGTTGAAAATGGAAGCATAGGCTTCGAAACTAGTCCCTCAAAATTAAAAATGTAAGTGACGTAGTGTTAAAAAACCAACTCAACAAATTAATACCACATATAATTTGACTGCCACTGTAACTAAATTCCTCCAAACCTCAATAAACCAGAACTGTTATTAGCAAGAAATTGAAACATGACAGTGATGATGACAATGATTCTTCTGAGGATGACACTCATTTGGATAGAACTGAGCCCTTACAATTTTAAAGCACTTTTTATACCAAGCTTATATCTGTATCATTTCTTGTTAAAACAAGCAAGTTTGCATTAATTTGTTGTATTTTGTCAAAAGTAAGTAATTTATACTACACACATTGCAATATATTATGTGGTTACTTTCAAAATAATGAATTATACTATTTATATACAACTATCAACACAACAGAAAGTTTCGTGATCTGCTGTTGTTGTTTACTAGTAACTCTGGTAACGTCATAACCACAATACAGCCAACATTATACAAAGCCACCCAAACTGTTAAGTGCAAAGATCCACAGCAGGGATATATACAATGTGATGTGGCCAGTTAGTGGAAAACTCCAATAGCCATGTAGGACCAGACCACCATAAGACTTCTCTGCAGGAAGTCCTTGAAGTATGCTCTCTCCAGGAATGACCATGAACAAAGGGAGTTGCACAAGCAAAGGAAAAATCAGCAGCTGCCTATCATTTTTGGACATCATGACACGAAACTGTCAGGACACTGTTAAAACCAGCATATAAACATACAGAATTAGATGTCTGGGAGAAGATCTACATCATGAAGAAAAAGAGCCATATCATGAATTTTGATTTACCACCATACAATAACCTTTGGAAGTTCTTAGATCCAGCAACAGATGCCTCTTCAAGTAATACACCACTATCATTGTCGCCAATGAAGCAAGATTTAGTCAAAATGAAGGGTAGAAAATCAGAACAGGTGTTCCCGAAACCAGTCCCAGTAAGTAATTACTAAGTGATGTTTGTGCTACAAAATCTGACTCAAATTCTTTTGTTTTTAATAAGTATTCAGTTTGATTTTAATGTAAAATCTGATATTCCATTCTAGTATGTATAAATAGCAGTAGAAAAGAGGGCTACTGCAACGAATAAGAAACCCGTACCTATATCGTCCTTCCACAGTTTGTTGAGTTTGGTGGAAACTGAAATTTGAAAAAGAAAGAGCTATTTTAAAAAAATCTTATAAGTAACAGGAACTTCTACTCTTTTGAATTATGGACATGTAAAAGGCCATAACCAAATGGATTAAAGCACTTTTAAGCTATGTTCAGTGCTAGCCTAACAATTTCACGTACTGCAAATTCATGTAATCAACATACATAACGGTTTTAAATGTCCAGAAAGGGATTAACATATAACAGATTCACTATGGCTTGCGTCTACTGGAAGTGCATACAAATCCCCCCATTTAAACGTTGTTGGCATAAATATTATGGTTATTCCAAACCCAATTATAATGAAAAGCAAATTTTTTTAATAATTTCTATTTGATAAAATTAGTTTTAACTTATATTATTATCATTATTATTATTATTATTATTGTTATTATTAGTATTATTAAATTACAAAATTATGTTTCATAATTAAGAAACAATTATTTTCAGGCAAACCATATTTATAAGGGAGTTTGTGTCCATTTATTCTTTTTCTCCCACTTCCAAATCTCCACAATATGACACATGAAAACGGTTCCAGCTTTAGGAATATTCAGATTTAATAAAATTGGTTCCATTGTGCTAAATTTCAGAAACTTACATGAAAATGGATTAGTTTTATTTGATAAAGTAAGGGTTCTTAAGAAAATTAACTTTAGATGGACTGTCCTTAGTTGTATGTATTTGAAGTTCTGTTACTTTCTCATGAATAACGTGCATAGGAGGTAGAGGAGCTATTGTATTCCACCAAAAAATTTGATACCGAAATTTCACCATACAAATATGTTTTGAGACCTCCTAAATGGAAAAAGCAATTTTAGAAAAAGGGCGTGTGTGTGCATGTGTTGGGAAGAGGCCAGTTTAACTCAAAACAAAAAGGCTGTTAAATACCAAACTTGGTATTTAAGTTTAGTATCTCCTGAGGATGCAACACAAAGATTTTCCAGAAACCCCTTCCCACTCCAATTTCCTTTACATGGAAAATTTCTGAAAATGTTGATTTTCTCAAAAATGGCTTTAACGATTTTGATTAAAGTATTGTATGTTTAAGATATTTACATGACAAATAAAATGTATGTCTTGAATTTCTTGAGAATAACCTCTGAAGTCCTCTTTATTCTGAATAAGTTTTGCATAACTGGTAAACTCTAAGAGAAAAACAAAAACTAATTACACAAAAAATGTAGATATTGTCAAAACACACAATTTATGTCCCTTACATGTTTGTTGTAAAGCTAAGATATTTCTGAGATATTCCTCGTTATTGGCGCCAATTTAAAAATACTTGTACTTTTCTCAGTGAGGAAGCAATCTGTTTTTCTTTTGTTACACTCCTGGAGCAAATTTCAATGACAATCACATAGCAACAGCGTTTTAGCATTTGACTATGGTTTAGCTTAGTATATTCCCTTAGTTCCCTGCTACTTATAAGGAACTAAGTAATAAGAACATTCTGTTTGGCTTATCTTGATTAGCATAGAATAGAAACAAGAATAATCTTTTGTAAGAAGATTTTTGGAGACAGCTAGAGAAAGTCATATGAATGAAACACATTGGATCTTTCTTCTTAATATTACCTTCAGAAGGTAGAAGTCTACCTCATGCAAAAATGCTGAAAGAGAAGTATATAACCAAGGCAGGTAACATTCAAAAAGCAGAAGTTTACTGAAGGTAAAAGAAAAGAAAATTGACATTTCCTGTAATGAGATCACAGAAAGGATGGACAATGTTATGGAATACATATTCAGAAAATAGTGCAATTCTGTTCCTGAACTGTACACATATTCTTGAGTTGGCAAATGCTACTGACTGCGTTAGGGCAATTCTTAATTCCATTAAGGAATACAGTGTAAATTATGGGTTGAACTGTATAATATGGACTCCACTTGCAATATGACAAAATGTGCCAAGAATTTAAAACAAGTTTTAGGAGATAATTTACTAAACATCCAATGCTAGGCTTATCAACCGAGCCTTCTCGGAAACATTTATCCTCACGAATTACTGCAATTGAATGTTGCAGTGACCAAGGCTAAGATGCGTTTCTGAACACCAGGAAAAGAAAATATCTTTATTTCCCTTTCTTAAAAAGGACCAAGCTGTCCAATGTTCCCAATGCCAGTGGTTACTTGCTGGAATTCATGGATTCACGTGTGTGTTTTATTTGGCAGATTATCTGCCAAATATTGTCAAGCACGGTATATCAGAAAAACTAAAAGATATTTGCCAACTCGCATGAACAACTTTATATCTCTGAGTACCAAAGAGGTGTTAGCTGCTCATTTCCAAGCCCCTTTCGCCGGGGAACATTCAGTGTCTTGTTGAACTGATAACCAAACTAGAAGGATCAAGATGTCCTACTGCTCATCTTCTTTATGAAGAATTGGGAAAATTGCATATGCATTCGAAAGAAGTCATTTTCAGTGCCACCAAAGATGTACTTGTATCTCTTAGCAGCAAATAAACAGCTGCTGTTGATTAAAAAATGTTAGTGCAACTCAATCTGCTGACAAAACTCCAGAAAGTAACATTTTTTCCTCAATAAATAATATGAGATTTTCACTTAGTTTGCACTTTTAATGTTATCAATACATTAATCCTGAGACCTTGAACAGAGCGGACATGCCAGGTATAAACAAGAAGTGGCCATGGGGATGGATTTGATGGTCTATTGGGCGAAGATCGGAATGTGGTCGGGCAGGCAGTCATGGGTAACCGGTAGCAAGCCGGCAGAAAAAACGAACTTGAAACTCTCCAAGTGTTATTTTATGGTATTTGTTTTATTAACACTATTTGTAATAGGAGGAATTGAACTGAACCTAGGACCTGTGGCTGATGACGATGTGGGAGATGCAACATAACACTGAGGACTGGACTTCTGTGTAGCATTTGCAGAGGTGGTATCATTTGGGCTGCCAAAAAACTAAGAGGGATTAGAACATTGAGGAAAACTGGGCATGTAAGGACTGCAGGGGAGTTGAGAGAGTCACCAAGAATTGGAAGAAACTGGAGCAGCCGCAAAAGGAAGCATGGGAGTTACATGGGAAGCTCCAATGCAAGGAAGACAAAATTTGGAGGCTGATAGAAGAAAACTGAGGGAGCTGAGAGAAGATAGTGAAAAAGAAGAGGGAAAATTATGTCTAATGATCGGCGACTCTATTGTGAGGCATGCAGGGAAACTAAATGCAGAAGGAGCTTGCTATCCGGGCATAACAATTGACGTTTTGTTGGAGGAAATCGAGAAAAAGCAAGAGGAGATAGAAGGCAGCTATCAGACAATTGTGATTCACATTGGGAGTAATGAGCTGCGAAGAAGTGTTAACTATGTGATGGGAGACATGTACGACTTAGTTAAAGGGACAAAGCAGCCGTTTCCCTCAGTGAAAATCGCCATTAGTGGTATTTTGAGGCAACACAATGTAAGCTGGAGAAAGGTCATGCATTTTCATGGGCAGGCTGAATGACTGGATGTGCAATGTCTGGATCCAAATTCATGGATTGAAGACCACGACTTTGGACAGGATGGTGTACACTTGAACCGTAGAGGATCTTCAAAGTTGGTAGCATTGCTTGAGAGGGTAATGAAGTGGAGCAACAGGAGCAGCAGTGACACCAACCTTGGAGAAATGAAGCTTCACAAGTAGGGGCTGATTCCTAAGCCTGTTACAGGTAAATTGCCATAGTATTATGAACAATATTGTAGAATTTTGGAATTTAATTTAAATATGCAATGTGATTATAGGTACAGACAAAGCTAAACATTGATATAAACAATGCAGTTTTAAGATCAGATTACATGCGTTCAGGAGGGACAGGAACGGAAGGGGAGGGGGAATTTTTATTTGCACTAAGACAGTCTTAAACAGCGAAGTACTGTGGGTAGAAAGGATGAAGAAATCATGGCAATTGAAATTATTGATTAGGAAAACTGCGGGAATAATAGCATAACAATAATAGCTTGCTACCAACCACCTGGCAAAATTGATTATAAAACACTGTATAAATTCACAGAAAAAATCTCTACCATAAGGTGAAAAAATGTTATTGTAGCAGGGGATTTAAATCTGCCAAATGTAAACTGCGAGTGTCAGCTAATAGGAGACAAAGTTCAAAATCTAGTAAATTGTCTGGTTTAGGAGCAGGGAATGTTGCAAGCAGGTACAAGGAAATCAGCTTTACTGGATGTATTCTTATGCAGGCCTGAGCCTTTGTTTTCTGCATGCAAGGTTTTATCAGCTATCAGTGACCATAATTGTGTGCAATTAGAAGTAAATTAGAAGGGACGAACAAACCAGTTTGAAACAGAGCAATTACCAATTAGTTGGAAATTTCAGAGAGCAGACGGGGCTGCTAACCAAACCTTTCTACACCAACAATATGGGGAATTTGTACAATCTGCCACTAGTGTAAATGAAGCCTGGGCTAATTTCAAAACACTTACCTCAGAAGCAATAATTGAACATGTACCCTTTAAAGTTTTGAAAAGTAATGCTGATCCAAAATGTTATACAAAGCGTATAAGGTAACTTAAAAGGAAGACAAGTTATGTGTATCACAAAAAAAAAAAAAGGAAATCAAAATGGTAATTTAAAGAACTAACCAAGCAATTTCAAGATGAAAAGTTGCAAGTACAGGAACAGTACTTAGAAGAAATCCTTAATGAGAAAATAACAGCTGTAAAGCTTTCTACAATAACGTGAGAAGATGCAGGGGTAATAAAGAGGGCATACCAGACTTTGAAGTTAATGGACTTGCTGTAGTAAATGATAAGGACAAAGCTAACATATTAAATTCACATTTTGAATTCGTTTTTCATAAATTGGATGATAGTTCTGAGCAAGAAATTGGGATGGAGAACCGCTTTTTCACATAATGACCACCTTTTAAAAGATTTGAATATCACTTTAGCCTTGTGTATTCCTTCATGTCTCTTCACTTATAAGGAAGCAAGTAATAATACCATTTCTGATAATGTTTATTTCAATTATAATGATGTAGATAATAGAATACTCTTTTGTAAGAATAGTTTATTTGCAGAACAGGCACAGAAAGTTATTTAATTAAAACACACAGATTTTTCTGCGATAAAACATCTCTGAAAATCTAAAATGTTATTTGCCCACATTCCAGGAGATTCAATACTGTCAAAATGTTGATTCTCTTGGATTACAATCAGCTTTTCAAACACTTCAGAAATCTAATACACTTTTGTCTTCTCATTCGTAACCTCTATTTTGCTAGAAGGACCAACCTGCTGGTGTTGTCTGTCTTCTTGTACATCTGTCTCTGAATCTGAATCATCACACAACTATGCAGCCTTTGACTTCATGGGAAAGTCAAGGAAACCTTTTTCTTCTCCTTTCCTTCATCTTCTTTAATGTATCACCCTACTCTTTGTAGTTCATACACCTTTAAAGAACAAGGATGCAACAAAAAATACTTTAAAAAAGAATGTATTGATACTTAAGTAAAACAATGCACACAAGGTTTCAAAATATAATATAAAACAAAAACATATTTATTAAATTATGCATTTACAAATTTCATCTTCAGCATTACTATGAAATTTATATTATAGGGCAAAGTGCAAGTGCAGCATTATACCACTTAATTATTATACTGTCATTGGGCAGTATTACCACAGGTTTAATAACTTACTTCTTGAGGATCACAGCCAGCTTCAAAGAAGCCAGAACGATAGAATTTTTAACACTGTGAAGCCGGCATAACAAGGCAAGGGATTGTGGCAGTTTGCAGTTTTCTCTACATGTGTATATTATGGTATGGTTTAAAATTATATAGTTAACAATCTCAATAAAATGCAACAGGAAAGCCATTGAAATTAATAAGGCAAGCTTTATAGTACAATAATATAGAGAGTGATTTATGTAGAACTGACACATTTCTTTAATTATTCCATTGGAAATTCATTCAATGATCCAATTTTAGCACCAAATTAAGCAGAAAGTTCTGGAGTTTTGATTCCTTGTCACTAGATGTGCAGATGTTTATGTTTTATTCCTAATTGCATTGTTGGCAGCTGTCTCAACATTTTGTTTTTGTAGTCAACATGAAAATGCAGTACGATGTAGAGTGAGTCAAGGATATTTTCAGCAAGATGGCACTATATGCCTTACATCAAATGAATCCATGAACCTAATTGCAAGTTTCTTTGACGACCAGATAATTTCCATGAACCTATGGCCACCGAGATCTCCAGATTTGACATCGCCGGACTTCTTTCTATGGTGTTACTTAAAAAACAGGGTTTACGCCACACGTCCCCAGACATTGGACGATCTGAAGCATAACATCACAAAGGAGATTCAAGCTATTGACAACAGAGTCCTCCAATGAGTGACCAGTAACATGGAATGATGTGTTGAGTTGTGCCTTATGCAGGATGGAGGACATTTTCAACATTTGCTATAGAGGTAAACAATCTCCCAAAATTCCTCTACAATTTCGGTATGATAAGTTGTTGCTAGCATAACACATTTTGAAATAATTAATGAAAGAAACGTCAGCTCTATATAAATTACTCTGTAGTTAATTTAATGTATAATTCAATTACATGGGTATATGCAGAAGAGGTTAGGAAGGGTTCATAATCAGATTGGTGGAAAGTAAATAACTATTTCCTTAATATAACAAGCATGTATTATACCACAACCACTAATAAGTCACACAATTCTTGTTTTGCAGATGCTAGACAAATGGTTGCAATAGCAGTAAAGATGGTTACAGAACAGTCTTCAAATTTCCATCAAACCCAGAATTGCATAATACATGGATAAAACGTTTCCGATGAAAAGATTTGACCCCAACAAAGAGGTCAATAGTATGCAGATGGACAAGGCAATGAGAAGAGATTCTAGACCAAAGCTTCAGAGGGAGCAGTTCTGTGACTGTTTCCTTACCTTCCTGCTTATTTAAGTAAGTCTTCCAGCTCTGTAGAGAGAAAAGATCCACAAGAAAGGAGGAGGGAGAAAGAGGAGGAAATGACCAAGAAATATGAATAATTGGTTGGCAAGTGAAGTCATTAAGATGTTTTAGTGATTTGTGTGACAATTTCATCACCATGGTTTTAGGAGACTGCCTCCATGGTCAAGTGATCAAGCTGACTTCTCACTCGGAGATCCTGGATTCAATTCTTGGCTGGGGCAAAGATTTTTTCTTTAACAGGAATTATTCCCTATCCCCTACAGAGTTTGGAAGTATGTATGTGAGAGTAAATGTGTGTGAGTTTGAGGAAAATCAAAAAACAAAACAATTTCAACCAATGTAAAGAGCCTACAGACAAGTTGTTTCTAATGCAAAGCCCTCAATCGTTTTAGGACTGCATAATCGCCAACAAATTTGTTAAATGATATTATGTGCTTTTACAAAATGTCACTGTGTGGAATCTCAAAAGTTGTTTCAAGTGTTACAGTAAATTCTGAAATGTATATTCAAGCCTGTATTGGCCATGATATTATGAGTGTCAGTGCTTTAAAGTGGATTCTGCCATCAAATATATTGAACAGATGGTCACAGTTGGAAAAAAATATTAATAAAATATGTAATTAATGCTGCAGGTGAAAATAATTCTAGCAATGCTGATCGTTTAGATAAACTTAAATTGCTGTATTATATCTGGAGGAAAACTTAAGACACAAAACTGATAACACATAATGTCCAGCTAATGTGTGCCATGAAGAAAAATCTGATGTGTTACACTCACTGACTTTCTCTAGTTACTCTACACATAAACTTCTTATAAAAGATGATTCTTCTTTCAACACCACACTAATCGAGATAAACATTAGCAGAATTTTATTACTTAGTTCCTTATATGTAGACTGGAACTAAGGGAATGCATTAGGCTAAAGTGATAGTCAAATGTTTTAAAAGCTGTCATTATGCGATTGTCATTGCAAATCGCTTCTTTGCTTGGCCAGGAGTAGAACAAAAGAAAAATGGACCCTCCCATCTGAGAAAAGTATAAGTACTTCACAACTGAAACTAATAACAAGGGATACCTCGAAAGCGGTAAGCTCCACGAAAAAAATGTATATGATATAACTTGTGTATTTTAACAAGATCTACATTTTTTGTAGAGCAAGTTTTTGTCTATCTCTTATGGTTTACTAGTTGTGCCAAATAAAGCAAAATTCATCCAGAATAAACAGGTCTTTAAAAGCTATTTCCAGAAAATTCAAGACATACATTCTATTTGTGATAGAAATAGCTTTAATATGTGGTATTTTAATCAAAATCATTAGAGCCATTTTTAAGAAAAACAAAATTTTCGGAAAATTTTTCCATGTAAAGTGGGGGGATTTTCTTAAAAATCTTTGTGTCGCATCCTTGGGAAGATGCCAAACTTAAATACCAAGTCATCATTTCTGAGCTATGCTGTCCACACATGCACGCACGCGCACGCACGCACACACACCCACCCACCCACCCACCCACACACACACACACACGGACCTGTTTCTGAAAATGTTTTTTTTTTTTGGATTCAGTATTTCCAGTGAAATCTTGACATTGAATTTTTGGGTAGAATACAATATTTCTCAATCCCTATGTACATTGTACAAATGGACTAGAGAAAGTAAAAAGAAATATTTAGTAAATACAATGTTATGGACTTTCATGATTTATGAGCATTCTTGTGCAGCTTATGAAGCTCTTGGAAATAATAATATTTTGACCTTATTTCATCCAAAACAAATAAAGAAGCTTGTGTCTGCATGCAATGTAACTCCAACCAATGATGCAAATAATCTTCATTTTCTTAAAGGGATTTCCAACAGGTTAACAAAAAGAGAGAAAGTGGTATTATTAGGTGAAATTATGTGGAACCGTAACTAGTTCTGCGATAATACTTCAACTATGAAGAAGCTAGAACAGTGCAAGATTTTGTTGTGTTGTCAGCTTTTGGTAATATGAAAGAAATTGTTTCACTTTACCCTGTAAAGAACATAGGTGGTTATGACTTTTATAAACAAAATTGCCCATGATATTTTCCTGTGGTTTGACAGTTGTTACTATAATGTGTAATAATAATGCTATTAATCACAGTTTATTTATTAAGCTTAGAGAAAAATTGCCCAGCCACTATTTTTTCCATTATGAACTAGAAATGGCAGTGATTCCGCAATACAAGTATATGTTATGTTTGACACTGTCCACTTGCTAAAGTATGTTAGTGATCAGTGAGCAACAAATATTCCTCTAAAGGAGCCAAACCTGAAGTATTGATGCAAAACCTCAAATCTAGAATGTGGATTGCGGTTTAGTACAAGTTCTCCGGTGAAAGGAAAAAACATATGTTACTCAAATTTTAACATGTAGAGAAGATGCACTTCATAGGAACGATATGAAAGAAATTTGTTTGACCTGCTGTTGATGATGAAGCTGAGATTGACCATAGTTCACATTTTAAGGACTCTGCCAGAACCACAGTTCGACAAGAGACTTAAATTGTACTTTCCTGGTAACTGTTGACAATTGTTTAATTGGATGTGATTTTTTAAAGATGTGTGCAGCTTGTAGTGTCTGTCACATTTCATATGTCCGGTCAATCACAAGAAGGAGGCTTAATAAATAATTTGTAATGTTTAAAATTAAATATATTTTTTTGTCATATCCATGGACAGTATCCTATTCAAATTGCCTGCAATTTAAGTTCCATTTTCTGTAGTGTCTGTCACAGCATTATTTTTGCCCGTAAACCTATAATAAAATTAAAACTAAAACATAACCTTTATATGAAAACGTAGGTTTGGGGTTGTGATTTTCAGCTGACTTTTTAAAAGGTCCACTTAAATTATATGAAGGAGCAAATAGGGGGTTAAGTATTTTTATCTCGTTAAATTGTAGTGTCTGTCACAAATGGAATTACCCACTGGTAGTGAATATACAAATTTTGCCCAGGAAGGGTGAAGACCCATTAACCTTTATACTCTAATTGTCCTGAAGAGGTGGTTAAGGTCTCATTTTTATAGCTTATAAGTAGGGCTCGAATTTTTAGGTAAATACACATTTTGTTTGCATCCTAATATGAACTTGAAACTGAGTTTTAAGTTCTGGATATGTACACTAGACCAAACATTTTAAGGTTTATTGCACATAAAAATACATATTTGCTGATTTTTTTATGTAAATAAATGTTTTTCATATATTCACATAAATTACACAAAAATCGCATAAAGGAAACTTTTTAAGAATAATTTTCTTATAATTTCATAAAATCATAAAAGCAGCAGCAGAATTATTTTTAATAAGTCGCTATCCACTTCTGTAATGCTCAATTACACATGCCAGATGACGTAATTTGTTGTTAAATTATTGGAAGAACTGATATGTTAGCTATATTATCCCTTCAGTTTGAAGAAAATATAAACATCCTGCTTTCCTTAGTTGTATGAGCTCACAAGATAAGAACGGGAATTTCTCCACTGCCATATGCTTGAAATAAATAAACACCTGTTATCGTTTCACAGCCTAGCTAGTATATACACTGATACTTGTTAATTAATCACTCATTGCCATTTGTGAATCCGCAAAGTTTAGACAACCTTCTAGTTTTGTTGGGAAGTTACATATTGACAGTTTTGACTTCACAGTGGATTTAACATGCCCAGAGTGAAAAGTAGTGCAAGATATCATGTGCAACAATATGCTGTGGAATTTAAGGCTATTTTCAGTTCTGATGATAAAATCCTGTATTGTCAGTCATGTGGTAAAGTTATAACAGCAGACCAACATTTAGGTGGTAACAAACATAAGGCAGCTATTTTGCGCTTTACAAAAAAAACAAATCTTGTATTATTTATCCAGTATTTCAGCAGGGCCTTCCAAATTTTCAGTGTATTGTGAGAAAAACCCAGGAAGTATTTGAAAATAATAGTGGATTTAACATTAGCTGAAGCGCTATCTTGTAAACCTAAATTTGCTTGTGTAGGCATATTATAAAAAAAAGTTTAAGCTTTATTTGTGGAGCTTAAATTCACTGCACTAATCTGGAATCAAATTAACATCTGAAAAATCTGAATATTCATAACTTCAATATCATTGAAGTGTAGTAGTCTTTAAGCAGTTCAAGTAGTTCAGGATGTGGACAAAAAAACTGAATGTTCTTTCTGGTCCTGCAGCACATCATTTAGAAAGAAAATGCAAGCAAGTGTTCGAAAATAGTTAACATAATGTAGATTTAACACAATGTGTAAAATTTAAAATGTGTTGGCTGGGCAACATGAAATTATTGATGTGAATGTTATAATTGCACTTCTTGTGACGTGGAGCAATCATTTTCGAAATAAGAACTTCTTCGTCACAATTGTGAATCTTTCAGGATGGAAAATTTCAGGAAACGTGTGATAGTATACTGTAACTCTACAGCATTTGGTAATCCCTCCCACGAATGATGACTGGTGAGTACCATGTACATTTCTATTACATCAGCCATTCAGATCTTTAAAAAAATATTTTATTTGTTTTGGCACATATTTTTAACTTTTTTAGTGCATAAAAATAAATATTTCCTAAGTTTTTAGCAGCTAAAAATCCAAGCCCTACTTACCAGTAAGCTTTAATTTGATATGTAACACAACATATTTTGGTAAAAGCAAAAAAACCAAAATAAAAGAATTTAAAAATTTATTTTGAGCACCTTTATCAATGATGGAGAGTTATGACAGTGTCTTATACTGTGTGACCACAAAATTAACCAGAAGGCATTAACAGCACTATGAATGGAAGTGGCCAAGACAACAACTGAGCCGACATCAAAGACAAGAAGTATTTGCTGCAACAGAGATGACAACCTTTCAGTGGTTTGTCCTGGGGGTGTGGCAAGGCAGGTCACCTAGTGAAGGATTGTCCCTACCAGGCAGACACATGGCAAAGGGGCTGCTGACACAAACACCCAGTTGGCCCTACCAACAAGTGATGGCATCAGCAACATCTTACCCGAGGAGGAGGCCCTGCTGAAGTTGACATGGGATGGAACACTGTGAGCCTCCATGTACTCATTGCAAGGGTGGTTGAGGACGTGATCCTTGGACTGGATGCTCTCAGGAGCTATGAGGTGACGTCATAGGCCAGAACATCTTGCATCTCTGACGAGACGAGTTGTGCTCGCAAGAAGCAAGGTGGTGATAAAGATGCACCTGAAGGTTCAACGGTCAAGGAACGTGGTACTATACTGGAAAACACCACTGAACAGATGTGTTGCCCAAGCATTGTTGCATTGTCAGCAGGAAGTGCCCATATTTAATAACAAACTTATGTTAACTCTTATTTTTGAAACTTCAAAGACAAGAAATTCTTATCATTTTTAAGTATTAAGACTTTGTTAAAGAACTTAATGTCCTTCAAAATTATAAAGGCTACTGAACCCATTGATAACCAACTAGGATATCCAGAACGGGATGGACTTAGCCAACAGCAAGTATATTGCCATGCAACGGATTTGAAAAGCGAGCACCATCGCAGAACCTGGGGCCGCAGCTTGATCAAGAGAGTGCCGACCATCTGACACAAATGGAGAAGGTTTGGCATCTAATTGACCAATACCAGTCTGTCTTTGGCATAGAGAATGGAGACTATGCTTGCACTGACGGAGTACACCATGACAATACCAGAGCAGCTCAACCTATCCAGCAACCACAGAGACCTGTTCCTCTGCCAAAACAACTGGAGGTACAGGAGTTTACAGGCTGGAGGACATGAGATCTAGGGAACTCATTGAAGAGTCCCATAGCCCTTTTGCTCTCCTGTCGTCTTGGTGAAAAGGAACTATGGAGAGATATGTTTTTGCATAGACTAAGGAATTTGCTATTGAATGAATTAGGCATTAACTTATTCAGTTTATAGAATAACTTGTAAGTAAACTCAGTAATTGAGCTTGAACATTGTATCATCTCAGTTCGGTTTGTAGAAACCCAATGACTGTACCAAATCTCATCTTCATCATATTCCTCAAATTTGGATTATCAAAAGATGGGCACTTGTCACAAAGCCTTAACATGCTTTCTCTTGAGCTTTTTCACAAACAGTATAAGATGTAAGATGTTTGTAATCTTCAATACCTGCTGATGTATTGAGTAAATATACAAGTGTGTACCACTGCCACTGGCCAAAATACACTAATAGGTCTTAAGGCACAAATCAGGGTTTTCGCACTTGAAATTGGAGTATAGCTTACTCAGATTACACAAAATTAGCTGTTTTCTTTTGTACACTTTTTACTTTCTCTAGCCCCATATGTACAATGTACATAGGGATAGAGAAGTATTGTATTCCACTCAAAAATTCGATACCGAGATTTCACCAGAAATACATGTTTTAGGACTTCCTGTATCCAAAAAAAGCATTTTCAGAAAAAGGTCCATGTGTGTGTGTGTCCGTGTGTCTGTGAACACGATAACTCAAAAACGAAAAGTAGCTAAAATATTAAACTTGGTATTTAAGTTTAGCATCTTCCAGGGATGCGACACGAAGATTTTGAGAAAAATCCCTGCCACCCCAAACTACCCTTTACAGGGAACTTTTTTCGAAAATTTTTATTTTCTTAAAAATGACTAATGATTTTGATTAAAATATCATATATTAAAGATATTTACCTAACAAATAAAATGTATATCTTGAATTTTCTGGGAATAGCTTCTGAAGACCAGTTTATTCTGAATGAATTTTGCTTAATTTGGCATAACTAGTAAACCGTAGAGATAGACAAAAACTTACTATACAAAAAATTTAGGTCTTGTTAAAATACACAAGTTATGTCATATACATTTTCCTCGTGGAGCTTACCGTTTTTGAGGTATTCATTGCTATTAGTTTCAGTTGTGAAGTACTTATACTTTTCTCAGACGGGAGTGTCCGTTTTTCTTTTGTTCTATTCCTGGCCAAGAAAAGAAGCGATTTGTAATGACAATCACATAACGATAGCTTTTAAAACATTTGACTATTGGTTTAGCCTAGTGTATTCCCTTATTTTCTTCCTACTTATACGGAACTAAATAATAAGAACATTGTGCTAATGTGTTCCACGTTTAGCAAGAAAGAAGAAGAATCTTATGTATGAAGTTTGTAGAATAGCTAGAGAAAGTCATGAGAGTGTAACGCATCCGATTTTTTCTAATACATCTTGCATTCAATGCAAACTCTTGGCATGTTCACCACCTTCATAAAAGTTTTTAACAAGTTCAACTGTCTCAGCACTTTTCCCTTGTTTTGTAGCAGGTTCAGCTAAAAACCTTTTCTCACTGTAAAGCTTTGAGGCTTTACAAACAGAAGCATTGAGCTTTGTTTATTTTTCTTCTTGTCCATTGTAGCGAGGCTAGGATAGTCAGGATTTGGATTGTTCATTTCTTGATGAATCTCTTAATTCACTTTTCATTTTGTCAATAAGATTGTCCAGATCTTCATACTTTTGTTAAACACTTTGATCCTCATATATCTTTACATACAGCAACTCAGCTGCACTTACTACAGTTTCTGTGTTCCATTTGATGATTTGTTATGTTCACCAAGAGTGTGTAATTTCAAAGGGGAACAACCAATTTCATTGAATGATGTGCTTAATTCTTTGATTACTCTCTCCTTTTTTAACTTATTTAGCTCATCATCTTAGAGATTGGAGTTTATTTTCGATGGTTTCAATATTACTCTCTCAGTTTGAGAGAATAGAAATTTCCTTCTGCATGAACCACAAAGTTTTTGAGCTACGTTTGCTTTATATCCTTTGGATGCAATTTCCGAACTCTGTTCAAGTGCAAGTGACAACTAGCAGTGATTTTTAAAAGGTCTGTACAATAATCAATGTTAAGGTAATAAAAAATAAAATTATTATACATGATAATATTACTATTCATATTCAACCAACTATTCTATTTATAAATTTATTCTCCTTGTCTTTTTAAGGGATCACAACATACCTTTTGTAAAAACTCTTACTTCTTTAGAAACACACTTTAATAATGCATGCAGATAGTCTTAAATTTGATTAGAGCTTCTCGGGTTACCTTCTGAAGAAGGCCATGGAGTTGGGATGGCCGAAAGCTCAAGCAATTTTATCAACATCACATGGCTGGTAACCCGAGAAGCTCTAATCAATAATCATCGCCATGAAAGCTTCAAATCTTACGGTTTTTAATCTGCTTGAATCTGTTCTAAGATCTAACAGATTTAAGTCAGATTCAGCAAGTACATCAACTATTACTAAAGCTTTAAATTTAATAAAGTGTAACAAATTAAATTTTAAAAATCTCCCCCTCTCTGCACTTGTCCATGTTTTCAGATTAAGAATTTATGAAATATCCTTAAAATATTAATATATGATGTTAATAACAAGTGTCAAATTATTTTACGCCACACAATGTAATAATAATAATAATAATAATAATAATAATAATAATAATAATAATAATAATAATAATAATAACAACAATAATGATAATGATAATAATAATAATAATAAATAATAATAATAATCGTCATCATCATACACAATTTAAATAAATGTCACTAAAACAAAAGCCTCTGACTGGCTGACTAAACAATAAATGCCAGTTTCTATCTTCTGTCAAATTTACTTGTGTAGTCATGAAAGAATTATGTCTAAACAAGGACACAGTTATTTGATTATAAAACAATCATGTTTGAACAAGTGAATCTTTTTACAAACAAGCTAGAGAAAGAAGTAATTTATATAAGTTTTTTTACACTGTCACAGATAATTTAAAACCTGAAATATCTATAACTTAATAACTTATTGTAAATTTACCAAATCTGAGCACAAACCTTGTTATTCTGTAGATATAATTAGTAAGCGCATCAAATTTGTATATAAACAATAAAATCAATGTTCATCTTTAATAACCTTAATTATTAATACCTTATAAGTTTATTAACTTAAATTCAGAATTCTTTTTTATAATTTAATGATATAAGTTATAACTTAATTTTATTTTTATAATATATTAACTTTTAATACTTTGTTTTAATACTTTCTATTTTAAAAGTTATATGTATTAACTTTTAAAACAGGCTATAATTGAGCTTCATGTTGGGAGAAAAGTTATAAAGAAACATATATATTTAAAGATCATATACTTTGAACTAGATTATCAAAAGCTATTGTCATATTACTCAATAAAAATTGTTTAGTATTTAAGGTCTAATTCAATATGACCAATCAAATTGGAAATAATTTCTCTGTGTTTATAATTTTCCAATTGAAGGATATAAAAAATAAGAGGCTTTCTTCTAGCTTTAAAGTAAAGTTTTTTTTAATTGAAAGGATGAATATGCCATCAATATTATTATTTCAAATGACAGAAAACACCTTGTAGAACCAAGATAAAAAAATAATCACTTGGTTACTTTTAACATTTTTGGAGATATTGCTGTTTCGTTAAACATATAAAATCAAAATATTTAAAATCTGATTTTTCAGAATGTTTTTTTTTTTCACTAGGAGTAGTCACCTATTCAAAAATCTGATGTGTTCCATTCACATGATGTTCTCCAACTATTCTGTAACAAATTATTCTAACATAAGATCCTTCTCTCTGCTTTGTGCTACTCAAGATAAACAAGATAGCAGAAATGGTGGTATTAATTGCTTCCTTACAAGAAGGATAATAAGAGAATACACTTGGCTAAAGTGATGGTTAAATGTTTTAAAAGCTGAAAGCTGTTGCTATATGATTGAAATTTGTTTGTGAGAAAAGTTTAAGTATTAAAACTGAAACCAATAACAAAGTATATCTCAGAAACGGTCAACTCCAAGAAAAAAATATTTGTGACAAACGGTGTGCTTAACAAGATCTACATTTTTGATGTAGTATGTTTTTGTCTATCTCTTATGGTTTACCAGTTATGCAAATGTCATCCAGAATGAAGACGTTTTCAGATGCAATTTCCAGAAAATTCAAAATATCCATACATTCTATTTACCATGTAGCTGGTATATTTTTGAGAAAATAAAAATTTTCGAAACTTTTTCCATGTAAAGCGCAGTTTGGGGGAAGGGTATTTCCTCAAAATCTTGGATGATACTAATCCTAAATACCAAGTTTGGTATTTTACCGACTTTTTGTTTTTGAATTATCATATTCACAGACAGGCATTTTTCCAAACATATTTATTCCTTTTATATATATTAAAGTATCCCTGTAAAAATTGTCATCGCCGATTAATATATAACGAAGAAATACAATTTTATCTCTTAAAATTCCAATTGCAATTTTCCGTCCAGAATTGGTATGCCTCCCTTGAGACATAAAATAAACTACATAAGAGTTTTCAAAATCCGAGTTTTCTTTTTGAAGTGCACACCCTGTTTAATGTCAGCATTAAAAATTATTTTATTTATAGCGGTGTATAATAGTACTGCTGTATATATGTAAATATACCTAGGCCAAAAAGCGCGACAGGTAAATCAGTTTACCTGTAAATTAACTTTCACTTTTATTGAATTCTCTTTGTCTCTTTTAAATACTTCTGGAAAGCACAGTAAACACAGCGTTCTTAAACTGATATCCTTTTTTTTCCAGAGCTATTTAACAAAGTTACATTTATAATGCTGAGTTTTGGATATTTAAGGACACTACCACATAATATCAATGGGAATTTCCATGTATGCAGTAGCAATTTGCAATATATTTAGCAAACACATGTGAAACTGAGAGTTATCTCATTAAAAATAAAATATCCAGTGCTTCTTGTATAAAACAAAAAATATTATTACCATAGCTTTTATAATTCCACTATTTTAACACTGTTGCTCACTACATAACAGAATACAGTTTGACACATATGTGTGTAACTATCCAACGTCTTACTTTTACGACAGCAAGCAGCAATGTGGCTAGTGAAATAAAGGTGAGGCACTCCGAGTTGAGAAGCTGCCATTGGCTCTCTGCCTGTGACGCAGCTAAGAGAGAAGTCGAGCGCGCGGAATACATCGCAGTGAACACACTAATTCCTCTAATTATCAACTATTAAAACACATTTTGTTAGTTTTTTAAAAAGGCATATTATTTCACGTACATTGTAAGCATACCGCAAATCAAAGTGAGTGAAAAATGTATTATATTAGTAATGTGTAACTACTGGAATAAGGAGTACGGGAGCGTAAACCGTATGTGCTAGAGTGGATTACTTCTGTAAAAACCGTGGCATATTTCAATACTTACCCTAGGAGCGTGCGACTCTCTCTGCCACTTAGGCGTTAGGTGCGATTGGGGAAGCTCTTCGATACCATCTAATGTTCCGTCTTCGAAAACATCCAAATTCATTTCCGATCTTTTGCCGCATTCGCATTCAAACGTTGCTGAAAAATCACTTTCCGAATCACTGCTGCATCTTATGCTACTACTGTAACCATTAACATGAATGTCAGGTTTTCCACTTCTGTTTCTAGCGGGCCTTCAGTTTTTATATACTGCTCTTCCACTTGGTGAACATGCCGGCATACTGGACCCCATTCTGCTTCTCCTATTTCACCAAATCGCTGTTTGCACAAATGACACACGTCTTCCATCTTGAAACTCACATTGCGAAACGCAACCCATTCTTTTAAATTTGCCCAAATTGTTTCTATGGCGTTGGGGTCGGGATGGCACGGTGGTAAGCGGAGAACTACGAGGTCAACCTTCTTCTAAATTTTCATCCAGAATGTACTATGCTTTGGCTTATGCAGGTTTAAAAGGTTCTAAAGTTCTGTTTTTAGCATGTCACTTCTGGATGAAATTCTGTTTTTAAGCAACCAGTCTTGCATTTCCTTGTGTTCATTGCTGCACACTTGTATATGGCCACATTGTGATAGGAGGTATTGCCAACTACAAGAACGGACTTTTCTAGAAAATTGGGCTTTAGATTTTCTTTGACCCAATTTCATGTAGTTTTCGCCGTTCATTTCCCTATTATAATCACCACACCCATAATGTTGGATTTAAAGAGTCGTGTATTGTGAATGAAACCTTTATCTGTTCCTGCATTCACAATAATTAACTTTGGTCCCCTGGAAGTAGCTTTCTTTTTTGCGTGCAAACTGTGAATACATGTCTCGTCGCTGTAGACAATAGAACGGCCTTCTGGCAGTATTTTGTAATAGCATGTAGAAATGACACGAGCGCTTCTTATGACATGCTTTACATTAAGAATGCACCTGTTCTGACGCATGTTTCTCCAACGAAACCCCAGAAGCTTGATCACTTTCAGCAAACTTGATTCTTGGTCTTTATAATCGTTTCTCTTAACTTATGTAACACAGCTTTCATTGTAGAAACTCTCTTTTCATGAATGTAGAATTCATTTATAGTCCCACGAACTACACACAAATTAAAATCATCCAGATCAGTGCAAAATTTGGGCATGTTTTTGTTTCGTTTTGATGTACTGAACGAAGAAACTGAGCCACTCTACATCAATATCTCCTTCTTTATTTTTTTTTAACTGTGCATAATGAAATACCCGTTACGGCTGCAACGCGCCCATTAATCTTATTCACGAAGATTACAAAATTCTTTCCGTCGGCTTCCTGTCGCATAAATTTCAGCACATTTGCTACTTTTTCTCTAGCTTGGTCTTTTATTGTTCTGCGATAAACTTTAGAGCATTTGAATGCCATTATACTCCCGTTTTAATGCACTGCAAAACACACACGTAACAGCAATAATAAGTAATAGATATAACAATAATTAGTACTCCACATAAAGCACGCGCTGACCAAGTTCACTCGTCTAGTTCAGGGAGCACACTGACTTTTGCACATACAGGTTGACGCAGGCGGCAGGGTGATAGGAACGGCTGGCCAGTCGGACGATTGAAACGAGTCTCGCCCGCTGTAGAAAGCTACCAGGGTTTTTATGCAAATACTAAAATTCTACAAGAGATTTAAGAATGATAAAGAATAATTTACAACTACTCAAAGAATACGTTAAATAGACATGCTGGTACATATTTTACGGTAAAAAAAAATTAAAATTTACGTGCCACTGGCATTGGTTTATGGTGTTTTGGAAGATGACACGAGCCAATGCTTACTCTTCCTTTGCGTGTTTATTTAGTACTTGCCTATTTTTATAATTTAAATATCTTATTCTAATAAACGTTGAGAATCTTATATAGCTTTCTGGTTACTGATTTGTTATAACCCTTTTGGTCCCTAAACCGCAAAGCATTGCTGAAGAGAAGCTCAGATACATGTTTGTTGACTTTTAGGATGTTGAGTTGCATAGTTATTTCAAACGCAATGTTGTTTCTGTTGGGGATAACGTTTAAGAACCTTTTCCCATCCATTTTGGGTTTCGATTATATACCTGGAGAAGCTTCTTAATTTCAGGGAAGAATGCCATTGGCCCGAAGTTCTTTAAGTATTTCCGTGTGCAGGCTTAATTATTCGCTTCCTTCTCGGAATGCCAATTGAACCAATACCTTCTAGATAGATAAGGCCTCACAACACCACTGTGATGTCACGTACAAGAGGCGATCGTTTGCTTAGCATTGACATGCACTTCGTCAATGATAAATACTGCTTTGTGTGCGTAAAACACATGAACAAATACTATTTTACCCATCTTAATATATAGTCAGAGTATACAGTATATTATTTGTATGTATATATTAATGTAAGTATATGTACATATGTATGTATTAATGAATGTGTATGTATGTATTTGTAATAGAATTCTGCACTGTTGTTCCGATTTCGGCCAAACTTGACACAGATAATTTTTAACATAAGGCGAAAAATGCTGTCTAGCTTATAATTCACATTCCATTCTATACTTCACTCACATGCCTTTCTTTGCACATTCTCCAGTATACTATGATAAAAGGGGCTTATTTTTCATGTTAATCCAGATATCCATTCACACAATTCGAACAGATTTTTAAAATTCCATATTCCGTTTGATGTTACATTCACAAAGCTTTCTCTACATATTCTCGCACGACTATGATGATAAGGATTATTATTCATACTAATTGAGATATCCATTTACAAAATTCCAACAGAGTTAAACCTTAGCTACCGTGTAGCTTACAATTAGACATTCCGTTCGATGTTACATTCACAGGACTTTCTCTGCACCTTTTCCAAAACACTAAAAGCAAGAACTTATTCTTCCCGTTAATCGAGGTATCAGTTTACACCAGGGGCGGCTCGTCCTTACGTGCTGAAGAGCTGCAGCACGCTACTTTTTTTTCTTCTAAATTACATAACAGACATGCTGAAGGACCATGTAACAAACATAACACATTATGGTAGTAATAAGAAAGGCAGCACTGCCAATGACGAACTCTCGAAGCAAGGTAAACACGCAAGTTTAGCTAATGGAATGCATCCACGTGCTCAAAGCGATCAAGCACGGTAGGTGAATATTGCGCTTGCGTAGAACCTTCCCCTCTTACCCCCCCTGACGGTCGCTGTCCCATCGTTTTCGCACTGCTACGTGCTGCGTTTGGCTAAAGCACGGAATCAATGAAATCGCTACGAGTGTTAGTTCTTTTCCTTATAATCGTTTTGGCAGCAGACGAAACAGCCCTGCCACACTCACCTAAGTGCCACACTAAACAACAGAATTTAGTGAAATTAATTAAAGCGTATTACAACGTTTTATTTTAGTTATAATAACTAATTATATCTTTGGGATACAAACTGAGCCATAAAAGGACTATTATCTCCATACCTTATTCACATTGGAACGTACAGAACATTGTTTGTTATATTGTTTGTTAACATTGGTAACCGTAAGTTCATATTGGCGCAATGTGTTACTTCCGCAAATGTGAAATCTAACAGGCCCACGTGTATCACATTGAAACAAAGTGTTCTGTTGTGTAAATGTTATTCAGTGTCAGTTTTCAGTTTATTTCCAACTGTGATCGCACTTTATTATATTTCAGTATCATTCAGTGTAGGTTTGTGTTACTTTCATAGGTAAGAAAACTTTAGTCATACATAATGAATATAGTTGATGAGCTGTTAAAAACTCCCTTTTCAAGGCGATCGTTACATGAAAAGATCAGGATAAAAAATTTAGGGCGACCTACTCCTGATCTAAAAATTGAACAGAAAGCAAAAGGAAGTAAAAATTCTATTTACACAAGAAAGTTTAACACAAATATATATGACAACAGTGACTGGATCTGTGGTTGTGAAATCAGAAACGCGCTCTTTTGCTTTCCTTGCCTCTTGTTTGGAAGTACAGATTCGTGGTCTACGACTGGTGTTAAAGATCTAGGTCATGTTAATGAATATATAAAAAAACATTCAAATAGCAAGAAGCATATGAAAAACTCGCTACAATTCGTTACAAATATCAGGGATTTCAACGTCAGAGTGATGGACAAATTCTGCATGAAGAAACATCGGCGTATGGACTTCATTTTTCGAAACTAGGTGAGTTGCATGCATTTTTTTTCCCCCGTGCAGCACGCTACTTGTTTTAGGCACGAGCCGCCACTGGTTTACACTCGTTCAACGGAATTGACCCTTAGTTGCTGTCTAGCTTAGAATTAGATATTCGTTTGATGTTACGTTCACAGGGATTTCTCTTCACTTCTCCAACACAGTATGCTATTTTAATATAAATATTGTATTTTATTGAACATTAGAGGCCAAAATAGACCTGCAAATTTCCTAAAGATTTGTCATTATAAGTCTAAAGATGGAATAGTTGTACAAAAATTGCCTACCTACTTTTGGGCAGGTGCAACTTAAAACTATGCTGTAGGTATAAATTGTCAAACTACGAAGAACGCCGGTGATTTTGGCTAGTTAAATTGAATTAATTAAAAAGGAAAAGGAAAGTAATAAGGAAAGCAGTTAAACAGGATCCCACGTTAGCTTATAATGGATGCATTTATCTCTTACTTAAAATTATAATAAAATTTAATAAGCGAAAGCCTATACAAAATGGTATTTAAAAGCATTATGCTTACCGTAAAAAAAAAAAACTTATTTAAAAATGAATTTATTTACTTTGATATATATTTGCGATCGTTTTATCATTAATCTATGTCCATAAAGCTTAATACATGTCTGCATGTACCTGCATACTTACAACTATGTATTTATACCAAGTCCGTCATTCATATTCCTTAGAAAAACATAAAGCACTATACCGACATAAAAATACCTCCTGTGGAGAAACGGACAGGAAAAAATCGGTGGATTTGGGGCATTTTTAGTACGAATGTATGTATTCTTTTATGCTAAAAATTATAATCTAGTTAACGAAGAAACTTTCTTCAATGTAAACCCATGTGGAGAAACAAAGCAAAAAGGAAGCTGAACTTAACAGTCAATATATTTATGCCTAGGCACAGAAAAACTTTTACAGCAGTAAAATATTAGCGCACACAAAAGAGAGATGATTTTCAGTGACATGGACATGCCTCTGTTGGATTTGAAAGATAGCTGGGTAGATAAAATATTCTTTCTAACAACTTGAATGCAGCAATGCACATTAAATTTATACATTTTAAAAATTAGGAAAGAATAGAGAATGTATTTATGCCAAAAATAAAAACTGCTAGATTTGATCATCTACTCAGTTCCCATAAAGTAAAATAAATTCCCTTATGGCTTACTAAATTTAACAGGTTAAGCTTTATCGTCACCTACAGGTTTTTCTAAGATTGTGAGGTAGCTTAATAACCTCAGTGATTTGCTAAATTCAACATATTGCCTTTTTCTTTTGCAAAATTAATTCCGTAATGGTTGCTAACAGGTTATCTTTTATCATCATCTACAGGTTTTCTAAGGTTATGGTAGCTTAAAAACCTTTGTGGTTTGCTAAATTCAGCATGTTAATTTTTTTATAAAACTATTTCCTTTATCGCTTGCTAAAACTAACAGGTTAGATTTTATCATTGCCTACACTGCAATAAAATTAAGGTATAATTACTTTCCATACGGCTTGCTAAATGTTTAAGGTTATATAGGTGGAGCTAAGGTTATGGTAGCATTACCTTCCCAATGGATTCAATTTAAAAATCTGAACAGGTTAGGTATAATTATTGATCGGTATTGTTATAGTTTGCTGTTAACCTAGAATTCTACAGTGATATTGAATATCAATTGCAGCTGTAGCTAAGGTTTCTTACACTATTAATTACTTCCTGAACTAAATACAAAAGAGGTTAGGTTAACCACCTTCCGATAATTGTACTGCTTTTACATGGTTATTATTATTATTATTATTATTATTAACAATAATCACATTTTATTGCTATTTATAACAGCACACACGTGAATAGCAGTATTAATTTGCAATGGTTTTCTAAAGGCATCAGGTTTGGTTTACATGTTATAATATGGATTCATTTTCACTTATAACTATTTGCAAAATTCTTGCATTTCTCACAATTAAATATGTTGTTAAATATGTGGTAATTAATCTTACCAGAGATATATTCATAACTTTATAGCTTTCCCTTGGAATGTCATGCAATCATTTTTGTCGCATAACCTCTAAACTTGAACACACGAATTTTATTGGCCACATCATAATTTCCCTTGCAGTTCGGCACACAACACTTAAGCACCATTATTGCACTAAATAATGCACTGCAAGAATGCTAAAACAATTTTCTTAACAATACTTCAAACGAACTACGCAAAATGGTAGTTCGCCTCCAGGTAATGACGTCACAGGAAACGGTAAAGGCTGTTGTTAGGCCTTGCATATGTGTTGATTGAACACATTGTGAGCAGAAACTGTTTGAAGACAAAGTATCTTATAAGCAGGGTTGGGAAACGAATGACAAGTTATCCTTTAATTTTTGCATCATAGGCATTGCAAACGTGTATATAAATCCTTGTCCTGGGTCCCACATTATGAAAATACATATATATTAGGTCTTTTGACACATTCTTTTTACTTTCTCGACATGTACTATGTGCATAGTAGGTATTGTACCTCAACGAAAAATTGTATACCGAGATTTTACCGGAAACACATGTTTTGGAACCCCTGAATCCAAAACAAAGCATGTTTACCATCTCTACACTACTATGTACATAGTGTATACAAAAGGTGCTGTACTCCACTGAAAAATTCCAAACCGAAATTTCACCGGAAATACATATTTCGGGACCCTCTAAACCCCAAAGAAAACATTTTTACGCACGAATCTCTACGCGTACTATGTACATAGTGTTTAGAGAAGGTATTGTACTGCACCAAAAATTCGATACCGAGATTTCACCGGAAATACATGTTTGGAACCCCCTGAATCCAAAAAAGCATTTTTAGAAAAAGGTTCGCGTGTTTCTTTGGGCAGCATATCTCAAGAATGAAAATTTGGTAAGTACAAAACTTGATATTTAAGTTGAGTATCTTCCAAGAACAGGACACGAAGATTTTCAAAGAAATCAACCCACTCCCAGCTGCCCTTTACAGGGAATATTTTTCGAAATCTTTTATTTTCTTAAATATGGTTGTGACGATTTTGATTTAAAGATCTTATATAATTAAGTTATTTTGATGACAGATGAAATATATATCTTGAAATTTCTGGGAATAGCCTCTGAAGACCTCTTTATTCTGGATGACTTTTATATAACTAGCAAACCGTAAGAGATATAGACTTACTACACAAAAATGTAGATCTCATTCAAACATACAATTTATGTCACAAACATTTTTTGTAGAGTTAAACATTTTCGAGATATTTCAGACTATTGGTTTCAATTTTAAGCCATTCAAACTCTTCTCGAACGGGAAGGCACCTTTGTTCTCGTTTGTTTACTCCTGAGAAGCAAATATATTGGAATTTCAGTTTTATTGTTTCACGTGGCATTTAAAGGATGAGATATCGCTTTAGCCTGTGTATTTTCTTATTTCTCTTCTATCTACAAGGGAGCTAGTAATAAGGTTAGTTCTGCTTATGTTTATCTTGATTAGCATGATGTAGATAACAGTTTAATGTTTTGAATAAAAGGTTTATTTACCGATCAACTAGAGAATCGTTATGAGAATGGAAGAGATTAGGTTTTTCCCTTCTACTTACAAAGAATCACGCAATAACGACAATGTCTGCTAAAGTTTATCTCGATTATCATGAAGTAGAAGAATAAGCTTTTCAACAATAATTTGTTGCAGAGATGTAGAGAAAGTCATGACATTGGAGCACATTAGATTTTTAGAAAAAGGTCTGTGTGCGTGTGTGTGTGTCTGTGGTCAGCATAGTTCAAAACCGAAAAGTCCATTAAACACCAAACTTTATATTTAAGTTTAGTGTCTTCCAAGGATGCGATACGAAGATTTTCAAGAAAATCAGAGCCACCCCCAACTACCCTTTACATGGAAAAAATTTCGAAAATTTTGGTTTTCTTAAAAATGGCTGTAACAATTTTTATTAAAGTCTCTTATACATATTTGAGATATTTCAGGACAAATAACATATCTTCAATTTTCTGGGAAAAGCCTCTGAAGACCCTTATTCTTGATTATTTTTTTTCTAAATTTTGCATAAATGGTAAACTGTAAGAGATAGGCAAACACTTACTATACAAAAGATGTAGATTTCCTTAAAATATACAATTTATGTTATATACTTTTTTTTCGTGAAGTTGACCATTTTCAAATTATTCCTCGTTATTGGTTTCAGTTTTAAAATACTTATACTTTTCTCATACGAGAACTTGTCAACTCATGGCCAAGAGGACTATAACGACAGAGGGATTCACTTCGCCCAAAAACTGTAATCTATGACATCACGAATTCGTAGTTCATGTAACCCTTGTCAGTAAGTGCTATGCAACGAAATCCGTAAAGATCGGGTTCATTCGTAAATGTTCATATACTTCCACCTCTTAGAAATAATGTACTAAGGAAGTGAACCATGTTTTTGCGGGTTCTTATCAACTTTCGTTGTTTATTTTGCTCATTCTAATTTCGCCTGTTCTCTTACTTCTCTCATCCTCGGAAAAATCTCATGAATAAATATTGTGAAATTAGTACATGCATTTGAAAAGGAAATCATTTTTTACATGTTATCGATTTAAAAAAAATTTCTTGACAACATTTTAGTTCGACCGCTACCGCAACACTTCTATTTGTGTTGCGTTATGTGTCAGCACATATAAAATAACAAGATAACCATTTTAAATACAAAGCTAGGACTTTTTAAATTAGAAATTCAAAGAAAATGTACCGACATATTTCAAATGTGTTTGAAATCGATACAATAGCTAGCTACCTTTTAGACAAAGAGTCTCTGGCGAACTGCTGCTTGTACGGAGATGAAATCTTACACACGAGTTCAACATACTAGATCAGAACCTTTCAAATCGGTACAAAATAAGGGCAATGTAAATGAACCTCCTAGAAAATGCGACTTTTAGGAATGTTTCCATAATCCACTCAATAATAGAATGCAAAACAAAATGTTGCAATTGTATCTAAATTGTAGGCCCAAGGGTACACCTATCTTTTTTGTTAGCCAAGCACTCACTGCAGTTGGATAAACATTGGTGGCTCCAGTCCAAGAAATAACTATCTACCAATAATGGTTTTCTAGTATATTTGGATTACATACTAGGACCGTAATTTTCCCATATGACCGTAAACAATATCCACTGATCTCCAGCAAAACATCAAAATTACAAAAATCCTGTTGCAAACCAGCTCAAATATACCAGTTTACATAAACAATAACAAGACTGGTTTTCTTTGTATACAGGGTAACAGAATAATAACCGACCGGTTTCCTTTGCACACACACACAGGCCGTGCCGTGGCCGAGTGGTCAGACCATTCGCCTCTTACCTAGATCCCAAGCGACCGCATATGAGATTTGTGGTGGACAAAGTGGCGCAGGTGTGGGTTTTCTCCGGGTTTCCCCGCCATCTTATTCCACCGGGACTCCATCTTCATGTATCATCAGTGTTATCGCCTGCGGTGCCAGATCAGTAAAAGCGGGCGTTAATCGCTACAAATGGAAACCACACATACACATACTAGAAATCAAGAGCTGACTTCAATGCTGCAAACAAAATAAAAAAAAAAACCTGCCAATTAGCAAATTGTTCATCTGAACATTCTGGTTTATAAATAGAAAGAAAATTGGGCGTGGCATTTTAAGTTGGAAGAAATGCAAACATTTAAAAATGGTATCGTAACATATATAATCCATTTATTTCAGTTTAATAAAGTGTTTATACACAATTGCACAATCAGGCCATGTCAGAATTACTACAATTACATAGTCAGTACAATTTTACAACTGAAAACAGTATAATCTTGAGTGACCAGAATTTTAGGGATCGTACCTTATTTAGCTTAAATGTCCCGTTGTCCCACAAATTATGTACGGGACACATTTTGTATCGCATTTCAATAATCGTATCGTATTATTTTAAACACTGCTCCCCCTCCCCCTCCTCATTTTCTGACACTACTACTTGCTTACTTACGTGGGAACTGCGTCCAGCTCATGACGTAGTTTATTTGGTTTTCGTGTGTTTCTACCAAAAGAGCAAATAAAATGTAGTCCTTGATCACACCAAACTGAATAAGACACGAGTTTTAAGTTCTTTGGTTGGTAGTATGTTATGCCTTTAAACTTAAAATTCCTTTCCGCTTTATTTTGTATAGTGTATGTTTCCGGTTGCCGATTCTGTGTGTAGAAGTGTTACATCACTGTATGCAATTTATCGCAATTATTCACAGTAATGTCGAAAAGAAAGTGTATTTTTACAGACGAAATTAAATCAGAATTTCCATTTCTACAACTTATTCCGCAGACCAAGAAATTATTTTGCACATTGTGTAAAAGTAATTTTTCATTCGATCATGGTGATCGATTTGACGTGTTACAACTTGTTAACGTAAAGAAACACAAGTTAGCAGTTGTGAACAAAACATCGTCATATAGTATGGTGTATTTTGTTACCAAACGGGAGAACAGTGGCATTATAAATGATGAAGGAAAACGTCTTGATGCTGAACAAGATTTGCTAGCTTTCCATGCAATGAAATACAACTATTCCTTCAGGTCAATGGACGAAACAGCTGCGATAATCAGAAAGCTGTTTGAGAAGAAATGTACTTGTGCTAAAACAATGTGTGAATCCATAATAGTAAATGTGTTGGCTCCATACGCACTTCATCAAATATGTGAGGAGCTGAAGGATGTGAGGTTCATCTCGGTAATGGTGCACTCTTCTACCACAAAAATGCAAAACTGATACCAGTGCTTGTTAGATATTTTGGCCCAGGTAGAGGCATTCAAATTAAGGTGAGCGACTTCCAGGGTATAAGACATGAAACTGCTAAGGCTATAACAAATCTCAACATGGAAGATCTTAGTATACTCCATCTTAGGGATAAAATTCTTGCGTTCTGTGGCACAAACTTTGGAGGTGCAGGAAAAAAAGGACAAGACAGTGTTTTTGAAGACTTAAACCTTTGCTGAAGAACAACATTCATCGTGTAGGTTGTGCAGGACACAGGTGCATAATGCTGTACAAACCATTGCAGATATTCTCTCAGAGGACATAGAAACCATTGTAAACAACAATTTTCAGTATTTCCACATTTTCACCATTCGAGTTGAGCTGAAAGAGTTTGGCCAGTTTGCTGAAGTGGAGTATAAACAGGTACTTGGAAGTGTAAAAACTAGATGGCTTTCCTTAAAACCGGCTGTTAACAGACTTATTGATAATTATGAGGGGCTAAAATATTATGTTTGTCTCAAGCTAAATGTCCTGCCATCTTAAAATCATTCTTTACAGATCCTCAATCACTGCTTTCGCTCTATTTTATTCAGAGTCAAATGAAAATTCTTTCATTAACAATAAAAACTATTGAGGAAAGTGTAAACAAGGAAGCAAGAAAACTTTCAATCATTAAAATTCAGTCTTTAATAAGTACATTGCAAGAGGATGGCTTGCGTAAAGAATCTGATTTCTTCGATATTTCAAATTTATTTTACGACACGTTAACTGCCTATATTGAGAAATGCGCCTACACATTTTATATTTTGAAACCATTTAACTGGGTTCAGCTCAAAACTCCTCCCCCCTGGAAGTCGGTGCAGCAAAGTATTAAAACTTTGGCAGAGTTCAACGAACATTTATCTGAAGATGAAGTTTTTGAGGAAGTTAAGCATGTTAAAAATGTATATGAGGTGAAAAACTGTGAATTAGGAACTGTTAAGTGTGTTGGTGAAAAATGGTCTGTCATGTTCAAGTTCCTTGCGTCCCAAGATATTTATGCAAAAATCTGCAGCTCATTGCTGCATTTATGCTAGCTCTACCTGTCACTAATGCTGCTGCATAAAGAGTATTTTCTGTCGTAAACGCTTTATGGGCGGACGAAAAAAACTGTTTAACGTGAAAACTGCAAAACAAATGATAACTAAGGCTTATTTTCAGAATATTTTCTGTGATGATTTTTACAAAATGTTGGAAAATGTCAAACCCTTGAATGATTTTCCTTTCTCTACAAAATATAACAAAACAAATATTTTGGTAACTGCACACGGCGAAATCTCCAGGCCACCTGCTTAAACAATTATAAATAAATGTATGTTCTAGATTTAGTTACACACCGCTAAATGATATATTATGTTTACGCCATACCTGTATAAATAATAAAAGTTAGTTTATTGGTATTTTGATATTTTTTCTTTTGAAATCCATTTTAACAGAAAGGTATAGCTTAGACTAAGTATCCGTCTCGTCTTATTTAAAATCACAATACACATGAGCGAATGTTTCGACGAAGTGTCAATTTATATGAACTTTTATTTTGTGTCCCGTATTTTTATTTTGGAAAACTGGTCAAACTAATATAGTGAATATTATAAAGGTAATTATACAAGAGAACAGTTATACAAGCATGGTAGGGAGGAGAGAAATGTGATATATAATAAGATGTGATAAGCTTAGGTATGATTACAATCATTTATAATCTCATCGGTGCTATAGTAGGTGTTTTCAATTAACAACTTCTTCAAAAGCATTTTAAAATTTTTAAAGTTATTACCTGTCTTAATTGATGTTGCAAGAGTTTTATAAAGCTTTATTCTTATATAACTAGGCTTCTTTTCATACATATGTATTCCATGTCCTGGAATAGCTAGATTGTTTTTTCCTCTAGTATTATAACTGTTAACATCCGAGTTGGTTTGCAGAGGAAATTAATGATTTACCAAGTGTAGAGTAGTTCTGTATATAAGTAAGCTTGGAAGTGTAAGTATTTTTTTTTGGTTAAACATATTCCTGCAGGAATCTGTATGTTTTAAATTTCCTGTGTTACCTATTGCTCGTTTTTGGAGTAAAAACGTTTTATTAAGATTTATTTTGGCGGTATTGCCCAAAATTTCTATACCATAGGATAGGGCTGAGTGAATAAGAGCAAAGTATATTATTTTGATCGTTGAACGTGATATATAATTATTTAAAGGTTTCAAAACAAATAAGTTTTTAGTAACTTGTATTGCTGGTTCGTCAATATGACTATTAAACTTAATGTTCCTTCTAAGCAGTTTACATGATCGACACTTTTAATAACCATGTTAGGAATTTTTATTTTAGGTGGGTTTATTATGTTCCTGTTTCACTTTTAGAAGGGTTAACACACAGCTTCCGTCAAATAATTTGTCACTAAAATAACTATAGCGTTTGTGACTATGTCAAGTGCATCTGTGTCTTTGTTACTGACAATATTGCCATATGGCACACTGTCGTTTATGCCATGCATGTATAAAATAAATAATAAAGGACCCAGGAGAAACGCCATATCTCAAGTTTTGAAGCCTAGATTTGTAGTCGACGCTATTGGTTTTTAATTGCACGAGTTGTTTCCTGTTTGTAATGTAAGAGTTTATCAATTTATTTCCCAAGCCTCTAACTTTAACATATATATTTTATTCAATAAACATTGATAACTCCGCAGTCAAAAGCTTTGGTAAGATCAAGGTGTATACTAACAGTATGATTACATTTTTACCCTTTCAGTAAAGTCTGATATTGTAGTGCTTGTGGATCTTTTACAGAACTATTCTGTTATTTGGGTAGTAATTTGTATTTAATGTGCACTTCATTATTCTGTTATAAAGCACATGTTCCAAAAATGTTTTGAGATTGTAGGTAGAATGGATTTAGACCAATAATTATTTATGTTATTCTTATTACCCTTTTTATATATAGGGATTACTTTTATAGTTTTTAATTTTTCAGGAAGAACTCCCGTTTATAGACAGGAATTTATAATGGATGCAAATGGCTTAGCCAGCTCATAACTATATGCTTTTATCAGTGACTTAGGTATACAATCAGCACGAATGCAATGTTTTTTATTTTAGTGACTTTTTTACATTTGTTATTCCAGTAATATCTGAAGAATACGTATCAAAATGCTCAGGAAACTCTACTCTATGACATATGACTTTTTTTTTTTTTTTTTTTTTTTTTTTCCAGTTTTGACCCGGAAAACTAACAACCCTTAACAGAAATGCAAGCTTTTCTTCGCTTGTTTCAATTATTAGGTTTCCCTGTGATTATGTTTGTTAAAATTGTATAAAAGGTCCTCTTAGTATAGAAAGCTTGCATTTCTATCACGAGAAAAGTGGTCAATATTGCAGAAATACTGTATTGATTATATATTTTCTTTTGCTATACCAGCTCATCACTACACACTCAAACACAAAACAACAGAAACTTTTTACTAAAAGCCACTTAAAAATCCCAGCATCCAAGTATGTCAGACAAATTTGACTTTGTAGGTACGTTTTATAATTTAAAAGGATAATGATCAATAATGTTTAACGATTTTATGGAATCAAAATCAAGCAACTTCGTTTGTTTCATCATATTTTATTATTAATAAGACATTGTATAAAATTATATTAATCAGCATTTCACCATCTTGAGAAACTTCAAAATATGCATATAATTTTCAAAGAAGTGCGTTTATTTCGGCTCTTGCATTTCCTTATGCTAACATATTATATGGCATCAATATAATATTGAGTGAAGATAAATAACGCTTTCTCTGTGTTTAAAATAGATTATAAACAGTAAAAACGTATTCTTTTGTAATGATCTGCAAAATAATCTCCGAATGGCAAAAATATCCTGAAAATCTACAATGATGTTTACAGAAACATAAAAATATTCTACAACATGAGTTTTTGGGACATTCTTTTTGCAAGGGTCTTCTGAGCGCGTAATGTCAGACAGCAAATATTTGCATCTGAAAAGCGCAATTATCTGCAAAATGGAGCATAATTGTATAGTTGGTATTGCGGAAAGAAGGGAAAGCGGCTAACCAATAGGGTAGTATGGAAAGTATGAAATATGCAATTAACAGTGTGGGAATGCAAGGCTGCAAATAACAGTAATTGCAGCGCTTACATTGTGAGTGTTCCAGAGGATTTTGCTGACACTCTCCGAAAACTATCCTCCAGCTTAAAGTATCCCATTTTCCTCCAAAACTGAAAGTGCATCCTTCTTCCCTCACAAAATAACATTCAGGTTTCTTCCCAATCTCATTATTTCCTTTAATCCTACTGTTTCCCGCCTATTTGTTTATTTTCTTCTATGTCAAAACAGCCTTTTAAAAAGCTAGAAATGACAACTAAAGAGCAAGTAGATTTTTTATTATTATTATTATTATTATTATTATTTTATTGTTGTTATTTATTATTATTATTATTATTATTATTATTATTTGCTAGTAATGCTGTTATGTTTTCGTTAAAAAGAAATAAAGCAATTGATAAGATTTTAGTTGATAGTAGCTGTTTGTGTGTATGTGTGTGTGTGTGTGTGTGTGTGTGTGTGATAAATTTCTCCATTTAACCCAAAATATTATTTGATCAAATGTATTAAGAACACCACAATTCCGTGTGACGGTGAGTGGGATATCTTCATGTTCCAATGAAATCACTTACAGCTAGCTCCTGTATCACCTTATAATCTACGTCTGCAATAAGTGGGTTAACTGGGTCCCACCATTTCTCCGCCATTTTCAGATTCCAAAGGATTATTGGTTAAAGCGCATATACCTTGTTAATTTTAAAGAATTACAACAAAATAATTATTTTAAACGTAAAACAAGTACTTTTCTATTTCTGTATTTAAGCGATGTAACCAAGGGAACGAAGTTAATACATAAAAATATGTTTTACGCTGAATGTTATCTTGCATCAGCAATAATAGTACTGCCCTTTAACAACAAATAATTCTGTTACACGGACATCTATCGGAAATTATCCGGTTGCATTCCCTTGGCACTGGGTGCTCATTTCTAGTGTTTTTAGTTTCTTCATACGCACTATGTACATAGTGTATAGAGAAAGTATTGCACTCCACCAAAAATTCGATACCGAGATTTCACCGGAAATATATGTTTTAGGGTCCCCATATCCAAAAAAAAGCATTTTCACAAAAAGGTCCGTGTGTGTGTGTGTGTGTGTGTGTGTCCGTGTGTCTGTGAACACGATAACTCAAAAACGAAAAGTCGGTAAAATACCAAACTTGGTATTTAAGTTTAGCATCCTCCAGGGATGCGACACGCAGATTTTGAGAAAAATCCCCCCACCCCCAACTACCCTTTACATGGAACTTTTTTCGAAAATTTTGATTTTCTCAAAAATGCCTCTAACGATTTTGATTAAAATTTCGGATATTAAACATATTTACCTGAAAAATGAAATGTATATCTTGAATTTTCTGAGAATAGCCTCTGAAGAGTAGTTTAATCTGGATGAATTTTACTAAATTTTGAATAACTGCTAAACCGTAAGAGATGTACAAAAACTTACTATACAAAAACTGTAGAGCACATTAAAACACACAGTTTATGTTATATACATTTTTTTCGTGGAGTTCGTCGTTTTTTTGACATTTCTTATTTTTGGTTTCTGCTATGAAAAACGTATACTTTTCTCATACTGGAACTTGTCAACTCCTATCCATATAAACAAAGGAACTTCATTGACATAGCAACTAGCTTTTGACTATCACTTTAACCTACGGTTGTCCCTTATTTCGCTTCTACTTACAAGGATGCGAGTAATAAGACTATTTATGCTAATTTTTTCTGATTAGCATAAAGGAAATACAAGTATAAGCTTTTTAAGAATTATTTGTTGCAGGGATATGGAGAAAGTCATGTGAATGGTACACATCAGATTTTTTCCTTTTCTGAAGTTTGTATGGATTTGCGAAGTTGAACAGTACAGTAGCCTACGCCATTATACGAGACCTTAAAATGTTGTCAGCAAAGCTCTTACAATAGATGTAGTTCTAATTGGCCGCAAGATGTCAGGTGTTTCCCCTGTCATTTATCGTGTGTGTTAATGGAAGTATACGCTAATTTGTGGCATATTTTGTGGTAGTGTGGTTTTTAGTTTTGTTTTCAAGAATAAGGTGAAGATATACAAATTAAATCATCATTAAGGTATAGCAATGTTTTGGATTTATATATAAAACAGCGTAAATTGAGCAGGTAACCCGTTAAGTTAGTCTTTTTCAGGGAATAGATTCTAATAATTTTGGTTGATTTATAGGTATATTTAGCTGTTTGTAAAAGAACGTAACAATGTTTTATTGTTTGTCCCGTCCTGCACAAGCGAAAGCTCAAAAGTGACTGAAGTTTCATTTCACAAGTTTCCTAACAACGAAGAGTTGCGTGAAAAATGGTTGAAAAATAGTGCGATGCCATAAAGTTCTTTTTGGCCACCTTCAAAGAAATGTGTAGTTTGCAACCTAAATTTTCAGAACAACAGTTTTAGCATTTCAATCAAGAACAGATGACTACTGTCAAATTCCGTTCCTTCAAGCTTTCTTGGATATCCTTCTTACAAACAAAACATCTGCGAAAACACTCCCAGAAAGAGAAATCATTACAATGCTTTCCCTCCACAAGACTCTAGCGCCACTGAGCCTTCTACCCTTCCTGCAGTAGAATCCACAGCATTTCAGTTTGACATTTTACATTGCAAATCATGTAACTCCAAACAGACGATAGTTAAACAACATTGATCTCACACTATAACGAGAAAAAATAAAACTATAATCCAGTTCCGAGTGAAAAACAGGAAATTGAAACAAAAAGTTAATTTAAAATTCAAGAAATCTATGTGTGAAAACATGTATGTTCAATAATTGGAGCGGTGTGAGTTAAAAAATATGAAAGCGTAATTTTTGTTGGAAAAACTGAGGGCATTTAATAAAGGGAAAATGCAATACAACGAAGAAATGTAGAAAGTATGTGCTCCATGGCAAAAGAAGTAGCCTATGGGCTATGAATTTGCAAGAGAAATGCAGTATTTACCACACAAAACAACTCTAAATAAATATCTTGAGGTATCGCCAGGGCAAACGAGCATTACCGATTAGAGAGAGGTTGAAAGCTGAAATACAATTGCTTTCCACTAAAAAACGAGAAGGTTGACTCTGTAATCATCGATAAAATATCTACACAACCAAAATGAATATACGACCAGAAATTGGACAATTTTCATGGTAAAAATGAGTTTGCCAACGAACAAACAGAAAGCAACAACGAATTGGCAAATGGTCTTGTTTTTAGAGGTCTTTCAACAAGGTATAGAATGCAAGAGGCCTTCTTTTCTGCAACAACCTTACAGGGTTTCAACTACACGATGCAACGCTGCGGATAATTGCTGATGTAGAAGAGATTGGATTTCGAATTTTGAAAATTGTCACTGATAATTCGAGGATAGATGTATCTATGTTAGAGACGAGAGCCGCCCCCTTTGGACGAGAGACGCACATTATTTTTGACTTACGACCAGAGCCACATAATTAAGAATGTGAGATCCCAATTTTTGGAAAAATCATTAAGATATATCGGGAAAGAAATTACCGAAAGACTTTGCAAAACACTATAGTAATTGCAGAGGGATCTAATATTCTCACCTATTCGTCATTTATCAGGGAAAATTATATATCCATCAAACTTTAAAAAAAAAAAAAAAAAAAAAAAAAAAAAATGTAAAACGTGGTAAGCTCTTATTTTCGGATTCTGTCACGGCTGCTCTCGAAACCTGAGCCTCTGTTGCTAGTGGAAATTTTCAAGATAAAGATAGTCTTCATGCAACTGTAGATTTAATGAAAACAATGAGGAAATGTTTTGCCATACATGACGTGTGCAATGCTTCAAACGGTCATATTTCACAAAATCATGACAAACTCCAATTCTTTTCCATAAGTAAGGACCGGTTTGAATGACTCACAGAAACTTTTCTGCAATATCTGAAAGACATTCAAGAAGCCGGACGAAAAAAAAAACAGGAACAATTTATTGCAGAAACCTACTCTGCTCTCGTGATGCCAACACAGTCTACAGTTGCATGTATACAATACCTGTTAAAAATTGGTTTTCAGTATGTGCTTGCACGGAGCTTTTCAAGCGATGACATTGAATAACATTAGTCATCTGAGGCAACTTGGAGGTTTCAATGTCATGATGGTTGCTCATTTCTGTATGCATGCAATAGAGACCACAATGAAAACTGGTATTTTACAAGCTTCTCTGTATGCAAACATAGAAGTAGGACCAAGCTGCAGTAACTCTGCTTCAGTAAAGCAGATCCATACGGCAGAAATCTCAACCTGAAGTAGTACTGCCAAATTCTGTGCTACGAATATTAACTCGTCCTTTACGTAGTAAGTACTTAAGTTAGACTTTTAGTAAGGGATTCGTAACTAGGGTAGCATTATATAGGAACCGCATTAAAATCATATGTAAGTGTTGAAGAGGACTAATTAGTAACATTTATTATCTAATAAAATTAAAATTATTGTGATCGCGCGATATTCATATACATTATGAACATAGAGTAAAATCCCCCCTCTGATTTACTAGACTACGTACTGCTATGTGCACAGATTGCAACTCCGCATTCAAATGGGGAATCGGTCTTGCCTGCTGACGTGTCGACTCCACTTCCCTCTGATATATTTCTTCGGATGATGGTCTATATATTTTTTTATTATTGTTCGAAGTAATAGCCGGAAGTTCCATTCCTTAAAGATAGGAAAATCGCCTTTTTCTATACTCGGAGGGAGTAACTCATAATCACAACTGTGGTTATAACCAACTGGTAGTGCACTTCTCGTAATGTAATAGGCTAATGCCGGATTCACATGGAGCGGCTCAAGATGGCGTCAATATCAGGGGAAGTTCAATTTGTTCAGAAGAAACTCTTATTGGAATGGTGAGGCTGCATCCCGAAACTTCTTGGATAAGCAAATACAATGGTATGTCAATACTGAAATATCGGAGTTGGTTACAATATCTGTCTCCATACCTTCACAAGTAGGCGAATGATAATTGATCGCTAACTGTTCCTGCATCTCCAATGCACGTACCCCGTCACGGAGGCCTAACCCCACCAGGGAATTCAAACTCAAAATGAATTTTAAACACCTTATTTTAAATTCCAACAGGTATACAAGAATTAGAAGGAACAAAAGAAAAAAAAAACACATACAAATTGAAAAAGGGCAATAGTTCAGACAAAGCTGTGAGCGTAATAACCACACCCACATAAAGCTAGCTTCCCCTAGTTTCCCCGTTCACGTCACACGGCTCATAGTCAGAGATCAACTTCCGTCAGATGGCAGTGGTAGCACGGTTACTGCTAAATGGCAGTAACAGTCCCTTGTTTCCTCCCCATTCAATGTTAAGACAACACACAGTTTATCGAGACAATAACCCAACGTAACAGTGAAATTCAAATATATTTGTATGTATTAACTGTCTTTTCCTTGCTCCTACCGTTTAAAATAAAGAAACAAAAATATAGTTATTTGAAACAAGAGCTGAAGTTTCCTGACAACGAACATCTAGAGTACATATACTTATTTGACGCTAGATGGCTATAGTGGTGTGCTATTTTACTTCCTCATTCCATGCTAAGGGGATTCACCCGTTTATGGAAGTGGTCACCTAAGATAACAGCGAAAATCAAATATATTTTTATGTATTCATGTATTACCCATCGTTCCCTTGGTCATATCGCTTAAATAAAGTAATAAAAACGCACTTAGTTCACCTATAAAGTTAATGCTTGTCGTAATTTTTTAAAATTAATAACTTGTAATCTAGGACGTGAAACTTTCCCGACTCTGGTTACTAATGATTTCTTCTCGGGACGTCAGCCATGTAAGTGTTGCATTAATTTCCAATTTTTAACGACGTAATCTGTCGCCATCATAAAGGAACTAATGACTCCCTAAGAATAAATCATTAATAAGTTATACTCTATGCACATAACCAACAATTTTTGGATTCTGAAAATGGCGGAGAAAAGACGGGAGCCAGCTAGTGTACTATTTTAGATTACCCTACCTTTTGCAGATGTTGGTTATTTGAGGTTATGTGGTACATCAGCTAGCTAAAGGTAATTTCATCAAAACAAGAAAGTACCCCCATTACCGTCACATTACATTTGCGGTATTCTTAATACATTTTATCGAGTAATATTTTGGTTTAAATGTGGTAATTTAATGCACAAAGCTATATCAAATAAAACTTATCATTTGCCTTTTTTTCTTTTTAACGAAGAAACAGCATTAAAAATAAATAATAATACCAGCAAGAACTATTATTAGTTATTAATATAATTAATATTAGTTTTAAGAATACCCCGGCCCAACCAGACTTACTTACTCTTTAGCTATGTCATTGTTAGTCTTAAAAATGTCTGTTTTGGTATAAAAGAAAATAAAAAGATGGGAAACAGTAGGAGTAAAGGAAAGAAAGAGAATCGGAAGAAGCATGAATGTTAATTTGTGTTTGTCTCCTTAATGTAATTCATTACCTATTTTAGTGTTTAACCGCCACATTATGGAAGCGCTGCCATTGCTATCTTTATGCCAACGGCATCCTTGCTTAGCCACCTCTTTATATCTGTGTTACCCAAGCTGTTAGTTACATATTTCATCCTTTCCACACCACCGCATGGGTGCGCTGACTTCCCTCTTCGCAATATAAACCATATCAACTACATTACGTATGTCATTGCACCTAATTGCACTTTTCAGACACAAAGGTTGCCTTCCTGCTATTACGCGGCTAACAGACCCTTAGTTGGCAACATTACCCTATACAGAAGTATTTTGCGAATGCAGTACCTAATCTAAAAGTTATATGCGCAAAAGCAAATATGGCAGAGGAGATGAATATTCAGAATATGTTTGTAGCAATTCTTAAAAAGTTTCCAATATCTACTACTGAAAAAATCTCAGATTTCGAGCATCAAAGGAAAAAAAGAAAAGAAACACCTGCATCAAGCAGGAAGAAGCTTTAGGCAGAACATTAATTCTACAATAAGTGCAGAAAAATATTCAAATTATGAAGCTTGAATTAAAACGAAAAACTGATCATAAAGCCAAGAGTAGTCAAGAAATAAAATTAAAAAGGTAGGAAGAAGGCTTTCCTCAGCTTCCTGATAGAGAAAGCAATCCAACCATTAGTAGGATTCCAGGTAAGAATACAAGACAATCTCAGGAGCAAAATTTGAATATAGTAATATATAATGTTTGCTTTGTTTTGTAGTATCAAATACAATTTTAAAAGTATTTTGTAATGTGATATATGTTACACGAAACTGCTATAAAATATATGTATTGAAAAATTACAGTAAATGATAAAAGCACATGGTAATACGATACTACCTTGGAAACAAGGTCAGTTTCAAATGAAGTTTTGATTCATTATAAATTCTATCCGGTTCTTAGAGACGCTTTTCAAACGGGTTTACACATGATTTTCCTGTAAACAACACTAAAGCTGATTAGTATCTGAACAAATACTGCAAGTGGATATTGTGAGTTTAGCATTTATATAGGTTTTATTTAAACATTTTTCTTTTCTTTGTTATTGTGTTTCCTCTGGTTCAAATAGTTAAAAAATATAACCGTTTATAGCAGTTATATAACCGGTTTCCCAATGGTGCTTTTATAATTGATCTTGCATCCTGGAATACAACATTTAGGAGCCCATCTACAAAATAAAATCAATTAGTGGGCACTTAATAAAGATAATTTATATGAACAAGTAATCTATTTTATGTAACTGTCTATTATAATATGTGTCTAATACGGCTTTGTGCCATCTGCATTTCGTAACATAACCTTGATTATCTATTAATTTTTTATTTTATTTGAATAGCCTCTATTGCCCTAGTCCCCTGTTTGAAGTTTAATTACTCCTCTTAAAGTATAAATATTGTTTTAAAAGTAATTCGTGCTTACTCTCAAGTCGATGCTTGCTTCTTTCTTTTGTTATATTTTTCCCAGTGAAAGTGCAAAGTTGGGGAAAACCAACCACTCTATAACTAATATATAGCTTCTATATAATATATAACTACTCATATTTTTAAGAGACAAATCCCAAGTGCTAACTTTACAGTACTAAACTACATAATCAAAGTTAAAATGTACTTACATCATTCTTTTACGCATATACGCCGCTCCCCTTCATCAGAAAACACTTATAAACATCCATGTCCAACTCCATTGGCGAATTGGACTCGTATACGTTTCCGCTGGCTTCCGTGTGAGAACATTTGGAGGCGTTAGTGTACATGAGAGAACGTCCTATAATTATCCGCGCGCATTCTCATCATTCTTAGTGATTGTTTCTGTTATTCTGTGAATGCTGCGCCATATTTGAAATTATTTTTCATATACAATTTCATTGTGGAACCGCTTCTTTTTATTCTTGCAATTTCTGTTAATTTCTAATTTATTTTTATTAGATTATAACTTTGTGTATATAATTGTAGCAGTTTTAAGTACCTCGTGCTCAGAAATCCAAGAACTATGGCAAAAATGACGACATATGACGAGAACGCAACTATCGCAAGATGACGAGAAAAATCTTGCAAGCATCAAAGAGATGTGGGAAAAGTATCAAGACTATCCCTAAAGTAGTGACTACCTTATAATCCTACATTAATTACACATTAATACGTATTTAAAAGCAAAAGTGACAGTGCAAGTACTATTGTATAGTAAATTACGCCTTAATGCCAAAAGATGCAGATAGTGGTGTCTTAAATGATGCAACATAACCTACACCACTGCCTACATTTATATTGTAAACTAAATTAGAATATGGACATGATCTTAAAACAATGGGCAAACTTTTAAAACTGAAATAAAAAAATCTGGTAAAGAGAATATAATATTTTTTGTGCTAACCAAATTTAAATGCCTACCCCACAACATCTAGCAAATTAAATATTTTATCTTTATAATACAAATATAAACATTTTGGTATAATACCCATAGTTAAATCACGCTTCTGAATTTCTAATTGATGATGATGATGATAGTGGGATGGCATTACCTACAATCCTTTCTGCTAAACACATTGTGCATTGCTTATCCTCTATTTCCATTTCACATGCTTGCCTCTTCTTTATGGAGGTAACAATTACCCTGGAAGACACGGAGGAGTACATTCTAATTATTAGTATTTTAAAAAGGTTATTATTGTTTTGCTATTCTAAGATTAAATTTCTCACACATTTCCTAAAGTATTTCTACCGCTATCTCTATCAATATAGTTGTTATTGTTAATATTATTATTATTATTATTATTATTATCATTATTATTCATGAACTAATCAATGTGTTCAGATATAGAGGTGGCTATCAGGATCCAAGAAATACCACATGGTGAACTGCTATGTTGGAAAATTAGTTTTTGTGAAGATTAGTCTGGTCTTATATGTACCTAGAGGTTGTTAAAAATAAAACTATTTATATCAGGAGGGCTTTAGTAGAACAGGGTACAAGTGTAGTGCTTAACTAGTACTATACTACTTCGTAAAACAGTAATGAAGGTTGAAATTAATTTAATGTCATTTTTATTCCCTACATGAGGATGCAGCAGTACTTCACTGCACACATTTTCAAATAGTATGGTTATAAAATTAAACGTAATAAACATCAGAACAAAATAGTAAACTTCAAGTCTTATAAAAGGCACATGTTCGTATTAGGTAAAAATTTCCGTACTTCTGTCCTGCGGTTTGGAAAGTAAGAGAGAATATAGAACATCAGCTCTAATATATAGTTTTCAAATGTGCTTTTAATATTAAACATATATTTACCTCATTATCAGATACAGAGTATCATTTGGGGATCCTGCAATCATATGAACAACGGTGATTTTAAAATTATTTGTATGTGTACCTATCATAATATCAGATAAATCACTTTAAAATTTTTACATTGTGCCATTATAATTACACACAAAATAATTTATTAAAAATGTTATATCCAAAAAATGAGCTTTTTTACAGAAAGAACTCCTCTTTATTTAGTGTACCAATAGGAACATACAACGATTTATAGTTAAATAGTTACGTATTACACACTGTCTAAAATTCCATAAGGTTTTTGGAATTTTAAATAATCTGTTCTACGAATGAAAACGTTGTATGAAAACATTAATGTAATTCCTGAGTTTTTGTATGTGAAATAATTTGCCCTGTCATTACAACAATGAATGGAAGGGTCTACATAGGTATAGACAGTGAAACTAAAAAAATATTAAAGTGTGAGTTTTATGTAGGGATTTTTCTAAATAATCAATGTTAAATTTGAATTAATCATGAGTTGAAATATGTTTAAAAATATTGTTTTATATTCTCAAATTCTGTGGCAGTTATTGGTATTACAATAAGGAAATGTCCATTATTTGAATTATTTTTATGATTATTATTTAATATCATTATTTTTTTTTTTTTTTTGAAAGAATGCTTCAAATCCCCAAATCCCCTCTCCGGTTACTACCATGTGTGTATAAGAGAAAAACAGTGGAAGGTTACGCGTAATATAATGCATTATTGATGAATGCAATTATTAGGTACAAGTTATAGCTTAAAGAGGTATACATCTAAATATTATATTAAATAGATGTAACTGTTTTTAGTAAATTATTCTTTTCAATAGCATCAATATGACAACTGTATCATCTTCATAGCTTTAAAATTCAAGTGTGTTTATTCTGTTAGGAAGAAAAATGAAATCCTCATAACTAAAACATTTTACATGTTGCGTATACATTTTTGAATTATTGCCCTATTAATATATTTAAAGATTATATGATGATTGATTTTTCAGGCTCTATTCGATTTATGCCATTAATCTGATACATAATATTCATTATGAAAAATGAATGTTAAGTTTAGCATATACTTTTTTTCCACCCTGCAAGGTTCTATTGAGCATTATCACAATGTTACATAACTTAAGGTATCTCAATTTTCTTTTAATCAAAATAGAATTGATAGCGTGCAACTTATGTTGCTTAATTTTTCTCCATACATTTGCAACTTTGGTTTCAGAACCAAAGATTTATAAAGGAAATACTGGCGTTAGCAGTTAATATTGAATAAAAATATATGGACTAGTGCTTCATTTTTCTCTGCAGAAAAATAAATAATTCAAAATAACTAGTACCTCATTATATATAGCATTTTCATAAATGTTTAATTGCTACCTTCATTCATTTCCTTCTCACACTAATCCATGTTCTTGTATTTTACAGCAGTTATTACACGTATGAGGCATAGTACCACATGCTGTTTTTAACTTTTGTTGTCAGCATCTCTTTGTTGTTTTAACACACTAAACATTTCAGCCTAAAATGTTTTTGTGTGGTTCCTTAACTTGTTATAGGTTTAATTCAACCCATTCACTGAACCATGTTATTTGCCTTACAAATTCGTGCACTTCTCTGAGATGCTTAGACATTTCAAAGATGAGGTATCTTTCTTTCTAGAGCTTCACACTCCAAAAGATGTTTTAACACTGAAAACAATTGCTACATGTGCAACAGAAGTGGTAATAAAAATGCCCTGAATATTAATATTTCAGTTCACAAGTCATGCATTTGCACGTAACATGTCTATTAATTTGCTAAGTTTGTTTATATATCATTTAATTGTAGCTATATTATTACAAAAAATGTTAGAAAATGAAAACCTATTTATGGTTTATAAGCTTATAGTCGTTTTACTTTGCATTTAGTAAAAGTTGCTAATGATTGAATAAAGTTTCACACTATAATCATTTCAACAATTTATGTGATAATTTTAAAGCCAAGGTAGAAGTTGCCAAGCAACCTGCATAAACACAGATTTTCTGAATTAAATTTAAAGACATTTTAAATTCCACAATCCAAGTGATAAAATTATGTCAATGATTCATAATAGTAAATATTTAAATGTATCTTATTAATATAAAGATATTCAATTCATTTTATCCAGTTTGATCATGTACGTGATATTTGGATACGTCAGTTGACATTTAGAAGTAAAAATATTTACAATAGTAAGAACAATACAAATTCTGTATGCAGCAAGTATGGTCTATTTACAATAAAAGTTTACAAATAAGATCAGATAGCTATAAGTGTGAGATATATACAATAAAAGATTAGTGCAGTCAGTAGGCATGAAATGTGAGCAACCTGAGCCAGGATCACAGATATTACAAGTTATAACTATTTTAGACGAGAGGAGATTCTGCCAAATAAGCCTCAACACTGTAGATATAGTTTTTATGTAAAAAGCGTACTACACCAGATTTGAATTTTTTAAACATGTTACTTCCCTCAGTGACTGAGGTGGTGTATTGTACAAACTGGTGCAATTAAAGAGTGTACTATGTTCAAATAGCGTTGTGTTATGAGTTATACTGCATAATTGTTGATTATTTCTAGTGCCATGATTATGTTTATCTTTATTCAGTTGGAATATTATGAGATTTTTTTAGTGCTTTAAGACTTCAAGAATGTAGATGCAAGGCACAGGTAGAATGGTTAGAGATTTAAATAATAGTTTACAGGATCTTGTTCTGTTGGCCTGCAATTATTGTAATTACACTTTTTTTAATTTTAAATATGGCATCTGCAGATGTAAACCACAAGGGGTTGTAGTAATGATTTTATTTTGCTTTTAAACTGTTCGTTTGATGTTATTTGTGCTTTGAGCAGGTAATTTATATTCCTTTGTTGTTATATTTCACATCTCTGTATTTCATAATTTTTTTTTTAATTTCTCATTTACATAGCACCATTTAAGGTCTATGCAGATATCAGAGGCTTTAACCTATGAAACAACTTGTTGATTGTAGGTTCATAAACGTTGGATTTTTATACACTTTATTTTCTTCAAAAACACACATACATACTTTCAGAATCTGGGGGAGGGAAAGATTCCGGTTAAAGAGAAAATATCGGCCTGAGACCGTAATCTAACCTGGAAGATCTGGGTGAGAAGTCACACCGCTGACCACTCGAACTTGGAGACAGTCAATTTCTAAAGTTGTATAAGTTTCCCTGGGTTTTTGTCGTGCATAGCTTTAAAGCAATGTTGTATAGTTCTGAGGTCATTAACTTTTGAAATATATTGTTTTATCATTACTGTAACATAATTTATTTCGGTAAATTCTCCTTCCATACACTTTCCATTTTTAAAGATACAAAAATAAGGAAAGAAAAGGAAGAGGAACAGATGTGTAGAAATGTCTATTTGTTAAAAAAGCTCTCGTCACCCTGATGGCCGTTGTGTGTGTGTGTGTGTGTGTGTGTGTGTGTGTGTGTGTGTATATATGGGCGGTTTGGTGAGTGCAGGAAGCTATTTTGATGATTGAGCTACCGTAGTAGGTCAAGTTTCTGTGCCCTGCCGTGTGAGAACACTTGGAATCTCGTCGATCGCTGGAAGTGCAATGCGATTCCAATTTTTTAACATTGAGTTAACCATCAATTTGTTTATAGTTATCTATGCTTATTAGCTTCCATTATTATGACGTCAGCTTGTATTACTTTATATTCAAATAACTGAATAAAAAAGCTGCAGAAATTATCATCACATATCAAATCATACAAATGCTTCCTCAATGTGTAACCGTTACCTACGCTATTATACCAGACCTTAGAATAAAGTGATTTTTACCGAAACTGGCAAGTTGTAATATTTCCACAGCTGCCGCTAGATGTCAGGTATTACCCCTGTCCTTTTAACGCCGTTTAAATTAGATTAGATGTCAAAATTATGCAATTAATACTAGAAGAAATAGAGACAGACCAAAACAAGACACTTACAACATTTATATCATTACTAGAATATTTATGATGAAAAAAAAAATGTGTATATTAAGCCAAATAAAACATCAATTTCTTAATTCAAAATCTTCTCGGGCTTCTAGCCAGGTAAAAACTTGGCTTGACACCAACGTTTCGAAGAAGTGCATCTTCCTCGTCTTCAGGGTGAACTGATAACTGGCTAGAAGCCCGAGAAGATTTTGAATTAACACGTCGCCAGGAAAGCTTCAGTTCTTATCAATTTCTTAATTTAAGTTCTGGGTTAAACTGTGATTAGATAGTGTTATAGGCATACGGATAAAGGACAGCGTTTTAGTCAGATTGTCCTGAACAATAGCATGTGCCGGACTCCCTCCATTGTCGAGTGGACACCGGAGGTTCCGGTTTCGATTCCCGATGGGGGCGGGGAATTTTCTTTTAACCACATTTATTCCATATCCCCACAGAGTCTGGAAGTATGTATGTCTGTGTGAATGTGTGTATGTGTTTGAGAAGGGGGGGATTTAAATCCAACATAAAGAACTTAATGAAAAGTTTTCGATAGGCCTTAATTGTTAAAGGGGCTATATAAATGAACAAAGAAAAAAAAAAGCATATGCTGTATTGGCCTGTATGATCAAATCTTCAAAACCTTCGTTCTAGGCGGCTTGAAATTCTATTGTTTGGCACGGTGATACTTATCCATCGCGTTTTCCCCAATATTTTCTAATAGTGGGTTCAGATGCTCAATCAGCAACAGATAGCATAGTTTATCGTTGTTATAGCTCGAACGTTTTAGTTCCTTTAAAGATCGAGCTTTGAATTTCTCAATTAAAATTGTTCTGATATTGCTGGTTGGCAATAATGGTATGGAACGCACACAAATCCCCACTATTATTAGCACTAGAGACACAAATGAAGACTTCGGATATCTTAAGCTACCACGGTCTTGCTTCTGTATTACCATATTCAACGGTGAGTAGCTATTCACTGTCCTAAGTTCTCCAAACAGCTGTCTCATGATGTATTTTCCTCGACTTCCCGTACAAAATATGCGCACACAAAAGCTACTGAAGCACTCTTTGTTATTATGTGAAGAATTAAAAGAAAATTAGAAACAATATAGACTATAAAATAAGAACAGAAGCTTTCCTGGCGACGTATTAATTCAAAATCTTCTCGGGCTTCTAACCAGATAAAAACTTGGCGTGATATCAACGTTTCGAAGAAGTGCATCTTCTTCGTCTTCAGGGTGAACTGATGGATTGAGCTTGCGGAGACTGGTATTTATAAGAGCTGGAATGGAGCTAACATCTGATTGGTTCGCGTGATATTATGGTTTTTTTTTCGAGTGGAGGAAAAATCTACCTTATAGACTACCCGGGCACGTCCGGAGTGTCGGGTTCTGCCACGTGGCCCTACCGACTAAAAAACCTCCACCGGTGCTGGAGTGGATAGGGAGGATTACTGCGGTACTGCTGTTGCACCCGCGTAGTAGTGGTGGCAATGACTGGCCCGCTGTGTGGCCGCCAGAGGAAGTTGTTGAGTGCCGGCAGGCAGGCTTGGCCTAGGCGAATTTCAGGAGATTTTTAAGGAGAATTTCTGGAGTAGGTTATTTGGATGAGTGGGAGGGAAATCGTCAGCGGCGGCTGCTGTATATGAGCACAAGAGCACATGAACCTCCAATATTTCTTAGTGGATCTCCTTTTTCTCTATCAGGAAACATTTAATAAAATGCGCTATCCGGTGCCACTTGTTTAAATATACCGCGCTCTGCTCTTCAGATTGAACACAGCTGAGAACCTGAGTATGTGGCAACAACGCTTGTAGCACAGGCCTCGTGTGCTAGCGTATTACCAACGTTCAGCAGCTCTGCGCTTGCGCGGCCAACAAAACACCTTTGGAATTTTACAGCCAGAAATGAGCACATTGCAATCGTGCACTTTAGTTCTCATTAACATCACAAGGGTTCTGTTTATTATCGGAAGGTGCTGCTATCTTTGAGATTTAGCTGAAATCATCCTGAAATGCAACTGCATTTGATGAGGCGCTATTTTTCTTAATAATTTGCAGCTTATGCAAGAGCTTGCTTAAGACTAGCGTGTGCTGCAGTTTTACTAAGTTATTTCTGGTATAATGTGATTAATTTACTGTGACAATACTTAATGAATTAACAGGTGAGACTAGTGTGGATTTTCTAACATGTTTTAAACATAGCTTATTATTTTAACAACAATGTTCTCTGTGTTGAGCAAGTGACTTCGTGGTTCTCAATTCTTGTGACTTTTCAAAGGTAGCCATGGACTCGATATTAAGAAGCCATGAAAAACTTACATATGAGGAACAAATAGAAATAAAACGACTGGGACGTCCACAGCCCGATTTGGTAATTAAGCATGTGACAAAAACTCAAAAGCGGGACTATAGACGTAAATTTAAGAACAATGTATAGGCAACATCCAAATGGCTTTGCGGTTGTAGTATCAGAAACTCGCTGTTTTGCTTTCCTTGTCTTATGTTTAGCTCCAATGCGACGAGTAACTGGACAAGAGTAGGATGTGCCGACCTGGTGCATCTCAGTGAAAAGATAAAAAAAGCATGAGAATTCACGTGCACATAAGAACGCATGTATTCGATTCGCCATGCTTGGTCGTGTGAATATCAGCACTCAACTAGCCAGCGCTTACAGGCAGTCGGTAAAGAGACACAACGAGCAAGTTGACAAAAATAGGTACATTCTCTCTAGGCTAATTGATTGCGTAACATTTTGTGGAGCATTTGAACTAGCTCTACGCGGTCATGATGAGCGGGAGAATTCTGAAAATCCCGGGGTGTTTCGTGGGCTTGTTAATTTTGTAAGCCCTATTGACATAGCAATGCAAGAACACTTAGAAAATGCAACCGTGTTCAAAGGTACTTCAAAGACGGTGCAGAATGACATCCTCGACTGCATGCTTGCGGTCTGCAGGGAAATTATATCAGAAGAAATAAAGGTAGCTCATTACTTAGCAGTCATGGCCGATGAAACAACGGATGTGTCTACTCAAGCAACAACTCGCTATTGTGTACAGATACGAGATGCAAGGGTCGGCTGTTGAGCGTTTTTGGGGTTTTTTCAACCCTGTTGCCCAAGATGCTGATGCTATATCTGGGGTAATAAACACAGCTTATAGGAGAGCAGATACATAAATTAATAGGTCAATGTTACGATGGTGCAGCTGTTATGAGTATAAAATTTCCTAAAAAGAAAGAAAGTTTTTTTAAAAACAACTAGTAACATGAAATAATCTTATTATAATTCCCCTTTTAATAAAAATTGCGTGTGCACCTTTTCACTGAATCTAATCCAATTGTTAAAGGTTTAAAACTAACTCCTTTAGTAAAAATTAAAGGTATAAATCATATGGCAGTGCAAGTGGAGTTCAGGCGAGAATACGAGCTATGTACCCTCATGCATATTATATACACTGTTACGCCCATCAATGCAATTTGGTTCTGCAGAAGGCTGCTGCCATAAACAGCTCATCCAGGATTTTCTTTTCAACACTATCAGGATTTCCTGCATTTTTTTCAAAATCTTGTCTAAGAACCAAAATACTTGACAGAATTGTGCAAAACAGAGTTCGAGGCTAGCAGCTACGCGCTGGATTTGCAACATTCTTTCAGTGAATATTGTGTAACGTCTCATCCAGTGTCTAGAGGAAATAAGTCTGCTTGATAATATTGATGACAAAACAAGATGTGAGTCAAGCGGTCTCTTAGCAGCTTTGGAGGATTCTGCATTCACCTTCTGGTTGGAATTCTTACATAGAATAACGCCTCAGGCGGAGCTCTTATTTAAAGTACTGCAACACAGACAAATCGATGCTGTAAAAGCAAAACGCTACTTAGATCGGTTCTCGTTTGCTGTGCAGGGAAATTAGAGACACTACACTTAACAGATGTGAAGTTTCCGAAAATCGAAAGAGAAAGAGGCAAGAAAATCGAGTGGCAGAAGGAAAGGAAGTGTGCGACGCGTTACTTAGTCACGTAAATGACAGATTTTCATTTGCCGATCATTTAGTGGCTTCGAGGCTAGTTGATGTCGCTTCTTTCCAGACATTCTCCGAAGATTTTCCAGAAAAAGATCTCGTCACTACTGTTGAAATCTACCCATGGTTGCTCAAGTCACAGCAAAACAGAACTTCAAGTACTGTATAACTGGCGTGATATGATGAACGCTGAAGGAGCATCATCTATGTTGCAGTTCATAACAGAAAACAACCTCAACGAAGAAACTTTTCCGCAATTAACCGAGCTACTGAAGATTGTTATCACTACGCCCATGACTACATCAGAACCAGAAAGATGCTTTTCCACATTGAAAAGAATTAAAACCTTTACGAGGAATACAATGGCTGAAGACCGACTCTCAGCATTGGCAATGCTTGCTATTGAGAAGAAACTGGTCAAGCATAAAATACTTTAATCACCGAGTGATAGAAAAGTTTGCACACTTAAAAAACAGGCGTGTGGAATTTCTGTACAAATAACTTTGGTGACATTGCATAATTCAAACAATGTAAATATCATTTATTGTAAATACCATTCTTCACATGAATTATATCAAAGGAACCTTCATCACCATCTGGGAACCTCATATTGCTGTTAACTATCGGAGACTAAGAAATTCAACATCTTTACAATACTGGGTGAGTGACGATTTGTGTAACAAATTTATAATTCTTGTTTTTAGGCACTATCATTGTTTTTAATATTACTGGATTTGGTGTTACGGTGACGGCGGCTATAGTAGTAGCAGCAGTAGTAGTAGTAGTCGTCGTCGTGGTGGTAAAGGTCTGATTTTGTGAACACCTACATTTTTAATCCACGAGCCGCCACTGGAAATCGTGCTACCTAGAGTCCGCAGGTTGTTTGTGGGTGCTATCTTCGCTGGCGCTGCGTCTCTGAAACAAACTAACTTATAGTTAATCGTCTATCATAATACTAGTAATCGCTTATTTTTAAGAGGTAAATAGTTGTGGTCTGCCATAGGCTCCGTCTGTGAGTACATACTATGCATAGAGTTATATTAAGCTTAGCTTTTGTATGAGTTCCGCCTATGTAGGCTTCATTATTGTGATATTTATCTAGGGGTTACTATCTTACGAGTAATACTATTACATATATACATGTGTTATTATATTCAACCTAAGACATCGTTAAAGTGTATTAGAATAAGTAAGTATCATATTTTCCGTCTTAGGTGTACTTCATTTAAAACCTCTAGGCATAGTCCATTTTCTGAGCGTTGTCGTATAGAGTGCACACGTGGCTGGCTGCCTGCCTATCATATTGCAGGTGCGGACCCTCTTCCCCCGGGACCGCCTTGGCTGGGTAAGCCCAAAGGCTTAGAGGGTTGCTGAAAAAGAAGGTGTAGAAATGTGTGTGCATGTGTGTGTGTGTGTGTGTGTGTGTGTGTGTGTGTGTGTGTGTGTGTGGGTGTGTTGTGAATGAGAGGCAGGAACTGGAAGGATTGTCGCAGTCAGCTGCCCTACGCTGCATCAGATCTAGGTTTTATACCCAAACAGGGTGTCCAGGTATTCTTGTATGATGATTTCAGGCTCTCCTATTCCGATGGTTCTGTCAAAGAGTGCCAGTGGGCGGGGGTGCTTATCGTGATCGGTGTCGTAATTGCCTAGATTTTGAATGAGCTCGTTGTAGTGATTGTTTTTGCTCTTATAAAGGTTGAATGCCAAGTGTTTTATGTATGTTTCGATGGAGCAGATTTTGAGCTCCTCATGCTACTACTGGTAGTTTAGCTATGATGCGCAGTATACGGTTTTGCATTGTTTTTAGCCGTTTGATGTGTGTTTTGGCCGCATATCCCCATACGGGTGCAGCGTATGTTAATATTGGGCGAATCAATGTTTTATATAGTGTTAGCCCCATGCTAAGTTTGAGGCTGCTATTTAAATTTATTATCGGATAAAGTTTGTTAAGTTGGCCGTTAGGTTTAGCTCGTACCATGTTTATGTGTTGTTTCCACGTGAGGCATTCGTCCATCCTTAACCCTAAGTAAGTGACTGAGCTCCCCCCCCCCCACTCGATAGGCTCTTGCCTGTAGGTAAGCGGTGGGAGAGCATGCCTGAGTCTTAGGTGATTGATCCGGTTGGGTTGACTGTGTTACGAGTGCTGTATCATCGGCGTAGATGCATTTTTCTACCCGGATAAGTGGAGGGAGGTCATTTATGTACATGTTAAACAGCACAGGCCCTAGGATACTTCCTGGGAGTACGCCTGCTTGGATAGGGCGGAGAGATGACTTCGCCTCCCCTACTGCTGTTCTGAAGGTCCTATCTTTTAGATAATCTGCAATTAAGGTGAAATTGAGTCTTGCACTCCATACGTGCTTAGTTTTCGTATGAGGCCTGCGTACTATATCTTGTCAAAGGCGCGTTCTATATCAAGAAGAGCGGTTGGTGTTAAAACCCCTCGTAATATTTTCGGTTAGTCGCAATAGTTGGTTAGTGGTGGAGTGTTTGGATCTAAATCCAAACTGTTCTTTGGTCAACAGGTCATTCTTAATTTCAAATGTGTTAAGTAGTTTGTGTATAATTTTCTCCAAGAGTTTACTCATCGTGTTCAGAAGGCTGATAGGCCTATAGTTGGTTGGCTGAGAGAGATCTTTGTGTTGCTTAGGGAAAAGCAAAATGTTTGCTTTTTTCCACTGAAGGGGAAATCTTCCGTGTTCTATGGTATAGTTAAATATTTCCGCAAGCAATTTTATTGCCTTCAGGGCCAAGTGTTTGAACACAATGTTGGGGATTTTGTCCGGTCCCGCTGCTTTGCGGTTGGGAAGGTGCATAATTAGACATTTAATTTCCCCGGCGTTCGTTTTTCTAGTTTTGTTGTGCGTTTGTGCTGTTTGCAAGGAGAGTGCCAACATTTCCGTGTCCACCGCGAAGTTTTGGTCGCAGGGGTAAGCGTTTGGCTGGAAGGTACTTTCCAGCGCGTCTGCAAAGGTTTCCGCTTTTTCCCCGGGCGTCTCCTTTATTTGGCCTTCAATGCGGAGAGGTGGAATATTTGTAGCTGTCCGCGTGAGGCATTTCGCGATCCTCCAAACCGATTGGGTCTGTGGGTCCAAGTTTTCCAGGGTATTGTTCCACTGGTTGCGTGTATATTCGGCGATGTGGGTATTGGCCCTGATTCTTTGTTCTTCGTATTGGTTTCGATGAATTAAGTTTCGGCTGCGTTGCCATTTCCGTCGGATATTATTCCGATCTTTAACTGCTTGCTTGACGTCTTGCGGAAATTGCACCCTGATATTCCTAGTACACCTTTTGTTGCCCAGGCTCTAATAGCGCCAACAATTGAAGTGTTTAAGTTGGTCTGCTCACTTTGAATTTCGATTACAAGGTATACGTATTCGTTTGCTTGAACACGTGCTTTACGTTTACTATACCATCTGCAAGGATTGGTGTATTGCGTTTGTAATTTGTGTTACCGCTAGCTCCTGTGTCTCATGCGTCGTGACCGCTGCGGTGTTTATTTGCGCGTCTATGGCCTCTTCGAAGGTGCGCTAGTCTGCCAGTCTGTAATTTGGTCTGGTCGAAAGGATACTGGGGCAGCAACTTCCAGTATTACTGGCAGATGATCGGACGTGAGGTCATTTATAACTGTGTTCCGCGTATCGTGGGTTATAGCTTTTAGTAACGCAATATCCAGAATATCTGGAAAATGATGATGTATTCACGGGATAAATGTGGGTTCTTCTGGTCCTGTTATTAGTGTATTGGAATTGTTTATATATGCCAGAAGTTTGTTACCTGCCACATTGGCAGTCCTGCAGTTCCATAGGAAGTGCTTGGCATTAAAGTCCCCTGCGACTATGACTTTGGCGTCCATTCTCATAAGGACGTCTACGTCCCCCGTGTCGATGTCACCGGGCTGGTTATATGCCGCTATCATTGTGACGGTCGTGTTATGCAATTGCATATTGACCGCTGTCGCTTCTAGTCTGTTTAGTTGCGGGACTTGTTTTTGGTAGTGTGTTAGGGAGCTCTGTATTGCTATAGCCGTTCCCCGCCTCTGCGATTTCTATCGTTACGGTAAATATTATATCCAGGAATTGTAAACCTGTCTCCTGTCCCCAGATGGGTTTCATTGAGTAGAGCTATTTGGATTGAGTTCCTATTAAGGAAATCTGTGAGTTCTTTGTACCTCTCGAGGAGTAACGGCGGTGTTGGCAGATGCTGTGGAGTCGTCGGTGCTGCGTTGGAAGGTAAGGCGGTGATGCCAGGAAGTTCAGATGATGAGGTGGTGTCAGGAGCAGAGGCCGGCAATAGCGGGCGCAGTTGCCGGGCTTCGGCGGTGGTGGTTGGATGGCTGGCCGGCAGGTGCGATTGCATCTGCCGGCATTCTGCGGCGGCTGGAGGTGGTTGGGTGGCATTACAGTCTGCCAGAATGGCCGGCTGCCGCTCGGCTATGGCTTCGGCGGGCGCTTTGAGGTTCCATGCTTCCGTTTCTTCTTGGTCATGTTCCTCTGCGGCAGAGGATTAGAAATGGAGTTTGTCATGATTTCGTGAAATATGACCGTATGTGGCATTGTACACGTCGTGGATGTCGAACCATTTCCCCATTCTGTTCATGAAACCTACAGTTGCACGAAGATTATCTTTATCTTGAACGTATCCGCTAGCAACAGAGTTGCAAGTTTCGAGAGCAGCCGTGACAGGATCGAAAATAAGGGCTTAGCACGTTTTACATTCATTTTTTTAAGTTTGATGGACATATCTGAGCAAACGTTCCCAACAAGTGAAAATTATACATGCTAAGAATCAACATATCACAGAATACTACTCAGATAGTAAACTAGTGACATATGGAGTACCACAAGGTTCTGTTCTCAGCCCGCTACTTTTTGTAATCTATCAACGACCTCCCAAATATCTCAGAATATTTATGTACGCTGATGATACTTCAATAGTAAATATAGGCATTAGCCCACTGGTCCTGGAAAACACGACAATAAGTAATACAACACTAGTTATACAATATTTTAGGCTTAATAACTCATAACACATAAACTTAAATAAGACAAATTACATGCAGTTTCAAACTCCACAGAACAGGTCAACATCAAACACAAAAATAGTTATTGAAAACAGGGAAGTAAATGTAGTTAACAGTGCAAATTTTCTAGGAGTAATCTTGGATAAAAATCTGACATGCGATAAACACATTGACTATATATGTAACAAATTGAGTTCAGGATTATTCATAATGAAGAAAATGACAAATATAGTGGATGTTAACACACAAATAATGTTATATTATGGATTAATCTACCCGCATCTTTCATATGGGATAACTGTGTGGGGACGTTGTGCTAAAAAATACACTAACCAAGTATTCCTTCTCCTAAAAAGAGCAATAAGACTAATTTTGAGGATGAAACAAATGGGTTCATGTAGGCAAACCTTCAGAAACCTAAATATTTTAACAGTATTTTCACTATGCATATATGAAGTAATAGTACAATTGTTCAACAGGCAAGATATAGGTAAAACAAACAAACAAATGCACTAGAGGAAATACAAATTTTCATATACAATCACATAGATTAGAAAAATATAAAACCAAACCTACTGCTGCAGCTCATGAACTGTATATTAACTATCTGCTAATCTGAAAAATGTTAATGATTTTAAGATATTCAAGAAAGATTTAAAGAAATTTTGTATTGCAGGATGTTGTTATTCAATTGACGAATATCTTAACTAATACTGACAAAATAAGTAGTATTTATATAATGTGGTATTTATATAATGCAGTAAGTAATTATGAATTGTAAAATGTTACTTTAAAAGCTATTTTTCTATATATTAAACTGTGTATGTTATTGTACATATTTAACCTGACAATGCTTTGAATATGTTTGTATTCTTTTAAGCAGATAATAAATGAATGAATGAATGTGCTGCTGAGTTTTTGAGTAGTAAAGCTTTGGCACCTTCAACTCATTCCCAGCCAAACTACACATCTTATTTCATCAATCCTAACAAGATTGTGCTGTCATAGATAGATAAGGGTAAAAAATAGTACTTCATAAGTTACTTTAAAATTTACATAGCTGTTTTGTATTATTAAATATTTTTATAAAAAAAAGGTGTTTGATTGTTTTTCCTCAATGGTGGTGCACGGAAAATTGGCCCCGAGTACAGACTACTTACCCAACAATTACGCACAAATTGTTGCTCGCCATGAGTAGCTACAAACAAATACATAAACAAGTCATAATTAGTTAATAAAGAAATAACAAATAAGCTGATGCAAAAGTCTATATTAACAAAATGTAGTTGCAACAGCTTTGCAACAATGGAAGATGACAACTGATGGACGACAATGAGCAGTCTAGTACCTGGTTTTTGTGTGCCATTCTGTAGAATGTTATTTACTTGTGTTTATTCTGCTATTTTTAATCAATTGACCAAAATTTTGTTAAAATGATGTACAGTGCAACTTATTTAAGAAAATCAAATCCCAGCACTGAAAATTAATTATAATGCAGAATAAGTCTAAAAAGTTGATAAACTAAATCACATTGTTATTTGAGCTACAGACACTGGGGGATTTAAATAAGAAAAATGAAAATGAAGCATTATTTATAACATTAATAAAACCATTAACAAAACCACTAAGATAAACCATGTAATAAGTTCAAAAGCATGGAAAACAATTGATTGCATTTTAACTGACAAAGAAATGTTTGGGCTTTGCAATGTATCTGATATAGTTGGAACCCGTCCAGTTTCTCAAAATAGTTTTGCAATAGTTTGCCCAAAATATATTTATATAATCACAAATTTTTGGCCAATTTTCACATAACTTTTTACAAATAATAGTCATTTGTTACTTCCTTGTAGGTACAAGAGAAATAAGGGAATATATTAGGCAAAACTATTCGCTATGTAATGACTGAAATGTTGTTCGCTTTGCATGGTCAGGAGTATAGAATGAATGACAATTTCCCATTTGAGAAAAGCATTATTGGAAAATTTATACCAACAATGAGGAATAACTCTGAAATGGTTTACTCTACAAAAAACAAATGTACTTGTCATAAATTGTGTATTTTAACAAATCTACATTTTTGTGTAATATAAGCTTTTTCTATATTTTACAGAAATGAAGAAGGCTTCAGAGGCTACTGCCAGAAAATTTAAGATATACGTTTCATTTGCTGTAAATTTCTTTAGTATATGGCATTCAATCCAAATCATTACAGCCATTTTTTAGAAAATAAATTTAAAAAATGTTCCATATATATGGTAGTTTTGGATGGGACATTTTCCTAAAAATCTTTGTGTTGCATTGTTGAAAGATGCTAAATTCAAATACCAAGTTTGGCACGTAGCCATCTTTTATTTTTTGTTATGTTGTTCACAGACAGACATGGAGCTTATTCTAAATATGCTTTCTCTGGGATTCAGGTATCCTCAAAACATGCATTTCCATAAAATATCACCCTACTGAATTTCTGGGTGGATTGCAATACCTTCTATATGTATTATTTACATTATACTTGACAGAGAAACTAAACATACAAGCTAAACATAAAATATAAAGGTTAAATAATTGATCAAATTTAAACAAAAAAATTAAGTGGTATGATACAGGAATATACTTGACTGGACCACAAATGAACCTACTACTGAAACTTTTTCACTCCTTTAATTTGCTCTAGGTATTCCACAATACTGTCTAAAATTAAATACAAAATCCAGTAAATAAAAATAAGTTTGTATTAATTATGTAAATAAGAAAGTAAATTTTATTTATGGAGCTGTTTAATTGCTACAATTCTGAGCATCCATTCTATATTAGGCCGGAAAGGTCGCTTATTTTACTTGGAACGGCTAGTGGTCTAGTGGTTTGACTGCACCGCTCTCACCAAGACTGGTTTTCTCCAGGTTCTCCATTCCCCTGCATTCACATTCCAAGGCATTCCATCTTCATTTCATTTATCATCAGTGTCATTACCTGTGGTGCCATATTAAATGCAAAAAAAGAAATACTCAGAGAACTCTTTATCAGGTTTGAGGTTCTTTTACGTGTCGTAAATCTATGACACGGTATTAAGATCTTCACTTCCCTTCGAAGGAAGACATTCTAAGGATTTTTATGCCCAAAAAAATTCATCACCTTTCACCAGATTTACACCCTCACCCTTGGGAACTAGAGGCTAGCATGTTACCCCTAAACCATGGAGGACTATTGATTTTGCAGCTGTTTAAAATGTTGGCGAAACTTCAATTATAAAAAATATTCTTGACCCCCCCCTATTAGAGTCAAATTCTTGATATGCCACTGACAAAATTATTTTTTTATCATGGTGATGATCAGAACCAAATCTGATATATTTTGCTCTACTAACACAATAACATGGAGCTATTCAGAGACTGGTTATGGCAAGGCAGTAGTATATGGTTTTGGGGTGTGCTGAAATGCAATGCCATTGTATGTCATGACAAGATTGGTTGTGGTAATGCATTTAATTTGTTTAATAGTTTCAGGGGTTCAGATTTAGAAATCACCAGAAGCTAATTATCAGCGCCCGGATTTTTATGGAAAAAAAAAAAAAAATGCCAAAATTGTACTAAAAGCTTGTAAAATATGCATAAACGATTAATATAAATGGCATACTTGATAACTATTCTCATAAGTTCACCATTTAATTATAGTTTAAAGTATTAATTAATTATTATTAATTAATTCTTTAAGTTATTAATTATTATTAATTAATTAACAATAACTGTTAGTTATTACTTTTTATTATTCTTATTATTATTACTTATTTGTATTGCGCTGTTTTAATTTTAAGAAAGAATGTGTTATATTAGCGACTCACCCTATTGTCCAATACTGCAGAAAAATGTCATCCTGAGGTTCTCTGCAGCGAAACTTCTTCATTTGTCACTAAAGAAGGATTTGTTGAGTGAAAAAGGTCTCTCTACTTCACAAGATGTCACCAGTGCATGAGAGAAAGTCCAATTTCTTCTTTAGCGAGTTCTTATACTTCGCACGTTTCCTCGGCCAGCTGTTTTGCAATTTCACAAATTGTTTTATAGCGTATTTTTACCAAGAACTGCGTTCAACTTATCAAAAGCAATTTTTGCAACTCCGTGTGTTTCGAAGGCCAATGCTTGTAATACCTGATTCTCTAGGGACAATGAGTGTTGTAATGAATTATTCTTAGCCTGCAGTTCCTTTATGATTTCTGGTAGCACTGAAAAGCAGCTACATATGTACTTCAATTTATTTTCTATATCAATTGAGTTAAAGCACTCTTGAGCTATCTTTATAGAAGCTGCAACTTCCAGATCTAAGCTATCTACTATTCTTTTCATATCATTGAAATATTTAGCATAGTAACATGCAGCCTTCAACCACGAACTCCACCGTGTTAAAATAGGCTGAGGAGGCAACGCTAATTTTGGGGTCAATTCCCTGAAAATTGAAACTCTAGCAGGCAGGTATTTTAATGAAAATTTTGTTGACATTGGAAACAAGATGATCAACTTCTGGATACTGGGATCTAACTGACTCTGCTACGCAGTGTAGCCCATGGGCTATGCATGTCAAATATACTAGTTTGGGACAGAGAACTTTTAGTACATTTGCTGCTTTTACAATGTATAGAGCGGCATCTGTAAGAAATAACAGGACACTGTTGTATTTTATACCATCTGGCCACAAAAAAGGCTAGGGAATCGTTGAAGAATTTTGCTGTTGTAGAATGGTTTACACTTTCTAATATCTGAGCATTTAACAGGTAAGTTTTACTTCCTGGTTTCATTGCACTCACACTGCACTACACACACAGTGGCCTGTAGCGTCTGTGGTCTTGTCCACTGAAACCCAAATCTTTTCATGCTTTAATGCTTCCCGAATTTCTCGAATAACTTTGTTGAAACACTCGAGCATGCACGCTTTGCAGAGAGTAGATTCATCAGGCACTATTTTATTAGTGTGCTATTCTAAAAAAGCTTTAATATGGATATTATTTATTTTCAAAAGAGGAATGTTTGCACTTATAAATGCTGAACACAATTCCTTGGCGAATGAGTCAATTGAACCTCCACATATGTTGACCTGCTCACTAAATGATGTACTTACAAATTTTTGACATAAAGCAGATTTTCTGGCTGTAATTATTTTGTGCTTCACAGTGTTAAGATGCTGTATTACTTGGAACTTTTTGTAAGAAGCAATACTTCGTTCACATGACAAACAAAATAATACTTGTCCATCCTGAACTCCGTAACATATTTACGTAACACAGATGAATGTGAAAATTTTACCGGTGGCATAACAAAGCAAAGTGTTTTTCACCTCTTACTGTTACTTTTGAACTGTGATTGCAACTGCAAGTAAACATGACCAAACACATCCAGCAGACGTGATGTTACAGCATACTTCAGATTACATCACGCTTGAAGGGGAACGCTAGCTTCTGTTGCAACATAAGTAAACAATTAGCTGATACAACGAAATCGCATAATTACAGCCACTAGTCATCATTTCAAGAAAATAAAAAACACTATTACGTGTGTGAACCAACTAGAGGTTTTATTTAGGCTAGAAATAGAAAAAATATGCTATTACCTGTTAAATCAAAAGAAATGTGCATGCAGAATCAGTTTTTCAAAAAATATGCAATTATATGCATTTTAAAACTGCACTACTGGTCTCTTAAAGGTGAGAATGGTAAAGAATACTGCTACTGCATACATTTAGACTATTCGCTGGGCTCTGCTAACTATCATATGTCTTCTATTACCAGCATTCTAAAATTTCACCAGATAACATGGAATGGAGTCATACTGAATGCCCACTTTTACTACTATGGCACTGCAGGTGATGACACTGAAGATGGAGCACTGGTGGAATGCAATGGAGGGCAAAACTGGAGAACCCGAAGAAAACTTACCCCTGCAACACTTTGTCCACCACAAATCTCACATGCAGTCATCTGGTATCGAACCCATGTCGCATTGGTGAGAGGCAGGAAGTCTAACCATTCAGGCATGGTGTGGCCACTGAATATGAGGTGACTTTTCACATTCACTCCTAGTGAAGTTTACGATCATTTCCATTTCACTGTATTTTCTCCTGTTGGACTTGGCCAAAAAGGACAGTTACCTCATTTTGACTTTTTCTAGTGACAATGCAACAAAACATGCAAGATACTTAAAGCTCTGAAGAAGAAGAAGAAGAAGAAGAAGAAGAAGAAGAAGAAGAAGAAGAAGAAGCAGCAGCAGCAGCATCCCCAATTGCTGTAAATGAGCAGTTAGTCAGAAATAAAGATGGGAACTTTTGTTATAGTAAATTTTTAAGATAAATGATTTTATCAGAAATATCTTGGCTATTGTATAAAACATCCCAAAGATGAAGTTTAAATTATTTTTTTTTTTTTTTTGTATCATAGCAGTAAAGAAAAGTTGTGTGTTGTCAATGAAGAGCTGTTTCTTTCTTTGTAAAACTAGGCAATTTGTCATTCAGTATTTAAAAACAAAGAGTAAGGGCAAAATATTTCAAAATAACAAGTGGCAATGAAACTCTTTAAAATTGACCAATCAGACAAATAATGTATGTTCTTGGCTGCTTTAGAGTGCATAATTGTTTTCGCTTTGAAGCTCATATAATATTAGCCTAAAATATGTATAATGTTTCAGTTTGCTTATTAGTAGTATATTTCAGGACATGAAACTTTCATGAATAATTGCTTTCAATTTCAAATTGTTTTTGTCTCATTAAAAGACAAAATACTTTTGTCACATTACTAAAAAATTAAGCTCAGCCACAAAGAACAGGCATATAGAACAGTAAAGCATACTTTTGAAGAGAAAATAAGAATAATTTCTTGGAGCTTAATTTTGAGAAGTAGGTAAATTTACCACCTTGTATTTCAATGAAGATGATAATACATTATTGAAACTACAATTTAAAGCATTTTTAAAACACACATTGTTGTTGTTTATTTATTTATTTATTTATTTATGCTAAGCATTATACAGGTGAATATGATCGGTATTCAGCCCTGGCTCTTTACCGGTCATACTCATATTTTACAATAGTTTATTAATTCTAGTTTATTACACCATTTTGTCTATTTACTGTCCATATCCATTTATTTTTCACTTTGCATAAGAATTGTCCAATCTTCTTACTATCTTTTTGAAACATTTCAACTACTACTACATTTCTATCTATTTTAAACCATTTCTTATTAATATACTTTTTTCTCCAAATTTCAGTTCCTTTACATTTAAATAAAATGTGTTCTATATCTTCATTTCCGCCACATATAGGACATTGATTTTGTGGAATACCTTTCCTTAGACCTTTTAATCTCCATACTCCTGCTTTCAGCCATGCAATACCTTCTCGCTCCTCTTTATTTGTCACATCAATGTACTTTTCCCTTCCCCATGAGACTTTCATTGGTATATAGAAAACTAAAGATCTCTTTTCAGTTATTTCACTAAATATTTTTTGTATTTCTATATCCTCAAATCTTTTCCTTGCCAACTTCCAGAAGTTATTCACATTATTTTCTCTTCTTCTCCACATTTCCCCTAACCCACTACTTTCCAGGTTATTTCGAAGACAGTCTACCCATCCCTTGTTCTTTAAACTTTTCTCTTGATATACTAAACACTGTTTTAACAAATTCCTTTCTTCCAATTTCAATATCCTATGCCAAAATTTCAATGCCCTTTCCATAATCTTTCCCTTACTTGCCACTCTACCCAGCTCTATTTGTGCTACCTGCCTAACAGTTGCATTTGGTAACCCCAGTATTTCTTTGCAAAATTTCCTATGCACCTCATCTATGCCTTCCCATCCTCCTTCTAATCCCCATACTTCTATCCCATATAGCATTTTTGCCTCAACCACCATATTGTACACTTTTTCTAACCATCTAATATTTATATTAGGTGCTTTGTATTTGCAACTTCTAATAGCTGATAAAGCTCCTTTTCCTTTTGCCAATGCAAATTTCTTTTGCTTTTCCCAATTGCCACCACTATCAATTTTAACTCCTAGATAAATACATTCTCTCACTACCCTGTACTCCTTTTCATTCTCATTCTTCCATTTTTCATATTTGCTCAATTTTCCCCCTTTTTTGAACACTACAATCTGCGTCTTGTCCTGGTTCACTTTTAAACTCCACTCTTTACAGTAATTATTTAATGTTTGCAAGGATTGTTTCAAGCCATTCACTGTAATTGCACCTATAACTAGATCATCTGCAAACAGTAATCCTGGAATCTGAATATTATTAATTACTGGCATCGAGTTATTATTTCTCCCAATTTCTGTTAATACATCATCTATATATAAATTGAATAGGACTGGACTTAACTTACATCCCTGTCTAAGGCCTTTCTCTTGTTGGATTTCTCTTGTTACAACCCCTTCCTCCACTCTTATACAAAAAGTATTTTCCTTATATAATGCTCTAAGGGTGTCCACCATTTGTTTACTCACTCCTTTAGTCAACAACTTATGCCACAGCAATTGAAGCTCTATCCTATCGTATGCTTTCTCTAAATCCACAAAAGCCATATATAACTTTCCTCTTTTGTCTTTCAAGTATTTATCTACCAGTGTTTTTATAATAAATAAGTTATCAACTGTCCTCCTCCCTTTTCTAAAGCCCATCTGAAGTTCCGAGAGGATATCATTTTCTTCAACCCATGTTTGTATCCTGCTTGCCATAATACCAGTAAAAATTTTTCCTACATTTGATAATAATGCAATGCCTCTATAGTTGTTTGGTTTGTCAACACTACCCTTGCCTTTGTATAGTGGATGTATGATTGCTTTCCTCCACTTATCTGGTATATACCCCTTCACCTTAATTGTGTTAAATAAGTCTACTAAAACCTTAACTCTGTTTTTGTTGTTGTTAATAATACTCCAGAATTCTGTACCTGAGAACCATACTATCGTATGTCCAAAAAATAGAAAATCAAGATTTTGGCACCCTTATTCATAAATAACAATTCTCTTTAGAGCTAACTATCATATATTTTGGATTTTTGATAGAAGGCAAGATATTCAGGACCATATGATTGAAGTCCCTTCACTCTTTAGTGCCAACGTATCTGAAAAGGACTTAAGATATACTGGCTCTAACATCAGGGCTTCTATGAATATTGTTAGTCCACGTAAGATAGTTTGGTTCGTTCATTGAACCTTGGCAAGAATGACGTGCTTATCTTCAATTGTTGACTATGAAGTGATAATACCAATCATGTGGTTACATTATTTAATAGTGTGACATGGCTAGCAGAGGAAGGAAGCTTGTTGAACTTGCTCTATTAAATGGTAAGGAAATTATCATTTATACGGTTTCACTTTGACTCCAATGTTTATCGCAATCTCTTTATGACTTCTTCCTTGTGTAGCTATTCCAACTTCTTTAATATCTGATGAGATCAGATTATTAATATGATTTTCGTAAAACACTTCACTTTATTTGTAAAATAGTGCTAGGAAATACTACTCTGGATTTCCAAATGCTACAGATAATTTCTCTCGTCACTTCAGATTCATGTGTAAATTATTAGAGATTTAGAAATAACCCGTGACATTAGCTATATTATTTGCAAGTTACTATCATAATAGTCTCTAAATATTTGCATACAAATAAAATAATTAAACAGCTTGAAATTTTTATTTCAGAGCTGATTAATTTTAATGCACAAAATGTGGTTCAACAGACACTAGAAATAGTTAACGCTAATGAAGGTATTGAAAAGCCACTCACCACTAACGAGGAACTGCAAGAAGGTAAGACTATAATTTAATATACAAAAGATACACATTAATTTGCCAATAATAAATTATGTTCTCAGTACTTGAATCTCTAATCATTTTTATTTATTTTTCAATTTTAGGACTCCATATAGATGTTCCCGCAAGTCAGCAGCTGGAAATATCACATTTAATTAATGAGTCATTAGGTAAGAATTACTAAGAAGAAAATAATAGACCAAGATTTTAATCGGTATTGAATGTATTTCTTTTAAGCTCATTTGTTCACTTTACCAAAATTCTATTACTGTCTTTTACAAATATTCTAAATGAAGCTCTGCCAGAATTAGATGAAGAATTGAATATTTCTCAGATTTCTCAGGCCTCTGGGGAAGTGAATTATGAAAATAACTGCAATGAAAATTATAACATTGCTGACTATGACCCTACGTCATTACAACTACTTGAAAATCCCAAACTTCAGAGCAGCGACCAACTGCGTATCATCTTCCAAAGTGACAGATCTACATGCTTTCTTACTAATTCCAATGTACATGAAAGCAAATTGCCCGCAATCACACAATCTGCATCATACAGCAACCAACTGGAATCAAATGAATCATTTTCCAAAACTCGTGATAGTGATGAAAGTTACAGCGACTACCTACCGAACACAGATGAGTCTTTCAGCGAACATGAAGTATATGAAGCAGCAAAACACAGGAATGATAATAAGTTAAATCTAAAACATGCAGCGAGACCACCTCCTTTAGTACCATATTCTGACACAGAAACCGATAATGATGATGAACAAAATGTGACAAGTAGGAAGAGGAAGAACAACATTAGTGTATGGAAAAAATCTATATGAAAAAGTAAATGTTTATCTCGAAAAGAACATATATCTGCTCTTGGGAAGATAATAAAGAAGAAAGAAATAAAGAAACAGTGTCATCAGTAGTGTCGATTAAAGTAGGTCAAAAATAAGTGATGAACATAGGGCGATTATATTCAATGAATTCTGGAACAAAGATTTTACTTGGGATATGAAAAGGCAGTATATTCTTTCTACTACAAAGCAAAAAAAAATTGAAAGAAGCAGACCAAGGTTAAAGAATATTAAAAGAGAAAGAAAACACACCAATGTGTGTTCATTTCCATTGAATGGTAAAAATGTAATTATATGCAAAACAATGTACCTGAACACTTGTCTATAAGTGAGCAATTTATGAAAACAGCACAAAGAAAAGAAAGATCAGGAATGATACAGAGTGACCAAAGAGGACAGCATACTCCCATAAACAAGACTGAAGACTTAATAGTTGAAGATATCAAGAATCATATTGCTAAATATTCCACATATGAAAGCCATTATAGCAGACAGAAAACTCAGCAAAAATATTTAGGCTCTCATTTGGACTTAAGTACGATGGGCATACTGAAAGTCATGAGCAACACGGTTTTACAATATTAATATTTATTTTTAAGCGAAACCAAATACATCATCATAATCTACAGACTTTCTTTCACTTTTTGACATAGTCTCCATTGTTTTGCACACATTTTTCCCATCGTTCTACAAGTTTGAAAATTCCCTTGTGATAGAACTCCGTTCCAGCTGCCCGCAGACCCTGACGCACTGCTTTCCGAATATCCTCCAGCGTCTCATAGCATTGGCCATGCATCTGCTCCTTCACAGTACCGAAAAGATGGTATTCGGAGGGTGCCAAGTCGGGACTGTAGGGAGGATGTGGAAGAGTTTCCCACCCTAATGCCCTGATCTTCTCCATAGTGGCACGGGCAGTATGCGGACGCGCATTATCCTGTTGAAGGATGATCCTCTTTCCAGGGTGTTTATCACGCAAAGCCCGACGGAGCTTCAGAAGTGTCTTGATGTAGCGGGCAGAATTTATGGTTTGTCCAGGTTCAAGAAAGTCAACCAGAATGCAACCTTGTGCATCCCAAAAGACACTTCCCATAACTTTTCCTACAGACTGCACTGTCTTTGCTTTCTTCTTCGATGGTGAGTTCAAGTGGTCCATTCCATACTCTGACGTTTCGTTTCTGGCTCATAGTGATGGAACCAGCTCTCATCTCCAGTCAAATACACGTCAAAAATTCATCACCTTCATTATGAAATCTCTGAAGAAGGTTTTGTGCAATGGTTCTTCTCTGAAGTTTGTGGTCTTCAGTCAATAAACGGGGGACCCAACGGGCACAGACCTTTCGATAACCCAAGCTGTGGATCATTTCTTGCACTGCACTATGTCCTATTCCAAGTTGCGCAGCAATTTCATTCACAGTGAAACACCTATCTCCTGTAATGAGCTCATCAACTCTTTCCTTGTTGCGTTCTGTAGAGGCAGTTCGAGGATGCCCGCTACGAGGCGCATTTTGCAGACTCGTGTTTCCATCTTTGAAATGTTTCACCCATCTTCTAACACTGCTGGCACCCATGCAGACACCTCCATATGCACGTTGAAGTTTGAGATGAATTTCAGGAGCAGATTTTCCTTCTTTCACAAGGAATTCAATGACAGCACGCTGTCGAAACGAAACATCAATGTCAGCCATTTTTCAAACACTGTCTGTGGTCACGTGATAGAAGCTAATGACGTCACAATATGTCAACATGTGGCTTAAAGTCTGTAGATTACGATCCTGCAATTCGTTTCGTTACATTGTTGAAATTTAAATTTTTACAATGGGTTGCTCGTGACTTTCAGTATGCCCCTCGTATAATGTATAGGAACTATGCAGAAGAATGTACAACAAATTCAAAGCCTATGGGTAAAGAATGGCTGTTTAGAAAAATATTCAATGAGGAATTTAATCTCTCTTTTAAACAGCCTTATGTAGATACTTGTGACACGTGATAGAACTGAAAATGAGATAAAGCAAGTATCATTATTCCATGGAGAAAGAAAACAGTATGAAGCTGAGAAGTTTGGGCATTTGATAGAAGCATCTAAGCGTTACGAACTCAAGAGAATCAACAAAGAGCTGTGTAAAAAGTCGGCAAGCTCAAAGGTGGTGATGGTAGATCTTCAGAAGTGTCTTCCAACACCATTGCTCACTAATTCTCAGAGTTTTTATTTGAGGATGCTGTGGACGCTAAATTATACAATACATGACCCAGTTTCTAAGATTTCTTTCTGCATGATGTACAGGAGGTCGGGGTAAATGAGATGGCATCATGTTTTTTTAAATGGGCAGCAGAGGAAGCAATTGAAAAGAAAGTTGAAACTTTGACAGTTTGGTCAGACAACTGTTGTCAAAATCGACATCATGCAATGATTGTGGTGTATTTTTTATTGTTGACTGTAGGAGAAAATCTGAAAGAGATAAATCATAAATTCTTGCTTAAAGGCCACACACACATGGAGGTTGATAGTATTCACAGCCTAATAGAGAGGAAGAAAAAGAAATTAAATACGCAGAACATTTTCACTTGTAACGATTGGATAGAGCTTGCCAAACAAAGTGGGAAAAACATTAATGTTCTGAGGATGGAGCTAGAGGCTTCAGCAGCTTTATTGGCAATATCAACTCCCTATTTGTAAGCCGAAAAAGGGGCCTTAATGGTGAAGTTGTTCAATTTTCTAAAATCGTGCACCTTCAAGTGCGAAAGGAGAACAGGATATTATAGTTTTAAAACAGCTTTTGATAAAGATGAATTTCACACAGTTGATATTCGAAGGAACAAACGACTTCAGCTTCACTTACCTTCAAATATACTGCTCATCAAAGATCAAAAGAAGCCCATAAGTAAAGCAAAATATGAAGACATTCTTAAATTATTGCAGTGGGTTCCAGAAAAATACACAGATTACTTCAAAAACCTACCACATCAGAATGATATACCTGATTTTCCTGAATTTAGTATTATTTAGTATAAGATTTTTCCAAAGTTTCTGTACACATTTTTTAATTCCACGCTGGCATAATTGTTTCAACAATGTTAATAGTATGCATGAGGTAGATTATGCAATATTATTGAGTTCATTACTCCATATATAATTATGTTTGATTATCTTAAGTCCCTAAAATAGGTTTAAAGCTTGGAACCATACAATCTTAAGTGCACTTTTTCATATTAATATTTTTTTAATTTTGTGTTTGCTGAAAACATTGTTGTTATAGTGTATGTCTTGATAGGATAAGGTAAAAGATATCATGTCAATAAATTTTGAAGCAATAAATAAAAAAATAGACCTTGAAATTAATGCAGTTTTATTAATTTAGTGGTTTTTTTTCTTTCTCCTGCAAAATCAATGACATGTGACTTACAATACAATGGCTCTCAGATACAGAATTATTCCTGTTACATTTCAGTCGTGGAACAAAGATACAACAAAACACATTGATAATTTTAAAATGATTTAACAAATCTATTAAGAAAACTCTTTGAATATCTTTTCTAATATAAACCTGATCTTTCAAATAGAACAATAATTTTATAGAACTGATTACAATTCAAATAAATTTATTCTTAAAGCCAATTTGGCTTTACCATCATAAACATTTTATGAAGATAAAACTGATTTTATGATTTGTATTTTTATTTTACACATTATTATCAGAATCTCATATTAATTACAAGTCTGTTGATTATTATATTTTTCTTGTGTTTAGGAAAAATATGGGAATGATAAAAACCTTGATCTGGTTTCAATGAAGATCATATAATTCTATTAAAACTTAAATTTCAGCTCAGCAACAAAGAACAGGCATATAGAACAGTAACACCATACTTTTGAAAAGAAAGTAAGAATGATTTCTTGGATCTCACCTTTGAGAAAAAGATAAATTATACCACTTGATGAGAATGAATCATATATATGTATATATATATATATATACATATTTTGTTATATAAATGAATTTTTCTTTTTTTTTTCTCCCCTTAAGTTTTAGTGGAAACAAGATGGCGGCGGCGGCAGGTATGGTTATTCGAGCCATGCATTTAAACAGTTCAAATAATAATAACCTTAATAATATAGTCAAATGAAGTGTTGTGCACATCAAAACACACAAAAGGATCACGAGGAAATAAGGACAATGCAGCCGATAAGGTAAATTGCGAATTATATCATCATCAAGAAAATCTGTCTACAGCACCCAACTCACCACATGATGCCGAAACAATAACGTCTCTACATTTAGTAATAAATATCTTAAATAGAGACTTGCTGAAATCTCAAAAAGAAGTGGATGATTTCAAGGAACAAGTTTGCATACTTCAGAAGGAAAATGAAGATTTAAGAAAAAAGATAACTGACCAGGACAGTTATGCTACAGTTGTTAGAAATAAAGCTTCACGCTGAATGTCTATGCTACCTCGAGGCGCTAATTTCATCAGCTCCAACAGATACGAAGTACTGGATCAACAGAAAAATACAGACATGGTAGCGAAAAGGAAGGATTCTGTAAACAATAATATACCAAACACGCATTTTAAGAATAAAAGAGTGCTTGTGGCCGGTGACTCTATATTAAAATTCTCTGGTGAAGTGTGCATGAAAAAAGGTTATAAGGTGCATTGTTTCCCAGGCATTAAGATACGTGAACTACAAGAAAAAATGGAATGCATGAACCTTAAAGAAAACAAACCTGAGGTGGTGCTGCTGCATGCTGGCACAAATAACATTGGTTATAGGGTAAGTGCGGAAGAAATCATGGGTGATACTATGGACTTAGTCAATGCTATCAGATCCCAAGTACCAGATGTGAAAATTATAGTAAGTGGTGTCCTGCGTAGACGCAATGTCGGGATTAGAAGAACAATGAGAATTAATCGGGAGCTCAACTGGTTATGTGATGTAAAAAACTATGTAATGCTAGACGGTAATTTTTGGTTGTGTGACGATGATTTTGGTAAAGATAGGATCCACCTGAATCGAAGAGGTTCTTTCAAGTTTGGCAACCTATTCACTGATGTAATAACTTCAGTTTTGCAGGAAAACTAAAAACTAAAGTGGTGGATGAAATAGTAAACATAAATTCAGTGCAGTCAGTAAGTTATGAGATACCTCTCTCCTGTTCAAATGACATTAATCAGATTATGCTGCAAAATATAAAATGCATGAAAAATAAAATGAGAGATCTCGACCTAATGTTAAACCAGGAATATACAAATGTAGATATAGTATGTATGACGGAACACTGGCTCAAAGATGATGAATGTGCATTGTATACAATTCCTAACTATTGCATGGTAAACGCATACTGTAGGTTAGATCGTAAAAATGGGGGTGTAGGTATTATTCTAAGATCTGATCTGCAATACAAAAATATTAATCATACATCATATTTAAATGAAGAAATTAATTTTGAACATGTTGTATGTGAAATCATATACCCTAATTTTAAATTCCTGGTCATCTGTATATATAGATCCCTTGATGGTAATATTGATACATTCTTAGATAAGCTTGATATGATGTTGGGTATCTTACAAAATATAAAGCTTCCTATAATATTGTGTGGAGATTTTAATATAGATTTTTTACTTGATTACCCTCTAAGAATGAAAATCCTCATGGTTACTGACTCCTATAACCTCAAGCTACTGATGCAAAATGCAACATGCATCACTAGCTCTTAAAAAACTTGCTTAGATCAGGTCTTTGCCAGCTGCAATTTTCCTTACTGTACAATCGATAACATTAATACAGGAATCTCTGATCATAAGTCAATATTTGTAAGCCCGGAACTACCGGAGAAGAGTAATAAAATTTCATCTAAGGAAAACAAAACCATTTACAAGCGGGTATTTAATGAGCAAAATATAGACTATTTTAAGCATCTTTTAAGTATAGAGTCTTGGGATACTTTAGATAATAATTGCGTTAACAAAAAAGCAGCAGATTTTTTTAACATAATCTCCCATTATCGGGACGTAGCATTTCCATTAAAGAAAGTGAGACCCTACTCTAATTTCTCGTCTAATTGTAAAAGTTGGCTAACAAAAGGAATTATTTTATCATGTAAAAGAAAGAGGATGCTTAGGGAAGTTAATAAAATGACAGAGGATCCCAAATTTAAAGAATATTTTAAAAAGTACTGTAACATTTTATATAAAGTTGTAATTGCAGCAAAGAAATTACATAATGACAATTATATTAATAAGCACCAGAATAAGGGCAAGGCTATTTGGAACATAGTAAAAAAAGAAACTAATAGTAAACAAAAAAATGATAAAATAACATTAACTGTGAATAACAACACAATAGTAAATAAAAAAATCATCACTGACACATTTAATAATTACTTTGCAGTAGTGGCTAAGAATTTAACTAAAACCATGCCTCCACTATCTGATAATATAACCTCACCACAGATTATAAATAATTATATGCCTCACTTTATTTATTTCCAACTACAGAAAAAGAAATAGAACAAACTATTAATAGTCTAAAAAATAAAAAATGTAGTGGATATAACGATATACCTGATGCTCTCGTAAAGGAATGTGGAATTTATTTACTTAAAGCATTATCAGATATCTGCAATATATCCCTTGCTACCGGCTGCTTTCCGGATGTTTTCAAAATTGCTAAAATTGTGCCCATTTATAAGAAAGGTAATAAAACCTGTGTTGAAAATTATAGACCCATTTCTTTACTCTGTGTGTTTGCTAAAATACTCGAAAAAATAATGTACAATAGATTAGTACCCTTTTTATTAAAGTACAATATAATATCTGAATCACAGTTTGGGTTTCAAAAGCGTAAGTCAATAAATATGGCTATTTTCTCCTTTTTAGAAGAAATATTTAGTGCAAAAGACAAGAATGAACATGCCTTAGGGTTGTCTGTCGATCTAAGGCATTCGACACAGTAGACCACAACATTTTATTAAATAAGCTTGAAAATTATGGCATCAGAGGAGTTGCTAACGACTGGTTTAGATCATACCTTACAAATAGAGCCCATTTAGTCGAAATTGATGGTATGCGGTCAAATTTACAAATAGCTGAGTGTGGCGTACCACAAGGCTCCATATTAGGGCCAGTTCTCTTCCTTATTTATATAAATGACTTACCATTACACATGATTCCCGTTAATACTGTTCTTTTTGCAGATGATGCAAACTTTGTGTTCAAAAGTCATTGCCAAAATTCGCTACAACGGACTATACATGACTCAATGTCAAAATTGTGTAACTGGTTAAATTATAATAAATTATTGTTAAATGTTAATAAATCAAGCTACTTAAATTTTGAAAAGTATCCAAACCTCACAAATCAATTCCAAATACTTGTAGAAAATAGCCCAATAAGTCACCAACATTCTACTAAATTCCTTAGTATTACAACTGACAACACATTAACATGGAAAGATCACATTCTCATTCTTAGTAATAAATTGAATTGTTTAACTTACGCAATAAGAGTGTTAAGCAAAGTTTGTAGTAAAGAGGTAATGAGAGTGGTATACTTTGGATATATACATTCAATAATTTCATTTGAAATACTTTTTTGGGGGAACTCTACCCAACCAAATATAGTATTTTAAATACAAAAGAAAATATTAAGAAAATAATGAATCAGGAACCATCCCATGCTCCAAGTAAACCTATCTTTGAAGAGCTTAACATACTCCCTCTACCATGTATATATATCCTAGAAACAGTCTCCTTCATTCATAATAATATGCAATATTTTAAGAGAAACAAGGATTATCATGCCCATAATACCCGAACAGCTGAAGCAATAATCTACAGTGTCATCGACTTAATAAAACTCTCAATAGTGTATCCCACAAAGGAATAATTTTATATAATAAGATACCCAAATCTTTAAAAGCTGTGCCAGGATAATTCTTTAAATCTAAAATGTATAAATGGTTATTAAAACACAAATTTTATAGCATAAATGAATTTCTTAACTTAGATATTTAACTACTTAACTGTATTCTGTCACACCTGTATATTGTATATTTATATTTCTTGTAATAATTAGTTTGTAAGTCTTGACGAAGCCATATGTACAAATTGTATATCCTCGTTGAATTGAATTGAATTGCACAAAATGGCCACCAACACATATAAATAATTTCAGTGCTAATTGCTGCATATGCTTGACAGAATTGCATTTTCTTAAAGCTCTGCTTGCTTAAACTTATGTTCCTGAGATAATGACTAAATCTGGCTAAAATAATCAGCACATGCTACAAGTTGAAAAAACACTGATATTTGTAGGGATTCACTATTTGTACACAGAGGGTATTCAATCTGTCAGTTCAACAGACTAATGATCATAAAATGGCACATTAGGATAACCATGCTGCAAAATGAAATTCCAAAATTTACACTCTACAGTAAACTAGTTCTTTAAATATAAACTGAAAGCAACTTACACATACACACCTTAAATGACTTGCCACAAATACTGCAGTTATACATTTGACTAAAAGCGTGTAGTTTTTCGTGTGTTTTCAGATTTCCCTTTAATGTGAATCTTTTGCCACACGTTTCACAACCAAATGGCCTGTTGCGCATTGAAATAGGTTGAGTGTTCATGCTATACTTGCTCATAAAACTCTGACCAATAAAGAATGTCAAGTCATCACTACGATTGCCTAGAATTGCAGAGTCTTGTGAATCACCACTAGTGCAGACTATTTCCTTTTTAGAACAATCTGCAACCATTGTTGGAAGTGCAATTGATGGTACGCTTCCTGGAAGAGGCGTCATATTCTCTGCCAGCTCATAGCCATGGAAAAACTGTGGAAATCTGCAGAAAAAATGGATCATAAGACAGCTTATTGTATTTTACTGCAAGCACAATAACAATTTAAACAATGGCAAAGGAAACCCAAAATTTAAGATTTGAAAAAATGAACACATTACATTATTGACCTAGATCATAACAAAGTAAGAAAATAAATACATATTTTGTTTGTTAACTATACTGTCAATTGCCAGGATATCAATGCCACTTGTGTGCCAGAATTCTGTTTTGCAGTTCTTTTTTTATGTGCCAATAAATCTACTGACATGGGGCTGTATACTCTCACAGTGAACCAGCAGAAAAGCTATATTACACTAAAAAATATTATACCAAAAAAGAAAAATATATTTACTTTCGCTGTTAAATCATATCAATTGGTCGACACATGTTATTTAAACATTCTGCTTTATTTAATAAAAATTTTCCAATTTTATCTTTAATGTAATGTTTATAGGTTATGTATTAACTTTTTTGAAGTTCCAATATGATTTGAACATTCCGTTCCAGTACCCAGAATTATATTAGATAAAGCAGTTTTGCATAGGATTTAACTTATCAATATCTTACAAGTTACAAAATGTTGGGCAAATGACTCTTGCAGACAGTTTTCATGAGCCTGTAGAATAAGAATAAAGTTTATTGACCGTTAAGCTATTTTATAACATTGCAATTGGTCTGGTCAAGTACTTAATTTATCACATTACAAAATTGGATCTTTATACAATTATTTACACCATTTAAAACAGTTGAATATATTTGCTATCATTTGCATAACAAACTATTTACAACATGTTGATGATAAATTTGTATTAATGTTATATTTTACAAAGCTAGCTTAGATATTACTCATCTATTTGAAAGTTATTACATTCAAAGAACTCTTCTACTGAGTAAAAAGCTTTATTTTTCAGCAAATTGTCCAGAAATGTTTTGAATTTATGATTGGGTAATGAGGTAATACGTATTGGAAGTTTTTTGTACATACTTAATCCTAGATATTTATGGCTGCCATGAATTTTTGATAATCTTGAGTAAGGTAAGTCTACAGTATAATTATTTCGTGTTATGTAGCCATGTACTGTCTGTCGGAGAGCATATTTTTGTAGGTTTTCTTTTATGAACATCAATGAATGGTATATGTACAATGCTGGCACAGTCATGATTTTAAGTTTTTTTGAAAAATTGTCTGCAATTGACTAGATTAGCAATACATCTAACTGCCTTTTTTTTTTGCCACTTGAATATAGTTTGTCTTTCTGCAGAATTGCCCCAGAGAAGTACACCATATGTTAAGACAGGAATGAAAGAAGGCATAATATTCATGTATGATTAAGTTTTCACTAATGCTATGATGAAGTCTGTATAAGAGAAAGCTAATTTTTCACTTATGTAATTTATGTGATGTTCCCAATTAAATCTTTTGTCTATGTAAATTCCTAGAAGTTTAACAGATTTATTATCCTGATTCTTTACATTTAATTGAAATTACAGTTCTTCAGTTTTAGCAGTATTTATCTGTAGCATGTTTGCATTTAACCGTTCAGTTGCTAAATCCACCATATGTTTTTTAAATTACAAAGTTCTTCTAGATTTGGGCTTGTTGTTATTAATGCGTATAAAACTGTTTCAAATGGAAGATTAATGGGCAAATCATTTACATATATAATGAATAAGGAGGGACTTAATACCGAACCTTGAGGTACTCCTTTAGTTACTGGCATTGAATCAGACATTTCATTTTTTATTTGTACTACTTGAAGTCTGTTTTCTAAGTATGACTTTATTAGACTAATAATTTCAGATAATTTATACTGCTTTAATTTTTTAATAAAAATTAGATGTGATACTATGTTGAACGCCTTTTTTAAATCTAATAGGGATATGCTGGTTGGGATTTTTTATCACAGCATTTATAGATATGATCTACTATGTTTTCAATAGTTTTATTGTTGAGAGCTTAGGTCTAAAGCCAAATTGAGAGGTGCTTAGTAAAGAGTTATTTTCAAAATATCTGGAGAATTGTATGTGTATAAGTATTCTATTATTTTAAAAAAGACTGGCAATAATGATATGTGCCTGTAGTTATCTGGCTAGTTTTGTCACCTTTTTTAAAGACAAGAATTATTATGGCTAGTTTTAAGCAGTCTGGGAATATACCTTGTTCTAGTATAGTATTGGCAAGAACAGTTAGTGGATAGGTAATTTTTGCAGCTATGTATTTAATAACAAAGTTTGAGTAATCTTCTGCTTTAGAACTACTAGGTTGTCTAATGGCAGAGCAGATATTTTCTGGAGTTATAAAGGACAATGAAATTGTGTTTGCATAGCGACACTTACATTTTCCAATGGCAATTCTAGTTGAGGGTTAATTACAATGGATGGTCGTTGCATATTAAAAAAAATAGGACTTGAGTTTATAAGCTGTGATAGGGATTTCCATATCAGTTTTAGAGTTGTTTATTTCAGTTTTTATAATACTCTAAGCAGCCTTACATTTGTTTCTGGAGTTTTGTATGATCATGTCATTAGCTCTACATTTAGCAATTTTGAGTTCTTGTTTGCAGTGTTGTTTAAATTTTAAGTATGTTTCTTTAAATTCATTATATTTATAGGTATGATACAGGAGTGGTATATTATTAACCAATACACGCTACATAGTTAGAAAAAAAATAATTCCAGATTTCAGCACAATAAACACAATGGTTAGTTGAATAAAAACCTCAAAATGTTTCACATTTCATACTGCTAGTGTTGTGGCATTCATTTACAATCTAAATGTATCTTTTTTGTCTTCTCTGACACATATTTAATGTAGTGAAGAAAAAAAAAAAAGACACTAACATGTCTTCTGGTTCTGTTTGTCTGGATGGGTCAGATGGTTAGACAGTGGCCTTCTGATCCCAAGGTTGCTCATGTCTGGCCCAGCTTTAAAGTCTGTGAGCAATTTTCCAGCACACCAGTAGTCCTGATATGATTCCGGCAATTTTCCAGCACACCAGTAGTCCTGATATGATCCCGGCAATTTTCCAGCACACCAGTAGTCCTGATATGATCCCGGCAATTTTCTAGCACACCAGTAGTCCTGATATGATCCCGGCAATTTTCCAGCACACCAGTAGTCCTGATATGATCCTGACAATTTTCCAGCACACCAGTAGTCCTGATATGATCTCGACAATTTTCCAGCACACCAGTAATCCTGATATGATCCTGACAATTTTGCAGCACACCAGTAGTCCTGATATGATCCCAGCAATTTTGCAGCACACCAGTAGTCCTGATATGATCCTGACAATTTTCCAGCACACCAGTAGTCCTGATATGATCCCGGCAATTTTCCAGCATACCAGTAATCCTGATATGATCCTGGCAATTTTCCAGCACACCAGTAGTCCTGATATGATCCTGGCAATTTTCCAGCACACCAATAGTCCTGATATGATCCCGGCAATTTTCCAGCACACTAATAGTCCTGATATGATCCCGGCAATTTTCCAGCACACCAGTAATCCTGATATGATCCTGGCAATTTTCCAGCACACCAATAGTCCTGATATGATCCTGGCAATTTTCCAGCACACCAATAGTCCTGATATGATCCCGGCAATTTTCCAGCACACCAGTAATCCTGATATGATCCCGGCAATTTTCAAGCACACCAGTAGTCCTGATATGATCCTGGCAATTTTCCAGCACACCAATAGTCCTGATATGATCCCAGCAATTTTTCAGCACACCAGTAGTCCTGATATGATCCTGGCAATTTTTCAGCACACCAGTAGTCCTGATATGATCCTGGCAATTTTCAAGCACACCAGTAGTCCTGATATGATCCCGCTAATTTTTCAGCACACCAGTAGTCCTGATATGATCCTGGCAATTTTCCAGCACACCAGTAGTCCTGATTGATTCTGATAATTTTCCAGCACACCAGTAGTCCTGATTGATCCTGGCAATTTTCCAGCACACCAGTAGTCCTGATTGATTCTGGTAATTTTCCAGCACACCAGTAGTCCTGATTGATCCTGGCAATTTTCCAGCACACCAGTTATGATCTTGGCAATTTTCCAGCATCATTAACAAACAAAATATTTATTTCTTCCAGTTCTGAAGGAGCATTCAGCTCCTCTTTGCTTAATTTAGAATTTTCCACAACATTTAATGCACTTTTAATCAGCAAAACTTCAGAAAAAATCTGCAGGAAGAGGAGTTACCGCACCCCAGTAATCATTTCTGAAAAGTACAGTTAGGCTAAGAAATCTAAACTTTTTCAAGAGCAGAACAAAACATTACATGCAATTTAAAAAATTAATTGGTTATTATAAAGAACTTTGGCCCCTCTAGAAACTAAACAAATTGTGGTTTGACTGTAAATTTGGTTTATACTTGTTACGTTTTCACCAATTTGTTTTATCAGAAAAGCTCCATAATTAAGTTAAATGCTAATTTATTACATGCGCGTAGCAATCCCTTTTTGTGAATATTTATGAAATATGCTGCCTAAAAGGAGTAGAATATAAATAAAGAAGTCTTGTAGTACTTTTGCAATGCAAATATATAATAATACTACACACTAAAAACCTCAGTTTCATTGTTGGCGGCAGGCGAACAGTGTTGTGGAATGCAACTCCGGCATATGTCGCTAGACGCTGTGCTGATGTATGACAAGTATGTTTCACGCAGATACAGCTGTTCAGTGAATTTTATTATGCAGAACTTTGGCCACTCTAAAATTGAATGAAACTAAGTGCGATTGATTGACTTTGTATTTATGATATTTCAAAGCCTGTGGATTTCAAATTTAGCGCGAGGTTAGGTTCCAGTCCGTTTAGGTTAGTGTGTGTATATAAACAGGTAGCAACATTAGTTTTTTAAACCATCTCCCCACCCCTAATCCCCCTCTAACCACACCGGTCCCGTTAGAGTGCAAAACTGGTATAAGTCGCAGCGGAGAGAGTTAGTGGCCCAACTTGTAAATAATTACTAATTAATTTATATATTATTACCTAAATTACATAACAGAGCTTATAGGAACTGGTCCTGAATACTTCTTTTATAGATGTCCTTTGATGCAACCCATTTTTACAATCTTTATTTTTTCTACTTAGTACATAGAGAAGGTTTTACACTTTAACCAATTTTTTTTTGCCAAGATTTCACTGGAAATAGATGTTTTAGGTTCCCTGTATCCAAAATAGGCATTTTTTTAGAAAAGGATCTCTGTGTGCGTCCATGTACATGATAAATCAAAAATGAAAAGTCAGTTAAATACCAAAATTAGTATTTAAGTTTAGTATCTTCCAAGGATGCAATATGAAGATTTTGAGCAAATCCCCACCCCAAACTACCCTTAACCATATTGAAAATTTTGATTTCCTCAAAAAATGGCTCTAACAATTTTGATTATAATTCTGCATATCAAAAATATTTGAATGGCAAATAAAATGTATATCTGAAATTTTCTTGGAATAGCCTTTGAAAACCTCTTTATTCTGGATGACTTATGCATAAGTGGTAAACCATAAGAGATAGACAAAAGCTTACCATACAAAAAAATGTAAATCTCATGAAAATACACAATTTATCTCAGATTAATTTTTTCATGAAGTTGACCATTTTCAAGATATTCCTTGTTAATGGTTTCAATTTTAAAATACTTAGACTTTTATCATACAGGAGTGAATTTCAATCACATAACAACAGCTTTTAAAGCATTTGACTATTAGTTTAGCCTGGTGTGTTCCCTTATTTCTCTTCTACTTATAAGGAAACAATTAATGTGACCATTTCTGCTATCTTCTGCTTATCTAGATTAGCGCAAAGTAAAGTGAAGGATCAGCTTTTATAAGAATTATCTGTTGCAAAATAGCCAGAGATGGTTATATGAATGGATTACAGTAGGCAGAAATCTGTTTATTGTCAGTTTTCTTGACAAAGTCTATTACACAATTTCTTTGTCAGTCATGATGTGATAGCCTTGATCTCTTCATCTCCGTCAAGCCCAGTCTTCAATGTCGTCTTTCTCTCCACCTGCAACCAGTGTTTGGTGAAAGTCATTTAATTCAATTGCATTGGTGTCTAATTCACACAAAAGTTTCTTCCACGCATTAGTCAATGTAGAGTTTAAAATGCTGTTTACTGCACTTGAAAAATTGAAAATCATGGATCTGAAATCATACAATTTTATATTCTGTAGTGTTTTTTCCACCCGTTATCTTCACCGTCCAGAGACTCTTCAACTTCGAAAACTTCAGACAGGAATTTCTTTGCAGTATAGATAACACCTTGGTCCATCAGCTGTGTCAGGTAAGTTGTGTTAGGTGGCAAGAACATACATTTGATCTTACCATCGGCGCTACATTGTTTCTTTACATCTGGATGCACAGGTGCATTATCGGGCAGGTATTTCTAATTTTTTTAATGCAATTCCACGACCTTAACTCGGTCTTGGGCTATGTGGCAAAGAACATACATCAGTTATCGTTTAGTTGTCTGATTTGTGCTATCATCTGTCGTTGCTTTAGTCAACTATTAGGAATTTTAGGAGATTTAGCTCTCAGGTCGTGCCATTTTCTTTGAAGGTGGTGATCTGTTTGTTACGTTTGTGCTCTTTAATGTTAAAATGCTTTTCCTTGATTTTTGTGAGCTGAAGCTGAAATTCAGTAAACAAATGAAGCTGTGGAAAATTCCCATACCGAGGTAGAGTTTTTTGAACTTTGAATAAATGGAGTGTAAGCAGCTTTACACAGTTTTTTTTTCAAACTCGTATTTGATACTTGTTGTAAATTTAAAATAAAATATTAATATGGAAGCTATGACTATTTTCTTACTTGTTGAGAAATCCTTGAATGTCATACTTTTAGATTGTCCCAATACTTTTCGGCAGATTTAATTGATGTACTGTAAATAACAACTCAAAGTAGGTGTAAAAACCCTGGGTTTCCTGGCACTTCAACTACTGAAACGCCTAGGCTACAATGTGTTAAACTATAGCTTCCATCTACATTAGCACATAACAACACAGAAATGCGTTCTTTGCAAATTTTTCATCCAGGTATATTTTTTAAGGATTTGGAAACTTATATGTTCTTGGGCATGGCGCGTCAAAATAGACCTGTCTTGTCAGCAGTATACACTTGAGACAAATCTAATTTTTCTTCTTGAATGATAGATTTTAGTTTTTTTTCTAAAGGGGTCAACAGCTGACATATCAGCACTTAAGCTCTCTCCACACACTTTTTTGTTCACTATGCTATGGTGCTTGTGAAATCTGTATAACCAGCCCAAACTAGCTGAAAATCCATTGATAACAAGTTGTTTTGCAAGACATTTGGCAGCAGCTTGAATTTCAACACCTCTCACTGCAATTCTGCTTACATGAAATTGTTCATACCACTGGTGTGTTGCATCTTCTAACTTTTGTTCAACTGGCTGCCGCATTCATTTGACCTGACAATTTTCCTCATTTACATCACATTTAATCAAAAATGATAAGAATTCACCCTTTTTCTTAACTATATCCGAAACTGTTTGTTTTGCAATTCCATATTCTGCACGCACACACAACAGTGGCACTATTTTCAAGCCTTTTGACAATTTTCAGTTTCTCGTGTACAGTAAGTGATTTATGCTTATGTTTCCCTGATAATATAGTAGGTTTGCTACATGACATTATGCACTTGACTGAGAAAGCAAATGTTAAAGTAACCCTTCTGACAAGCGTTGCAAGCCCTATCACAGGTACAGCAAGAGTATGGGAAGGAGGGAGGCCCAATGTACCATTGTCACTAATATATTCATGGTATTCCTCAAAAATTCCTATTGTACAGTCTGTGCAAAAATAAAATATACAATTTCTTTAAGTTTGTCTTAGTGCAGTACTATAATTTAAGTTAGCATTTTTGCAGATTTTCTTTTTAAAGATGCTTGTCCAGATTAAGCAAAATCCAGTTTAAAGAGGTCTGGATTAACAAAGTTTTACTGTATATGCATTCTGTCTTGTTGAAAAGGAACATTACATCTACTTCTTTTTTAATTCAATAACTAGAAACTGTATAGATAGATTCTGAGCTATATATTCCGAAAATGTGGCTGTTTTAATAGAAATTTTTAATTTAAAAAATTCTTGAGTCATCAAATTTTATACATTAAACATTTATTTATAATATCTACATAAACATTCATTTATAATATCTACATAAACATTCATTTATTATTTAATTTTAATTAAACTGTATGAATTCTGTGAGTTGCTCCTCCAATGCACCAACAGTATTACTTACCAAAGGTAATTCATACACTTTATTTCTGGTGGCAGTGGTGGTAAGGCTTTTCCCAATTATTATTGGACTGCTATTATATGTGTATACTAAATATTCAAGCATTATGAACATACCTTTGCCAAAACTCAAATGGGGTCATTTGCTTAGATGTGAAGTCAGTATTCATGGAAGTATACATCATTGTTGAAGTACCTCCATCATTACTAGATGTATCATCAAGACTCCTGGGAATAACCTGTTCCTGAAAGTCAACAGAAATTATACAACTTAACTAATTTTAACCACCAAGCTTGCATAAGAGAAATAAAATTATTTAATAACAATTAATTATAACAGGCACTTATAGTTTCAAATTTATATTTGGGCAAATTAAATCTGCAAACATTTGAATGTCTATCACTTTCTTTTACCAATTTCAGTTTTAATAAATATTGAATAACAGCTGATGGTCATCAACAATACCCTTCTTACTGACATTTGCATCTGATGTAACATGGTTTACCTAGCTTAGGCAAATGCTTTGTTTCCTCTTAAGCAGGTTGTTATTAACAAAGATGTTTCTTGAAAATGGATGTAGCAAGTTAACCGAGAAGGAATACTTATGTGCAAGTGATGTAATAGTTGTTCTCAATTACTCTTTGTTTATCTTAAATAATTTCAACTCATGCATATGCTTATAGACAAAGTCAAATTTAGAGAATCTGGAAGTTCTTAGTGAGTCTCTATGTATATCTGAGCAGTGTATTTCTTGCTTAGCTTAGATCATAGGTATAACACCGAAACTGTTATTGAGATAATTATTATCTTTGAATATATTTATAAAAATAAATTTTTATTTTTACAAACATTATTTTGTAAAGAACATATAAATCCTTTAGTATCTAATAACTAATTATATTAAGTTTGTCCTGGTTTTTCTTTATTTTTATCTTAAATTTATGAATATTGCAAGGACAGCTATAGTGCTCTCCATTAGTTTATATTTCTTTTATTGAAACTACCTAGTCTTACCAAAATACTGTTACAAATATGAACCTGAGCCATTTGCACAGTTTTAAAAATAATTTAATATCCTTTTGATAGTGGTAATTTACAAACACAGAGAACCAATCATTTTTAAAATGGCCACCTTTGGCCTTCACACAAGCCCTAAGTCTCTGTGGCCACACATCAATAGAATTATGCACAGACTCTATAGGAAAATCCTCCTCTGCCTTCACCAGGGAGCACTGGGATGCCTCTTCTTACAGACCATAACTTGTAGTCCAATTGGTTGAAGTGAGGGCTGCTGGTAGGCCAATCACCTGGAATAATGAACTCCAGAACATTTTTCCGCAGCCAATCCTGGGTAGCCTTTGCCTTGTGAGCGGGTGCTGAATCTTTCTGGAAGCTCCATTGTTGATTCTTGAACAAAGTACTGCCCAAATTATATGTTTTATTAATTTGTTGAGTTGGTTTTTTAACACTATGCCACTTACATTGTTATTATGAGGGACTAGTTTCGAAAGCCTATGCTTTCATTTTCAACCTCACGGGTCCAACTGCCATTGCTGGCTGCATTTGCTTGTACACTGAACTTGATGAACTATGATGAACTTCTTAACTAAGCTGTCTACTGGCAGGATTTCAAAGTTTATTAGCCGATCTTAATTTTTCCATATGAGGATGTTTTCCCAGGTTGTGAGTTCATTGTGGCCTGACATGGTTTTAAGCAATTTTGGATTTGGATCTAGATTGTGGTTTTCTTTCCAAAAGTGAAATGCTACTGCCGATTTATCTTCTTGTTTCAATTTTAGGTTTATAAAGTGCTCTTTGGATCTGATTTTTAAACTTCTTTTGGTTTGTCCTATGTAGAACTTTTCACAATTTGTGCATTTAATTTGATATATTCCTGACCTATTTCCTGGTGGAATTTCATCTTTTATTTTTGAATTTAGTAATTTTATGACAGAAAATCTGTTTATTGGAGCTAGGGTAATGTCTTGTTCTTTGAAGATTTTTTTGAATTTTCTAAATGCTCGGGGGTGGTAAGTGAATTTTTTGAATGTGTTGATATTGTTTTTTCCTGCTGTTAGGGTAGTTATTCCTTTTATGGTTTTTTTCTGCTTTGCTTTGTTTAGTTTCTTATACACAAGGTTCTTGCTGTATCCATTTTGTTCTGCTATTTGAATTATGGTTTTTAACTCTTTGTTGAATTTGGTTGTGCTCATAGGTACATTTACTAATCTATTTGTGAGGCTGTTTATTATTGTATGTTTGTGTGGTAATGGGTTGTAGCTTTCATTTTTAATGTAATTTTCTGATTGAGTTGGTTTTCTGTAGATTCCAAAGTTTACTGTTGTGTCGTTTCTGATGATTCTTAAGTCTAAGAATGGGAGTTCTCCATTGGTTTCTGTTTCCATTGTGAATTTTATTGTTTTTTCCTGTATGTTTAATAATTTTATGGCATCATCTAAATGTCTACTTGGTACTACTGCAAATATGTCATCAACATAGCGGTACCACACTTTGAAAATCCATGGGAATGCTTTCTTCATGTGTGTTTCGAATTTGCTCATAAATAAATTTGCCAAAAATGGAGATAGAGGGTTGCCCATAGAGAGTCCTGATTTTTGCCTCTAATATTTACTATTGAAGGTGAAGTAGTTTTGTTCAATGCACAAACTTGTTAGTTGTATGTAATCTTCTACTTCTGCTGGTTCTATTTCTGTTGTATTTAGCCAGTTTTTTAATAGGTCTTGCAGTTTTTGTGTTGGGATGCTAGGGTATAGTGCTGTAACATCAAATGAAACTAATGTGTCTTCTGTGTCTATTTTTAGATCTTTGATTTTTTCAACTAATTCCAAAGAGTTTGCTAGATTGGAACTTTCAAATTTTGGAAACGAATCAAATTTATTCAATAACCATTTTGCTAATTTATATATTGGAGAATCAATACTACTGGTGATTGGTCTCATTGTTTTTCCTGTTTTGTGAATTACCATGTTGTTTGTTCCCTTTGTCTGCTTTAGTGTATATGACTGGTTTGTATTTTAGTGATTTTAATATTTGGCTATTGCATTTGGATTTCTTTTCATTTTTAATCTGATCAACTATTTTTGAACATTTACTTTTTATTATAATTTTATCTTCTTCCTTTAAGTTTTTTGTGGCAATTTGGATGTCTGCAATATAATCCTCTACTTGGTTTAAGTAGTCCACACACGTTTTTAACCCTTGGTTCAGAAAGTTTAACTCTTTTTTGGTGAAATTTTGATTTGATAAGTTTACTACATTATCTGTGATTTTACTTTGTTGTGGTTTTAGGTTATGTTTTGGTTTAGTTGGTGGTTTTTCTTTCTTTGTTTTCAAACATAATTTATCTAGTTTCCTTTTTAGTTTTATTGTTTTGTTTTTCATTTTTTTGTTCAGAATTTCGTAAAGGTTGTTTTCCATGTTTTCCCATATTATGTTTCCTAAATTTCTTATTAGTTTTAGGTGCAGTGAATATAATTTTAGTTCTACATCATTTTTATTTTTGTAATGTTCGTTTTTTTCCAGTTCTAGTACTTTTTTCTCTGCCGTTTTTTGTTGTTTACTGTTGTGATCAAATTTTACTACCCTTCTCACGAGATTTGGTACTACTTTTTTAAAAATGCACAAATTAAGGAACCTAATATCGGCGGCTAGTTTTCTTCTTTTCTCCTGTAATTTAGTGAAGAGCTTAATTTCTGTTCTGTTTGCTATTAAAGATTGGTTGGGTCCTACCTTGTATGTATCCATGTTCCACGTGTTTGTATACGTATCCATGCTGTCATATGCTGTTCCCCACCAAATCATAAGTGAGGCAGGATCTTTGGAACCTTCTCACGAGCTTCTCGAGCTGATTTGGCACATCATCTGTGAAAATAATTTTTCTGTGGCCATTGTTTGCGTAACACTGAAGAAGGTGTTTTGATTTTATTACCCTCTGCTCTTTCAGATGCTGGGTTAGAAGGTGACCTGTACTCCACTGACAAGCTTTCAAACCTAGGTCTTCACTCAAAAGGCAGGACATCAACATTTTTGATATGTTCAGCTCTTGAGCCAGCACTGACTGCTTTCTCACAGGATTTCCTTGAATACAAGCCGCCACTGATTTAACCACCTGCTTATCCCTAATGCTGCGTGGATGCCCTTGTCTCTAGCAATCCTCAACAGTCCCAGTTTCTAGGAATCACTTAATGGTCCGATACACATTCTGCTTATTTTCAGCTTCTTAAGGGTAATGAAAATTGCGGAAGCTGGTTTACCCACCTTATGAAGGGCTAACACTGCTACATGATTCTCATAATCACCCCACTTCATTGCTATAATATATGGAAACACACTTTCTCTTCTGCAGCTACACTCACAATGATAAAGGTTGGCCGCAACTTTCAAAACAAGTTGTACAGCTTGTACCAAAAGTTTGTAATGTATTTATGGTAAGACTAAGTATTATGTCAATAACTTACATTTACAAAACAAACAACTGTTACATTAAATCAACATATCTTATAATACAAGCAAACAAATTCAACAATTGCATTATTTCTATTAGGAATCAATACAGAGTGTGCATTCACATATTTAGCTGGTAAACTCTGTGTGTTTATAACCTTAAATTCTGTAAATGGTTAGTATCAACCAAATCCATTTGGATTGCTAAGAAGTTGTGATGTTATTGCAATACACAATTAACCCTATTTTACTTTACTTACTAATTTCTAATATCAAACTGCAGTTAGCTCAATATTCCACATTTCTAATCTTCCATCAATGACTATTATATGAAATAGTTACCTCTTTAATCACTCAAAATTATTGTTGATATACAGGGTTACTACAAAAGAAATAGACAACTTCAACTGCCTGTAAAACAAAAACTATTAGAGATAGCAACCTAATTATTTTGGAGGTATGTTGAGAAACTCTCAAAGTTTCGTTTGTTACTATTGGTAATGCTGTAGTGTTTTGTTTGTTCTTGCAGAAGCTGAAATGGCGGAAAATCTTGTGGAAAAGGCATATTGCATGTTGGAATTTGCTAGAACGCAATCAGCAACTGTTGTCCAACGACATTTTAGAACACGTTACCACAAAAATGAAATGATGTGCTCACAAAAACCAGCATCGTCTTCATCACGTCGCAACATGTCAATGCAAAAGTCACGCCGTATGACCTTATCTTCTTCACTCAGAAACTGCAACATCTTTAATCTGTAAGGCATCATGTGCAGTCGCTTCCGCAAGATTTTCCATACAGTTTGCTGTGGAATTTGTAATTGCATGCTTGCCCTAGATGTCGATTTCTGTGGGATTCTTTATGTAGGCAGAACAAACACGTTCAACGTTTTCTTCCGAAACTCTTGGTCTTCCCGAGCTCTTCCCTTTGCACAAACATCCCGTTGTCTCGAATTTTCTATACCAGTCGTAGATTGACTGTCTAGACGGTGGTGTTTTGTGGTAACGTGTTCTAAAATGTCATTGGACAACAGTTGCTGATTGCGTTCTAACAAATTCCAACACGCAATATGCCTTTTCCACAGGATTTTCCATCATTTCAGCTTCTGCAACAACAAACAAAACACTACAGTGTTACCAATAGTAACAAACGAAACTTTGAGAGTTCTCAACATACCTCCAAAATAATTAGGTTGCTATCTCTAATAGTTTTTGTTTTACAGGCAGTTGAAGTTGTCTATTTCTTTTGTAGTAACCCTGTATTATGGAGCTGACAAGTCAAACCCAAGCCAACATTAATTTTTTAATCATTATTTCACAACTATGTGTGGGACAAAATGTGCAAGCAAATAACATCTGTAAGTTTCTACTTATTGCTAGATTCTAAATACAGATATTCAGCTGTCAGTGCAAATTATATCTCATATCTTAACTCTCATCAACCTTATTTTCAGAGTGCATTTGAGGTACATAAAGACTGAAGTTCAGTACACATTTATCATAGATGCAAACAGAACATGCTCTAAGAACTGATTTTAGAACACTAAAGAGAAAAACAAAGGCAGGTGAAGCCAGTACACTTTTGTAGAACGATATGTTTAATGATGCATAATATACTATAGTAGTCATTGTCATCCTCATCATCACCCTCCTTCCTGTGGAGGCCTACTAGATCCTATAGAAAAGTTTCCTTCCCAAGCATCTTCATCCTCTTGGTATGCAGCTGTCTGTAGCTTTGGGGATCTCATCTGAACTCATTCTTTCAAGATGACATTTCCAATCTATATTCTAACACTAGCATAGTTTTGGTGTTAAAAATGGAATACAGATCACTCTTGAGTTTTGAGATCTTTCTGTCATTGAGTAAAGCAGGGCACTTGAGGATAAGGTGAGATGTTGATACGACTTCTCGGGCTGAACATTTCGGGCATGGATCTTTGGTTGTTTTCTCCATCAGGTAACATTTTACTTTGTATAGTTTTGTTTCAATGAAATGCCTTAAGTTTAGTTATAGATGTTCCCATGTTAAATGTGATGGCTATTTTTTGAAAAGTATAACTTGATCATTGCAAATATTTTACAGAAAATACCAAAAAGGCTAAACTGTCTGCAAAAAGATAGCATAGTTTGAGGTTTCTATTGATAAATATTCATTCGCATTGTGTTTTCTTGCATACTTTCATTATTCTATTTATATTAAGATGAAAAGCACTGGTGAAAGCCCAAATTCCTGTTTGACTTAGTATTGATCTTTTTCCTAGTAGATAGTTTACCATCTTGTTTAATAGAAATTTCATTATACTTATGAATGTTCTATATGTTTGTGATGTATTGTTTTGGGACATTATAAGCTAAAATGTTCATAATTTATTTTATCTATTTTGTCTATGAAATTCAAAAAGAAGATATACGGTTTCTTTGTTGAGTTCCTTGTTTCATGATCTGCACAAGATCTACTCTTTCTCCATTCATTCTGCTCTTTTCTAATTATTTTCATAATATTCATTTAATTTACTCTTAATTACATTGGCACACATTTTATACCAGAATTCAACAGGCTAATCCCATGATAGTTATCTAGGACTTGTGACTTCCTTTTTACTTTCTTTACAAGCACTATGTACACAGTGTATAGAGGAAGTATTGTATTCCACCAAAAATTCAATTCCGAGATTTCACCAGAAATACATGTTTTGAGACTGCCTGAATCCTGAAAAAAGCAGTTTTAGAAAAAGTCTGTATCTGAGTGTGTGTATGTGTGTGTGTGTGTGTGTGTGTGTGTGTGTGTGTGTGCGCGCACCATAGCTCAAAAACTAAAAGTCTATTAAATACTACACTTGGTATTTAAGCTCATTATCTTGCAAGCTCATTCATTACCTTCAAGAAAATATCCCTACCCCAACTACCTTTTACATGGAAAAAAATTTTGATAATGTTGATTTTTTCAAAAATGGCTATAATGATTTTGACTAAAATACTGTGTATCAAAGATATTTACATCACAAATAAAATGTTTATCTTGAATTTTCTGGGAATACCTCTGATGACCCCTTCATTCTGTGATGACCCCTGGTAAACCAAAAGAGATAGACAAAAACTTACTACACAAACAATTTAGATCTTATTAAAACATACAACTTATGTCATACACATTTTTTTCTTGGAATTGACCCTTTCTGAGATATTCCCTATTATTGGTTTCAGTTTTAAAATACTTAACACTTTTCTCATACAAGAACTTGTCAGCTCCTCACCATACAAAGAAACAAATTTCAAGCCCATAGCAACCAGCTTTAAAAAGATTTATCCTAGTACATTCCCTTATTTCTCTCCTACTTACAAGGAAGCAAATAGTAAAACCATTTCTGCTAATGCTTATCTCAATTAATATGGAGTAGATAGAAGAATAAGCTTTTTATGAAGTTTGTTACAGAGATATAGAGAAAAATCATGTGAATGAAACACATCAGATTTTTTGATGATTGACATTATGTGCTGTGTCTAGGACAGGGGTTGGATAGGTACTATAAATTTGTTGCAATTTTTTGGTGCTTCTTGTTCATGCATGTCATATTGAGGAACATAAGAAATCTCTCAAAAACTGTTGAGTTGAGTATTTAAAGTTTTGATTAATGTGGTCATCACCTGGCACTGTTTTACTTTTTAATTCTTTAACAAGAGCAATTAGTTCAGCCATAGATATTTGTTCCAAATCAGTATTTTTTGTGATCTGTATTTGCAATAAATCATATTTTTGTGACCATTAGTGATGAAAATAATAAAGCCAAGGTTATTTGGATATACAACTTAAATATGCATTTTCTTTTGTCTCATTTAAATTTTTTAAAATTTTAAATGTTTTCGGATGAGGTTAGTGATGTCATTTTCTAAAACTGATACACATTTCTCCCAACTTTGTCTATTTTTCTTATATACCTCTCTTTCAGCTGTGCCTCTTCCTATAATACTCAATTTTATCTTCTTCATTTTGTTGTTATTTTTTTTTGTCAACAAAAACTTTTTATAGGCTTCTCATTTATTTATAAATGTAAAAAGAAGCTAGTAACAGTGAAGAATAACACAAATATTAATATAAAAATAATAGTTGCAACAAATCTTCACTTATCTTTTGGAATCCTTGCCTGGACTAGTTTCGCAACGATTTCATTGCATTATCATTATTTGTATTTTAGGTTTCTCATGTGTTCCTTTAATCTGGTTTCCAAACTTCTTTTCGTTCTTCCTATATATGCTAGATTACAGTCTGAGCATTTAATTTCATAAATTCCGATCCTTTGTTTGCTGGAATAGGATCTTTTAATTTTTTGTATAGCAGTTTCTGAATGCTGTAGTTGTTAGAATTCGTCTTCTTACAAACTTCCTTGTAAATAGACGGGAAATAAGAAAATGCACAGGCTAAAGTGATATTCTTGTCCTTTAAAAGTCGGTTGCTATGTGAAACAATAATAACTCTACATAAAAAATGTGTATGATATAAATTGTGTGTTTTAATGAGATATACATTTTTTTCATAGTTAGTTTTTGTATATCTCTTACGACTCGCCAGTTATACAAAAGTCATCCAGGTCTTCAGAGGCTATTTCCAGAAAATTCAAGATATGTATTTTGTTTGTCATAAAAATATCTTAAACATAAGGTACTTTAATAAAAATTGTTAACTGCCATTTTTGAGAAAATCAAAATTTTCGAAAAATGTTCCATGTAAAGAGAGTTGGGGTGGGAGGATTTACTTGAAAATCTTCATGTCACATCCTTGGAAGGTACTGAACTTAAATATCAAGTTTGGTATTTAACAGACTTTTCGTTTTTGAGCTATAGGACATTTTTCTAAAAATGCTTTTTTGGGGTCTCAAAACATGTATTTCTGGTGACATCTCGGTATTAAGTTTCTAGTTGCAATACTATCTTGTCTATATACTATGTACGTAGTATGTGTAGAGAAAGCAAAAATGTGTAAATGAACATGCACATAACCAGCTGCCATTTCCATGTGCATTATTTTGTCCACAACAAAAACAAATGAACAACAGGTGCTGTTTATGTGATAAAAGTTTGTGAATTTTGAATAGTAAATCTATTAACTGATTACTTTACCTGAATTTAAAATCAGAGTAGATTGTAAATTTAGTTAAGAGTTTGTGTTATTAATAATACAATTATATTGCTTAGGTCAAAACAAGCTAAAAGGAAAGAAGCCAGCTAAAAGAAATGGTGCTGGGACACATACGTTCTGGAATGTAGGTAATGTGGCAACAAATTTCTCCTTTCCTCTCTTCACTATGTAGCAATTTCACCTCAGTTTGTTAAGGTTATATTGTTTAGCAGTTAATTTGCATTTTTATTACAATTTGTAAAACAATATCACTTCTTAAATTCAGCATCGCTGTGCCTTTCAATCGGATTCTACAACGAACTCTACTTATTGCTATGCAGTTCAATTTTATCACAAAACTCCATATGCTCTGCAAAATAATTATTATCATTCTCCATTTAGGTAATTGATACAAGGTGGCATCAGTTCTCCTGATTTCATATATAGGCAAAGGTCAGAAAATTTATAATTGAGTTATATTTATGGATTAGCATCCCGTTCTATATTGGGCATCAAAGACTGCTTAGTTTTACTCAAAGGCCTCTTTATATGTCTTGAGGTTCTTTTGTATGCCATAAATCTATGACACAGGACCAACAGCCTTACTTATAAACCTTCTGAAGGAAGCCATGTTAAGGATTTTTACACCCAAAATGAACCGAGGCTAGCATGTTACCCCTAGACCATGGAGGAACAATGGCTTCCTTATGTGAATAAGTATTTTCTTATATGCCCAAAAGAGTGTCGTTGTGAACTGTAAATCACTGCTTAAGGAACTCCTTGGAATAAGCAATATTTAAATTTCTAATTGTAATTAATTATAATATGCTGAAGAATTGTGTAATCAGAATGAAATTAACCAATAAATACACAAGTAAATATGTATTCGCTCTCCCTCTTTAAATGATTGTGCCCTTTATTTATTTGAAAAGGGAAATGTTAAGTTTGCAATTAAATCAGACTAATTAGAGTCATTCTGCAACATTGCAACACTTACTGTATATAGAAAAACATGTTTTTGGAGCCACTTACTCCAATTATCAGGTCCTAGTCAACTGTTGGCATCATTCTTCTTGGTGGTTGACCTTGTTCCTCCTGTATTGGTAAGTTTCTTGGCTGCATTTTAAAACTGAACTTGTGGTTCCTGTTCTTCCAAATGTAAATATTTCCCTAAACTGTAAGTTCTGCTTTTGCTGAAATGTTTATTATACTTTTGAATTTCTATTTGTGATGTTTTGCTGTACGTTCTTGATGTGTTCTTCTACTTTTGTTTAAATGTTTGCTTTAGTTTTCCCTATAGTTTTTTTTGAGTTATTGCAGTTGATTTGGCATACTTCTGCCTCATACACTTTGGGACTCATCTTTTAATTTGGAATATAATATGTTCTTGAAGGAGTTACTGTTTTGGGTGTTGAAATGATGGTGTGTTTGAAGATTCTCTAGAGTTTGTAGATAATTAAATTGAGTTCTATCTATGGACATTCTTTAACTGCTGCAGTTTTTAGCAACCCATTCTATATTGGGCATTAAAGACTGGCTAATTTTGCTCAGAGGCCTCTTTATCAGACTTGAGGCTCCTTTCACGTGCCATAAATCTACAATACAGGTCCAATAGCTCTACTTCCCTTCCAAATGAAGCCATACTAAAGGTTTTTATGCCTGAAAAAATCCACTGACCTTCACTAGGGTAGAACCCATGACCTTGGGAACCAGAGGCTAGCATGTTACCCCTGCAAGGAGGATGACAGGAATTTGTAGAGAACTGTTCGGTGGTATGTGAATTTCTTGAAAATCTTGGTTTCTTTTTCGTTTGGAATGAGTGTGTTGAACCTCTTTTACTCTCTATGTCTATAATAATGCTTAATATAGCAACAGAAAATGGATTCAGAAAAAAACATACATAGGAAAATAAGCATAGCCATAAATAGAAAGAGAGTAAAGGTGTAAACACACTCATTCCAAATAAGAAAACAAAACATTTTCAGGATATTAACATAGTATCCAATGTTTTCTACTAATTCCAGATGATCTTCAAACAGCATAACACTATTTAATCCCCAAAACAGTTATACGAGCAAGATTGTGCAAGGAATAAGAGGATACTTCAAATTGTGACTTGCAGCTACAATAGCATCTCTTCAACAATGATTTTGATGCTTAGTAAGAATCTATTAAAGACTCAAAATGAAATTTGCTTGTTAAAAGCTGGAAAAGAGTCATTAAAAATAAAACTTAACAAAAAGACAATCTTATCTTATACAACATTTATCAAACAACGAAGGGTCTTTGACCAGCTGAGTGTCATATGGAAAATCACCATCTACAAGATACAGGACAGAATGAACCAGGATCTGAAGATGAAAGCAAAACAAAGTGTTAGTGACTGGTGATTCTATACTGAAATTTGCAGGTGAAGTTTATGGAAAAGGGACATCAGGTATACTGTTTACCAGGAATAAAAGAGTTTGAGCTTCAAAATCAAGTGGATTAAATGGACTTAACGCAAACAAAGCCTGATATAGTAGTAATACATGTGGGAACAAGTGATATTAGTAGTAGAGCAAGACATCAAGAAATAATAGGTGATACCATGATTTGGTTAACAAAATTAGAAAGCAGTCATGTGATACTAAAATCATAATAAGTGGTGTTTTATGTGGACGAAACACAAGTATAGGGTTTGTTAGAAATATAAACAAAGAATCTAATTGGCTGTGTTCTGTTAAAAATTGTTTAATGGTTGGCAGCAACTTCTGGCTAAATGATTGGGACTTTAACAGGAATGGAGTACATTTAAAGAAGGGGTTCTTTTAAAATTTGGCAAATTGTTGCACGATGCTATCCTTTCAGGGCTTACGGGAAGCTGGTAAACCCTGGGGTGGATACAATTTCAGATAAGGCTATAAAAAACATGTGCAGGGCAGCATATTAAAAACTTTACATCAAAATGCAATATATATCTAATAAAGTGCTTGAATTTGAAATTATTATTGTAGAAAATAACCCTGATGTAATATGTATAACTGAGCATGGACTGAAAGACACAGGCATTAAAAACTTATCATTTCACTCATTTACAAACTTATCAGCATGTTTTTGTAGGAAAAATTATAAAACTGCTGGAACAGCAATATTTGTAAAAAATAATACTAATTTTATTATAGATAAGCTTATGGATTGCAGAAGTAAAAAATATAGAATTATCTGTTATTGAATTATATTATAAATCAGTAAAATCTAAAATTTTCTGCATATATAGGTCTGTTAGTGGAAATATTGACAATTTTTCTTTTACTAATTTGGAATCAGTTCTTCATAAAATCCAATAAATATATTATAATTTTAGGTGATATAGTAGACATACATAAAGATACAGGCACATCAAGAAAGTTTACTGATCTGCTGCTGTTGACTGTCTTGCCAACAAGGATAACAAAATTTAGCGAGGCAACTATTGATAATGTAGCAACCAATATCCCAAAGCAGTTTTTTAAGACAGAGGTTTTACACACCTTAATTCCTAATCATTTGGCTCAATCAATTTTGCTAGAATTAAACGTATGAACAGCTATGTTCTATAAAGAAATTATAAGATATATTGATGTGAGGAACTTTTCTGACTCTAACTTATACAGTTGAAACTTGCTTATACGTTATTCACTTCAACATTTTTCGCACAAATATGTACACTAAAATTTTAATGAGAAGTCATTCTCCATTAAAATTTTGCTCAATTATACATATTCGGTTATGCGTTTTCTCGGTAATGCGTCACTTTTTCTGATCTTCATACATAATATTTACCCATTTATATGTTTTTAAAAAAAGTACGGAGGTATGCTTTCTGTTTATAGCCTTGGAATTGCCTGGTTTCATTGACGCTTATCGTTTCATTGTCGTCATATCATCCCAACAATTTATTAATCTTGGTTCCAACAGTCACTTCTCTGCTTTAAGTCGAGTACTGCTAGTGTGCTGTTTTCATTGTCATCATATAGTTCCAACAGTCACTTATCTATTTTATGTGGAGTTTTGAGTTACAAACAGGAGAAGAAACATGTGTGAATATCAACTAGCAAGGAAGAAAACAAGAAAATCCTTAACTCTTGATGAAGATTAAAAAATTCTGGATGAGGTCCATACCAAAAGAGAAAATCAGTTACACGTTTTCTCATTTATACAGTATTTTAGTAGTCTCCCTTGAAAAATGAGATTCCACTGTAGTTGTTCCAAGAATTGATTAAAGGAGAAGATTGGGTTGCTGTAGTTGATGTGAATGATGTTGACGAAAAACTTATGTATTCATAGAAATAATGAATTATTACCTTAATGTTGCGATGCCAAAACAAAGAAAGAAAATTGTAGAGTAAAAGAAATTAAATATAAACAATGGTTCAGTTATGAACTGTTGCAATTTGGAAAACAACTTATAACAACTTATGAGTTATTTAAAAAATTTAAACTGATGATTTAGAAATTATGTATAAACAAGAAAATAACAATATCAACAATTAATTAAAACTACAAAATCTAAATATGTAAATAGTATCTTAACAAATAGTAATAATAAATCAAGAGATTTGTGGAAAGTAATAAATATAAAGAGAAACAAAATTATGCTAAACAAATTAGTATAATTAGTAACATAAAATTAAATAATAAAACTATAAAAAGCCTAACTTAATTGCCGATACATTTAATCATCATTTCAATAATATTGTTAAGGAAAATGCATATGTAACTAAAAATAATAATACCATATCTTTGATAACTGAATCTCTATATCCAGCTCCAATTAATGAATCAGAAATGTGCAACATCATGTCTCTCAAAAATAGTAATGAAGACATATCTAACATCCTGCAAAAAATAAGTAACAGATTTATTGTACCTGTCTTAGAAATATAATAAATGTGTCCTTACAAAGTGGTAATTTCCCAGAGATGGATGCTGAAAATGTTAAACCTGGAAATGTTGACAATGTTAATAATTATAGACCTCTTACTTTAGTTGCATCACTTAGCAAAATTTTTGAGAAAATTTTTGAATGTAGATTAATAAAGTTTTTAAATAAACACAATGTGTTGCCCTGAGCAACATGGCTGTATGAAAGGTAGATCAACTGAAACTGCCCTTATATATTTTTTGATATGAGTAAAGCATTCGACTGTGTGAATTTAGACATTTGGTGGAGAAATTACGACAGTTATGGTATATGAGGAATGGCACTAGAGTAGATGCGATAATATATATATATATATATATATTATGGGATCCTATATATAATAGGAAACAGTATGTGGAAATAAAAGGAATGGATGGCAACTGCAGATCAACATTAAATACATTAAAACTTGGCATACCACAGATTCTGTACTAGGATCCTTGTTAATTAAAATTTACATTAATGATATTATTAGTTCATGTAAGACACTAAAAAATAATGAGTTAAAATTATATGCTGATGACCTAGCAATATGCTGCTCACACAAATGTTTACAGGATTTGGAAATTAATGCTAATATTGTAATAAACCATCTCACTCAGATTTTAAATCAGAATAATTTGAATATTATTATTAATAAAACTAAGTATATGCGTATACCTAATCGAGAAGCTGATTTCAAACTTGATATAAATACTGATGGAAAATGATTAGAGGAAATTGAAACCATAAGATATCTTGGAGTCATATTAGACAAAAATAATAACTGGCACTCTCATGTTGAATGTTGCAGAAAACTGAATAGTTATTTATTTGTTAAGATTTATGGCAGCCTTTTGTAGCACAGAAGTGTTATTAAATATTTACCATTGTTTGTTTATGAATTATGTAAACTACTGTGTAACAATATGAAGAGATACTTCTATAGAAATTATAAACAGAATTTTTATCCTTCAAAAGAAAGCAATTCGTACTATGCTAAAGTTAAATATTAGGCAAGCCGTAAACCCAGAATTTATATAAATGAAATTACTTACATTTCCTAGCTTAATAATTCTCAGAACTGTTCAGCAAACAAAGACAAATTATAATACAGTAAACTATGAAAATTATGAATATAACACAAGACAGGAATTACTACAGTGTAGTATATCATAGACAAGCAATATTTCAATGGAGTCTCCAAAGTATAAAGGAGTTGTATTGTACAATAAGCTTCCTAATGAAATAAAGTCAATAAACAATGTAAATAAATTAAAAAAAGAACTGTGTAAATATTTAGCAAATAATGCACTTTATGTAATTGAAGAAATTTTAATAACTGATGTAGTTCTTATATTTCTATTGCGTTTAATTTGTTTGTTATATTTCTGTTTTATACAGAACTAACTTGGCAATGTCTAATAGATTCATGTAATCTCAATGTACAAAAAATTGAAATTGAAAATATCATAGCAATTACGAAACACACTTTATTTGCCATTAAGGCACTCAACAAAACACAATATATTACACTTGTATCACTAACAAACTTGCACACAACATACCTATTTTCCAATCAAATCACAACTGAGTCAATAGCCCACTCTACACACTGTACTCATGTCCACTTACACATTGTGTTCACTCTTTCCTTCTTGAATGCCCAGCTGGGCACTTGTTGGCCCTTTATGCACATCCTGTAGCTTCTAGTTGGTGACACTTTGAGAAATTGCAAAACAAAGATTCAAGATTCTACAGGGTATATATAAATGAATATCGGGGTTTTAACTCTTTATAATATTTATTACATTCAACTTACAGTTATGAATGATATGTCAAACGAAAAAGCAACTCAAACAGTTTTACCAAGAAGCTTATAAATGTTCAATGTGACTACCCTTTGTCACACGGCACACATCAAGTCTATAGCCAGGTTCTTCCCAAACATTGATAAGTGTGTATTTAGTAATTGTAGCAACAGCTGCTTCAAGCTGGTTTCTTAATTCAGGGAGGTCAGCTGGTAGCGGAGGCACATACACAAAATCCTTGATGAAGCCCCAAAGGTAAAAATCGCATGGCGTTAGGTCAGGAGAATGTGGAGGCCATGCATAGCAAGCCCTGTTATTGGGGCCCTTGCGGCCTATCCAGCGCTTGGGTACAGTTACGTTCAACCAATCGCGTACTTCGTTATGCCAGTGAGGTGGCGCACCACCCTGCTGGAAAATGAAGTTCTCTGGCTCATTTTCTTCCAACTGAGGGAAGAGCCATTCCTCTAGTGTATCAAGGTAAGAAGTGCCAGTTACAGTAGGTTCACCAAAAACGAAAGGCCCATAAACTTTTCGCCAGGATATGGCACAAAAAACATTCACTTTAGGGGAATCTCGTTGCATTCGTACCATCTCATGAGGATTTTCTGAGCCCCAGATGCGCACATTATGAGTGTTAACACGTCCACTAAGGTGAAAGGTCGATTCATCACTGAAGACAACACAAAATCATCATGAAACATGTCTCACTCGCTCAACAGTCTCTTCACTTACTCCTGGTCGTCCCGTGCTCTTCCCTTTACAAAGGCAGCCGGTATCTTCAAACTGATTATACCATCTATGAATGTTTTTATCACTAGGAGGATCACAACCGAACTTACTACGGAACGCACGTTGCACAGTAACTACAGATTCAGTCTTTGCAAACTGCAAAACACAAAACGCTTTCTGTTACTAGTCGCCATCTGTCTAGTGGATTGCGGCAGAAACATTGTACGCACTTGCACACTTGTGCCAACAAACAAAACTGTTTGAGTTGCCTATTCATTTGACATATCATTTATAACTGTAAGTTTAATGTAATAAATATTATAAAGAGTTAACACCCCAATATTCATTTATGTACACCCTGTATTATTTGAACTGCAGGGAAATTACATAATAGACTTTGTTTGTGTGGCTATTGATTCATTAAGTTCTATTGTTAAAGGTGACTGATCTGTGCAATAACTGCACCTAGCTGGAGAGGTAGGCCCCTGCATACTCAGCAGTGGATTGTGTGGTCACACTGCTTCCTCCTATGGCAAGTCATGAGGACCAGCATCTTCCCTCGAGCAACCTCTGGATGCGATAGACTACATTATTGACCCTCTTGACTACACTGTATGGTCCCTGCTATAGTTGTTGAAATTTGAGGCAATGTCCTTGGCCCAGGTAATGGACATAATCACACCAGGTCTCCCTGCTGGATTTTTGCTTGGCAGTCGCTCATATCTGGATGTATTAATGGATCATTTCATGCACATTGTGAAGATGGTCAATAAAATTCTCCACATAGTCGATTGCTGGCTGTTCCACCAGGGGAGAGTTCTCAAATATCAGGAAAGACAAAGCTCCCTGCCAAAAACCATGCTTGTGGGTGTGTCCGAATTGGCAAGAAGTAGGCCAGCAAGAAAAATAGCAACCTGTTTTCATTTTCCCAGTCCCTCTAGTGATTGGCCACCACCTTCCTTAGGTGTTGTTCAAAAGTCTTGATGTGCCGCTTGACCACATCATCTGACTGTGGCCACCTTGCCCACTCTTTCCTGTTCTAGGCCTGAGATAATGACTCCATTATCGCTGTCACTGCATCTGTGTCCATTATGAAATCACTGTCTGGTTGGGGAAACCTTTAAACAGACATACTGCAGTGCTGACTTGAGTGCTTGGAATGTACCCTTGGTCTCTTCTGTCCACAAGTAAGGCCGGTGTTCTTCCAACAGATAAAGAAGCATCTTTGCGTTGCTGGAGAACCCTCCAACGAACCTGTGGTAGTAGCTGCATAGGCACAGAAAACTGCAAATTCCTGCTTATATTTCAGGTGAGGCTAATATCTCATATTTCAGGTGAGGCTAATATCTCATATTTCTTGCTTTCTCTGGGTTGATGGCCACTCCAGAGACAATATTGCCCAACTAATTTGCTTTCTTAAAGAATGGACACTTTTTAGAGTTCAATTTCAGCTTAGCCACCTGCAACCTCTGTAGTACCTTGGTCAGTTTAACACAATGGTCCTTGAAGGTGCTGGGAGGTGGCTGACACATTGCAGACGCCAAAGGGCATAATTGTAAGCTGCCAAAGTTCTCGGCCGGTGGAGAATGTTATCTCCTCCTGGTCCTTGGAGCCTAGAACCATCTACCAGTATTCTGTTTTCAAATTGATGGTCAAGAACCATGGGCATCCATGAGGGTTTTCAAGGGACTCTTTCTCTGGGGTAAGAGGGAAATACTGACAACATTATTTTCCTATAGTTTACTTCTTTACCAAGACTACAGGGGAGCATCAAGAGCTGTCGGACTCTTCTCTAACCCCCCCTGGATCTCATGTCTTCCAGCATGTATCATACCTCCGCTTGTCTTGACTAAGGCACATGTCATGGTGGTCTGGTAAATCAGGTACTTCTGGTGTAATATTATGGATCACTTGGACTGCCATCCCCTTGGTTGAAAATAGATTGGTATATTCTAAGTAGATGCTAGCCCCTATGCAGTTGTGCCATAGTCAGAAGGTCTGCAGTTCTCAACAAGTTTTCCAGCTGGGATCCCATATCTTGCATCAGTGTTAGCTCTCCAGTTCCATCCCCTCTGTGGTGTAATGGTTACCATGCTAACTTCATATACGCAAGGTCACGGGTTCAAACCCGGCAGAGGATGAAGGATTTTTTCGGGTGTAAAAAACCTCAGCATGGCTTCCTTCGGAAGAGAAGTAAAGCCGTGGGTCCCATGTCGTAGATACCTGAACCTCATAACTGATAGAGAGGCCTCTGAGCAAAATTAAGCGATCTTTCATGCCCAATGTAGAATGGGATGCTGAGAACCACAGCAGTTAAAGAGCGTCCATAAATAAAACGCCATTTCATTTCTTTTCTCCAGATTCATTGATGGTGATATTTACAGCTGGCTCACATTCTCCCTAACTCTGTTCTGACCTGCATATCCTGGTCAGCATCTGATGGGTCAGCTATTTCACAGGTACTTCCTCTTGGCAAGCCAACTAGATCCTGTATCCACCTGTTAGCAGCGAAACTGTCAGGCAAACTTTGCCAAGGCATACAGTATCACTCAAGAGATAGTGATGATGGTCCTGATGTGGCCCTCACCATGCTGGTATTTATTTGTTCCCGGTCTGTTCTGGTTTAGTATGGACAGTCCCACGCCAGGTATTCTGGTTTGTCACACATCCATCACATGCCACTTGAAGATCTACATCGACATCCCTGGGTTGATTCTTCATCCCCATTGTAGCAAAGTTTCCTGGTCTTCGAGGTAGGGGCAGCTGTTACCTTGGTCACCTCCATCCTTAAGGTGGCCATTAGTGCTTTGTGGATGATCTGCAATCACCAAGCATCAGGCAGGTCCTGTCATATCTAGGGTAGTATACCACATGGAAAAAGAAACAGCAACTTCTTGGGAGGCCAACTGGGAGAAGGTTCACTAATTGTTCAATGCCCAAGGCAAATTCTGCAGCTCTTAACTATCTGCTGCAGTCTTGACTTGCAGCCAAGCAAGGGTTTTAGAGGTCTTCCAAATGTCTTTGGGCAATACCAATTTTGGAATTACATAAAAAAAAATTTTCTGCCCATCCTTGGATGCTGGCTATCAGCTGTGCTGCTTCCTCCTCTGCCGACCAACGGTTGTGGGCAGTAATGGCATCAAACTGTCGGCAGAAGACTTTGAAAGTCAATGTGGATTAAAGATGTATTGCATCTTGAACTTCAAAGTTTTTAAGCCTACTGTTAAGGAAATCTTCTGTCATTGTGTTCAGTTCCTGGATCATTCACCCTTCCAATGAACTCGTTCACATCTTTCTTTGCACTAGCTAGTTGTTAGTCATCAGTCTTGGTTGTTAACTTGTCTTCTCCTTGGATATTTGCCTTTATTTCAGACATTTCTGTCTTCATTTCCTCCATTCTGGGTTCCACCTATGCCTCCATCTGCTGCACTGCTCCATCTTTATTTGCTAATAAGGCCCTCAACTTAACAGAACGCATTACACCCGCATGAATAATGTCACATACTCAGTATACAGCATAATTGCTCTTTGAATTTAACTACAACTGAGTCACTAAGATACAAATTACAACTGAACTACACTCTGGACTGTTCTCTGTCAACTGTACTCTTTTAACTGCCTTAACTGTCCAATTATATACTATGTTCACTCTTTTCTTCTTGACTGTCCAGGTAGGCACTTGTTGGCCACTTGTTCCATAGCCCTGAGTGAAGCTTCTGGTTGTCCGATGTTGTTTGAGACACAGCAAAAATTAACATTCCAGATTGTATTATTCAAACTGTAGGATAGTGACATAATGTACTTTGTTTGTATGGCTATTATGTTTGTTACACACTGTTGCTAAGCGCAGCTGATCGGAATAATAGCTGCACTAGCTGTCATGTAGTTACAATATTAAGTTCTAAATTAAATGTCAACTTCCCATAGGAGCACAAGCCTGAACACACTAAATCAGCTGCAACAACTGCAAAATAATTTACATTGGAAGAGCTAAAATAAACATGAACAAAAAAGCAAAAATACACACCAGAAGCTTGAGGTAGAAGCACAAAGAAAAAGCGGTGGTAGTTTGGCATTTTTTGAGACCAACAAACCATGAACAGCAATCAAAAAATACTAAAAAACATTTCAGAAAAAACAGAACTTACAATTTGGGAAAATATATCTATTTGGAAGAACATGAACCACATTTTCCATTTTGGAACACAGGCAGGTATCATACTAATACAGAGGTTCATCCAATCACCAGCAGGAACAAAGGCAATTCTAATGAAGAATAATGACAGCACTCACCAAAGACCGATGATGGGACAATTAGCCAAAAATATTTTTTTTTAAATCTACTAAGGGATGTAGTCTTATGACTTACGAGTGACTGGTCAAACATTTAATGCACATCACTGTCACAAAGTCCACCACACTTAATCTTAAGTTAAATTCAGTTCACACTTGTTATGTGGGAAATCATGTGAAAGTGATTTCTTCATTACTCAAAAATAGGTCCACACTTAGAACAAGACATTAAAATTCATCTAATCTGGAAGTTCTATAAATGCTAAACAATACATTTGGCATATTTTTCTTCTCTTAATATCATTATTTTTTGAGATTAGCTTAAAGTTCCCAAGAAAATTTTTTGATAATAAAGAGATTCCCATTGCATTTTTTTCCCTAAAAACCAAAGCTTGCACAATACTCTGCTTTATCCCTGAATATTTTATTCTTTTGTAATTACTAAAGTCTTCAGTTACCTTTAAATATCCTTTACTTCTTTTAAAAAATGAGTTTGATTAGTAGCAAATGGATAAGATCATTCTCAACAGCGGTGCAGTTTCAAATTTCAAAACACATTATCCTACATTACTACATACTACAAAATGCACTACTTCTTTAACACTGAGAAAATTGCGTCAGATTAGTGACATTAAAATGGAAAACACCAAGACATATGTTTCAAGGATGTTCTGCCTCAATATTAATGACTATATGCTTAATTACTTCACTGTTTTCAACTTTTGAGTTACTTTACAGAGAAAATGGAATCATATGTTTTGGGGTAAAATATTACAGTAACAACTGCCAGCTCAGTTATCAATAAGATATTACAGTGAAGGTGATAGATGGTACATTTTTAACACAAGAAAGTAATTTTGTCATAAGCTAAATGATGTATGGCTGTGGATATGAGAATAATAGAACCAATAACACATAATTGGCAGGAAAAACTAAAGTAGCAGTAAGAAAACTGCCCATGTGCCACTTTACTGTTTCTGTTACCAATGGTTGCAGAAAACATTTGAATACTATTTACCTATTTAATTCAGGTCACTCTAATGCAGTGTACAAGTCTTAACCATTTAGCCTTATGTTACTACTGATTTGATATAAATTGTTCCATAGTTAGTCTTATAGTTTAAATATGTGGTACAATTTAACCCTTTGTTATCCAGTAAAATGGAGAATTAAAATTTTCTTCTATTGCGAATAAGTCATTTCCTTACCATAATTCCAATTGGCAGCAGGTAAATATATTTTTCAATGTCCATGTTAAGAGAAATTTATACATATTATAGTACAATGGAAACTGCTATTATGAGGACATTCATTTTAAAAATTTCTCTTGACAACAATCTTCTTTGAATTCTTAAGGAGTTATTGTTTTTCAGAAGAGAGACAGACCAAGTGTGCATGCGTGTGTGCTTACGTACATGCATGCGTGCATTTTCTTCACAAAGTGTTTAAAAATAACTTTTCCATAAAATATACCTTTATGGATAATATCTATAATCACTAAATCATTGTAACTAATTGACAGACAAGATTGGTAGTACTTGAAGTCTATCAACTTATGGGTGATTTGAGAATACATAGTCACAGAATACTTGGTATATTACTCTGTACTTACTACATTTACAGCAGATATAAATCTTGAAAAATATTCTTTTGTACCAAATTTATATTACCATTGTTTTAGAATTTCTGAAGAAACCTTACCACAGTGAAATTTTATTATTATGCACACCCATTAGCTACATATTTCTTGTACTGTCTGCAAAAGAGCATGCTGAAGAACATGGTATTCAACTTTGCATAAATGACAATTGCTTTTATTTAACAATGTTGAATACATGTCCAGACCTGTGTTAATTGTACATAACTGCTCACAAACCTTGGGAGGTAAGGGTTTCTGACCAAGGTGCAAAGCAGTATGTGATTTCAGACTGGCCATTCCTTTGTAAGTCTTTCCACATATGTGGCAGCAAAATGATTCACGCACTTCAGAATGTAGGACAGAGTGTGTTTTCAGGCTACCCTTAAGTGTGAATGTCTTGCCACACACTTCACAGCTGAAAGGTTTTGGACCAGAATGCAATGCTGCATGTGTTTTGAGTCCATTTGCTAGTTTAAAAGTTTTGCCACACACATCACAAGCATATGTTGGACGGAAACTATGCAATTTTTCATGTGTCTTGAGACTGCCTTTTAGTGTGAATCGTTTGCCACAGGTTTCACAACCAAATGGCTTCCATATTGTAGATGACTGTGACAGAGCTGTAGGAGAAACTTTATTGTTCAACTGCATAAATCCATCTTGAAGGTCATGTTTTCCTGAAGAGCATGTAGCTGTATGTGGACTTAATGTTATAGGTTCCACACAAGGTGATGGCTCAGAAGTATTTGTGCTTGCTTCTGCTAAAATGGAACAGTTCTTTTCTTTGTATCCATTTGCATTTTCACCCATTTTTAACACCTACATTGTAGCATTTAAGATGTCACAGTGGTTGTTTATTTTGATGTCTTCTTGGAATGAACTGCAATAAAGATGTAACAGCATTCATTTAATACAAAAATAAATATGAATTAAGTTACATAAAAATATTACAAGTACAGCAAAAATTTAATATTGCTATTGTGCCTTGTAAAACTGCTATGCAACATTTTGGGTGAAATTTGTTATGAAGTGCAAAAAGAGCAGAAAGCTCTCTACAACTGTTTCTTAACATTAGGTTTTTGTCAAAACAGAAATGGAAATCACAACATGGAATAGAGTCAGAATTAATGTTCTTCAAATACCTCTTATGTTATTTTTGGTACATGTAGCAGATTTTTAACTGACAAACCCCACAAATGTCACCTACAATGAAAGCACATTCATGATAATTGTCTTTTTTTTTTTTTTTTTTTTTTTTTAGCTTAACCTCCTTGAGAATGAATGAAATTAGTGAAATGATGCTCAAATGATCTCGGGGTCCATGGAGCTTAAAGTTATTTGACATTCGTCTTATCAGAATAAGGGAAAACCCCCAAAAAAACCTTATCCGGGTAACTCAGCCTAAGCGAAATTCAAACTCACAACCTGTTGAATGTGAGGCAGATATACTACCACCACACTACCCAGGCGGGCTATTGTCTATTTGCTCACAACACTACACAACAATGTCTAGCATGGGAAAGATATTAGTGCAGCTGGTCCTTGAAGCTGAGGGTAAAAACCACGAAGATATGCTTAGACAGATAAATAGGAAATCAGTTGAAGATAATTATTAATTTGTCAGCATGAATTTCCAGATGACCTTTTGGCTTACCTCATGGACCCCAGCTCAATTCTTGTCTACTTCAACTGAGGACTTAACTGTGTTATTTGAGCCTGCCTGTTATGGATGCTCTTACAGGAGATTCTTTACATATGATCATGTCTGTACATTATTTCAAAAAGTAAACTGTGATATTGTAAAAGTTAATGTTCTGTTTAACAGCAACAGGAACAATGTGATAAACAAACATTTGTTTCTGTTCCATCCAGCAATGTCCTTTCTGCCATTGGAAATGAAAATACTTAGATGATGGTCACCTAATCTTTCTTGCTCTTCACAGTGAAAATGAAGTTATCATGGTGACAGAAATTTATTAAAACATGGAACTCAAATGAAGACAAAAAAGACAGGACTAAAGCAAGTGAAAAAAATTGATGTGTTCCATTCACATGACTTTCTCTACATCTCTACAACAAATTATTGTTAAAAAAATAAGATAAGATTTTTATTCACCAAAATAATTACAGGAATTCAAAGGCTTCATCAAGTAACAAATTACATTTCTGTAATACAACTAACAACTAGTATGTACAATTTAAAGAAACTTAAACGAGATATTAATTATTTACACAATGGTTAATACAAGTTTAGGAAAATGCAGTAGTCATGGATTCATTTATATTGTAGAACATGTGGGTTAAGAGATGGTTTTTAACTTTATGTTTGAGTTGTTTCTGATTTAAGAGTTTCCAGTTACCCGGTAGCTTGTTATAAAGAGATAGCCCTTGAGGTAGTGTCCTCTGCTGACAGGTTTTACTGCTTTGATGATTGAAGTGCAAGTTTTGTGTTCCCCTGGTATTGTAGGAATGGTAGTCAGAATTCCTGCTAAAATATGATAAATTCTTATGGATGAAAATAACAGTCTCCAAAAAGTAAACACAAGTTAGTGGTAGAATACGGAATTCTCTGAACACTGGTTTTGTTGATGAATTTATGGGGACACGTTTCATGATTTTTACAATGCGCTTTTGTAGTATGAATAGGTCTTTTGTTTTAGTTGAGGATTCCTAGAAGATATACCATAAGAAAGCACATAATGTACACATCCAAAATAAGCTGCTTTTAGGACTTCAGGAGAGGATATACGACTAAGGATTCTCATTGCATAGTTTAGATTACTGAGCTTTGTAATACAAAATTTATGTGAGTCTTCCAGGATAGGTCAGCATCAATCTATACACCTAGAAACTTAGTGGTGTCTGTTTGCTTAATTTTTGATTGTCTGATGGTAATATTTACATTTGCTTGTTGGTTTACTTGAGAACTGAAGTGCATGCATATAGTTTTGTCAGTATTTATTTTTCTTCAGCCATGTATTTAAGTTTTCATTTGCCCTGTTATTGCTGTCTTGAAGAACATTAAGATCTTTGCCGCTGGATGCGAAATTTGTGTCATCAGCAAACAGAACAGTATTTATATATATATTCACTTGGAAGATCATTGATATATAGAATAAATAATATTGACCCTAAAATAGAACCTTGTGGGATGCCATGATCAACAGGTCTTAGGTTTGATTTGTATGTGTTTATTTCTACAAACTGCTTCCTATTCTTTAGATAGGATTGAAACCATAGATTGGCTATTCCTCTGATACCATAAGAATTAAGTTTGTCAATTAATAACCTGTGATTTACTGTATCAAGCTTTTTAAGATATCTAAAAATAAGCCAAGAGAATGGTTTATAAGATTTTTTGCTGTTAAGATACGAGTAAGAAATGAAAATAAAGCACTATTAATGTTTTTATTTTTCTGAAAATCAACTGAGAATTAGAAATAAGGGAATGTGATTCCAGGAAAGTTACTAATCTGGTGTACATTAACTTCTCAATAACCTTAGGGAAAACCAATTACATAGATATTGGTCTATAATTTTCAATATGCTTTTTTCCCCCTTTTTAAATAGTGGCGTAACTTTTGCTACTTTTAGAACTTCTGGAAAGTGGTCATTTGAAAAAGATGCATTGCAAATATCAGCAAGGGGTTTAGCAATTAAATGCGCACTCACTTTTACTATTGCATCTGGTATGCCATCAGGTCCACAGGAGAATTTGCTTTTAAATTTTTTAGGACCATTATAATTTTTCGTTTTCAGTAACAGGAGCAAGAAATAAAGTGTCTTCTGTAAGAGGTGTCAACAAGGTTGCATTGGTTGTTGTTGAAATTGTTAGTTGGCCCACTAAATTTGTAAAATAATTATTAAAAATGTTAGGTAATTTAGATTCATCGCTTATATCCTTTCCTTGGTAATTGACCTTAATTTTCATTATTTTAGTATTGGAGTTGGAATTAGTTTCTTTTCGAATAACTTCCCAGATTGCTTTATTTTTATTTTGAGCATTTAATATATTTCTATTATTATTTAGTTTCTTAGCTTCAAAAATTACTTTCCTAAGGATTTTACAGTATTGCTTGTAATATTTATGAAAAAGAGGAACACCGGAGTTTTTATATATCGAGTGTAGTAACTTCTTCCTTTTACAAGAGATTCGTATGCCATTTGTGGTTCAGTCTAATTGCTTTCTTTTTTTTAGTATTTGGATTCATTGCTTTTACTGGAAAGACTACATTAAAGTAGTAAGTAAAGGTGTTAATAACTTTTTGTCAATATTAAAATCACCACTTATAACAAAATGTTGTTTTTGCTGCAATATTAGCAAGAGATGATCAAAGTTTTCAAAAAAAGTTTCTAAACATCCATTGGGAAATCTATAAATACAAACTACTATTAGCCTTATATCACAGAGTTCTACTTTGACTGCAGCATGTTCAAAATCTTTTTCCCCTTTTTATTTTAAGTGGCTAGAAGAAATACAATTTTTGGTTACTATATCATTTCCTACAAAAATGGTAACACCTCCATTTTTTAAAGAGGAATGGCAAAACATACCAGCCATATTAAAATTTCTGATACCAGTTAGGGATAATTCATGCTCACAGAACCAGTGTTCAGTAACACAAACTACATTGATGTTTTTAAATTCAGAGTTTAAAAGAATTTCTAATTCATTTACCTTGTTTCCCAAGCAGTATGTTTTGTAACATGATAGGCAAATTAACCAACTTACCATTCCTATGGATACCAGGAGAACTGTTCGTGCTTGAGAGTGAGGAAACAGGAATGGGCAGCTGGGTAACTAGTAACTGATCATAGAGGTCACTACAACACTGAGCATTAGAACCAATAGAGATTATAGAGTAGTCCTGTGTACACTTTTCAGATTTTTTAACAAGTTTGTCCATGCTCGGCATCCACCAACTGGCACTTCAGTTTTCCTTAAGCGCTGAAGAAATCACCTCGTTTAACAGTTTTCCAATGCGTACGATCCTGTACGATTTAAATGAATGCCATCCCTAGCAAAATGGAAATTATGAAGCCAGAAATTTCCACCCACAAATAAACAGTCTGTAATTGAGTACAACCAATCCAGTTCAGTATTTATCCTCATCGTTTTTTTTAGCAGTTACTCCACAGCATCAAAGCATTCCACTTAAGATTATTTTAGCAGTCCTTGTTTGTGATCTAATACTATGCACTACGTCCATGGTTTCTCCCATGATGTGTTCCACCATTACGCCCGGTCTGTTATCATTAGTTCCTGCGTGCACCAGAATCATGTCTGGATCTGATTTCTTTAAATCCATCTCTTCCACTTTGGTTTTCAATTCGTTCATTCATATTCTAGGATAGTAACATACCTTGTATCCTTTCTCTTTGCATGCTTCACCAGAGAATTTGAGAATGGAATCCCCGAGAGCTAACATGCGCTTCCCACTATTAGGCCCTGCTTACCTTGGCTTGTGCCTAGGGCGTTGAACCCCTTTTTGGACATCTTTTTCTTCATTTGCATTTCTGAATTCCCGCAGAACTTCAAATCAGTTGTGGCTTTTGAAACTTCCGGCTGGTTTGGTCACTAGTTCCCGCACTGGTAACACCTTTCTTGTAACGACTGAATAGAAGTCCTTTCCATTACTGGACTTCAACTTACTATTGAGAGCTTCATTCTCTGCTTTTAATGCAATGATTTGCTATGCTTCTATTTACTTCATGCTAATCGAGGAACAATTAGCAGAAATAGTATTATTACTTGCTTCCTTGTAAGTAGAAGCAAAATAAGGGAGTACCATAGAATGAAACAGTAGTCAAAAGCTGGTTACTATGTGACTGAAGTTTCTTTGTTTGAATGGACAGGAGTTGACAAATTCCTGTACGAGAAAAGTAGGTTTTTTAAAGCTGAAACCAATAACAAGGAGTATCTCCAAAAGGATCAAATCTACGAAAAAAATGTACATAAATAAATTGTGTGTTCTAACGTGCTCTACATTTTTTGTGTGGTAAGTTTTTGTCCATCTCTTATGGTTTAGCAGCTATCAAAAATGCCATAAAATTCATCCAGAATAAAGTAGTCTTCAGAGGCTATTTCCATAAAATTCAGGATACACATTTTATTTGTCAGATAAATATCTTTAATATACAATATTTTAATCAAAATGATTAGAGCCATTTTTGAGAAAATCAAAATTTTAAAAAAAAGTTCCATGTAAAGGGTAGTTGTGGGTGGGGGGGATTTTCTTGAAAATCTTTGTGTCGCATCCTTGGAAGATACCAAACTTAAATACCAAGTTTGGTATTTAACGGTCTTTTCGTTTTTGAGCTATGCTGACTACAGACATACACACAGACAGACAGACAGAGAAACATACACATGGACAGTTTTCTAAAAATGCTTTTTTTGCATTCAGGGGGTCTCAAAATATATATTTCTGGTGAAATCTCGGTATGGAATTTTTGGGTGCATTACAATACCTTCTCTATACACTATGTACATAGTACATGTAGAGAAAGTAAAAACTGTGAAGAGTAAGGTTCACTGAAAAGAATGCTAATAATGTAAATAAAAAGTTAAGATTACATGGTAAAAAGTACTCAGGGAGAAAATACAACGGAAAGAAATATTATGATGCTGAAAGAGAACAGCATATTCTTCCAGTTATATGCTCACATAAGCAAGGAAAGCAATTAATAAGAGAGAGAAGTTTTATATGTAGTGAAATTGACAAATACTAGAGGAGAAAATCTCATCAAACAATGTGGACATTTATCTTGTTGAAGGGCACTGTATCTCATTTGTTTAGCACTCCTTTTAACTTTTTATTATGAAAGGAATTGATACATTTGTATGATGGCTTTTATTTTAACTCCTTTTTACGAAGTTTTTAAATGGTATTCAAAATCAACAAACTTCTTTTGCTTTTATAAACATATGAATATGTTGCTAATTAACATTTTTGATTTGCATATGTCCCCACATAACTCCCCTTTTCAGTGTAGGTGTTACTCAATAATGACTGCAAACTCTGCATGAAATTTCTAATTTTGTGGTATTTTGGGATACTTGGGAACATGTAGTATCCTAGTTAGCTGGCAGCTGACCCATTAGTTTTGGATCTTCATGCACTTGTCATCAGAAAGATGATGAGCCAATGAATAGAAATATTGATCAGTTCATCTTTAATCCTTAGGAGAAAAACTTTGGTGAATGTTGAACCACTTCATAGGGACCTCCATATTTGTGTAAGTCAACTCTTTATCCTATCAATTCTGTTGAACATGTTATTTGTCCTTGGAGATCCTTGTGGACGAATGGAGTACTTTGACCTAGTGGCTATTCTGTACAGGCTTCAGGCAATTCATCAGTTTTTTGTTCACTGACAGAACTTGGAAGATCATCATCCATTGTGGTATGAAATTTCTCAAAAGAAGTCTCCAGGTAACTTCAGTTTATTACCATGCATTTCTGTAACTGTAGAATTGTTTTCATTCTGTAAGGAACAACAAAAGCCAAGTAGAATCTCGGGCAACATATCACACCAGTTAACTGTAGCATGGACTCATATGGCACTCTTCAAAGTATGATGAAACCTTTCAATTTTCCTGTTAGCTCTTGCCAGTTTACTGTCACAAATATTTGCCAAGGCACAGAATATACCAGACTGAAACTGTGTGCCTTGATCTGTCACTCTCTTTTGTGGTGTTCCAAATCTGGTAATCTAGGAATTGAAAAGTGCTGTAGCCACTGTCTCTGCTTCAATACATCTGAGAGAAACAGCTTCTGTTCATCTGGTGAACAAGTTAAACAGTAAGGAAATACATCAGAGAATGGCAGAAGACCCATATTGATGTGTACCGCATGAAAATGTTCATCAACAATGGGGAATTTGCCAAAAGGGATTTAGTATGCCTGATAACTTTACCCTTCTGGCAAGCTGTACAAGCCTAGTCCATTGTTGCACATCCTTTCTCAGGTTTATCCAGGAAAATTTTGAAGATATGAGCTTCACAAAAGAGCTTACACTTGGGTGAACCATGCTGCGATAATGCTGAAAAACTGAATCTAAATTGTTTAGGTATACATGGACAAATGGTTTCAATTGACATTAACACCAAACTTTTAATCCAGCAGAAGTAGTAAACTGATTAAATTTCAATGAGGTGTTGCCACATGACTTGAGATCAAGCAGTTCATCTTTTTCTTGTGAAATAGCCATGTCATTGTAGTCTATTGTTGCTAATTCTTTCAGCCTAGATAAATTATCAGAAGTACATTTCTCATTCCAGATAAGTGATGCAAATCAGTCATGAATTGCAAAATTTACTGGAGATAGTGGAGTTGCAATGGCAAAATGTTCTTTCTTTTGTTTAAATGCAAAACTTAATCTGAGTAGTAATGAAATGTTCTTCCTTCCAGAAAGTATTTGAAGCACTTCATTACTAAATATATATTAAGAAGTTCCATTTTATAGATTGAATAATTTCTCTGGGCAGGGGAAAACTTCTTCGAAAAGAAACCAATGGGCATTGAATTTCTGTCCTGTTTCTGCTGCAGGGCTGCTCCTGTGGCAAAATTTGAAGCATCTATAAGCAGCACAAGCTCATTTTCCACACTTGCGAAAATGACCAGTGCAGCTTTGGATAAATCTTTCCTACATTTTTCGAACTGTGCTTTTGCTTCTGGAGTCCAGTTGACATTTTTGTCATTCTTCTTGCTTCCGTTCAGGTAGTCATTTAGAAGAGCTTAGTTTTGTGCTTCATGTTCTAAATGATGTTGACAGAAATTGAATGTGCCAAAGAATGCTCACAATTATTGTACAATTTCTGGACGAGGAGTGTTTACAATAGCTGCTACTCTCTCCAAGTCTTCTGGTATGATGATGTATTCCAAAAAACTTATTTTCTGAGAATCAAAAATAGGCTTTTCAAAATTAATCCTCAGACCATACTTATTAAGAATTTAAAAAAGCGTAGTTAAATGTTGCAAGTGTTGTTCTTCTGAACTAGATGCAATCAGAATGTTATCAATATAAGCAAAAGAGCAGTTTAAACCTTGCAGCACTTCATTAATAAACCTTTGAAAAGTACTAGGGGCATTCCTTAGGTGAAAAGTCATCAAATTATATTCATAGAGGCCAAACACAGTTATGATTTCCAATATTTGTTTGTCTTCTTCAGGAAATGGAATTTGAAATAGTTTTTCTGAGATCAACCTTGGAGAATATTTTCTTGCCATGAAGTATGAGGTTAATATTATATATTAGAGGAATCGCATAGCAGTTTGGAAGGGTACAATCATTCAGAAAGTGTTAAGTCTCCACACATGTGCCAATTACCATTGGGTTTTGTAACAATATGTAGAGGATTGGTCCACTGTAATTTAGATGGTTGAATGATATTGTGGTTAATCCTGTACTGGAATTCTTATTTTGTACAGTTTGTGCAGGTCTAATCTACGAGGCTTGCAGAATACCAGAGGTCTACTAGATGTGGCGATATAATACTTACCATCATGTTGGTATGAGTGATAGTTTTATGAAGTCTGTAAATTTCTTTAAAGTTTCAAGAAAATTACCGAGATGAAAAGAATTAACTTTCTCAGTGCTTCAAAACTTGTTATATTCCTGATCACTTTTAACTAAGTGCTATTATCACTTTGTCTCTTGTTTTTGAGGTCCATCAGAAGGTGAAAAAGATGAAGAAAGTCAGTAGCTAATGAGTCTTCTGTAACCCTGCTACAATAAATGGCCATTGTGAATAATATTTTAACCTTATGTCAACAGTCAGAATTTTTTAACCATAGATTGGAATCTGAGAACTGTTCACTGCAAGTTTATATTCAACTACTTTTTTTTTATCACTATCCGTTGCTGGTAGGACAGAGACATCAGCTCTACTATCTACCAAAAACAACTGCCTTGAGCTAGTCTTTAACAAGTAAGTGATATTGGCAGCCATTACAACTTTCTGTGGCAGAACATTTATCTGGACGAGACTGCTCCCATGCACAAGGCTGAACACATTTTTCTGATTTCCAATCTGTACCAAAATGAAAAAGGTAGTAACGGTATTTTTGGCTATTATTGTACCTTGTTTGACTTCTGCTTCTGCTATGAGAGCATTGTCTATCTGATTGCGGTTTTGCCTCATTTGACATTCTAACTCTTCAGCTCATGCACATAACTCATGTAAGTGGAAGGCAGGATCTATTACAGAAGTTTTCTGAGCTGGATTGATTGTACATTGTACTTCACTAACTGAATGTATTTCCATCATTCAATCTGGCATGAACTATTTAATCAACTTCATGCAAAATAGTCAAAATAGACAATAAGGCATGGAAGTTTATCTAGCCACAAGATTTTAAGGATCTTTTCAGTATATTTCCTGCATAACCTTTCATTTTTAACACTTGGCTTTAGACCTAGCTCAACTTCACGCATATACTTTTACTGCCAGAAGATCACTTGTTGGAGGATTCTTTATTGTTTAAGCACTTTTTTTAACTTTTTATTATGAAAGGAATAAGTACATTTATATGATGGATTTTATTTAACTCCTTTTTATAACGTTTAAAATGGTATCTAAAATCAACAACCTTCTTTTGCTTCTTTAAACATCTGAATACATTGCTAACTAACACTGTTTTGATTTGCATATGTCCCCACAAGCTCCTGGCTTGAAAAGAAGGCATATGTTTATGGATTAGTGAAATTTCCTACAACTATTAGAAGGAGAGTAAGCAAAATAATTAATGAGGATTTTCCAAAGAAAATGTATGATGACCTCTTTGCCCTACAAACACTAGAAAGAAAGTCAGGTTTTGCAACAACTGTTTCTTGCAACAAGTTAAACAGATGTGCTTGATGAGTAGATAAATCCTTTCCATATGTATAATAGTCTGGATGGTTTAGCTGGTTAAGCACCAGCCTGCTGATCCCAAGGTCGTGGGTTCAAATCCAGCCTAGAGTGACAGTTTTTAAGTGAGCTTATACAGTGAGCACCATGTTAGTAGGTTTACTGGCATGTGAAAGAACTCCTGCAGGACTACTTCCAGCACATGACAAGCACTGCTATGATCCTTCCTTATTTATATTTTTATCTTCCCATTTTTGTAACAATAATAATAAGTATTACATAAAAACAAAAACCAATCAAAGGGCAAAATTCAATCTAATATAAAGACGAGATCAAAGAAACTTGAGTCAGATCCATTGAGGTATTAGTGAAAATTCCTGAACTAGCAAGCTTCTACCGTCAATCCTCTAGTAATCAGTTTATTGGAAATGTATTCTAAATTTATTAACAATATGCATGACATTTATAAATTGTGTGTGAAGAGAATGGGACAAAATATGTAAAAGGAAGAGGTTCTGTGAAATCCTGGAAGAATAGAAAATTTACCTAAGGAAAATGTGAATCTTCCATGACAGTAAGTCTCCTTATATTGACAAAGGATGTCTAAAGTGTATTATAATGGCCTAAGCTGCTTATGTCAAAGAATTGTTACAGAAGGTTTCGATTCATAATTTCAGCATCTATATAAAAACACAAAAGATGTTTATTTGTATTTCTGGCTTGAAAGAGAAGGAAAGATTTCAGCTAATTTAGAAGAGGAAACTGGTACTGTAAGCAAACTATTTTTAATATCAGATGACCGTGAATATCAGAGTAAAAATCTGATGTGTTCCATTCTCATTACTTTCTCTACATCTGTAACAAATTATTGTTAAAAAGCTTATGCTTCTATTTACTCCATACTAATTGAGAAAACATTAGCAGAAATAGTCCTTGCTTCCTTGTAAGTAGAAGCAAAACCATAGGTTAAAGTGATAGTCAAAAGCTGGTTTCTATGTGACTGAAGGTCCTTTGTTTTGTATGGACATGAGTTGACATGTATGAGAAAAGTATACGTTTTTCAAAGCTGAAACCAAAAAAAAGGAATATCTAAAAAGCGATCAACTCCACGAAAAAATTATATTACATAAATTGTGTGTTTTAACGTGCCCTACATTTTTTGTGCGGTAAGTTTTTGTCCATCTCTTATGGTTTAGCAGTTATGCAAAGTTCTGTAAAATTCATCCTAATTAAGTAGTCTTCAGAGGGTATTCCCACAAAATTCAAGATATACTTTTTATTTGCCAGGTAAGTATATTTAATATAGAATATTTTAATCAAAATCGTTAGAGCCATTTTTGAGAAAATCAAAATTTTCGAGAAAAGTTTCATTTAAAGGGTAATTGGGGTAGGGAGATTTTCTTGAAAATTTTCATGTAGCATCCTTGGAAGATACCAAATGTAATACCAAGTTTGGTTTTTAACGGTCTTTTCATTTTTGAGCTATGCTGTCCACAGATACACATACACAGACAGACAGACAGACAGACAGACACACACACACACACATACAGATTTTTCTAAAAAAGACTTTTTTGGATTCTGGGAGCCTCAAAACATATATTTCTGGTGAAATCTTGGTATCAAATTTTTGAATGCTTTACAATACTTTCTTCACACACTATGTACATAGTATGTCTAGGGAATTTTTTTTTTTGGTAGTGTTTAACTACTTATGGCACCACAGGCAGTGACACTGATGATACATGAATGAAGATGGAGCACCGGTGGAATGCGATGGTGGGGGAAACCGGAGAAAACCTGCCCCAGCGCTGCTTTGTCCACCACAAATCTCAAATGAGGCCACTTGGGATCGAACCCGGGCCATCTAGGTGAGAGGCAAGTGGTCTAACCACTTGGCCACGGCGCCGCCACAAAGAGAAGGTAAAAATACAGTTTTATCGACATAGAGTAGTTTATTTTGAAAAGGGGCACATAATGATGGCCGCCGATAGCAGCCACTCTACTTCAGACTGCCATTTCACTCCAAAAATCTATCTGTCTGTAGTTTATCGATAAAAAAAATAGCAGACAGAAAAATAACCCATATAAAATATGGTGGATTTAATTTTAATTATTTTTGTGATAGTAGTTAATAAATTAACGATTACAGCTATAGATCAGAATATAATTTGGTTACTTGGATCACACATTTTTCAAAGATTATGAACATGTATCTTCCAACTATACTTCAATTCGTTCTGCCAAGAAGAAAGGGGATTCTACAGTCTTTAATATATGAGTACTACTGTATAAAGAAAATGAGATATTCTACAGGATTAATGATTCTGACAAGCAGCAGATTTTTTTTTCAAAGAAGATAAACAGAAGCCAGAATGAAATACAGCCCCGAGTCATTTACAAAGGCTATTATTTTTATGATGATCTGAAGTATTAAAAAAATCTGATGCGTTCGATCCACATGACTTTCTGTATATCTCTGCAACATATTATTGTTAAAAAGCTTATGCTTCAATTTACTTCATGCTAATCGAGAAAAAAATTAGCAGAAATAGTCTTATTACTTGCTTCCTTGTAAGTAGAAGCAAAATAAGGGAGTACCATAGGTTAAAGTGACGGTCAAAAGCTGGTTGCTATGTGACTGAAGTTCCTTTGTTTGTATGGGCAGCAGTTGACAAATTCCTGTATGAGAAAAGTGTTTTTCTAAGCTGAAACCAAAAACAAAGAATATCTCAAAAACGATCAACTCTACAAAAAAAATTGCATATAACATAATTGTGTGTTTTAAAGTGCTCTACATTTCTGGTGTGGTAAATTTTTCTCAATTTCTTACGGTTTAACAGTTATGCAAAATTCTGTAAAATTCATCCAAAATAGTCTTCAGAGGTTATACCCAGAAAATTCAAGATATACATTTTATTTGTCAGAAAAATATCTTTAACATATGATATTTTAATAAAAATCGTTACAGCCATTTTTGAGAAAATCAAAATTTTCAAAAAAAGTTCCAGGTAAAGGGTAGTTTAGGGTGGGGGTATTTTTCTCAAAATCTTTGTGTTGCATCCCTGGAAGATACTAAACTTAAATACTAAGTTTGGTATTTTACTGACTTATCGTTTTTGAATTATCGTGTTCATACACACTGCCACCCACGCACACACACACACATGAGCTTTATGTGAAAATGCTGTTTTTGGATGCATGGGACCCTAAAACATATATTTCTGGTGAAATCTCGGTATCAAATTTTTGGGTGGAGTGCAATACCTTCTCTATACACTGTGTACATAGTATGTATAGAGAAAGTAATAAAAATTAATGATTGTCTATGGAATGAAAAATATGTTCTTTTAATTTGGAAATTGCTTTGAGTTTGTAATCTTGATCTGAGTGTGTCCAAGTAGAGAACTGTGAAGAAACTGTGAAAAGCATAGAGTCAGACTGAAGGCAGGACATGAACTACACACCGATTTCCTGATCTCTGCTCCAACCCCTGAGTCATGGCAAAATCAATAACTTGTTATTATACCTGCATAAGTGAACACATGTGCAGTTAGCGAGTACTTTACATTGAAGCTCAGATTGTTGCACCTGTGTGTGATGCCTATGAAGATTTACAGGTGCCACAATCATCAGTACCCCTGGAAGTTTTTTGCCATGTCATCAACAGGTATAAAAAGGAGAGAATGAGCTCCAGTGCAGATCAATTTCAACCGGGAATGCACAGCATACAAGAGTTACATCAGTTTTGTGGGAAATTTGGAGGATGCAGTAGTCACTGCGGCATCAAGCATAAAAAGAAAACTGTATGTCAGAACTGTTGCAAAAATATTGAGTAAACATATTTATTTAAAGACAGATTTTTTCATTGTAATCAGTTAGAAGAAACAAAAAGTTGTTGTTTGAGTCCTTTATTCTTTATTTGTGGTATCAGGAGTGGGATTTAATGACACAAAGGAGATGATAATAACTCTTTTTCCCGAAAATAAGAAAATGAAAAACTTGGACGATTCATTCCATGTCAAGTGATCCAATTTTTAAAATTTTATCTTAGGTTTTTAGATTTTTATGAAATTTGGCATATCAACAGTCTGACATCTGAATGTTAATCTTTAATTTCACAATTTCCATGTACAATGGTTTGAATTTTTTAAAAATGGTGATTTTGGACTTACATATAAACATAAAAAATTCATTTCCTCCAGCCAGGATGGAGATATTTCTCTGAAATAAAAACCATTTTGTTTAGTTTTTTTATAGAATTTCATTTTACATGTAACATGATTAGATTTGAGGAAGCTTACATTTTATATTGTTGATCCAAAAGTTCCAAATTAGACATCCAAAAAAACAAAATAGGACTCAAATTTAAAAAAAAAATGTTTTCTTCTTTAATGTCTTAATATTATTCCTACAAATTTTGAAGTTAGGATCTTAATGGTATCTTTCAAACGTGAATTCCCGTGCAAATTCAAATTAAGTACAAAAAATAAATACATAGGGGACTTAATCAGTATAAGTGTCCATTAGTTTGTTCACAATATGTGGCAAATCTTCAAAATTAATTCAAAAATTCTTCTTTATATGTATCCTTGTCTTTTAAACATGCATTATGTTAATGATATGCTAAATTCTAAAATTAAATTCTGAAAAATGGGAATCGTCTTGCATTCGAGGTCGTTTCATATTTGGATAAATACGGCATGTCCAATGTCACTAACTTTATTTAAGAATATATTGCTTTACTCAGTTAATTATTATAGTATATTACCAAGCAGGAAATTAGCTGAAATTCAAATTTCAAAATAGTAATGGTCTACATAGAAATCCCACATCTAGATTGTTCAAAATTTCTTTGGTATTGTTTTGTAGATGACAGCAGTAGAAATAAGGAGGAATCTAAAGAATATTCATTTCAAGAAGAATGTTTAACTGTGACAGACAGTGAAATGGCAAAAAACCACCAGGAAGAGCTTAACATTTCAGAAATGTAAGTCACTGGTGAAGATGAGAATGAATTCTAACCAGACATTGAGCAGCTTTTGATGACTGTTGCTGGAACATTATTGAAGTTTCATTTTTTTTTTTTTGCTGTTGGTGTCTATAATTCCAACAAAAGACCTCATCCAGGTTGAATCTACTAATCTCTTAGTTGTAAGATATCCAAGAAAGAAGTGACCTGCAGTCTTTTGAAACAGAGAAAGGTGCTTTATGGCATCAAGATTATCATACCAGTTATAACTACTAAAGAGATGTAACAACTCAAGAGATGGGAGTAATTTAACTACATACTGGTTAACCAAAAATTTGCTAGTGACCTAAAGATATATCAAACATGGCTAGCATACAGTCAATCACAAAATGCTTTGTTTTGTATTCCATGCAAACTTTTTTTCTGAACAAAAAACTTTTGGCAAAAAAGGAAGGTTCCACCAGTGAAAAAAGTGTTTTTGCTCATGGAAAACATGAATTAGTCTTACATAAAGAGCTGCCTGACCAGAAGAAACATACATAGAGACATAACAAAATATGTTTTGAGATACACAAAAAAATGTTTAGGAACAGTAAAATCACTATTATTGTTACTGCATGTAAGTTATGTAAGTTCAGGTCGCTGATTATGCCAATACCTCACAGTTTTTAGAATGTGTCTGGATTCATTCAACAGCATTAAGTACTACATAACATTGAAACATCAGGACTCGAAGAATCCTTCAAATATAACAGCTAAAAACTATATAATCAATTACCTGAGTATTTAGAATATTGTTTTTGACAAATTACTTTGGGAAATAAATATAAAGTAGATATATTCAATTTTTAAAACAAAATCAGTTTTATTCTGTAAATGAATATTTAGAATATTGTATGAACAGAACATAAATTAATTATAATTGTTTTCCTATGTTTCATGTGACCACAAGTTGAAGCCAAAGACAGACAATGACCTTGAAGCTACTTGAACATATGATAGTGACTGAACTAGATGTTTCTGACTAAACCTATAAAAATTGTATTGCCTAGAATAAATGTAGGTATCCAAATTATGTACATACTATACTTTTGTTTATATTCTTTGACAATACCTCTATCTCTTGTAAAATTAAAGCTAAATAATCAATAAAACAAAAAGATAGCACTGCTGTAAATAATGTTGTTTTGACCATAAACATCTTGGTTATGATGCCATTAAATAGAAAGCAGAAAGGGATGAGGGAAACAAAAACATGCTAGGTTAATGCAATATAATGGAGTAGCACAAAATGCAGTGTGGCACATTGTTTACTATTTTAAAACATTCCACCCATCTGAATGTAATTCCGTCAAGAGCAAACAATGCTAATTGCAAAATCAATGCTGTTATTAATTTATATCTCTATATTCAATACCTTTTTTATGCCTATAAAATCTTCTTTTGAAGTATTAAAATATAGAGAGATAAAAATGCAGGTGCAAAATAAGTCTAAAAATATTGCATGCATATATTTCACCATGTGGTGATGTATAATTCACAAAATGACAATTAATCCATAGACTGAACACAGGTGCATGCCAAAATTCAGGATAAATGTGTAGTACATGTGACAACACTGCACCATTCAATCTGTACTGTATTTTAAGCACAAGACACATTTTACTTCATGCTAGTCAACAATAACACTAGCAAAAATGTTTTATTACTGGTTTACTTATAGGTTCATGGAGAATAAGGAAGTATGTTAGGCTAAAGTGACATCAAATCTTTTAAGCGCTGGTTTCTATGTATTCTATGACATAGGAAGCACGACTACTTATTTAACAAACTATAATTGGTAAACTTAAACAAAAAAATAAGCAATATCTCTGAAATAGTTAACTCAACAAAAAACTGCATTGATGTATGTTTTAACACTTACTTTTTTGTATAGTAATGCTTTGCGTATCTCTTTTGGTTTACCAGTTATACAGAATGGAATGAGTTTCAGAAACTATTACCAAAAAACTCAGCATATACATATGCATTTTGTCATGTAATTTACGATATAGAATACTATAATCAAAATCTTTATAGCCATTTCTGAGAAAAAAATGTAAATGGCGTGTTATTTATGGATGCTCTTTAACTACTGTGGTTCTCAGCATCCCATTCTATATTGGGTGTGAAAGGCCGCTTAATTTCGCTCAGAGGCCTCTCTATCAGGCTTGAGGTTCTTTTACATGCCATAAATCTATGACACGGGACCAACGACTTTACTTCCCTTCCAAAGAAGCCATGCTAAGGATTTTAACACCTGAAAAAATCCATCATCCTCTGCCGGGTTTGAACCCGCGACCTGGGAATGTGAAATTAGCATGGTAACCATTACACCACGGAAGACAATTCCATTTCCGAGAAAATCATGCAAAGGGTAATTAGGAGTGAAGGATTTTTCTGAAAATCTTCATGTCACACTCTTGGAAGATACAGAATTTAAATACCAAGTTTGGTATATCAAATAAAAAGAATTATTTTAGACAGTGGAGTGCCATAATTTAAATTAATTGAGTTACCTGTTTTACACTTTTTGCTCCACTTTGGGAAGACTGGTTTCAAGGTACCTTAACCCTATCTTCAGTTTCGAGGTTGACTGATGCTACAGACAAAAGCTGGTTGTTTGCTACCCTCTGCTCTTGTCAACAGGATGATGTCATCCATGGCAGGGACCTTAAAATTCAAAAGCGCCTAATTCCAAGCTTGTTTCTGTTCTCATGGTTTTCAAATCTAAAGAGGGCAAATATCCACTTTGTTCCTCTTCAAAGGTGAACACTTAAGATTTTTCTTGTAAATTCAGCAATTTTATTTAATCACCTATTAGTTTTTAGGAACGATGGCAAACACATCATCCACACATCTATGCGAGGATTTGAAGATCTGTGGGAAGACTTTAAATTGGTATTTGGCAGCACATGTTGACAGTAACATAAAACAGAACCAGTTTAACCCCATACAACACCAACTTGCCATCTTTAATAGCCTAGTTCATAGGCTAATCTATGTCCCATTGAATAAAACAGAACACGAAAAACAATAAACACACATTCATCAGGTTGCCAAACTAAACAATTACAATACAAACTTCATAAGACAGATTGATTTACAGATACAAAAGAAATAAAAGAGTACATGAAATCACCACTCTGGGAAAATTGGAAAAACCATCAATGAAATTCTGCAAATTTACTTTTCACCCAAAACTGTTCTGTAAATTCGAAAAAATTTTTAAAGACTTTAATATAAAACTGGTCCCTCAAAATAGATATCCTATCCAGAACTTATTGAATTACACTTCAAACACTAAAAAATCAGGGATTTATAAAATAAGCTGCTTAGACTGCAATAAGATTTATATCGGAAAACAAAACAAAATTTGGAAACTAGTATGAATGAACACTTGAGAAGCATTGGTATAAGCACGTAGACAAGACTGCAGTAGCACATCCTTTTTGGTGTGAAATTCCTAAGATAAAGGAAGTTAATTAAATATGTAAAGAAACCTTTGGAACTGCAAATGTGGGAAAACATCGTTATCACCAAAGAAGCATATTTACTCCCTTATAGATTTTGAGGCCCTGCCATGGATGACTGACGTCATCTGTAGGCAAGAGTAGAGGATAGCACACAACCACCTGTTGCATGTAGCATCAGTCAACCTCAGAACTGAAGATAGGGTTAGGGTACCCTGAAACTGGTCTTCCCAAACGAAGGCAAAGTGGAGCAAAAGTATAAAAAATGTGACTTAACTCATTTAAACCAAGTTTGGTACTTATCTAACTTTTTGTTTTTTAATTATACTGTTCAAGACACACCTGGACCTTTCTCTAAAAATGTGATGTATCCCATTCACATGACTTTCTCTACCATTACTGCAGTTAATCATGCTTATGAACGCTTATTCTTTTATATGCTTCATGTAAACCAAGATAAACATTCAGAGAAATATGTTTTACTAATTTGTTGAGTTGGTTTTTTAACACTACGTCACTTACATTGTTATTATGAGGGACTAGTTTCGAAAGCCTATGCTTTCATTTGAAACTAGTCCCTCATGATAACAATGTAAGTGACGTAGTGTTAAAAAACCAACTCAACAAATTAATAAAACATATAATTTGACCGTCACTGTTACTAAATTCCTCCAAACATCAATCATTCAGAGAAATGTTTTTATTACACATTATCTTGTAGCTACAAGAGAAATATGGCAGTGCACTAAAGCAATAGTCCAATGTTTGAGATGGTCACTATCTAACTAATTTGACTAGGGGGATAAAAATAAAAAAGAAAGAAAAATAATTTACTTGTCATTTGGATAAAGTATTGGTAAATTTAAACCAAAAACAAAAAATACCTTGGAAATTTCACATTGGGAGAGGGGGGGAGAGAGAGAGAGAGAGAGAGAGAGAGAGAGAGAGAGAGAGAGAGAGAGAGAGAGAGAGAGGACCTTAATTGTCTATTTTAATGTGATTTACATTTTTTGCGTAATTAGATTCAGTTCTATATACATCTTATTTGTGATGTAAATATCTTAAATATATAATATTTTAATATCAATCATTACAACTATTTTTGAGAAAACCAAAAATTCAGAAAAACATAATTGTAAAGAAACGGTAGTGTGAAATTGGATGATTTTTCAGAATAATGTTATGCCACATTCTTGGAAGATACTGATCTTAAATACCATGTTTGTCATTTCACTTACTGTTTTTCAAGTTTACAAATACACAGATGGACTTTTTATGTGATAGAGAAAATAAAAATGTCTTCTTTTTAAATTCAGGGTTCTTCAACACATCCATTTCTGGTGGAATATAATATTTCCCTTACTTACTATAAGTAGAGAGAAAAGTAAAAAGGATAGAAGATTACGGCAAAGTACCTGCATAAAATATTTCACTATCATTTAATGTGGTACAACTTGAAGCAATCTTATTCCTTGCAATTTTCACACATTATGTTTGTTTGCTCTTCAATGCTTTTCTTAGATATGTTTGTAGCACTTTGATTTAATCAAACATTGGAAGGTATCATAGCATTTTTCTTCAGCTGGTAGTTCTGTTGTGGAGTATTGCACTTTGATTTTGGGCATTCCTCATTGCTGCTGTCTGATAAAACTTGTGTTAAACAGGCAGTATTCAGTCAAATCCAGGTAGAATTTTATTACGTCACTGCAAGCACACTTACAGTCTCACATACAAGCATCTGTTATTTACTACTAAATCAGAAAATCCAATATGCATTTCAGTGTCCTATTTTTGGTCTTGAACCAATAGTGATAGCATTTAATTTGCTGATCACAAATGTGAGTGGGAGCCATAAGCTGATATTATGTGTAAAATAGGAAGTTTGCAGGATAAGGTTTTGAAAGTTTGACAAGCTACCAAATCAGCCAATGCACTCAGTAATTTGCAAATTTATTGTGTTTGTAAAACAGCATTATTAAAACAATATTCTCATTATTGAATATTTCATCACCAATATTCCTTAAAAATAAAATTAATTACATATCAGTTAGGGCAAGTTGCTCAGTTTCAAATATACGGTCTAAAGTTCTTGAGTTAAGGAATGCCAATCATTAATATGCTTATAGTTAGGTTCAATAGAAATAATGTGCCATACAATATGCACTTTTCAATCCAATATAAATATAACACTCAAAACCCAATAAGTAGGCAAGAAAGCCATAGTTATGGGGAAGTAAGGTTAGGTAAGTGAAAGAGCTAAGACCTATAGTGAGTAGAAAAAGTGAAACATGTGTAAGAAAGGGAAGGAGACGTAAGTGGATAGGAATAAATGAGTAGCAGCACGAAAAATGAGAGGGGGAAGGAGGGATTTAAACAAGAAGAAATTTAGGCATTTCAAGAGTAAAGAGGCGCTATTAGATAGTAAGAACAGGATGAAAGTAAAATCAAAATGAGAGACCAAAATTCAGTGTAGCCATGAACACTAAGTAAGGTGCAGGCATGCACATGCACACACAAGCTGCAATTGTACTTGAAAATATGTAGAGAGCTGTCCAATGGCAGAAGTGGATTGTGATTTAAGACTATTTTGGCTGTTGTGCTCTGTGATGAAGGTATTTAAATGTCTGACATTAATATGCTACAGTTTCAATTTCTAATGCCCTTTCTCTGTGAAATTCAAGCAGGATTAGTTGCTGCTGGTCAATGTTCTTGAACACTTAGGTCAGTTTATTATTTACCAGTAAGATTATAGCAATTTTTTTTGGATAAAATTCTCATATACTCATTGGCTTTCATATTAAAATCAGTTATGCACAGCCAAGATTCAAGGATTTTGATGATCAGGACAACATTGGCCTAAAATCCCAAGTTTACCAAACTCTAATTTGCATTATGGGCAGAATGATTGGCAAAGCAGTTTGAAGAAACATGACAGCTCTTTTATCCAAACCACCCATAAAAAATGTATAGTAATATTACTGCTGCCACAAGCAACACTAAAACAAGAGATCTCGGCATGTAGATTGTATCGAGGACAGTTTTATTGCTGCTCATCTCTGTCAATGATTCAGTATTTGACTTCAGTTTTGTTCCTGACTTCCTGCTCCTTCTGCGCAGACTAACCAACCACAGAACACAGACTTCCAAATGAGTCCCCCACATCAGTCTTATGAGAGCAATACAGGAGTTTATGGAGGAACTGTAAAGTGTACTATGCCAGAAAATGAAATGTAATACACAATAATATGTCTCACTGTTATGCCATAAGTGTAAGCGTTCTCTGTAATACACATGTTAGAGTAATCACTTAAATTATCTTGCATGCTTGTCTGCTACTTGAGTCAGTAGGACCTATGACTCATTTCTAACTAATTTGATCATATATATTATATATCAGTAAAATAACTGTTTGCGAAGTATCTGTAATAAGTAATCGTAGAATACTGCAAGTGTAGTAGAAATTGGAAAAAATATTAAAATTGTAGATATTGAATTATTTGTGGTGGTGGTGGTAAAAAAAAAGTAGTTATAATTTGGTGGTGGTGCTAAAAATAGTTGCATGCATCGAAGAATTGGCTATCTGTGTGACTTGTTCAATGTCCCCGGACCTGGCTCAAAGAGGGGACCAGATGAACAAAACAAACAAACAAACAAAGCAATGAGAGCTGGTTGTTGGAGAAGTTTTATGGATATTTCATAATAATATTAATGATACAAGAAATAAAAATGTTACAGCTATACAGAATAGCACATGTGAACACTGGGATATTTTAACATGTTCATAAACAAGTGTCTAGGGTGCTACATTAATGGAATACAGAGCATTTGAAATGTTCCTCTGTGTTGTTGGATAATTAGGTTGGAGCACTGGACCCTCATTTTGGGGTTTACTGAGCATTTATCAAGCTTCTCAAATCAATTGCTCAGAATGTTACAGAATCTATAAAAGATAAAATGAACAAAAATTTAGATACCAAATTGAAGGAATACTTGAGAAACATCCAATACAGTCTGATAAAACTGCAGTTTCGCACCACTACTAGACAACCAATTACATCACACTGTATAACACTCCTAAAACCTGCAGAATAAACAAGAGAAATGCTGATTATTGAATTCTGAATTGCTGCCACCAAATCAGCTATCTCTCCTCACTAGATGGGACCACAAATAACCAGCGCCTGGAGCCAGTCAGTCACTTTTGATGAGAACAAGTAGCTCTCAAAACCAGTCAGACACACAAAAATGTAAGTTTTTTTTTGGTAGTGTTTAACGCCCGCTTTTACTGCTCTGGCACTGCAGGCAATGACACTGATGTTACATGAAAATGGATTCCCGGTGGAATGTGATGGCGGGGGAAACTGGAGAACCTGCAGAAAATGCCCCTGTACCGCTTTGTCCACCACAAATCTCATATGCAGTCGCTTGAGATTGAGCCCGGACCATCTAGATGCCAGGCAAGTGGTCTTACCACTCAGCCATGGCGCGACCCAAAAAAAAAAAAAAAATGTAAGTGATATAAGTTTTTCTATTCTGACTCAAACTTTCTGTTAAATTTAAATTTCATATCAATGTCAACTAACTTATCCAAATATTATACAATAATGTAAAACAGCTGTGTTACCATGCACTGCTTGTATGCAATTTTTATATTTTATATCCCTATTATCAGGATTATGTGTAGGGGCCTGAAACGAAGAATACAGTAGCTCATAATTTACTTGAAAGGTAGTTTGCATTGGACCTAAAACATAACTAAAAATGTTTCCAGAAAAGCAAATGGTGTAGGTTTGTTGAAAAAAAATCTGATGTGTTCCATTCATATGACTTTTTCTACATCTCTGCAACAAATTATTAAAAAGCTTATGCTTGAATTTACTTCATGCTAATCAAGAAAAAATTAGCAGAAATGGTCTTATTACTTGCGTCCTTGTAAGTGGAAACGAATTAAGGAAGTACCATAGGTTAAAGTGATAGTCAAAAGCTGGTTGTTAGGTGACTGAAGTTCCTTTATTTGTATGGACAGGAGTTGACAAATTCTTGTATGAGAAAAGTACAAGTTTTTCAAAGCTGAAACAAAAAACAAGGAATATCTAAAAAACGATCAACTGCACAAAAAAAATGTATATAACATAAATTGTGTTTTTTAACACGCCCTATATTTTTAGTGTGGTAGATTTTTGTTCATCTCTTACAGTTTAGCAGTTATGCAAAATTTCATAAAATTCATCCAGAATAATGTAGTCTTTAGAGGCTATTCCCAGACAATTCAAGATATGGATATTATTAAATATCTTTAATATACGATATTTTAATCAAGAAAATTATTTTTTTAAGAAAATCAAAAATTTTGAAAAAAGTTCCATGTAAAGGGTAGTTGGGGATGGGATGATTTTCTTGAAAATCTTCGTGTCACATCCTTGGAAGAAACCAAACTTAAATACCAGGTTTGGTATTCAACGGTTTTTTCGTTTTTGAGCTATGCTGTCCACAGACACACACACACACACACACACACACACAGAACTTTTTTGTAAAAATCCTTTTTTTTTGATACAGGGGACCCTAAAACATATATTTCTGTGAAATCTTGGTATCAAATTTTTGGGTGGAGTGCAATACCTTCTCTACACACTGTACATAGTACATGTACAGAAAGTAAAAATATATGGTTAGTTTTGGAAAGTGAGAGAACCTATGATTTACTCTGAATCCTATTGACTAAATGAAAGTTTTTTCAAATTGGTAAAATGGTGCAATTTCAGAGATTGAAAATGTAAGGGTTAGTTCCAAAATTTGCAAAGTAACCTGCAATTTTTACACCATCCTGTAGCTATGGCCACCTGTTTTTGGTGAAAGTATTTTCCACATTTCATCACTTTTTAGTCTAAATTTTGGTACATTTTCTGTTAATTTTACTATTATTAGTCAATTATGTTTTTTTTTCAGTGAAAAGTTTTACCAGATTAGCACTTATTTTCACTGAATTTCAGCATATTTTCCCCAAATTTTTCTCTCATTTCATACATTATTTTGCTATTTTTAAATTGAATTCATAGGAGTTAAAGTACATTAATAAACACCTAACATCATATTGCAATAAAATAGAAATATATTTTTACACAATAATTACAAAAAACAGCAAATTTAAAGCCTATGTCATTTTACAAATCTCTTCAATCAGTGAATGACAGAGATACCATTAGTTCCATATTTGCAGGAGTCAGACCTGTGCTAGAGATGATCTTTCACTGTCTACATTATTTTCAGGGAGCCACAAAATCTTTACTGCAGTTTCTACAAAATCTTTGTAATTTGATTTTAAGCTGAGCAGAAGAGCAATCAGATTCATATTTTGACCAGTTTTGTACAAGCTATTTACCAAGTCTCTAAATACAGTGTACAGTTGTATACACTGTGCTGGAAGTAGTTCTTGCAGAAGAGTTATTAGTTTCATAAATGTTAACTCCATCAATTCCCAAAAGTAAAAAAGTTCATTAACAAAAGTAATCACAATTTTCCCCAGATCAAATTCCTTCATTTCATTCAGCTTTTTCTTACTTTGTTTACCCAAAGTTTTAAAGACAGAAATTCACTACACCTGAATTCCACAGGTTTGTCCTGAATGAATATTCTGAAAAAAGAATTCATCCTCAAGTCGCTGAAAACTTTTAGAAAATGGAGTTTACTTTATGGAAGCTATTTAATACTGTAGTTCTCAGCATCCCATTCTATAGTGAGTGTGAAAGACCACTTAATTTTGCTCAGATGCCTCTTTATCAGGCATGAGGTTCTTTTACGCGCCATAAATCTATGACATGAGACCAATGGTTTTACTTACCTTCAAAAGGAAGCCATGCTAAGTATTTTTACACCCAAAAAAAATCAACTGTCCTCTGCCGGGTTTGAACCTGCGCTCTTGGGTATAGTTATCAAGTTTTGAATTCAACACATTCATTAAGGGGACTTACGAGCTCTCTAAATTCAAAAGCAAGTTACAGCATTTTCAACAATGTTCATGAGAAAAACTGCTTGGTGGTGCATTGCCTGAATTTCATTTGGTTTCAAGGCTTTGAAATACTTCACAGCCACCCTTGCTTCCCTAAGGCTCTTAACAAATTTTACTGTTAAGGAGACACTCTTCAATGTATTCAACACTCTTAAACTAAGGATTCCACTTTGTGATTACAGGAATTGGAAAAAGCTTCACTTTGGTAGGGTCATCCTTGTGCAGCTGTCCCAGAAACATTAAATAACCATTTTTCTCTTCCATGGGTTCAGGAAGATGTACTTTACTGTGGTCCAAATGTTCCCTAGTAAATTCAGTCTCTGCACCCAGCACTGCATATGCACTACCCTTTCTGGTACCAAAATTCTAACATCACTTGGACATGTAACATGCAGAATCACAGGTTACTGAAACTACATTGACACTGAGTGTCAAGTTTATGCATTACACTGACAATAGCATTTACAGTACTACCCCCACAAGTAAGGGCTTTCATTACAGCAAACACGTATTGTCCCTTTCTGTTTGTCATCTTATCACAAAAAATTGAAACTCTCTCAGCCTTTACAACTTCTTTCACTCTTTCCTAGTTCCTCTTCTTTCAGAATTTGTGGTGCATAACCTTCCTTCAGTCTGCCAGATGTAGGTATATGTCCAGCATCTTAAAGAACAAGGGCCCTGATATTAGAGTCTGCTTAACATATTTTATACAACTGAAACACGGGCTGAGCTGGCCTTGCACACGTAAGGCATGTAAACTTCATTAAAAAAAGAAAAACTCAATAACATTTCATTAACATCTAGCTATATGGTAGCTGACAAAATCGCAAGTCATTTGAAAACGAGGTCTACTATATCTTGTGTGACATGGGTTTGAGTCCTGGTATAGCATCTGCAATTGGCAGTACCACACCATTTTTGGACATCACATCATGAAATAGAAAATGACATTAAGTTGCTAAAACCTGTAAACAACCTGGCAGCACCCACAGTTTGGGAGATATTCTCATTACACAACACAAAGACCAACTGATGAATTTTTAAATACTGCCACATCATTGTGAACTTCTGCTGAGAACACCAGATGTCTCCACCGTAACAGATCACAGAGCACAAATTCCAACCATTAGTCGGAGCTCAACTGAAGAAGAGGGCAAACACCCTTGAAACATATGTTTTGGAAAAAAAATTTCATTTTAAGTGAAGTGAGTGTCATTATTCTGACTCATTTTCAACTATTATACTTGAACTACTTCACTTGTCTCAAACTTCTGAGCTATTTAATCTACAATGACGTCTGCAATATGTCGTGCAACACAGGTTCAACTTCCAGTATATGAAGCCCAAACAGTATATGTCTGAAAATAATGTCCACTATACATTGCGTGTCAGGTTAGAGAAAACCATGTGCTGTTACACATCAGATGTTTTCTCCTGCGCTCACTCTTCAGTTTTACCGAGTTACAATGTGTTTAGGAATATGACAATGTCTTTAGAGTAAGATGCATGCATATCTAGCGCTTGATGGTTTCTGCTTTCAAGGTTGTACAGCATCAGCCATGAGCAAGTGAAGTAATTGGCAACAGTACCGAAACCGGTGCCATTTTTATATGCATTTGGCACCGAATTGCAATCAAAGGCAGTTGCTCTGTGTTGTTATGCTATTATTTGATTAGCAGAGAAGATTACTTTGCCTTGACATCATAATTAATGGTTATTATTTACTGTAATATAGCTCCTTATTTTGCTGTAACACCCGCTACCAGAAAACATTATTAAGTTCATATCACAGCCAAACTTTGACACATATTTCTGATTTTCTGGAAAAGTGAGGTTATGTTTAAGTCAGAAAATTTACATTTAGCTGAAGCAAATGAGGTAACGGGTGTTACAAATTTTGCAAATCAAAATTTCAGATATTTGTTTTATTGCAAGTTACTCTTCCATTCAGCAATGGATTGTGTACTTATTGCACAAGTATACTGGGAAAGACAATCTAGGCCTAAGGTCAGAGGTTTATTTCCAATAAACTTACATATGCTAAATAAAGAAAACTAATCCTTCTATTTGTTGTTAATCTAGATTATTGTACTTGAGTTAAACAAGGTACATGTGCTAAAAAATAAAAAGTTTCTTTAAAAACTTGCCAAAGAGCCCAAGCTAAAAAAAAAAAAGTGCTGTAGTGAAAAAACTTGTCCTAGAAACAGGATTAAAGTTTAGAGAGGATAATAAAATTGAATGTCTGCCACATTGGATCCAACCTGAAGAACACAAAATGTGTATAAATCAATTTTTACAGTAGTGATACCATTAGCAGAAAGGCTCCTGGAAAGGATGATGTAAAATCAGTTAAATGTCCAAAATCTGGTAAGAGAGTGCATATGCAAATAAGACATTTAATAATGACAATGAAAGAGACCTTTGAAGAGTTTAAACTCAAATATCCTGATGTTATTGTGAAGAAATCTTTGTTTTTCAAAAATAGAAGATGCATCTTTTCCAAGAAATCACAAAGAACTCTTAGAATATACATGTAATCTATTAAACGAGAGTTGTATGTTAGAAAAATGCTCAAAATGTTCAAGAGGACAAGTGAGTGACATTGTAATTGATTTTGATGAAGGAAATGAAATTTCTTGGAAGAAATGGATTGTTATGTGCTGGGCTCTTGAGTCCTGTAGTTTGAGGTGTGAGGAGAGGGGAAAGCAATATCTAGTTACCCGGTGAGCTGTTTTGCAGTAATCATTCCTGCAGATATGTGTATTAAACAAGCATAGCCCACTAAGTATAACAAGATACAGAGGAAGTTCAATGTTGTAAGAAGATTTGTATTCTTTTCACCATGTCTGAAGCTAAGAAATGCTGAAACTATAAGTAGCATTATAGATAAATATGATGAAGAAGCTCTGAATAAACAGTATTTATATCCAGTGCCACAAGCTCATAACCAGTTGCATATCATACTGGTGTTTCTGTGCCAACAATAAAGAGAATTCATAAGAAGAAGAAAGAGCTGCGGCCAAGAAGAGAAAAGAGTATATTGAGCACTCCTGGAAAAAGAAGAAAAGCTAGACCTGAATATACTGTTGCGCAAATCAATGACTTTAATGCTATTGTTATACAAAGAAGAATATGATTCAACTCCTTTTATATTTATTTAAAAAAGGTCTATGTCATAAAGTATGTGTTTTAATGAATTCTACATGTTTTTCTCTTACTTACAAAAGCCTCCAGAATGAAGTCTTTAGAGGCTATACCCAGAAAATTCAAGTATGCATTACGTTTGCCAGAAAATACCTTAAACATATGTTATTTTAATAAAATCATTAAAGCTAATTTTGATCAAATAAAATTGTTCGAAAAAATATCACATTTACAGGGCAATAGGGGGTGGGGGTGACTTTGTTGAAAGCCTTTTGGGGCATCCTTGGAAGATTTTGAATTAAATACCAAGTATGGTATTTAATGAACGTTTTGTTTTTGAGCTCTGCACGCACAAAACTAATATTCTTCTTCAGAAAATGGAACAATGCTGTGTTCAAAACTGGACATAGAACTGACATGGCCACTAGTTTATTATTCTTCAATAATGTTTCTATCTGCTAGTGTCATCTTATCTGTAATCATGTGTGCATTCCTTTCAGGGTCCCTCAGCTGGGAACACAACTTTAGATAGCAAAATGTCACTTCAAGTATCATTGTTATCTGAAAAAATCTGATGTATTACACTCACATGACTTTCTCTAGCTGCTCTACAAGTCTCCTACAAAAGATTATTCTTCTTTCTCAATGCTAATTGAGATAAATATTAGCAGAATGTTCTTACTACTTAGTTCCTTATAAGAAGAAGGGAATAAGGGAATGCATTATGCTAAAGTGATTGTCACATGTTTTAAAAGCTATCGTTATGCCATTGTCATTGCAAATCACTTCTTTGCTTGGACAGGAGTAGAACAAAAGAAAAACGGACACTTCCTGTCTGAGAATAGTTTATGTACTTCACAATTGAAACCAATAACTAGGAATAACTCAGAAACGGTTACCTCCACAGCAAAAACGTAAAGGACATAAATTGTGTGTTTTGTCATAATGTACATTTTTTGTGTATTGAATTTTTTTCTATCTCTTATGGTTTAGCAGTTAAGCAAAATTTGGCAAAATTCATCCAGAATAAAGATGTCTTCAGAGGCTATTCCCAAAAAATTTGAGATATACATTTTATTTTGGACATAAATAGCTTTTAATATACAGGATTTTAATCACAATCGTTAGAGCCATTTTTAAGAAAATCAATAATCATTTTCAAAATTTTTTCCATGTAAAGGGTAGTTTGTAGTGGGGGGATTTTTTTTGAAAATCTTCGTGTTGCATCCTTGGAAGATACTAAACCTAAATACCAAGTTTGGTAATAACGGTCTTTTCGTTTTGGGGTTATGCTGTCCACAGACACACACACACACACCTTTTTTTAAAAATGTTTTTTTCAGACTCAAGGAACCCCAAAACATATATTTCCGGTGAAATCTCGGTATTGAATTTTTGGGTGCATTACAATACCTTCTCTATCCCTATGTACATTGTACATATGGGGCTAGAGAAAGTAAAAAATACAAAAGATTATTTTGAAGAATGCATCAGAAATTTAAAGAAAGAGAAATGTACAAAACTTTGCAAATAACTATGTAATCACATTCCAGGATGAAATACAATCAGCCCACTGGAGTCATCAGCAAGTAGGCATCTTTACATGTTGTGCTTGGTTGCCAAATAAAAAAAAAAACACATCATACATCGTGATAAGCAACGATACAAGTCATAGCAAATTTTATGTATGCACTTTTCTTGGTAAAATTGTACATAGAATTAGGGAAAGTTTTCCTTTTATTGACGAGCTCATCATATTTAGTGATAATTGTGCTGGACAATTTAAAAATAAGTATTTCATGTCAGCCACATGTAAAATGGAAGCTGATTTTGAAGTGGCCATGGAGTGGAACTTTTTTGCAGCAAGCCATGGCATACTGTTGATGGCATTGGCGGAACAGTCAAGCATCATGTATGGATAGCAGTGAAAAAAAATTGAAACGTTCATTTGTAATCAGCCAAAGACTTTCACAATCATGTTGTGAGTAAAGTTGGTGTTAAAGTACTTATGTTCACAGAAGGAAGTTTTAGAACATGAGTCAGTTCTCCAACCTATTAGGAAGATGTTATGACAATCCCAAATATTCAGTCAAGCCATCATTTTAGAATCTAGGACTCTAATAATCTCATGGTCGTTAGAACTTCAACCTCTTTGATGAAAAAGCTACCAGTTTTTCAATAGGCGGAGGACAACAGAGACAACAGTGAATTCCCTATTTCTATAACCAGACTTCACTAACAGGCTGTTTATTCAGATACAGACTCTTGTGCAAGAGAAGAAGCTGTTCTTGAATCAGAAAGGCCATCAGTGAGTGGCTTTCAAAATCCTCAAGATGTTCACCCTAGAATGTACATATTAGTAGAAGTTCCTTGCAAAGAACTGAAAGGACGAAAGTGTAAAAGAGGACAAAAAAATCTGATGTGTTTCATTCACATGACTTTCTCTACATCTCCACAACAAATTATTGTTAAAAAGTTTATGCTTCTATTTACTTCATCCTAATCAGAAAAATTAGCAGAAATAATCTTATTACTTGCTTCCTTGTAAGTAGAAGCAAAATAAGGGGGTGCAATAGGTTAAAGTGATAGTCAAAAGCTGGTTGCTATGTGACTGAAGTTCCTTTGTATGGACAGGAGTTGACAAATTCCTGAATGATAAACGTACAAGTTTTTCAAAGCTGAAATCAATAACAATGAATATCTCAAAAACGATCAATGCCAGGAAAAAAGTGTAACATAAATTGTGTGTTTTAAGGTGCTCTACATTTTTTGTATGGTAAGTTTTTGTCCATCTGTTACAGTTTAGCAGTTATGCCAAATTCAGTAAAATTCATCCAGAATAATGTAGTCTTCCCAGACAATTCAAGATGTACATTTTATTTGTCAGGTAAATACTTTAGTATATGATATTTTATCAAAATCGTTAGAGCCACTTTTGAGAAAATCAAAATTTTCAAAAAAAGTTCCATATAAAGGGTAGTTGGGAATGGGGGGAATTTCTTGAAAATCTTTGTGTGGCATCCTTGGAAAATACCAAACATAAATACCAAGTAGGGTTTTTAATGGACTTTTCGTTTTTGAGCTATGCACACGCACGCACACACATACACAGACATTTTTCTAAAATTGCTTATTTTGGGTTCAGAGGGACCCAAAACATGTATTTCTGGTGAAATCTTGATATAAAATTTTTGGGCACAATACAATACCTTCTCTATAAACTATGTACAGAGTTTGTGTAGAGAAAGTAAAAATGTATTGTTTTGCAGCAATTTGCCAAGGAAGCGTGGATGATGAGAACTATGTATCTGTCATGTTTTTAAAATCCCATGGTTCCAATAACAGTATTTTCATGGCTGATAATGAGAATATCAAACATGTTCATTTTAAGCACATTTTTGGTAAACTACCAAACCCTTCAGTAAAGCCCAAGGACCTTCTTACAATTTTGTATGAGTTCAATGGTAAAATTGATGTATTAGAGAAATAGTATGTAAAATTCCTACACCAGACATAATATATAAGCAGATTGAGTATTAAAGTTGTAGGTCCTTATGCTTAATATACAGTATAGGCCTAGCCTATTGTACCTTAAAATTTTGTATCATTGGTAGCTAACTTTTGTAACACCTTGGTATAATTTTAACATTAATAAAAGCAGTTTTAGTTGTTTATTTGTTTGATATACAATAAACATTAACATATATCATGTCTTGTATTGTTATTGCATACCTTATTCTTTTATTTTGGTTATAAATAGGGCTTGGATGTTTATGACATGTCATATTGTTTTCCTTGCTTCCACTTCAGTTACTGTGTTTGATTAAACATGAATTGAACCTTTCTGATTACTTTTAGAGATTTTTTATGTGTCATATATTTGTATATTTAGGTCATTTCCTCGATTTTGGTCATATTTTACATAGTTTGGTAAATTTAAGTCCTATTTTGGTTATATTTGCAGATATGATCTTATGTTGAAATAAGTTAAATGTTTCTATATTTTAAAAGATATTCTGAGAATTACCAATTCTGAGAAAGAGTTACTGATATTTTGGTATGACTGCCAGTAGAATGTGGAACCTTAATTAGAGGTGTATTAATTTCACTATGTGCCAATTCATGAATAGGAGCATGAATAGGTCTAGAAATTTACTCTCCTTCATTCCTTTGCTATCTTCCAACAAAAATATATATTCCACTGAAGCTTCATTAAAACACTTTTTAATTCAAGCTATCGCAACAATGTTATACCCTACTGCCTATTGTGTAGTTGGCATTGCAGGTAGCTGCCCCCTTCCCCATAACATTTCAGTAGAAAAGGAATTTTAAATCTTTCCTAATGTTAAACTTTCAGTGGATCAGTGAATATCGACATGCTGAAAATTAAGTGTGAAAATGCAAAATTATGAAGTTTCATTAAAAAGTTTGGAGAGGAGCTTTTCAGCACCGATGGAGAAGTCCTCTTCTGTAGAGTGTGTGAAGTTAAAGTGACATCAAGAAAGAGATTTAATGTGTATCAGCATTGTGATATGCTAAAACACAAGACCAATGTCAGTCGGAAATCTGCTCACCAAAGCAGGCAACGTCTTTTGTTGGAAACTGTTAAAACAACGCTCTCTTCCAAATCGTCCGATTTTTCAAAAGATCTTTGAGAAATTATAGCATCGGCTAACATTCCCCTCAACAAAGTGAACAATGTTCATTTCAGAAGATTTATGGAGAAATACACAACACACTACATTGCAGATGAACCAACTTTGAGGAAAAAGTATTTACCTTCGTGTTATGAAAATACTTTACATAAAATCAGAAGTATGGTAGGGGAAAATAAGATTTGGGTGTCAATTGATGAAACACCGGATGCTTGTAGGAGATCCATTGCCAATGTTGTTATTGGTGCGCTCTTTGCTGACCGTCCTGGTGATATAAGTTCTTGATTCTGTAAATAATTCTACAATTGCCATATTATTCGACAATGCCATGAAACTGTTGGGGGGTGGTGAAGTTAGGTGGGAAAATGTATTACTGTTTCTAACTGATAGAGCACCATACATAACTAAAAATTCTGTATCTGAAAATGGTACACTTAACTTGCTTAGCTCATGGTTTGCATAGAGTTACCGACGAGATAAGACAACATTTTTCTGATGTAGATAGATTACTTTCAAATGTAAAAAAAATATTTAAGGCTCCATTGAGGGTGAAAAAGTTTAAAGAAGTTGCACCTTCCCTCCCTCTTTCTCCTGAACCAATTCTTACCCGGTGGGGCACGTGGCTTGGAGCCGTTGAGTGTTATTGTGATAACTATGAAGACGTAAAAAAAAATTGTGTCCACATTTGATAGCAGTGATGCGTCTTCAATCAAAATTGCTCAGGAATTGTTTTCCTGCAGTTTATTGTGGGATTTGGCCTATATAAAATCAAATTTTGGAGGCATTGCAAAATCAATTTTGAGCCTGGAAGCAATAGGTTTAGAATTAAATGGAAGTTTGCAAATTGTCAAAAATGTAGAATTGGAAATAAGGCAAGCTAGGGGCACTGTAGCGGTTTCCATAAATGACAAACTTACCAAAGTGCTGAATGGAAATTGTGGATTTTCAACAATATGCAGAATTTCGGACATTTTAAGTGGTGGTAATGCTATTTTGGATGCAGATGACCCAACATTGGAGTGCAGTGACTTGATTCTATTTAAATATGCACCAATAACATCCTGCAATGTTGAAAGGAGCTTCTCACGATTCAAGACTATTTTGAGTCACAACTGGAGAAGTTTCCTCTTCGATAATTTAAGGATGCATGTGGTAATGTACTATAATGCTGCCATGAATGGAACAGGAAAATAGGTATGTAGTACTTCAAACTTGATTTCACTGTAATTAATACGGGCAATTATTATTTATATCCACAGCTTGATATGGTTTTTGTTCTTTACAGGAACAAGAAATGTGAATCGCATGGATAACGGAAAACACTATTACGTGATAAGATTGTTGAGAAACAGATATTGTTTTCTATTGTTAATTAATAAATATTCACTAAATATACATATTTAATTGGTCATATTTTATCTTTTTTTGGTCATAGTTATTTTTTAAGTCATATTATGCTGCATATTTCTAACCATTTTAGGTCATAAACATCCGAGCCCTAGTTATAAACTATAAATATAGAAAATCCCAATTCTGTAACACCTGTTAACATTTCCATAATACCCTTTATTTTTTAATTGTAGCTTAAAAATATGTAATATGTTTTAAAAAGAAAAATTTATATATGTCCAATTTGTGCAGCACCAGTTACTTCAGTAAAATAGATTTTTAGGAAGCTTTATAATAAATTTATTAGAATAAAATTATACATTATGTTGTATTATTTTTAATTCTACCCAATGATTTCTTATTTGAGCTTTTAACTAAATCTATTTTGGGTTATTTGACATTTTATGTGTCTGAATGTAACACCCATTAATAAGTAATGCCTGAGGCTTTCATTTGATATTTTAACATGAATAGATTTGTGAAAGAATATTTTAATGAAAGGGTGTTTTGGAACAGTGATACGTATGAATGGAATATTTTTTTTAGTTGGGTTTGTAACACTTAAGTATCACTTACATATAATTTTCCAAACTGGTTTTGACGCCATGTGGGCACCATTGTCGATGGTTTCCAACTTGCCATCGACAATAATGCCCCATCGAAACCGGTCTGGAAAATTATAGGTAAGTGATACTTAAGTGTTACAAACCCAACTCAAAAAATATTCTAGATTTGTGAAAGTTTACATTTTAAATTATTGGCCTCAGAACACAAAACTTGGTTTCCAAAAAAAAAAAAAGTCTATAAATGCTCAAAAAAAATTCTTATTTGCTGTTTTAATACATTTTTTATAAATTTTGAATTTGGGATCTCAATGGGATGTTCTGTTTTATGGATTTTTGTTTTCTGGTATACATTAGAAATTCTTATGCATTTCTCTATTATTAACCTTAATAACTATTTTTCTTTACACAGTGTAATGGTTACTATGCTACCTTCATATACCCAAGGTCACAGGTTCAAACTCAGCAGAGGACAATGGATTTTTTCGGGCATAAAAATGCTTAGCATCCTTTGGAAGGGAAGTAAAGACGTTAGTCCATGTTGTAGATTTATGGCACGTAAAAGAACATCAAGCATGATAAAAAGGTCTCTGAGCAAAATTAAGTGGTCTATCATGCCCAGTATAGAATAGGATGCTAAGAACCACAAAAGTTAAATAGCGTCCATAAATAAAACTTCATTTCAATACTTTTTTCATTATGTGTAAAAATTGTACAGTGGAACCTCATACATTTTTTCAAGGGAGACTACTAAAATATTCTATAAATGAGAAAACGTGTAACCGATTTTTTCTTCTGGTATGGACCTCATCCAGGATTTTCAATTTTTCACCTAGAGCTAAGGATTTTCTTGTTTTCTTCCTTGCTGGTTGATATTCACACATGTTTCTTCTCCTGCATGTAACTTGAGACTCCACATAAAGTATATAAGTGACTGTTAGAACCAAGGCTAATAGATTGTTGGAACAATATGATGACAATGAAACGATAAGCATCAATGAAAATTGCAAACCAGGTAATTGCAAGGCTATACACAGCAAGCATACCACCATACGTTTTTTTTTAATAACATATAAATGGGTACATTTTGTGTATGGGGATTTGAAAAAGTGACACATTACCGAGAAAACGTATAATCGAGCAAAATTTTAATGGAGAACGACTGCTCCCTAAAATTTTACCGTAAATGTGCGAAAAATGTAGAAGTGTATAAACATATAAGTGAGTTGACATGATATTTTGAGTGAAGGCTTTTTTTGCAAAATTGATTTAAAGGTTATATATACATGGGTTATACATGGTTCCACCACACATACGGACATGCGCGCGGCACGCGCACGCACACACACACTCACAAACGGTCTTAAGACTTTTACTGGCGATCCATACTTGAAAACATTAGGTTGTTCAGATGTGAAAGTTGACAGATTGCCGAAATTTTGACTTATTCTTGAAATCATTGGGGTTTTAGCTTCACAGATCCCTCGGCTACAATTTGTGGCTTAAGGCCCTCCACGTTGCGCTATGCTTTGCAGCTTAGGGCCCTAAATGTTTATTACAGACCAGTAACTACAATGCGGCTCTAATGACGAAATAACAAAAGTATCTTCGTATAGAGGTAATGCCAAGTGGAGGAACCATCGTATACTAATAATCACTTTTCCTCTACAATTATTCTACGATGGACTAATCGTTTGTGTAAACTTATTCCACTTAATATTACCATTTGTGTATACAGGTATAATACCAAAATACAGTGTTTGCTTCTACAATGCATCACTAATGGAGAATTTCAATTCACAGTTTAATCACCTCTAAATTGTCAATTTCTAGTGGACAGTGGCCTTTGACAGTTAATGGGTAAATCTGCGCAATGGTTCTAAATATTATCCCATCTGCACGCGGATTACCAACATCGGAATGCTGTAACCGATGGGTGCCAGCAGCTACCAACATTATCTTTTAACACTCTAAATTGCAGTTTTCAATAAAAATGTAATAAGACTACTTGCGGATACGCAGTGCTAAGTTCTCACGGTTCGATTAATGAAAATAAAGTCTAGAAACAGGATTACATAAAGTCAAGCTTGTTGAAATGGCAATATTTCATCGCTTGCTTTTGTTGTGAGTACATATTTTCAGCAAGTGAAGCAGGTCTAGGATTTTAAGTCTATTCTTCTGAATTCCAAACCTTTCAAGGCCTAGTCCCGACGAAGACCACGTTGCTCGGAACTAAACTCAGAATTTTTCATACGCCTTGAAACATGTGTTGCAGGTATACTTGTCTTTATTTACTGCTATAACATTAAAAGAATGAGATTACCAAGGAGATTCCCCCCGCTCCCACCCCCTTCTGAAGCGTAACGTCCTTTAAACTGGTTAGTCATATCGGACTATGAATGAAATTGGTTTAACGATGCTCAAATGATCTCGGGGTCCATGGAGCTTAAAGTTACTCGACAGGTTCAGGATAAGGGAAACCCCCGAAAAAACCTCATCCTCGTAACTCACCCTAAGCGAGATTCGAGCTCGCGAACTGTTGAATGTGAGGCAGACGCGCTTCCTTCACACTATCCAGGTGGGCGAGCTGTAAATTGTTCGCATTTTTGACAGATTTCAAGCCAAAGTACCAACTTTCGTTTTTATAGTGTTTTTACTTTTCTCTACACATACTATGTACATGGACTATAGAGAAGATATTGTATTCCACCTAAAAAGTCAATACCGAGATTTCACCGGAAATACATGTTTTGATACACCCTGAATAACAAAATTATAAAAGTGGTGTGTGTATGTGTGTGTGTGTGTGTGTGTGTGTGTGTGTGCAGCATAGTCGATTTTCTTAAAAATGGCTCTAACGATATTGACCAAAATATCATAGATACATTAAAGACATTTTATTACAAATAAAATATAGCTGTATCTTGAATTTTCTGACGATAGGCTCTGAAGACCTTATTCTGGATGAATTTTATTGGATTTTTCATAACCGATAATCCGTAAGAGACAAAAGCTTATCACACAAAAAATGTAGACCTCGTCAATACACATAATTTATCTCATGTACCTTTTTTACTTTCTCTTCTTACACTATGTATATAGTGTATAGAGAAGGTATTGTAATGCACCCAAAAATTCTATACCGAGATTTCACCGGAGATATATATTTTCAGACCCCCTGAATACATAAAAAAAAAACAACACATTTTTAGAAAAATGTCCGTGCGTGTTTGTCTGTGTGTGTGTGTGTGTGTGTGTGTGTGTGTGTGTGTGTGTGTGTGTGTGTGTGTGTGTGGGCAGCATAGCTCAAAAATAAAAAGACAGTTAAATACCAAATTTAGTATTTAAGTTTGGTATCTTCCAAGAATGCGACACGAAGATTTTCAACAAAATCTCCCACCCCAAATTACCCTTTACATGGAATAAATTTCGAAAATGTTGATTTACTAAAAATGGCTTTAACGATTTTGATTAAAATCTCTTATATTTAAGATATTTACATGCCAAATAAAATGTATATCTTGAATTTTCTGGGAATAGCATCTAAAGACCTTTTTTATTCTGGATGATTTTTATTGAATTTTGCATAACTGGTAAATCGTAAGAGACGGACAGAAACTTGCTGCACAAAAACTGTGGATCACGATAAAACACACATTTTATGTTATATACATGTTTTTCTTGAAGTTGGTCGTTTATGAGATATTCTTTGTTATTGGTTTCAGCTTTAAAAACATTATACTTTTTTATACAGGAATTTGTCAGCTCGTGTACATACAAACAAAGGAACTTCAGTCACATAGCAACCAGCTTTTGACTATCATTTTAACCTATGGCACTCAGTGGCGGCTGGCCTTTAGGGGCACAGGGGCACGTGCCCTCCCTACAACAATTTCAGACAGTAATTTCTGAGTTATATTATTAGGTAAAATGCTATAATCTATAACGCATTTTGTATAAATTTAAACCTACTGTGCACACTGGATAGTTGTAGTGAAGATGGCTGTCGTAAATTATAACCGGCCGCGTTTTTCGGACACAAGCGATTTTGTGGTCATCCTATGCGCACGTGCAGAAGAATTCAATGCTTTCAGATGCAGTTACTTTGTTAGTGCGGGATTCAAGGGGCCGAGAGGGGAAAGTTTTCTTAGGACACGAAGAGAAAATAAGAACCGACAATAAGTTAAAGTTTGGGTCAAATCCCTGACAAAAATATTTAACCAAAGATATTTCCACGTGAAAGAGTATATAATAAGAAACATTTCTTAAGTTTGAATGTCTTCTTATTTGAAAACAAAATTGATCTACAAACCTCCCGAACGAAACATACAAAAAGAAGCTTATGTGGTAAAAATGTACAATGTTGGTACTTGGTATTCTCTCCTCCCTGCCAAGCAGACGACAAGGTACGCTCAATGCGTACACGCAGTGTGTTGTTTACTAGGAAATAGATTCGCGATACATTTGAAGCTTTACTTGAAAACAGAAAAGGCCAAGCAACCAATAGTTATTGAAAAAATGGACCTTACTTGCGAGAGGTGATTAGTGGCTAGTTTTTTGAGAATGAGTGCTGAGTAAGAGTAAACTGATAAGTGTGAAACAGTGCCTTGAATGTATTTCACATGTTATGAAACATAATCCGAATGTGCTGGAGAATAATTTGGTGAAATTAACTGCAGAATGATATGCGGATTTATCAGTTGCTAGCGTTCAAAGAAACCGCAGTGTTAAAACTCGCCTTAAGAGGGAAAATCCTAAACACTGTTAGGCGATGGTTTGTAAAGTTTACAATTGCTTATAAAGAAAATGCTTAAGATATTAATATCACGATCGCGATCTACTTTACTTTAAGGGTAGTTTCCATAATTTTCTGAGAGAAAAGCAAGCTTCGTTGGTGAAAGGAAACATCGTGAACAGTAATTGGCATATTAAAGTTGTGTAAGATAGCATTGAAGACTGGAATCTTAAATTCAAGTGCATCAGCTGTTTTTCAGCAGGATCACCTCTGTGATAATGTTGTTGGTATATGATAAACAGTGAAGGTGACGGCTCGTGTTCAAATTTCTCGGAACATGTCGCGTTCAGTTTCTGACTTAAATCAAAGAGTTATGGAAGTATTTTTTCAAGCAAAGGATCGAAGGATGGACTTCATCTACAAACAGAAAGATTAATGCCAATACACAAATTAGCATTTCATTTCTACTGATATCTTTTAGTCTGTCGTCATCCGTGATCTAGGAGTAACATGCTAGCATCTGGTTCTCAAGGTCACGGGTTCAAACCCGGCTGATTATTTTTTCAGGCGTAAAAATCCCTTCCTTCTTAAGGGAAGTAAAGTCGTTGATACCGTGTCGTAGGTTTACGGCACGTAAAAAAACCTCAAGCCTGATAAAGAGGTCTCTGAGCACTATTAAGCTGTGTTTCGCGCCCAAAATAGAATGGAACGCTTAGAACCGTAGCAGTTAAAGAGCGTCCATAAATAACATTCAATTTAGTTTTAATCTTAGTCAATCTTAAAATTGAGCCTTACCAGATAATTTGGCAGCGAGCCGCCACTGATGGCACTCACATATTTCGCTTCTTTTTACAAGGAAGCAAGTAATAAAACTATTTCTGCTGATTTTTCTCAATTAGCATGAAGTAAATAGAAGCATAAGCTTTTTAACAATAATTTGTTGCAGAGATGCAGAGAAAGTCATGTGAATGCAACATCATATTTGTTTTTACTTTCTCTACATGTGTTATGTACATAGTGTATAGAGAAGGTATTGTAATGCACCCAAAAATTCGATACCGAGGTTTCACCGGAAATACAAGTTTTGGGACCCCCTGAAACAAAAAAAAAGCATTTTTAGAAAAACGTCTGTGTGTGTCTGTCTGTGTGTGAGTGTGTGTGTCTGCTGTCTGTGTGTATGTCTGTGAGCAGCATAGCTCAAAAACAAAAAGATCTTGATATTTATGGCTGCTATCTTCCAAGGATGCGACACGAAGATTTTCAAGAAAATTCCCCCAACCGCAACTACCCTTTACATGGAAAAAAATTCGAAAATTTATTTTATCAAAAATGGCTCTAACAATTTTGATTAAAATCTCTTATATTTAAGATATTTACATGCCAAATAAAATGTATATCTTGAATTTCCTGGGAATAGCCTCTAAATACCTCTTTATTCTGGATGATTTGTATTGAATTTTGTAAGTGGTAAACCGTAAGAGATACACAAAAATTTACTTGACAACAAATGTAGATCACGATAAAACACAAAATTTATGTCATATACATTTTTTTCGTGGAGTTGATCATTATACAGATATTCCTTGTTATTGGTTTCCGGTTTAAAAAAAACTTATACTTTTCTCATACAGGTATTTGTCAATCCTGACCATACAAACGAAGGAACTTCAGTCAATGACTGCCAGCCTTGAATAATAATTTAGCCTATGCTACTCCCTTATTTCCCTTTTACTTGCATGGAAGCAAGTAATAAGACTATTTCTGCTATTTTTTACCGGATTAACGTGAAGTAAAAAGAAGCACAAGCTTTTTAACAATAATTTGTTGCAGGGATGTAAAGAAAATCATATGAGTGGAACACATCAGATTTTTTTTTTTTTTTTTTTTTTTTTTTTTTTTTTATTTCTAGAACTGACAGTTTCTCAGATTTTGCTAGTAGTATTGGTTTCAGTTTTAAAATACACTTACTTTTAGCTTACAGGTATTTTCAACTCCTGGTCATACATACAAAAGAACTTCAATCACATAACAAGCGGTTTTCTGACTATCGTTTTACTATAGTGAATTCCCTTATTTCCCTTCTACATACAAAGAAGCAGTAATAAGACCAAATATTTGATTGACGAGGATAAAACAATCTTTTGTAAGGAAAGTTTGTTTATGGAACAGCTAGGGAGAGGCATATGAATGGAACGTCAGATTTTTTACTTTCTCTACACGTACTATGTATATAGTGTATAGAGAGGTTATTATAATGCACCCAAAAATTCGATAGCGAGATCTCATCGGAAATACATGTTTTGGGTCCCCCTGAATCCAAAAAAATACATTTTTGGAAAAAGGTCTGTATGTCTGTCTGTGTCTCTGTGGACTGCATAGCTCAAAAACAAAAAGACCGTTGAATACCAAACTTGGTATTTAAGTTTGGTATCTTCCAAGGATGCTGCACGAAGATTTTCAAGAAAATCCCCCAGTATTCTATAAAGGTTACATCTGGCTCTCATTTGCATAATAATCAGAGCAATTAATTTGCATAATTAAATAATTTGCACAATAAAATAATTTGCATATCAAAAAAATTACATATAAAAACTTGAATAATAATTAGAGTAATTTATTTGCATATCAGACAGCTATCAATCATGCATATTAATGAGTCCTCGGACCATGCCCCCGCGGGCCACGCCCCTCGCGGACCACGACCCCTCTCAAAAATCGCCAATTATTGAGGTACATGAAACTTTGAGGGGTCAATTCCAATTGAAATTTAATGATAATTCTAATTATGCAATTGTATTTTACATATCACTGCATAATAAAAACTGTATACATTAGCTGATTTGAATATTTACTATAATTAATGATGAATGAATTGGCATTTCCAGATATACCATCACAAGATGGCATCACACTTTACCTGTTTGGACATGAAAATGTTTAGAAATATTTAATACCAACACTTAGTAATACAAAAACCAAATTTCAGCGCTTTATTTAGCGAAATCCGCTTAAAAATCGCCAAAATCACAATGCTGAGAAATATAAGCAGAACATATCTTCAAATATATAACGCTTAAGTGAATTAATGCAACTTATAACTAATAAAGGAAGGTACAAGACTCAGGGAAAAAAGGAAAACATGAATTATTTATTTAATTTATTTATTTTTTATTTCATTGCAGAGCGGAGTATAAGCTCGGAAAATGGACTTGTTGTTGGGGGTATGCATTCAACCAATACTTTGAGAACGAAATGTCTATGATACATCAGTATGACAAAATTCAAATGAAATACAATAGCGTTACGATGAGCAAACACGGTACCAGCGGGAATCGAACCCTGATCATCAGAACACACATACACAGATACGCACACAGACACATACGTAAATTCATATATTCAATAAAAAATCACGAATTCAAATGCAATGCAATAGCGCCACGATGAACAAATATCACGCCCGCGGGAATCAAACCCTGATCATCAGAACATACATACAAAGATACGCACACAGACTCAAGCACGTACAGTCACACACACACAAACGCATACACTATTGCATATACACATGCGCACAGTCACATACATATACACAGTTACACGAACACACACACACATAGACAAAATCTCACACATACATACACATGCACACTTCCTCGCACGCACACACGAACATACACTCATATAGTTATACACACACAATTACACAGTTACACGCACACACAATCTCACTTGCACGCACACACACACACTAAGACACTGTCTAACAGATATATACACATGCACACTTGAACGCACGCACACACAAGCACAAACACTCATACACACATATACAGTTACACGCACACACACAGACATTATGTTGCTCACGATTATACTTGCATATGAGCAACCACGCACACATAAACAAGAACACGAATTTCAATAACACGAGATTAAAAAGATTATCACCGTAATATTAACAACACTACGAGATCGGCTTTCACAATTTCGTCAAATATCAATAATATATTATATCAACAATTTTCACTAATAATACAGCAAGAATGAATTAGCAAACTTCTCCTACTGCGAGCGTACAAAATATCTAAATAGGAAATCGGTCTACACCACATGTACTCCTGGCCAACGCTAACACCAGTCTGGCCTGAAATGCAAAGGGACACGTGTAATAACTCCCTTCAGGTAAGGCCATGGACGACCCAGCATTCCAGTGCAAGCCCAAAGGCATTGTCTCCCATTGTAGGAAGAAATATTACTGGCCGAAAACCGCCACTTTCACACCGTCCCACAAGACCGAGATAAAGGCGACAAATTCCAACTAAAAAAAACCTACTTTCCTAGGACATTACACATGATCATTCCACAGGAACCTAAAAGATTAAAATCATACCAATTTTTACTAAAACTCGAAATGTACCACTAATTTTCTATGCAGATACCAAATACATACTCTAATTCTACACTTAAGACATTTTCAGAAACATATTCTACATTTAAGACATTTCAGAAACATTTACCACTCCATAAGCTTACAGGTGCCTAAAAATTAAAAGTGTTCCAATCTTACTCAAACTCGAAATGTACCACTAATTTCCAATGCAGATACCAAATACATATCCATATTATACATTTAAGTCATTAGAAACATATGCTTACAGGGGCCTAAAAAATTAAAAGTCTACCAATCTTACTCAAACTCGAAAAGTACCACCAATTTCCAATGTAGATACTAACTACATACCCTAATTCTACACTTAAGACATTGTCAGAAACATTTACCACTCCATAAGCTTACAGGTGCCTAAAATTTTTAAATTGTACCAATCTTACTCAAAATCAAAATGTACCACTAACTTCCAATGCAGATACCAAATACATATCCATATTCTACATTTAAGACATTTTCAGAAACATATGCAACACCTAGACTTACAGGTGCCTAAAAAAATTAAAAGGGTACCAATCTTACTCAAACTCGAAATGTACCACTAATTTCCAATGCAGATACTAACTACATACTCACATTCTACACTTAAGACATTTTCAGAAACATTTACCATTCCATAAGCTTACAGGTGCCTAAAAATTTAAATTGTACCAATCTTACTCAAAATGTACCACTAATTTACATTGCACATACCAACTACACACTCTAATTCTACACTTAAGACATTTTCAGAAACATATACAACACCATAAACTTACAGATGCTTAAAAAATTAAAAGTGTACCAATCTTACTCAAATCGAAATGTAGCACTAATTTTCACTGTAGATACCAACTACATACTCATATTCTACACTTAGACAATTTCAGAAACATATACAACGCCATAAACTTACAGGTACCTAAAAATTAAAATCTTACCTATCTTACTCAAACTCGAAATGTGCGGCTAATTTCCAATGCAGATACCAACTGCATACTCATATTCTACACATAAGACATTTTCAGAAACATTTACCACACCATATACTTACACATGCCTAAAAAATCATACCAAGTTTTTGTCTAAAACTCGAATTGTACCACTAATTTCCAATGTATATACTAACTACATACTCATATTCTACAGTTAGGACATTTTCAGAAACATTTACCACTTCATAAACTTACAGATGCCTAAAAAATTAAGTATACCAATCTTACTCAAACTCGAAATGTACCACTAATTTCCATTTTAGATACCAACTACATACTCATATTCAATACTTAAGACATTTCAGAAACATATACAACTCCATAAGCTTACACATGCCTAAAATTAAAATAATACAATTTTTGGTGAAATGTCAAATTGCATTGCTAGATTTCAGTGTAAATCCCAACTTCATAATGATATGGATTTATGATATTCAAGACATACACAACCAAACAAGAGCAAAAAAAGGATAGGTATCGATCTCAGCCTGGCCTAATCTTATCTGGTGTAACCTAACCTAATGCTATCCTAAGCTAGTTTAATAATATTACATCTATATGATCTTAACCCACCCTAACATGAACATATTAGTTGGAGATGTGACAATGACCTCAGGCACTCTACTCTTTTATGATGTTACACCACAGAATTCATACTGCTATTTACATATTATCCAAAGAAAAAAATAGCGGAGGGATAGCGGATTGCCAGAAAATTTCTTAACTTCTTAACTTCATCAGTATTATATTCAAGCCATATAAAGAGAACTTTGAACCTATTCCAACCTAGCCTAACCCAAAACTAATGATCTTAACCTAATCTTTGCCTCACTCCCTAGGAAAATACTTAACATCAAATCTTTTCGTTAATTACCTACACTGTGTAATTAATCACATTAATAAAACACATCAAGAATCTTTAACCTAACCTAATACAACCTAAGTAACCTATACCAACCTAGTCTAACCCAAAACTTATAATGCTAACCTAATCTTTGCCTCACTTCATAGGGGAATACTTAGCATCAAAACTATTCGTTAATTAATTACACTGTGTAATTAATCACATTAATAAAATACATCAAGAATCTTTAACCTAACCTAATACAACCTAACTAACCTATACCAACATAACCTAATCTTTGTCTCACTTCCTAGGAGAATACTTAACATCAAAACTTTTCGTTAATTAACTGCACTATGTAATTTATCACATTCATTAACTATGTCACGTAATAAACCAGAATAATTAACTACGCCACGTAATAAACAACACAATAATTAACTACACCGCGTAATTAATTACATCAATTATCTACGTAGTGCAATTAATTTCATCAATTAATTATACGAGCGATTAGCTGTAACCATCCTAATATATTATTTTCACTACAATGAGGGGAAATGTTACGGTTGAATATGAGAAACACAATTACATTGGAAAAATTATTTATTATAAATCATCTTGGTACATATGACATTTTCACTCCATAACACCTGAATTTTTCAACTCCTGTATAATCAGTGAGCTTTCTTTTGAGTGATTTCTTTTGTAAGCTGCTTGTGAGCACATTGACAAGCGTAGATGATTTACTAGAGAATTTGTATCTTCACAAGGAAATGATCTGAATGCATCTCTCTCAATGCTGACGCTGTCCTAGCAATTTAATTCACAATGTCCCCCATTCTCTTTATGATTATTGTATTCAGATGAGGCGCTGCCATCACTACCATTGTAGAGTCTCTTACTTCTTCTTGAATCCACAATAGCACTACAAGTAGATAATCCAGGATCACTAGTTGAATCAATTCCATCATCTGATGTTGTCATTGTATTAGGAAGGTAGATCCTACCATGATCTAATCTCTCATTATCACAAATTCCGCGATGTGATTTCAGTCGAGAAATTGATGTATTACTTAATCTTTTTCTGCACACTCCACACACAGCATATCTCTTCTCTCCCTTCATAGTACTATAGAAATTAAGTTTATCATGGGCTCCATGCAAGTGCCTCCCAGGATGTCTTTGCATATTTAGAGCACTCTAATACCAACATGAACAAACGATGACCAACTGATATCTGAAGCAGAATATTAGAAAAATCTATATTTATAGGTAATGTTCTATGTTCTAATTATCAGAAGCACAAGTTAAAAAAAATCTGATGTCTTCCCATTCACATGACTTTCTTTATATATCTGCAACAAATTGTTGTTAGAAGGCTTATGCTTCTACTTACTTCATGCTAATCGAGAAAAAAATAGCAGAAATAGTCTTATTATTTGCTCCCTTGTAAGTAAAAGCATAATAAGAGAGTACCATAGGTTAAAGTGATGGTCAAAAGTTGGTTGCTTGTTCATTTGTTTGCGCGGACAGGAGTTGACAAATTCCTGTATGAGAAAAATTAATTTTTAAAGCTGAAACCAAAAATAAGGAATATCTAAAAAACTATCAACTCCATGAAAAAATGTATATAACATAAATGTGTGTTTTAACGTGCTCTACATTTTTTGTGTTGTAAGGTTTTATCTATCTCTTACGGTTTAGCAGTTATGCAACATTCCGTAAATTTCATTCAGAATAAAGTAAGCTTCAGAGGCTATTCCCAGAAAATTGAAGATATTTTAGTTGTCAAGTAAATACCTTTAATATACGATATTTTAATCCAAATCGTTAAAGCCTTTTTTGAGAAAGTCAAAATTTTCGAAAAAAAATCCACATAAAGGGTAGTTTGGGGTGGGGGGATTTTCTCAAAATCTTCGTGTCGCATCCCTAGAAGATACTAAACTTAAATACCAAGTTTGGTATTTTACCGACTTTTCATTTTTGATTTATGGTTTTCACAGACACACGGACACACACGTACCATTTTCTGAAAATGCTTTTTTTTTTAATACAGGGGATCCTAAAATCTCGGTATCGACTTTTAGGGTGGAGTGCCATACCTTCTCTGTACACTATGTACATAGTACGAATAGAAAAAGTAATACAAATATTGAAAACCATATTTGCCCAGTGCAAAAAAGAGAGAAATGGGTTTTTAAAAAATCACATAATTGTTTAGGTGGCGTTAAAACACATGAGTGTGTGTATACACATAGATAAAAATAGTACGCAAAGGTATTACACTGAACTATAAGTGGCATTGTAGTCAACAGAATATAATTGAAAAACATTACACAAAGAACACTGTATATGCTATAAGAAAACCATGGTGCAAAAAACATTTATATAGACAGAAAATAACACGATGAACTGCAGCGTGCACATTCATAGAGAGAAACATTATTTGTGTATATGGTTGTTTGGTGAAGGTTTATTACTCGTTATACACGCACGCAGCGCTAAACACATTAAGCATCGTGGATTGTAAATGTTACTTTCACTGTTGGTGTACAACCATACGGTGTAATGTTTTGTAATACACTTTGCACAATGTTGCATAGAGTGCTTCAAATGTCCGCACTTTGCACAATAAAACTGGCATTTTGTTACAACAGTGTTTTTTTATGGTCAGTTATGTCATAGTACTCGAGGCTTACACTTGCAAATAAACGTATGTAAATGAGCATGCGGTATACTAAAATGATGTATCAAACACATGCGGTACGCCTGACAAAATAAACATACAGGCCGGTAGACCGAATTGGGGACACTTACCATTTCTAGAACTTCTGAATCGCAGCCGATCCTAATAAAATGATTTATCAGGTCATCATTGGTATCAAACGGCAGTAGATTAATAACATATCCTTTTGGCTCCCTTTCTTCGTAAATTTTACGAAACTTACAACAAGCCATTTAAGGAATGAAAAAGTAAGTACAATTACAAAAGAAAAAAGAGATTACGTTTTCCAACAACGACACCTGTAATCAAGTATTTAAAAAAAATTATAATGATTTTGCACACACAATAAATAGAAAAAAAGAAAGCACTGTTAATGTTTTTGCACACACAAATAATACAAAAAATACTTTTTGTCTTTCAGAATGAAAATTAAGCACACATACAAACCTACACACATTGTATGACGGAGTTTAATATCAGCAATTATATAAGCTAGAACAACAAAAAAAGTTATCGTTGATGGTGAAACCAATCCTAAGAGAGCAGGCGTCTCTTTTTTAAGTGTGTATAGCTCACTGCGGGTTTTGTTGACGACACCAGAGGCGGTATGTCATGGAACTTACCGACCGCTTCAGGGCAAGGCGCCTTTTTTGCACTGGTGTCACAGGTATCAGCGGTGGTGTGGCCAGATCAATTATGTGATCTTTTTGGTCCTGAGGCTGAACAACTTAACCGTCGTCCTCGTTGCCTCTGCACATAGCGTGGAGGCACCAGCCGGTGCTGTGTCGGGTTTCGAGCTCGTGGCCAGACGGGCTGTTGAAATGCGGCAGTAGGGTCCGTCTAACCCCCTTGCTTGGAAATTTGGCAGATAGGAAAGGAAGTATGGGCGATAACGTTCAAATCGACACTGACGTGCAGAGACGATGCTGATGCCTGCTGAATTTGTCTGAATGGATCCTGAGGCGGTTCAGCGCGGTAGATGTCGTCTGCCTCTGTGTACACAGGTTTAGTAATCGTCGTGGTGATGAACTGTTGCTCTTCTCTTACGACTTGCCTGTAGAGGCATCTAGATATTGGTGGGAAATAAAGGGGGGAAAAAAACTTCACTCGACAAGAGCACCGTAGAGACGCTTTGCTGTTGCATGACGTCCAACTTAGCAAACAAGACTGGAAGTATAGGCAGGGAGCCAAAGACCCGATATTTAAAGGAATGGTAATTGGCATTGGGATGTGCGTCACACAATATGGCTGACGTGATAAAAAGCGTTAAATCGCGTGTGAGCTTTAAAAATGGCTGTGGGAACGGAAGTCTAAATAGCGAGAAAATGTTTAAATGTGGTTTTGTGGTGAGTGGTAGGAAAATTGGGTGCTTAACGAAAGCGGATGTTGCGGTGGTTCGATGGTGTGACCGGAAGTACCCCGGAAAAAACAACCGATTAAAATTCTGGAAATTGTGGCGAGATCAGCTGCCGGGAGGTTTAATGAGCTCTTTAACTGAACGCGCAGGCGAAAGTTGCGGTGGCGATAAGAGCCCTTTAAAAGCACAGGTGATAAGCAGCTCACTAAGGTGTCTAATTTGTTGTTAAACTGTGAGTATTGTGAAAAGTATACAGGTTTATAGGCTTTTATGGTATTACTGTGTCATTTTACGCTTAATATAGCTATTTCTAGTTACAGTAATATGGTTGATTCAGTACACGTGTTATAGAACATTATTATTGCAAAGTATATAAAAATTCGTGATACTTTTGATTCTCATGCGCGCCTCGTGCTGTACGGCTACCTGCAGGGATTCAAAGAATGGGTGTGCTTCTTCGACACCGACTCCGTCGCGCTACCGGGAGAATGGACCACCTCCGCGGGTGCAAGGTGAAGGGCAACACGCTTAACGCTGGTAATCTACAGCACGTGAACGACGATGTGATGCACACATGATCGAAGTAGGACGGTGACGCTGACGGGCACTCAGATCTCTAGGAAACCGTCATGGACGGTGGTCACTGAGCCCAGCACCAAGAGCTTCAGAATGGTGGTCAATAAGCGCGTTCTCGCCGACACTTTGACTCGTATCCCTACGGGTAAATGAGTAGTCATAAATGAGACACCAAGCGTCAGCGTAGATAATTTCGAAACAAGGACCTCTGTACGACGCGTTGCCCACGTCTCGTCACCTTAAGCGATTCGAATTTCCCAGCACCATGCTGGTGGCGGGGCCCTCGCGCTGCGGAAAGTCTATCTTTGTGAAAAACCTGATTCGCCACGCCGACGACATGTCCAAAGAGCGAGCTAAAAATTGCTATGGTGCCACCCGCCCGAGTATTTGCCTAGACTCGAAGCCTTCGCGAGACTCAAGCGAGGATCCCCAAACTTGCTTCGGTGGGCGAGAACTATCTTGTCATTCTGGACGATGTGATGCTGGAAGGGGGCGGGAAGGACGTGTCTAAAATTTTCACCAGAGACTCCTACCACAAACGCTTCGGTATTATGTATATTTGCAAAACGTGTTTCCTCAAGGTCAGACATCTGTCTCAAAGGAAACTACATCGTGGTCTTCAAAAATAACCGCAACAAGATGCAGATCGAATCTAGGAACTCTTAAGTTTTTCTTGGAGACTTTCGAAAAGGCCACTGAACATCCCCACAGCAGCGTAGTAGCCGAGTGGTCAGACCACTCGCCTCTCACCTAGACGGCCCGGGCTCGATCCCAAGCGACCGCACGTGAGCTTTGTGGTGGTCAAGGCGGCGCATGGGCGACTTTTTCTCCGAGTTCTCCGGTTTCCCCCGCCATCACTTTCTACCGGGGCTCCATCTTCATGTACCATCAGTGTCATTGCCTGCGGTGCCAGAGCAGTAAAAACCGCGTTAAACACTACAAAAAAAAGAACACCCGCACGGGTATCTGGTGTTGGACTGCACTCAATATACGCCTAACCGATTCAAGTATCGAACTGGCGTGCTGCCAGACGAGAGCCTCTCTTATTTCGTACCCAACTGAGACCTTTGATTTTTTGTGCTTGGCCCAGAGGTCTCGGGTTTGACTTCAGTTTTTTTCGCATTGTCTGCAACTGAGATCGTTGATTTTAAATAACGCGCCATTTTCGACGCGGTCGTCACTGTCGTGCAAACATGGCTAGAGCTATGTTAAGTCTTGCAAAAATGAGCAGTGCTCCCATAGCGAAGTAAAATGCGAATTTGCGTCTCTGGCCAAGGCACAGGCTCTTCAGCACAAAAAGTTGTTAAAAATGCCGATGGAGGTCTCATAAAGGCTATTTGCAATTGTATGCTCAATGTGTTCAGAGGTTTGTGCAACTGCCGTAAACGGGGTTGGGTCGGTTAAAGAGGCATAAAGCGTCTTGGAGGAAGTTAGTGGACAAACGAGTACCGCTGAAGAAAAAGAAGAAAATCTCGGTTCAAAAAGAGGACTTTCTGCCAGACCTTCTGCTTCCCGAATTAGCGACGCTCGTGTCGAAACTTGCAGGATGAAGTGAGACAGATCGTCGTCGCGCTGCCGGAAAACCCCTAAACAAGCTTCACGTCATCGACAAAAATATTTCGAGACTTGCCAAAGAAATCGAGAAAGTGCAGCGTGCCAAACTCTCTATTGACGAAAAGTGGCGTCTCGTTAAGCATAAATTGGGCCACTATCTCGATCTCGTGACACAAGACGACCCTACCTTAACGACCACGGCGACGTCGATATCGAAGACCTCCTGCCGATAAAAGAGGAGATGGAACCCAGAACCATAAAGATCAACCCGCTCTCGCCTCGCAAAAACAAGAGGGTCAACCCTCTGTCGCCCTTAAAGAAAAAATCAAAGATGTCTCCCGCGAAATACCAGCTGCGCAGACGGCTGTGGCAACCTCTCTACAAGTAAAGCATGAAGGAATGGAACGCGGTAAGGCGCTAGTATGCAAAGCCGAAACACTACACTGGTTTGGACACGGCGAAGGCCCTTCGCAAGGCCACGAGTGCGTCGAAGGCGAACATCGAGTCCTTCCTTCAGACCCAGGACAGGTATACCTTGCACAAACCGGTGAGAAAGCGGTTTACTATCAGAGATTACCACGTGACCTATATGGACGATCTTTGGGAAGCCGATCTGAACGTCATGAACAGCGTGAAATTAAAATGGCCTGTTATTTATAGACGCTCTTTAACTGATTTGGTTCTCAGCGTCCCATTATATATTGGGCGTGAAAGATCGCTTAATTTTGCACAGAGGCCTCTGTTATCAGGCTTGAGGTTCTTTTACATGTCGTAAATCTACGACACGGGACCCACAGTTTTCTTCCCATGCTAAGGATTTTTACGCCCAAAAAATCCATCGTCCTCCGCCAGGTTTGAACCCGCGACCTTGGGTATATGAAGTTAGCATGGTAACCATTACACCACGGAGGGCGATATGAACAGCGTGAGGGAACATAACCAACCGTACATGTACATTCTGACCATCATTGCCGTCTTTTCAAAATACGCCTGGGTCGGCGCGCTAAAATCGCAGCAGGGGTCCGAAATTGCGCGCGCGATTCGCTCTATATATCCTCAGCGCGTTCCTATGGTCCTGCAAACGGACAGGGGAAACGGAGTTTACGAACAAAGCTTTTCGCGACTTACTGAAGAAACATAACCTGAAGCGTTACTCGACCAAAAATAACGTGAAAGCCAGCGTCATGGAGCGCTTTAACCGCGCCTTGAAAACCAAGATGTGATAATATTTCACGCTCAAAAAACACTTACAGATAGGTGGAGGCACTTCCGGCCCTGCTCGAGCCGTACAATAGCTCGCATCACAGTTCCATAAAAATGGCGCCAAAGGACATTTACAGGTGTACACAATCTCTACTGAAATATACACCTCCCTCGCGCGAGAAAGCCTAGATATTCCGTGGGCGATCACGTGCGCATCTCCAAAGAAAAAATGAAATTGGACTAGGGGTACGAGCAGAACTGGACCGACGAAATTTTTCAGATTGCCGAGGTGGTGCGCGGCCAACCCGTGGTATATAAATTGAAGTATCAGTCCGGAGAAGCCATAGACGATAATTTTACATCCAGAACTACAGAAGGTCGCGCTTCCCGAGACTTTCAAAGTCTAACGCATCTTACAAACCAGAGGTCGCGGGCGCAACAAGCAAGTCCTGGTAAAGCGGAAGGGGTATCCGACTAAGTTTAACTCGTGGGTCTTGGCTTCGACGATCGATTCGACATAATTAAGACGAAACCCTTTTCCCTCACCCGTGTTAGCAATACTTCGATGAATTCACTTCCAAATTTTCAAAGGCATTACCCAAAAGAATCATACTGCAGGGCGAAGGGAACTGGCTCTGCAAAAGGTCACGTATCCGGTAAAATGTTATAACCTCTTCCCAGACTATGTCCACCTGGTGGGTACCAAGTACACCGTAATGCGTCTCCCCTTGCACTCCAAATTCAGCCTAGAAATGCGGCGAGGCATCGTGCACAATCGCAAGGATCTGGAGAATCTCGTCAATATAGTCATACTTGAGCACTTGCCCGTCCAAAACTTCTTACATTACGATGAGCGCAAAAATATGGCGAGCGTGAATTCGCCGTCACGCACCCCGATCAGTTATCCGACGCTCCATTCGAGGTGTTTGTAGAAAATGTCGTGCGCACGGCCAAGTGATCGGCACAGTCGACATTTTGATCGATGTACCCCGCCAGAAACCTAAGCCGAAACAGAAACCTAAACCCACAGTTTTGGGAGAGCAGCAAAAACCCGGCGCGTCTCGCCCCTTAAAACCTTCCTCGACAAACATGAATCCGACATCTTCGGTGGTGTCGCAGCCAGACAAGGCCGAGTCAACAGGGGAGGAGAGTGCAAATTCGAACCCAGGATATGATGTTCCAAATCCACCGCTGCTCTGCATCTACAGTTTACTGTTAACACCTGCTACGACGGAAATGCTGGGCTTCGAAACCTACACTAACATCGTATTCGAGGAAGGTCCTAAACATCCTGTAGATCCATATACGGGGTTCCCTTACGAAATGTATATCTTTTGCAATCTAGTGGCCCCGCAAATGGTGGGCGACACCTTTTCGCGCAGGTCATAGAGAGCGTGGCCGTAGAATACGAAAGAAGCAAAACGCTGACATGAGCGACGAAAATACTTTTTTTTCCCACAAAATTGGGTACCTTTAATTCAGCAAGACTTTAAGACGGTCGACATGGATTTTAGGAACGGTTATGGTGGTCTCTATCATTCTCTACACGGGCAGACGCTACCAAAGAGGTAGTGGACTGTTTTCGGCCTTTGCAGGATTCTTTCGAACGGTGCTGTCGATTTTAAAGTGCGGAGTTAAAGCGGTAGGAAAGGAGGCGCTAAAAATGGAAGCTCGCGTGCTCTCCAATGTCGTCACCGCGGGAACCGCACCGAAGGAAGCGTTTAAATACAGAATAAAGTAGGCCGGGTCCAACTTGAGGCGAAAAGTCAACGAAAAGTTCGATGCCATGCTTGGATCATGCATAAGACGCCTCAAGAAAATAAAAAGCACGCAACCCAAAAAGAGCATACAGTCAAAGCTTAAACGCGCTAGGCGCAAGGTGCAAGACGTTTTTCCGTAATGGCAGACGCAGCCGTACACATGAGTTCCGAACTGGCCCTCAAGAGGTTTCGGTTCAGATGAACATCGAGGAATCACGGCTCTTATACCTAAACCCTCAAAACACTCTAATGAAATGTGACCCCGTCACCTTTCATTATTCGGGAAATGCGGACGATTACCTGAACTTGACTTACGTCGTACTCGAACTCATGGTCCGCGTTGTCGATGACAACGGCCAGGTTCTAAAGGAAGACATGAACGCCACTTTGATCAGGAAGGCCTTAAATTCCCGGTTTCAACTGGTAGAGGGTTCTCTCAATTACGTCATCGTCTCCACGCCTCAGGCTGGCTACCCCTATAGAATCTACCTCGAAACTCTTCTCAATTATTGCGATGATGCCCTGAGCACCAAACTAGAATCCTCTCTCTGAAGAAAGGACACGGCCGGCAACAAGAACATTTTTATATGCGGTTTTCCAGTGGCGTCACGAGTTTGTTGTTCACCTCATCGGTCTCCTGTCCACTGTTCTGTTTAAGTAGGAAAAGCTGCTTTTAAACATCGTCAGCATGACCGTCAAGCTCACTCCCGCCTCTCCCCTGTTTTATCTGTTTTGCGATAAGGACGCGTCGATATCGTGTCCGCCACCCTGCGCTTATAATCGTACGCCCCTCGCAACCATCAAGCTTGCGCACCAGGCCGTGCTCACAAAGAGCAATGTCAAGTACCATCTCAAGGATATCAGCTTTCAGGTCCTCTGCATCCCCAAAGAGTCGAGAATGATGACGTTTAGGGACGTCTTCATCGGGCAAATTCCTAGAAGGGTGGTCGTGGCCATGGTCACCGACAAGGCTTATTCCGGTCATTTTAACCCAATCCGTAAAATTTGCGGAATTTTAAAGTGAACTTATTTCAGCTTTATATGAATGGACAACCCGTTCCCTCTCAGCCTCTTCAACCCGACTTTGCAAAGAGGCACTATTCGCACTTTTTTCAAACCCTGGGTATATATTTCAAGGACGAGGGTCACTCCATCTCTAGAGAGAGCTACCCGCAGAGTAGACCGTCATGGCTTTCCATCTCACTGCAGAGATGAGCGCCAACGCGTCTCACTTCTCAGGCCAGCGCCACAGCACCATAAGCATCGGTTTTGCCGATAAATTTAAAGAACCCGTTATTCTTCTGGCGCTGGCAAAAATACATCCTACGGTGGCAATCGACGTCAACAGATCCACCTTCAAAATCCAACGGTTACTATCTGAATGCCTCTCAACCTTCCCTCACTTTTTAGGCGTCTACCCCTGCGATAGCCTACCCGCACTTCACGGCATTCAAACGCTTCCCTTTGTGGACAGCAACTCGCAGGGCGAATATTTCGACAGTTACGACATAGGACCAATTTCGCCACATTTTCTTTGATTCTTAAATTCAATCTGCGGATCGCGTTGGCCGCCCAACTCCAGAACGTTGCAAAGTCTTGACAGCACTACTTGTGATTACGTCATCGGCTACCTCAACCACCGCTGCTCCAGTCTGCCTAAGCACAGGTTCTTTTCCAAATTTCACAACATCAATTACTCTCATAACGATGACGTCATTCGCAAAACTTACAAAGACGTACGCCGTGCAAAGTGCTACAATGCTCAGTCAACCGTTACAGGTAAGCACACGCACGTCACATATTGTCACCATCTGTCTCATGTTGCGGTAGCTCACTTTTCATTCTCTCATGTGCTTTCAGAACACGCTCCGGCTGATATAAAGACACCCGCCGCACCAACGCTCGTCTTTATTTCCATTCAGCCATTCAGGTCATTGACGCTACCACGCCACGCAGGTTTGTGCACACCTCTTTTTTTCACTCCCCCCCCCTTTTGGCTCTGCACGCCACTTAGATTTTGTTGTATTTTTTTTTTTCTTCTATTTTTTCAGTGCCACGGAGTTTGAAACTCCGATAGGAACAAAGATCATCCGAGAAAAAAGAAAGCTTCGCCTCAACGATGACACGCCACCGCGCCACACAGGTTTGTGCATACCTCTTTTTTTCACTCCCCCTCTTTTTTGGCTCCGCACACCACTTAGATTTCGTTTTTTTTTTTCTTCTATTTTTCAGTGCCACTGAGTTAGAAACTCCGATAGGAACAAAGATCATCCGAGCAAAAAGAAAACTTCGCTTCAACGATGACGATCTCGTCCAAAAGCCCTGTAACCCCACTACCCAACTTAGCAACTTTGTGGGACCTCTATCGGACATCTACTCTCTCAAAAGCAAACACACCAAATTTGTGTGTGTCGGCTTTTCTCCCCTGTCACCGCACAAGCTGGTGGTAGCCTTAGTCAAATGCGGTAGTCCTGGGCTCCACAGAGCGGCATAAACACGTTGAAGATATACCCATCATTCACCGACTTTGCAGCATACGCAGAGCCGTCTACAGGAATATCCATTCAGCAAAACCGTCACCGCCCTGTTTAAGAATGTGTTCGAAAAGCTAAAAATTGTCCGCAGAGATCTGCACGGCACCTTGGTCACGCTTACCGCGAAGAATGGAACTCGCTGCACAACGTGCAGCGCATCGTTACTGACATTATGTATCACAAGAAGAAAAAATGGACGTGCAAAATCAAATCATGTCATAATACAAATACGTGCTTCACAAGCACGCCTCCGGCATCCCCTTCGAAAACATGGATTTCATCCAATTTACCAAATACATCCAGTGTGCCAAATTGAGAACGATTCTAGAAACCGACCATTTTCTCAAAGCTCATTTATTTCTATCCGCATCACAAAGCACGCTTTAATGTACCTGTTCAAACACTTCCATACCCTTTTCTTGTCCTCCTCCCGTGCAATCCCCTCCCGCCCAATGGTGCCGCAAAATGTTCAGCATGGGATAGAGAAATTATGCCTCCGTGTACTGCGAAACATCTAAGGTGTTTAAAAACTACGAGGTGGAAGTGGTCCGAAAAACAATGCCCCTTATGCACTGCGCTTCATCGATGATGCATTCGACGGGAAACCCATTTTCGTCAAAGTTCACAGCTCATAAAATAAAATTCATTTGGTCCTCTCCAACACCAATTTCACCGACATCAATTTCAAATCAGACGTGTTCGAGCACGCAGACCAATAGGACCAAAAGGTAGTAATGGATTGACGAAGATGGCATATGCTTAACGCCATATCTGGGCAAAGTCGGCTTTACATCACACACGATCATATACACGAACTTGGGTATTCAGTGACAATCAAAACAGTCTTCTTGCCAAACAGCAGGAGGTCGGATCCAACGGTATAACGTATTTGAAAAGCAACGTTTGGTAATGCGGTTTTTCCCATTTCCTGTAAAAAAAAACGCATTAAACGCGCCAACGATTTCCTGTTCTTAACGATCTTTAAGCCCACAATTTCCTTCGGATGTGATATCTCAACGTCCAATTAGCATTTCCCGGAAATACAGTTTCTCAAATCCCTATAAATTCCCCTTCAATTCTTCCACCTTACATAGTGTGGATCTATCGTTCGGGAATGCCAGTCGCAGCGGGCCTCCACTGTAAACATTGCTACTGTCAAATTGCCAGTCCTAGCAACACAAACTTGTGATCCAGGTGTGAAGCGGTGTTCTTCCAACAACTCGCCAAACTTCGAGACCAAATCAAGTATTTTAACGACAAATACGTCAACAGACGTACTTCTTGACCTGATGCTGATTCGCCGTGATCGTCAAGTACCTGGACAACAACAGACGCCTCGAAAGCCTTCTTCCTCAGGAAGTACAAGATGTTCAGGAAAACTGTAGCGCCATCTTCACCCGCTACCCACCTGAAGACGTGGACGTTGTGTGGCAATACCCTCCTGTTCATATCCAACACATTTGCGCTCCATACCAACGGTGCAAACACAACTATAACCTTCCGTCACAATGAACACAGTTCAACGGACCACCAGCGTTTATTAGAACCTGTCACTTGTGCAACAAGTGATAAATGAGAGAAGACTGTCTGGAAGAGCTGTGCACCAACACAGATATTCTCAGTGTTTCGCAACTCCGGGCAAAATGTACCATACTCTGTTATAGCCGTCAGATCTCTCGGCACAAAATACGGGCCCAGAACGGTCGTCAAAATCGACGAAGAAACCGAAGTCTTCCTACAAGAAAGATTTGGTAAGACTTCGCCAGAACTCATTCAACTCTATAAAACCAGAACTCTATAAAACCAAGTTTACCATTACCTACCAAGGCGAAGAGAAGCTCTAAAACGGGTTCAGAAAATATCTAGTCAGCTGAACGGCTGCGAAATCCATCCTGTAGGAAATAACCTACTCCTAAAACTCCGATTTCTACCCCAACTTGCCGCTAATGGAGCATATTCTCAAGTTCACGTGCTCAGTACCGAAATCCCTTCTTTGGCAACCAAAAACAAAAACAAACAAAAAAATACCCCAACCTCGACATCAATACATCAGATGGTTGCTTCTCCAACGAGTTCGTGGTGATCATACCCACCCTAGAAGCACACAACAATTTCCTTCATCTTCTTCTCACCTGCATCATCAAACCTACACAAGATCACAGCATATTTCGTATCGACAGCGTCAGCAGCGATGCCAAAGATAGCGACAACGACCATCTCTCCATCACCACAAACTTTAACATTATCTTCTGTGAGCAAAGTGAAGAAACTGAAAATACTATTCAGTGAACTGCATTTTAAGCGTAATCTTGTTTCAATCTCCGAATAAATCGGAATACTGTGCCTAATAAGTTTTAAGTTAAATATCTATAATCAATACCATACTCTATTCAAAGTGTAATAATGATAAACGTAGTATTATTAAAAAATTCTGAACAATCTCTTTTGTGAGGAAAGTGAGCTGTAGTCTAAGCGTAATAGTGTTAAAATCCCCGAATAAATCTGAATACTGTGTTTTTGTGTTTAATATGTTTTAAGTTGTGCTGAATAAAATATCTATAATCAATAATGTATATAATAGTGTATTCAATGTAGCGTTAAACTATTATTATTAAAAACTCAAATAAAATCGGACTTGTTTCAATGTCCTTATCACCAATAAGATAACCAATACTGTATATCATACTGTATACACAAAAAAAAAAAATATATATATATATATATCCGAATTAGCCATTGATGTGTTCCGCTACTAACGCACATTTTCAAATGTACCACCATCGCTGTTAATCCGCCTTTATCCGCGGATCATGACAGACACTATCGCCCCTAGTGGCAGGATTAACGTTAATTCACTTGGCTAATCCGGGATATACACTACTCTCAATTTAATGGCAAAAAATACACTGAAGTAACGCGGAAAATATATCTTGTTTTCCTTTGCAAAAGCTGTGCAATTGTTATCAAAAAACAAACACTTGGAATTGTTGTAACAATGAATTTTATGATAAGGAGATAAAAATGTGAGATGGATTATTGCAGGATATGTTGAGTTTTGTGAAAATTTAAGAAATAATGATGTTGAGTATCATGAAAATGCTCTATAGTGAGGCATTCATTTTAATGGGAAATATTGAGTGTTGTGATGTTATGAAAAGTGCATTCTTTTCCTTCCGTTACAATTGACCAGAATCCGTTCTAGCTTGCATTTCGAAAAAAATGGAGTTTGCTGAGTTTTGTTAGATGGTCCTCAATTCGTCCTGGAAAGAAGAAAACGGATCTGGCAGTCACTGATATACGATGACTACTCTATAAAGGTGTTCTCAATATTAATCATTCCGATTAATCGCAGATTCTTCCTCAAAGAAGACAGAAGGAAAACACAGCAATGCGCAGCTGATGTACAATAAATCAGTGAAGATTAAAAAGTTTAAATAGATAGTTTGCAGGGTTTGAAAAGTTTATCCACGAATATTGTGAGGAAAAAGTTCCAAACCAGCTTCCGAATCGATCACACGACTGCGTTTATTCTCCATTGAAAGTAAATTTGGCATCCATAATGCCGAGACCTTTGTTAGGCTAATTTTTATGCAAAATTGAGAATACTGTGTCATGTGATATGCCTGTGGTCTCTACTCTTTCGCGGACTTTGATTCGTCAATCTCTCAAAACCATATCCTGCATTTTGTCAATAATTTCGGCAGAAGTGACTTCTACAGCACGTCCGGAACGATGTTTATCATTTGTGGATGTACGGCCACGTTCAAATTCATTCATTTATCCAATTGTATGTTATTGCAAATGCATGAGCAAATTACCATGAACTTCATCTCCTTCACGGCTTTTATCTTTTCCGGCCGTTTAAATAGAAGTGTTTAACGACCGAACGAAACGCGCCCCTACCCCCATCTTTCTAAATACGCACAATTTTGTTAATTGGATCGCCTATGGCAAAGAGTGCGTGAAATGGATATGGCTGAATCCTTAACTGCCATCAAGAAACAGACAGTTACTAAATACAAACTTTTTTCAATACAAGTATAACTCATTGGATTTTTAAAGTATTGTTGAACACCTCTCGTAATCCACTATGTGCCACAAAACATACAATATGTATTTAAATGATATTGTTGAGCCTAGTTTAACCAATACCTAATGTAAATAATATAACCTCTACTGTTTCTCATTTTCATGCAGATTTTTGTTTCTATTGAAAAGTTAATGTTTTTGTGTGTAGCCGTTCTTCGAGCCACTACTACGCTATATAGTAATTACTTGACGTGCTTTTATTTCTTCCCAACTGAGGTGTTCTCTATAAACAACCACGAAGCAGCAGATATATGACAACTGGAGGTCAATTAATTGCATTTAAAATAAATAACCACTACAAACTGTGGTATTTGTGAGAGTTCAAGTAATTTTGCATACGCAATAAGTAACAGTGTGACTTACCATTGTTTTACATTGGTCACACAGCTACTCGTAATAAAACACACTTAAGAAATTAAAGTGATCTTATTATCCACTGCGGAGTAGAAACCACATTTGTGATATACATTGGTAACAACACTAAAACTAGCTTGATAATGTTGATTCAATGCTGGATATCTCATGGCGGACTCTGTGAATGTTAATGCGCAATGTTAGCTACCAACCGTTAAGGATACATTGGCAAAAAGATATATTGAGGAAATTGGTTGTGTTGCAATGCTCGCTAATAGAAAAGTGTAAAGTGTTAAATAAATGCAGAAATACGCACAAAGCAGTAAAGATAATTAAAATTAATGCAATACAAAATGTTATGACTTCTAGATACACCTCAGTGAATAATAACGTCTGTTTCACTTCTTGAATGCCATATATTAGGAATTGTGCTTCCTTACACCATTCCTTTGTGGTGGACAAAGCGACACAGGGGCGATTCCACCAGTGCTCCACCTTCTTTCATGTATTATAAATATCATAGCCTACGGTGCCTGTGTAGTAAATAAAAGCGGGCGTTAAACACTATAAAAATAACACTATTCCTTTAAAATAAATGCATAAAATATATTATTTTCGCGAGAAAAACAATCCTTTCCTTCAGCATTAAAATTAATGCATTATTAAAACACATATCTGGCTTTAGTAACAGTCAAGGGCTAATGCGGCAGCTTCATTTTACTATCCTGAGAGTTTTAATTGCCTTTGTTTAAGTGGCTTCTGTTGTAATACCACTCCACTACTGTCTCAGGAGCAAATAAGACATTAAATTGAAATAAACTTTAATATCAACAGTGGAGCCTCTAGAACTCATGATATTATCCTCAGGACTTGAAGCACTACGCCATACCAGCCCGAAGACACTTGCTCGTATACCAAAAATTACGAAAATATGCGAAATGGGGAAGAAAACCACGCAATTTTGTCCCTATTGCGCAATTTCAAACCTAACACAGGGAGCCAAACTCGCTAAATTGGCGGCAATATTGCAGGAAAATTAGTTAGGCGATACACACAAACACACACACACTAACTTGCACCTAAAATATCACACGCGAGTGGATTTGGTGATAGATCAAAGTTGTCAAAGTCTTAATGACCAAAATTAGACCTCAAAGTTACTAAAGCGTTGCAGAAACAGTCTAGAAATAATGCGTTTATAGGTTTAAAAATGAGACGTTTGTGGAGTACTAATATATTAGCAAAAGCTGGCGTTAAATGTTATGCAAAAGAGCAACACTGGCTGATTGCATAACATTTTGAATTTAATTGTCATTACTTTCTGCATTCATAGATTTCAATTTCTAGCTTTATGTCTTAACTCACGGAAGCTAACTATGAATTTATATCTGCATTCATAGAACCAAATGAAATAATTGATTCCATTTGTGAATTAATTAATGACACCTTGAAATTAGATTTTGAATTTATTTTTTACTTCATTTGCGCATTGCTGCTTTCAACATTTTCGTAAACGTTTCTATCAATTTTCTATTTCAATTACTGCTACAAAAATGGTCTTTCTCCACGACTCTAGCATATTACTCGCCATCACACTAGACTCCAGAAGGAATGTATGAGCCTTTCTCATAGGTAATATTAAATGTGCGGAGAAAAAGTTGAAATAATTTTATTTTAAATTATATTGCAGCTTTTATTTATTCAAAACTGATTATGAGAATATGATGAACCCATAGCCTTCCTGCGATATTTGGCCAAGGTTCTTCATTATCGAAATATTGTAACGTATAAGCCAGAACTTTAAACGTATTTAGAAACTCCAATTATTATTTCCCAAGGTGCAATAACTAATGTCATCTAGCTGTGCCATATGACCAGTGAATCCTTTCCTTCCTGTTAGGTCGTCTCTTGCGTGCACAGGATGTAACAAACTGAAGATGAATCAAGCCTGACACACCATATTTGGCTATTTCCTGAGAGTAAGCCCTTGCCAGTTACAACATAAACACAATGTAAATTAAAACACTACAGATGTATCATTGTTAAGATTAATGAAGGGAAAAAAATAACACAACTATTTGAAAAAGTTTCACCATCACAACAGCTATTTGAAACAGTTTCACCATTAAAACTGTTTCATAAAAGACTTCTGGAAATTGCATGCATTGTGTTCTTCTTTCATGACTCACTTCAGGCTTGGCTCGCCAATATCGCTTTCCCACAACAGATGCATGCAACAATAGCAGCAGTGTCGCCATCCGTGGTGTAATGGTTACCATGTTAACTTCATATATCCAAGGTCGCGGGTTCAAACCCACCGGAAGACGATGGACTTTTTTCGGGTGTAAATATCCTTAGCATGGCTTCCTTCGAAAGGGAAGAGCAGCCGTTGGTCCAATGTCGTAGATTTACGGTACGTAAAACAATCTCAAGCCTGACAGAGAGGCCTCTGAGCAAAGTTAAGCGGTCTTTTACGCCCAATTTAGAATGGGACGCTGAGAACCACAGCAGTTATAGAACGTCCATAAATAACACGCCATTTACATTTACCATAACTGTAACGCCTAAGTAGTTGTTTCACGTATTGCAACAGTTACTGCGCTGCGGTTGTTGTGCCCCACTAGCGTAAATGTTTTGTCACAGCTTTCAAAGTTTACCGCACGGTAACACGCGGCCTGATATTATCCGCGCAATTCCAATGTACTAATCAAACTCATTCCCTCTCTTTAACACGCAACAACGATTTGCTTCCGTAATTTGATAATTTCCTCTTCAGTGTACGCAAATGGTACATAACAGGTCTGCAGTAAATTTGCAATCAATGCGGCGAAACAGTTTAGGGATTTCCTGTTGCAGGAAACGGTTATTTCGAAACCGTTTCATGGTTGCAACAGAAACAGATTAAGCTGTTTCGCAAAAAGAACAACTTTTCTCACCACTAGTAAGATGGCATGTGCTGCCGAAGGCGCTGTTTATATCGCAGCCAAGGGGAAACGAACTGAGGATATTCACCGACACCATGGCTTGTACAGTTTACTCTGCCCGAGGTAATTAATCACTTTAGTTTATAACGTTTAAAATCACAGTTGCAGCTTGTATCAATTGTAACTCCCATTAAATTACTCATTATTATTATTATTATTATTATTATTATTATTATTAGTAGTAGTAGTAGTAGTAGTAGTAGTAGTAGTAGTAGTAGTAGTAGTAGTAGTAGTAGTAGTAGTAGTAGTAGTAATAGTAGTAGTAGTAGTATTATCATCATTACTATTAATATTATTATAATACGTTTAAAAATATCTGTCTGCTTGCTCTTTAGTTATGTCATTTTTAGCCCCTTTTTACATAGAAGAAAATAAAGAAAGAAGTGGAAAACAGTAGGACGAAAGAAAAGAATGAGATTCAGAAGAAGCATGAATGTTACTTTGTGAGGGAAGAAAGATGCAGGTTCAATTTTGGAGGGAAATGGGATAGTTTTAGTTGGAGGACAATTTTCGGAGAGTGTCACGAAAAAACTATGGAACACTCAATATGGAAACCCTGTCATTACCGTTATTATGCCAACAGTATCCCTGCTTTCCCACACTGTTAATTGCATATTTCATCCTTTCCACTCTACGCTATAGAAGAGATGCGTTGGTTTCGCTCCTTTCCGAATGCCAACTATATATGCTTCATTACACAGATCAATGCGCTTTTCAACTATAAAGTTTGGCTGCCTGATGTTACGCGGCTAACTGACCCTTAGTCGGCAAACTTACCTTTATTTCTATTGCAAAATGCTTAGAGAGAGCATATAGATGCTCTGCTCTCTCTAAGAGAAGTCAGCTATTTGTTTGCACTGTAGAACACCGAACCTCTTTTGAAATACTTCAAAATGCTCTAATCTCACCACCATTTTTGGCACATTCACACCTGGAGCCATTACTAGATTGCACCCTAAACGCTTCCGGTACAGGAATCGGAGCATACTTGTTACTACAGGTAAATGGAGAATTTCGTCCTGGGTCGTTATGCAGCCGCACTTGCAAAATGTGTCAGAACTAAAAAGTTCAGCTATTGTTTTTGCGCTAACTCATTTTACTTTTTGATAATTTTTAACGCCCACTTTTACTGTAATGGCAACGCAGGCGGTGACACTGGTGATACATGAAGGAAGGTGTAGTACTGGTGGAATGTGATGGCGGGGCAAACCGGAAAACCCGGAGAAAACTCGAACCTGCGCCGCTTTGTCCTCCACAAATCTCACATGCAGTCACTTGGGATCGAACCCCGGGCACCTAGGTCTAACCACTCGACCACAATGCGGCCGAAACTTACTTTAGGGCCTATATTTATGGCTACTCCATACTGATCGTTAGTGCTCATGCACATTGTCATTTACGTAATATGAAGGACGTTGTTGATCCTTAGCTAGATGGGCTTTGAAACTTCAAGAGTACTATACCATTGTTTACAAATCCGGAAAAGAACATTTAGATCCAGGCGCATTGTCCAGGTTTCCCCTATCGGATCCCATCCCAGAGGAAGCTGAGTAAATTGACAGCTTATTACCTGTTTATTATTTTCACACAGGTAGCTCGACACAAAAATGGGACCCTCTGTTAGTACCGTTTTTCGACGCTTTACTGTAACCAGATCTAGCCTCCCCCAGGGTAAGCCGGCAGGTTCTTAAATCATGAGTTCTGTATTGCAAAAATGTTGGCTCTGTTAGCCAGCTCGATCTATAAGTTATTCCAGAGTCTCTGAATTACGAGATACTGTCCGCTTGTCACATCGATCCTTTGGCTGGATATATGGGTTACGCAAGGACATTTCATAAAATCCATTCCCGCTATTATAGGGCAGGTATGCATAAAATTAGAACTTGTCCAAATTATCAGTATCGAAAAGGCCCCAAAATGTCAAGCTAGCAGGCTACTTTACCCCATCAAAGTCACTCAGATGTGTTTGTTCTACCTGGTCCATCGACCTTGTCGGATCGATCCTCAATTCTCGATCGGGAGACACAATGATTGTAGTCGAGTTAACTATTGATCTAGACACTTGAAGCTGCCGCACTACCTAGAGGCTCGATTGACACAACATAATTTGCCGCCATAGAGCGCCTGCTCGATTACTATCAGACAGAGACTCTGTTTTAATTAACGATATAACACGACAATTGTTGAAACGTCTACATTCACAACGGCATACAGTCCAACATGTAACAGCTTGGTAGAGCGCGCGAATCAAACAATTATTAATATGATTTATCACTATACATCTACAAATCTGTTTTATTAACGATATAACACAATTGTTGAAACCTCTATATTCACAACGTCACACAGTCCAGCATTTAACAGCTTGGTATAGCGCGCTAACCAAACAATTATTAACATACTGTTTTTTTTTTTTTTTTCACTATACGTCTACAAATCAGGATGATTGGGACACTGCCCCTTCTCATGTTATGTTTGCTTACAACACCAGGAGGAGGAGGAGACAAAGCCAGGAGTCGATTAGGGAAACACCATTTTAATATGCTGACGTAATACGACATTGCCCGGTTGAACAATTGGAAAAGTATTTATTCAACAGACGTTGAAAAATATACAGCAAATCCGCCAGTTAGCAATTGATAACATCAGGAGACAACAACTTAAGCAGAATCAGTATTTTGACGTAAACGACGCACCCTTTCGCCCGCAATATGTTATGTGGAAGAACATGTTCTCCATTATTTTTGCTTTGTTATGTTTACAGATAAAGTAGAGTGACCGAAAGATTTTATAATAACAACATAATGTGACAATCTGGAATCGATTACAGTCCCATTATGACTTTTTTCTCATAGACTCTATTTTGTTCAGCAGAGACGGTTCTTATTTGAGCACAGTTGGTCTCAAAAGTGAATATTTGAGCAGTTTTGTGTGTTACAGATGACTAAATCCAGTCCATTATACTTTTTAAGTATTTGGTAATCTTAGATATAACATGGCATAATATGAAAGTGCTTCCTTAGTTATTCTAGAGATGCTATACATTAGCTTATAAGTAGGGCCCGGATTTCTTGAAAGTGCATACTTGTATATGCATATGCATATTTAAGGGGCTTTAAAGCGTAGCTCCATATTCTAAGCGCAACAGATTATTTTGGCATAAGCGATAAATTCCAAGAATTCAAAGGAATAAGTTTTGTGCAACTCTTTAAACTCCAAGAATGTCTAGTAAAAAGATTTTGTGCATGCTTTTATTTGTAACAATACCTTACTTTCACAGCTTACAATAGAAAAAGGTACCTAACTTAAGGGGGAGGGAGTTGGCTTTCTTACGTACCTATTACTACCGCTTGCAGGAGTGGTCAAAAGAAATGTATATTCATTCAGTCATTAACTTCTTCATACGAAGGTAAAACCCAAGAACTCTGTTAACACATATTCAACTGATCGTTGCAGGAGTTTAGTATGCAGCAACATTCCATGGAATAAATTAAATAACCTAAACCTGGGTCATTTCTAGAAAAAAAAAATATTGCGTAATTAAAATATCCCAAACGATTCAACTCTTACAAAAGAACTATCTACCTCTGTTACATGAATCTAACCTGCAATCCATCCGTTCTGATATCGAAGGGAATTATGTTTGGATCTCCGTGGATGAGATAACCGATTCACGTGGTCGCTACATAGCAGCTTTCATGGTTGGTAAGCTTCATCCCGACGAACCTGGCAAAGCTCAACTAAAGAAGATCAATCATAGTACAATAGCAAGATTTGTTAATGGTTCTCTACGGCTACTGTGGCCATCTGAAATTGTGAATAATTTCTGCAAGGCCCTTGTATTACTCACTGAAAGCAGCAAAGGGCCTCCAGAGGTATTATCCAAATCTAATGTACATAGCTTGCTTAGCACATGGACTACATCGTGTTGCAGAAAAAATACAGTTTCCAGCTGTTAACAATTTAATTGAAAGTAGGAAAAAAGTATTTCTGAAATCACTAAAACTCGTATCCAGTTCTACAAAGATTTCCTGTCTGAAGTTCCTCCTAACTAGGTGGAGGACATGGTTAACTGCCGTTTCATTTCCCAGGAGCATTTCCATGAAGTAAAAGGAGTGGTCGCAAAATATGAAGATAATGCTGCATGTGTCCGTAATGCAAAAGTTGTGTATCACCTGCAACGCCACAAGTAGTAAAAGTGGGCGTTAAGCGCTATAAAAAAGTTGTGTTTGAAAATGATAAGGTTTATCAAGATGTGAATTTCATCCATGTACATTTTTATAAACTTATAAAAGTCATTAAGAGCCTAGATTCGTGCGGCACACCCTTTCATAATTCATAATTGTCCAGAAAGTAGTTTGTTCACCAAATTTCACTCTAGGCGAAATTGGGGAGAACTTTAAAGGGAAGTTAGAAAGTGTGCCGTACCCGAACCCCGGACTACAGAAGATTCAATCAATTAGTTATTACTTGTGGAGAATTAACGTTTCTTTGCCAGATGAATGCTCCGAAGCTTCGGCGCCACTGTATAAATACTGTCCAATCACACCAGTTAACGTAGGAGGATCATTATCCACATACAGACTCATTATGACCGACAATAGACAAAGTTTCTCTTCAGATAACATTGAGAGACTACTAGTTGCCTATTGTGATACTACTTTTGCAATATTTTATTGAATGTTAACAGTAAGTGAATAAAATCTCATGACTATATGCGTAGCTCTATAAGTTAGCTTGATGGTATTGTAGATTTCCTACGATCAGGTAAATTCTGTGGTAGGTACGTGTTTTTCTAAACTGATATTTCTCTTGGGGTACGCCTGATGGCCCCTTAGGGCTAAGTTACACAATCTATGAAAAATGATTGCACCAAATGTAGTGGAAGTTCTCACGTTTAAAGTAAACAATGAAATCCTTTGCCAATGGTTTTCTAGTTACATGATGAACAGAGAATTGAATGCATTATTTAAGATATGGTTACGACTTTACATTTAGTGTACCCTTGTTTTGAGCCATTTTAAAGCATTCTGGATCGATTTTATCCAGGAGGAGTAAGTAATTAATGATTTAATATGTACATGGTGTTTAATACCTAACAATAGTTAACATAGGAGAGAGCTGGGTCAGGAGAAAGTGAGCATACATAATAGAGCTAGGGAATTCAAGGAGGGTGTATACTCTAGCGTGAGCATTTATGAGAAAGACAGGAATTCAAGAAGCCACGCTAGACCCAGTCTGTGTACTTTTTCAGGCCTTTAGGATCCTTTTCAAGGTCGTTTGCTTTGTTTTACAGTTACTTTTATGGTATTTCCTAGAATTTTGACATATTTAACGATTTTTTGTACATAGGAGTTTTGTTATTATTATTACTATTATTATTATTATTATTATTATTATTACTACTACTACTTCTACTACTATTATTATTGTTGTTGTTATTATTATTATTTTGCAGTGTTTTGTTCAGTATTTTGAGTGTGTACAGAACATTTATACGCTCTTGTTAGATTTTTCGTGTGCTAGCATAGCTGTTTTGAATGCTTTTAATAACATTTCATGTCATTTGGAGGATGTTTAGAACTCAAGGAAAGATACTCATTAGAACTTTTTTAGCTCTATCAAATGATTTCACGCATTTTTGTGGGTATTTAGGGTTCTAAAGCTAGTATTTTAGGGTTTTCAGACTTTTTGCTAATATTTAAAGTTTTGTTTTTTATTGATTTTGACGCTTTTTTGGGCATTTTAGTACATTTTAGGACTATTTCCAGCAATTTTAGTGTTTTCATATGCATTTTTGTCGCTTTCATATGCATTTGTGTCGCTTTCATAAGCATTTTGGTACGTTTAAGACTATTTTTCAGGAATTTTAGTGATTTCTGTCATTTTTAGGGATTTGTAAGATTATTTTGTTGTTTGCAAAGTTGTTTGAATGTTTTTAAATGACATTCCATGTACTTTGGAGGATGTTTTAGGACTCTAGGACAGATAGTTGCGGGGTATGCAGGGTATCAGACATTTTTAATTCTTTTCGTCTCATTTCACGGTATTTTGAGGGTATTTAGGGCTCTAAAAAGAGGTATTTGAGGCTTTTTAGACGTGTTTGCTCATATTTTATATTATTTTGCATTGCTTTCTAATGCTTTTGAGTACTTTTACAGGCATTTTTCTACGTTTGGTGACCATTTTTCAGTGATTGTGGTGCTTCAGGATGCATACATGCTCAGGATTTTAAAGGTTCTTTTTAGCTTTGCCACTGTTGTTTAGTATGCTTTTAATGTAATGCCATATCATTTAGGGAGGGTGTTTAGGAGTTTAGGTCAGTTAGATCCAGCATATTGATAGGATATTTTAGCTTTTTCCATACACCCGAAACCGTTTTGTTGGTACATATAACTCTAAAAAGACATTTGGACCTTTTCAGGCGTTTTGCTATTATTTTTCAGTATTTTATTATTATTTTATCACTTTTGTAGACATTTTAGCATTTTGAGCCTATTTTACAGTATTGTTTGGGTTTTGTAGTGATTTCTGTCTCCTTACAATCATTTACGACTTTTAAGATTTTCAGAACTATAGGGTAGTGTTAAACACCCAGGTAATAGGTATTTCAACCCACACTGAATGCATTCTTTGGAAGCTCTTTAAGGACTTCGTGTCAGCGACAAAGATGTACTAACGATATTTTTAGGTACGTTTAAGAGCACTTTAAGCATATTTAAGGCAATGTCCTTTTCATGCGGCCTTGTAAACGCTTATCTTATGCTTGAAAATAATGTTTGACATTTTATATTAGTTTATGTCTTTTCTTCAACCATTTGCTACATTCGTACAGTAATATCTGCCATCGTTCCAGTGTTTCTGCACGTTTTTCATACTCCTTGTTACGTTTAATAGCATTTTGGTATGTTCCAGGATAATCTGATCACTTTCAGAGCCTATCCAGTATTTCTAAATTTTTCTCATACTTCCGCCTAGTTTGCATCATTTATGATCGTTTCTGTGTTCTGCTTCAGTTTTTTTGCAGTCCTTTAAGAGTCATCTTATATATCGTTTATGCATACAACTACATGTTCAGATGTTAACCTGTGAAGCGAGGAGATATGTCTGCATGCTTTCCAGTCTTTTTTACTTTGTAAATGTAACATAACCTCACTTTTCGTTACTCCATTTTTTTATTTGTCTTTTTTTGAGGCTGACACTAGAAGTGTCTAAACATTTACTGTCGAAGTGCTTATTGTTTAGTGAACATTCTGATTCTTCGTGTTTTACTCGCCTTGTTGACCACTCGACCACGGAAGCAGTCTCCCTTGGATTTTTAGTAAAAATCTGTAAGAAAATTAAAAAGAGAAACGAGGCCATACTGTTTGTGTACTGAGTTGACTGACAACATGTTGTAATTATAGTTTGCACACTATTAACAGTAAAACTAAATGATATAGTCAAGGCTTACAAGAATTTTAATTCAGTGGTATTAAAATTGTAAATTTATGAGAACATTTAATATTTTCAAGGCATGATGATGTACACGCTTAATCAATAATGTTAATATGTGTTGTATTAATTCTGTTTTACGTGTGTAACACTTTTATATTTTTGCTGGTTATTTTTATAATTTTTGTGTTTGCATGTATAGTACACTTCAACTTTTGTTTTATTTTTATATCCACATAACACAATCAAAAAGAATGTTCAAAATGAAATTATTTGCAAGTACAGTCTTAAATGTGCAATAATTTGTTGATACAGGACACTTTATTTTTCTCATTATTATAAATTTTATATTACATTATTTATGAGTCATAACTTTTGATGGCATTTCACTTTCATGTGAGGTATTGGCAAGAGCTTTAATTTATATTATTTTTGTAATATTTTATTAATTTTTTGAATCTAACTTGGATTCCTCTTAATATTTAAAAATGTAGTAGCTTTGTTAAGTTGTGTACGCGACAGAATATACAAAGGTGTCCCGGCGACATTCAGCTTCCCTATGGAAGCTTCTAGAACATTTGTTGCATCAGCTAACAAAAGGAAATGTCACATATCTCTGGGAAAATCATGAGCACCTACACAGCTTCAAGACAGCATTGGACCATAAATGGTAATTTCCATCCGGACAATATTGAAACCCTATTAGAGCCTAAGATGTTATAATAAACAGGCGATTTAAGCCCGCCCGTGGTCTAGTCTCTTGTCTTTTGTCCTGTTGGGCTCGTGGACCTAGACCTTTTATATATCTTAAGGTCTACTGTTTTCTTACTTTAGCAAATAAAGTACAAGATTACTTTATCATAAGCTTGTAGTTTTTGACATCCATAGGATAGAACATGTGATTAACTATCTTATGGAGTGCGCATAACTGTAACCTAGTAGGGATCTTTTAGTGCTGTCTCGTTGTCAATACATCCATGTAGTACCACATTGGAGTCAACATTGGTCACTGGTTATTAAGTTTTGTTTTATGTACACCACGTGGTCAGGACAGAAAAATTTCTCAAAGCGGGCGGCAACCCGCAAAATGTCGCCGGTTCCTTTGTTGCTCGCCAATAAAGGCAAATAACAATATCAGGAGAGTGAACTACACGATGAGGCCCCTAACTTGGCTGATTTTCGACATCGATAAACCCATACGTCATAACTCTGTAAGCTATGAGACGTCGTCGATGTTGACTCTTTTTTCACATCCCTATTTTTTTCTTCGAGTTTAATTTATTGCATCTACTTCTTAATTTTTTACAATATTCTTAAACAAAATATTGTTCTATACAACAATTTATGTTTTTAAATAAAATATTTTCTATACAGCAAACAGCATTGTTTTTTAATTCATTTTAAGTGTTTATGTTATAGGTAACGAAGGATTCGATGCAGGAAAATTTGAAACGTTTTTTATTTTTAAGAGCCATGGTTGGAAAGGCTCGATCTGGCGTTTCTGGATCAGTTTCCACCTTTAAGTATATAAAAATGCCTTAGTTTGACAATCAGCGAGATTGTCCAACGTCCCTAACCATTTAAAGGTACCCATTAACAACCAAACAAGGGAATTGTGTAAAGGGGGTTCAGCTTCGGCAGATTCAGATGTAAAATGTCGATTTGTGAAGGGTTCTACCGCTAGGAATCCAAACGCGACAGTTTTCCAAAACCCACGACCATATCGCTGCTTTACGGGAACGTTCCAGCAAGCGATGCGGAAGGGATTCCGCTGCATGGCGAATTGGGTAGCTGCTGGAGATGGGCATTCGTTGACGATATAATTTGTCTGTCGTAAGAAGAATTTCATTAAACAACTCATAGGTTACCGCTATCCATTCCACATTAATGTGCGGAATACTAAAATGGCTCCATAAACATTTCCAACGTGGGTATTTCACTTGGACATGCGGGGTAACAGTAACAGGTCACCGAAGAGAAGCATAAAGATTCTTCACAGAGCGAAAATCACCACTAGCAACCTTCTCGGTGGTAACGCACTGAAAGCATGATACGTTACATGGAACAGCTGGGGAACCTTGTATCGTTCACCCTGAATTCAAAACGATGCACACTGGTGTTGTAATACGATATTCACAGGGTCACCTTGATCATCTAAGGCAAACAGGAGTACTTTAAACATCAATGCCTGGGACTGTTGAGCCACATCCAGTAATCCCTAGCCGCCCTGGTCCTTAGGGAGACGCAGTTGGGTACGTGCAATGCGATTGAGCTTCCAGACCCAAATAAAATAACTCATTACCTGTTCAATTCTTTGGCAATGACGTTTCGTTGATGGTAAGACATGACCAAGGAACCAAATTCTGCTCAACGCGAAACAGTTACAGAGCCATATCCGCTGTACCAAATTCAACAACCGTGTTTTCTTATTATAGATGATAGCACGTAAGACATTAATGCGAGATGTCCAATTGTACTGTCTCATATTTGACACGTTATCACTGAAGTGCGTCCCCAAAATCTTTGTTCGCTGCACGACAGGAATACTTAAAGCTGAGGTATCTGGAAGCCGTGTTCCAACTGCTAATATCTCAGACTTCCGCAAATCAAATGTCCTGCCAGTACTATTCCCATAGTGCTGTAAACAATCCCTCAAGCGAAGAATAGCTTGTGTGATAACCACCACAGTAACATCATCTGCATACGCTCGCATCGCAAGTCTCTGCCCATACACATCGATTCCAATAAGAGTAGATTGCAGGCGTCGAAACAACGGATCAACATAGGCGGCGAACAAGATCATCAACATGGGACAACCTTGGTGAACAGAGCCTTTAACCCGTATAGCCACCGTTAAAAACCCATTGCAGAATACTTTAAATCATGCAACACCATACAGGGCTCTGGCCAGGTTTGAAGGCTTTTGAGGCACTATCAAAACCGCCAAACATTTCCATAGCCCCTCGTGAACAGCACTGTCGAATGCTTTTTCAAGGTCTAAGTTGACGATAGCAGCAGACTTCTGTTCCTGCGTACAATGCAATATACAATCTCTCACAGCAGCCAACGTATGGTGAATGGTCGCTCCTTTATGTACTGCAACCTGGAACTCACTAATCATGTGTGGGAGTATGTTTTGCATACGAGCACCAATGATTTAAACAAATAACTTGTAATCACGGTTCAATAGCGTGATTGATCGAAAATCCTGTGGTGTCTTCGGCTGAACCATTCGCAGAAGTGGGTGGCGCACTCTCTACATTCCGCATTTCCTGAAATACTTTAAGCACTTCCTTCCGAATATAAGGCTACAGTACTTGTGAAATTTGAGGGCAGGACATCAGGTCCAGGGGATGCATGCATTTTGGATGCCTGAATCATGCCGCAATTGGTAGTGAATCCTACTGCAACTCCTCCGCGACAACTGGAACAAAGTTGGACATATAGCTCTCTGTGGTGTGGGAGAAATCTTTGGGTCCTGACAATCGTCGTCTGTAGAAGACTTGTACAGCTTGAAGAATGGTAGAGTGGTGGAAACTCGGGTCCCACCCACATTTATTTGGGTGATAAGCTTCTGGCGACCATGTTTACGTTCCATGTCAGGTCGTAAAAGGTTGCCTTTTCCCCATGCACTATCTCCGCTGAATACACGCTAGCCAAATTCCCTTGTAGCTCGCGTGTTTTTCGAGCCATGATGTGCTCTTTGATGTCTTTCGCGAGCTGTACACCTTCACCTTGCTGCTGTCGTACGTGAAGCTCATGAAGGACTTGAAGATAATATTCCAAGGTCCCCCTTCCAGCCATAGAGCGACGGCAAGCTGCAGCCCAAAACAAGGATCGTAGAGCAGGCTTTCTTTTGTGCTAGCAGAAAGGATTCCCGCAGGCGGGACCAACATTGCTGGAAATCGGACAACACTTCCTCAATCGTAAGCAAGAAGCCTCAACTGTAGCTCATAGCCGTGCCTTGAATAGCATGAATGAGTGCATTATGATCGCTAAAGGATAAGGCACAATTTCCGTCCGATGAATGCGTGGTAGCACAGCTGAAACAAATATATGGTCCAGCATCAAAGCTGATTGTCCTCTTAAGAAGATAAACTGGACTGCTTCGCCATGCAGATGCCCCCAGGTGTCCTTACGGCTCAGTTGTTCCACCAATTGCTGCAAGGTGATACACCCATTGAAGGCTCCGCGTTGATCTTTAGCTGCCAGCGTACAATTAAAATCATCCAAACTGCAAAGGACTCTCCGGATGGAATATGCGGCAGGAGGCCTTGCCGAAAAAAATCGCTCGTGTTTCCGTTTATTACCAGCAGGGGTATCGTTATCAAATATGGCCGAAATAGATCTACCGGAAGGATGGCACTCAAAGCTGACTACATGTAGTTCTTGGCGGTAAAAAATCGCTCTACCAGTATCCTCAGGATCAAGATTGGTCTCGTAATCTAAGTTATACAAGAAGTCCAGACTAAAAATATTGACTTCCTGTAAAAAGCACAGAACTGCGTCATTATTTATCAAGAAGTCCCGTAATGGTTTTGTTTAACCACCTGTCGCAAGCCGTTAACGTTAAGCGAAACCCATATTTGCAGACCTAGAGGCATCCAAAGGAGAGAAGTTGTATCGGAGACGGCCCAGATGAGAAGTACCAGTGAGCACTACAGAACCAAAGCATCTCAGTTACCAGTTCCCAGGTATGCGTCATCCTTAGTCAGTTTAGATGAGTGTTGGAGATCCTCGAAACCACCTCTGTCATCCGCTGCCGGCGGCTTAGCAGAATCTATGTCTTTTAATTTGCCACGAGTCTGAGTGGAACTTAACAATTGTGGAACGTCCTGTGATGGCTGTCGTGCCAAGATACATTTGCCCTCCAATCGCCTGTACTGGCCTCGCAGCTGAGGATCATAGCTAGACAGGGAAAAACAACCCTTCTGTCGCAAGTGCGATATCTCATTGGCCGACATCTCCACCTCTTCATCACTGAAAACCTCCATGAGGCCTTCGCCCTGAGAATCGACCGATATACAGTTCCGGAAGGGATTTCCAACGGTTTCCGTGGCTCATCAATGGGTGTGGAATGTCTATCCTCATTTACATATTCAGGCTTCTCAGCAACCAGCGGTGTCTCTTCCACTGTCGTAATGTTTCTGTCGGCAATTGAAAGTCGCCGCAAAGCATTCACAGAAGTCGGTTCCACGGCAGAGGTTCCCGTCGTAATGGACGGTGGTTCCTGGTCCCCCGCAGGAGAGGATGTGACAGCACCCACTGCCTCGCTGAAAGTGGCCGGCCGATTCCTGGAATTTGTGGGAACCGCGTTGCACGAAGCGGACAAGCTGCTTTCAAATGTGTAGTGTCATGACACAGTGTCAAGCTTGTGGTTGGCCGATATAACTGATGGCCACTAATTACGAATCGATTATCAAACTGGCTGGTGTCTTACTTTCAACCCCATCTTCACTGCATGTACGCCATTGTTGGACGGTGGAATATACTGGGAGCCTCATTTTTTTCGGCGTATGTCATACACTGTACCGTGTTTCCTCTATTCCTGTGATAACACTGTAAGTGGCGCCTCGGAAGGCAAGTTAAACACTCAAACATTAACTGCTTGCTGGTCACCCGGTGTATTTTTCACGTTTGTGATTTCTCCGGAGGCGTGCGTAAAATGCTGCTCATCCTTATAACGAGCCATAAGATTATCATTACTATACCGCTGATACCAGTTTCACATAGATGTCTCTTTCTCTGATATGAAGCTGATCTTCTTGCAGCCCCAAGAAATTTACTAGCCATTTGTGGATCTAATGCAGTGGGCTTAAACGCCGTTGTATTAAACTGAATTTTGATAGTATTCATACATTTGTAAACTGCTATGATTACCGTTGAGGACTCAGAAAACAATTCAACCGGTGTGTACGCGCAGACGCTAGAACTGTAGATATATGCAGCGGCACACAAAACAACTCTCGCAAGTACAGGCCGGTTACACACACAGTGATCAGACAACCTCTCGGCACGCCAGCCGCTGCCACACGGGGTCCCTTGGTCTGCAATGCGCTCCGGACCATACCGGATCACAGCCGTCGACTTGCCCTGGCACACCGCGACATAGTTCTCAGGTAATATTGTAAGTTCCTACCCCGTTTTCTATCTAAGAATTGTATTAAGTCAAGTTAGGAAGCACCTTTATTTGAAGCAGGCACTTGCCACTGGAATGCCATTAAATACTGCCAAAGTTATTAAAGTTTTGAGTTCTCTGTCCTCTGATTCTCAGTTATTCCCCCATGTGACACCCTTCGGTCGTGACATATATGGGCCTTTTGAAGCTATTTTATCGAAAAATATGATTCCATCCCGTACCTCTACATTTTAGCCCATCACGTGAAAGTCATGGTAGAGTGGCGCCGTGTTCGCTGTAATAGTTGTTTTTAATGCGAAGTAAGGTTCGATCCTGCACCTCTCTAGGTCAACTTATTTTTTGAAATACATGGTTGAGAGGCTGACTTTTCAAAATTAGTAGCTCGGAAAGGCCCTGCCTTTCGTAATTTTTTTTATGGGGTTCGGTCCACTTCCTCCGGTAAAGTTGTATGCCCCGCTCCCAAAGTTCCTCCTAAACCACCTGGGCTTTTGATTAGAGGAATTATACATTAACACCAGAAACCTAGAAGCTATAAAAATGTCAGATCAGATAATTGTTAACTTTCGAAGTTGAGAATCTAACATTTGGGTACTAATGCATTCTCTTTAGCATATACTTTAATAATTCAAATTATTCAGCTGTTCCTGTGTTAAACGTCTAATATGCATTAAGCTCCTGGTACAATGAAAGTAAACGATTCTTCAACGTGTTGTTCTTTCGAAGTGGCACAGTCGGTTTCTTACCAACCAAATTATTAATAAATCTTAACCTACCCCTATGATATTACACGACATGTAGGAGTAACTAAATCTGCAACACCTGCATTATATGCGCTTTGGTCCAAATTAAGGGCACCAAGGTAGGGTCCGGGGCGCCCACAGCAAGACAGCCCAGACGTGCAACGTATACCGGATCAGACACATTAAGTATCCATACAGATATGTTTATATTTTAATTAATAATTTACTCAAAATAAGCTAACTCATATATGCTTTCCGTCAAACTTAGTAGTGAAGTAAGAATTTGTTTTTATTTGTTGTGTACGCTACGTTATCTATGCCCAATTCAATAATTTAGGATTACAACCACGTCTGAGGGATTAGATAATATAAGTATAATTAAATATGGACATACTTACGTATGTACACAATACTGCATTTCTCAGAAGGAGGTGTAAATTCTACTATGTACCTACAGCAGAAATATATGGTGCACCCCTATTTTATTCTTAGTTTTTATACGAATCCTGTCAGTTCAAATGCTATCCATAAACTCATGTTCATTTTTATACTCCTATGCCACGTCAGAAATTTAGACAATTTCTAGGTATGCCGTAATCCGCTATATGCTATACACGATGCTTAACTTATAAGACGAGCGCGGTGCGAGTGTTCTCTCACATTTCTTTTTATTATCACAGATAAGTTCTTCAAGGACTGTTTTATACGCAAGATATAAACAATAATGTCTTAAATTACATAATTTCCAATGTTTGGATTTTTTTAAGCATTTCTATAGCTTTCAACGTTGAAATTTCTCACGACACACCAAAAGAATATTTCACACAATGAACTTAACTATTGACCAGGCATTGGGATAAAACAAAAATCCACCCACCCCTTTTATTAGAATGGGTGAAATATAACTGGATAACTAGGTTTTGTGCTCACGATTTACTTCAGGCTGAGTAGCACTATAGCTGGATTTCATTCAAAGGATTTAATTTTAGCAATTCTCTCTTTCAAGAAAACTGATTTACTGCAATTATTGAAATTAATGACCTATTCATTAAGTTACACTACTACTGCTCCTGCTAATGTTTGCTGCTGCTGCTAATAATAATTACAATGGTACCAACAGTAATTCATAGCAACAATATTACATTGGCACTTTCAGTTGTAGTGTTATGTGCTCGCTGCTTCGCATAAAATTGCATTACTCTTAAGTTTATTTTTGGACTGAACGACTGCATAAGAAAACGGTTGGGTCACTACCACCGGTATAACATAAATGTTCCACTTTTTCTTTTTCGCTTTAGTACCTTTTCCCTCTAAACGTCTCATAGTTATAGTTAACAATGAGTGGCTGTCATCCTTCACAGAGCACTAATGTACACTTAAATCAGATTTTTCGCAATTAAAATTAGATAATTTAAGCACTAATTCTACATTTCAAAAGATTCATAACAAAAATTCCACCATATCGAGCTTTGCCTTCCATTACTTTGCATATTCACTGTTTTTATGTTTCGTTTTTTTTTTTTTTTTTTTTTTTTTTTTTACTGTTAGTGTTTTGTTATTTTTCTTTAACAAATAGTTTCTTTTTCGTTGAAATTTTAATTGTTTTTTTTTTCTTCAACTTTTTGACTTTATTTCTAGTAATTAAAAACTGTCTGTTTTTAACTGGACCTACATGCGCTTTATTTAATGAGAAATAATAACAATTATTGCTTCTTATTTAATTCCCCGTCATCGAGGAATTCAAAGAAATAAGTTAAAACATTTTCATGTAAACACAGCCTTTATATAAAACCAAACCTCGAATAATGCTCACATAAACTATTTCACGTCGCGTAATTCAGCTTTCTTAATTATCCTTAATAATAATAATTGATGAGGGGTGAATTGAATTGATTCATTAGGGGCGAATTAGATTCATTGATGAGGGATGAATTAAGCAAAATTAAACAAAGGCCCTTCATCACAAAAAAGAAAATGTCTGCCCAAAATTCAAACTTTTAAGAACAAATGAAAACATTGGTCCGATTAATAATACTTTTAGTTTATTTTTATACTCATAGATTCCATTTTTATAAAGTTAAAAAAATGATTAATAATAATAATACAATTTTGGTCCACATATACTCAAGTTTAGCTGTCTCTTCACCCAAATACTTATCGTATTGTTGCTTTCAACTACTATACTTATACCCATATGGATAATACTGCCTATGGTAGTCCGATTGCTTACAACATAGGTATTTACCATAATACTGCATTGAAATCAATAAATACGTAAATATATTATTTACTCAGGTTTACTCCATACAGTGTTAAGAAAAGTGCCAACAGATAATGAACGCTGTCACACTGTAAAAACTGTTCATGTTGGTTTGCTACATATTTTTTTGTACTTTTACTTTCTCTACACGGACTATGTACATAGTGTATAGAGAAGCTATTGCACGCCACCAAAGAGTTCGATACTGAAATTTCACCGGAAATATATGTTTTAGGGTCCCCTGTATCCAAAATATGCATGTTTAGAAAAAGGTTCGTGTGTCAGTGTGTCTGTATGTCTGTGAACACCATAACTCAAAAACGAAAATTCCGTAAAATACCAAACTTGGTATTTAAGCTTGGTATCTTCCAAGAATGCGGCATTAGGATTTTCAGAAAAATCCCCCCATATCAAACTACCCTTTACATGCGAAAAATTTGGGAAATTTTGTTTTTCTCAAAAAGGCCTGTAACAATTTTGGTTAAAATGTCGTACATTAAAGATATTTATATGGTAAATAAAATGTATATGCTCAATTTTCGGGAATGGTCTCTAAAGACCTCTTTATACTGAATGAATTTTGCTGAATTTTGCATAACTGGTAAACCGTAAGAGATAGACACAAAGTTACCACACAAAAAATATAGATCACGATAAAACACACAATCGTATATCATTTACGTTTCTTCGTGAAATTGACCATTTCTAAGATATTCCCTGTTATTGGTCTCAGCTCTAAAAACATACTTTTCTCATATAGCAATTTGTCAACTCCTGTCCACACAAACAAAGGAACTTCAGTCACATAGCAACCAACTTTTGACTATCACTTTAACCTATGGGTTCCCTTATTTCGCTTCTTCTTACAAGCTAGCAAGTAATATGACTATTTCTGCTAATTTTTCTCAATTAGTTTGAAGTAAATGGAAGCATAAGTTTTTTAACAATAAGTTGTTGCAGAAATGTAGAGAAGTCATGTGAATAGAACAAATCAGATTTTTTACATAATTACATCGTTTCAGTTTCTTACCCATCGATAAAGATGTATTTTATAAGTCTAGACCATTTCCCGTAGTTAGGATGTGATTCACTTTGGCCGAATATAAGTATTTCAAGTCTTTTATATCATATTTTCAACGAATAGAGACAGGTATTTACCATTACAAACAATTTATACAATGTTGTACAATTCTGTGAAACGATAATGTATATTATAACACATTTAAGTGGTGGATGATATATGGTACATTTCACTTCACTGTGAGTACGTCGCCCTCCGTGGTGTAATGGTTACCATGCTAACTTCGTGTACCCAAGGTCGCGGGTTCAAACCCGGCGGAGGACGATGGATTTTTTCGGGTGTAAAAACCGTTAGCATGGCTTCCTTCGAAAGGGAAGTAAAGACGTTGATCCCGTGTCGTAGATTTACGTCACGTAAAAGAACCTCAAGCCTGATAAAGAGGCCTCTGAGCAAAATTAAGCGGCCTTTCACACCCAATGTAGAATGGGACGCTGAGAAGCACAGCAGTTAAAGAGCGTCCATAAATAAAACGCTGTTTTTTTCCTGTGAGTACAAATTTGGAAACGATTCACTCGTTTAGCTCTATTTCATTGCAGCTGACTTTTATATTATTTCAGAATGAAGATATACGGTCTGATCGTAACGTGTATCTACGATCATTTGCTTTATTGGTTTAATCGGTAGGCACACCTTAGTTCACTTTCTTTCGCTGAGGATGTCACTCCCTCCTTAGACCTTTATATTACTAATTCTACTATCAATAATGCCTAATAGGATTGTTCTATGGTCATTTTATTACAGCCGTGTATGTTTACTTTCTCTAGCTCGCATTTACTATGTACATAGTGGTTAGAGAATTTTTTTTTTTTTTTTTTTTTTTAATAGCTTAACTTCCGTTAACTTGGTTGGTCATATCGGGCGATGAATGAAATTGGTGAAATGATGCTCAAATGATAATGGGGTCCATGGAGCTTAAAGTTACTTGACATTCGTCTTCTCAGGATAAGGGAAAACCCTGAAAAAACCTTATCCGGGTAACTCACCCTAAGCGAGATTCGAACTCGCGACCTGTTGAACCTGAGGCAGACACGCTACCCAGGCGGGCAGAGAAGGTATTATATTCCACCCAAAAATTCGATGTGGAGATTTCACCGGAAATGTATGTTTTGCGGTCCAATGAGTCCGAAAAAAACATGTGTCTGTCTGGCTGTGAACAGTATAGCTCAAAAACGAAAAGACCGTTAAATATGAAACTTGGTAGGTAGGTTTGGTATCTTCCAAGGATGTGACACAAACATTTTCAATAAAATCCCCCCAACCAAAATTAACCTTTACATGGAAAAATTTTCGAAAATGTTTATTTTCTGAAAAATGGCTCTAACGATTTTGATTAAATCCCGTAGATTAAAGATATTTACATTCCGAATACGATGTACATATTGAATTTTCTGCAAAAAGCCTCTGAAGACCTCTTTATTCTGGATGAATTTTGCCAAATGTTGCTAACTTCTAAACCGAAACAGACAGACAACAGCTTACTACACAAAAAGAGTAGATCTGGCCAAACAACAAAATTAATGCCCTTTACGTTTTTGTTGTGGAGGTAACCGTTTTCGAGATATTCTTTGTTACTGGTTTCAATTGTAAAGTAATTATACTTTTCTCAGACATGAAGTGTCCGTTTTTTTGTTTGTTTTGTTTTTGTTGCTTTTTTTTTTTTTTTCGTCCTACACCAGGCCGAGCAAAGAAGCGATTTGCAATGACAATCGCATAACGACAGTTTTTAAAGCATATACACTTTAGGATGGCGCATTAAAAGGAACTAAGTAGACAGAAGGATAATCTTTTGTAAGAAGTTTGTAGAGCAGCTAGAGAAAGGCATATGAGTGTTACACATCAGCTTTGTTTATTGTTGGGTTGATACAGTTGTCCTGTAGCACGCCGGTTTGCACATCACCTTAACATATCACTGGTTCAGATATGTCAGATGGCAATGGAAATCAGTTATCTAAACTTCATGTATCTTACGGAACTTGCTTATTTTCTGATCTAATGTAACTTTCACGCCATTTTACTGTTAATACTTATAAGCTTACAGGTTGTACCTCAGTGTTGACTCTGATGTTGATTTATTTAGTACTCACTAATTAGGTGTTGAAAGTCTATACGCTCACGCGTTGCATCCTACTGTTTGTCATACTGCATATTTTTACTTTCTCTACACATACTATGTACATAGTGTATAGAGAAGGTATTGCACTCCACCCAAAAATTCGATACCGAGATTTCACCGGAAATATATGTTTTAGGGTCCCCTGTAACCAAAAAAGGCATTTTCAGAAAAAGGTTCATGTGTCCGTGAACACCACAACTCAAAAACTAAAAGTCGGGAAAAAACTAAACTTGGTATTTAAGTTTACTATCTTTCAGGGATGCGACACGAGGATTTTAAGAAAAATTTCCCTACGCCAAACTACTCTTTACATGGAACTTTTTTTTAAAATTTTGATTTTCTTAAGAATGGCTCTAACGATTTAGATTAAAATATCGAATATTAAAGACATTTATCTGGCAAATGAAATGTACGAGGTACGTCCAGAAAGTAAGTTCTGTTTCAATTTATCTCCGCTGCAGCGCTGCGATCGCAGTTCCGCACATGCGCGGTAAACGCTTTGTTGTGCTTGTTTACAATGTCGATGTTGATTGAAAATCCCGCCGCTTGTGAAATCAGATCTGTGATTCGTTTTCTGAATGTTAGGAAAGTGAAACCAATTGAAATTTATCGGCAAATTTGCGAAGTTTACGGGCAAAATGCGATGAGTGATTCAATGTTGAGAAGATGGGTCCGACAGTTCAATGAAGGACGTAGTGAAGTGCACGATGAAGAACGAAGTGGGCGTCCATCTTTGGTTACAGAAGAACTGGTTCACGGATGACAAGATCCAGGAAAACCGAAAGTTTACAATTAGTGCTCTCGCTATGGAATTTCCCCAAAAATCACGATCACTAATTCATGAAATTGTCACTGAAAAACTGAAATTTCGTAAACTTTGCTCACGTTGGGTACCAAAGATTCTTAATGAGCAACGCAAAACAAAACGGAAGGGTAGTGCATTTCAGTTTTTAACCCGTTATGATGAAGACGGCGAAGAATTTCTGACACAGATAGTCACAGGAGATGAGACTTGGGTTTCTTACGACACCCCTGAAAGTAAGCGGCAATCAATGGAATGGAGGCACACTTCATCCCCAGCAAAGGTTAAGCCGAAACAAATCTTAACACCTCGAAAAATGATGTGCACAGTGTTCTGGGACTGGAAAGGCATCTTACTCATTGATTTCTTACCGTGTGGTCAAACAATCAAAGCAAATGTTTATTGCGAGACACTTAGGAAATTGTGCCGCGCAATACAGCATAAGCACCGAGGATTGCTGTCAAAAGGCGTTGTTTTTCTTCACGACAACGCACGACCACACACTGCAAATGTGACGAAAAACCTCCTACAGGGATTTGGCAGGGACGTGTTTGACCATTCTCCGTAGAGCCCTGACCTCCCTCCTAGCGACTTTCATCTGTTCTTACATCTCAAGTCTTTCCTTGGCGGTCAACACTTCAACAATGACGAAGAGCTGAAAGAAAATGTTTCCAACTTTTTGAAGACACAGGCGGCAAACTTCTATGAAAAAGGTATACAAAAACTTGTACCATGCTATGACAAATGCCTGCAAAATTTCGGCAGTTATGTGGAAAAGTAGTTTAAGAGTTGTAGAATTTTGTGCAATAAATAATTATTCTGTATCTGTACACAATTTAATTGTATTACCAAACGGAACTTACTTTCTGGATGTACCTCGTATATCTTGAATTTTCTGGGAATGACCTTTGAAGGCTTCTTTATTCTGGATGAATTTTACGGAATTTTGCATAACTGCTAAACTGTAAGACATGGACAAAAATTTACCACACAAAAATGTAGAGCACGTTAAATCACACAATTTATGATATATACATTTTTTTTCGTGGAGTTTGTCGTTTTTGAGATATTCTTTGTTTTTGGTTTAACCTTTAAAAAACTTATACTTTTCTCATACAGGTATTTGTCAACTCCTGTCCATGTAAACAAAGAAATTTCAGTGAGATAGGAACCAGCTTTTGACAATGGTTTTAACCTATAGTACTCCCTTATTTCGCTTCTATTTACAAGGAAAAAAGTATGAAGACTATTTCTGCTAATTTTTTTCTCTTGATTAGCACGAAGTAAATAGATGCACAAGCTTTTTAACAATAACTTGTTTGTGCAAGCTTTTTAACAATAATTTGTGCATAGGAGGCCATGGTTTCATTGTTGACTGTGAATTATATGTGACGCTCCAAGATTATTTTAAACTCCGGTATATAAACAAGGTAAGAAACATAAATAACATTCACATCGTAGATAATTGCGTTAGTATTAGTTCCAGAGTGAAATTACAGTGGCTAGTTGTCTAGCTGCAGATTTATTTGCTATTTGCGGAGGCTACTGACTACGGTAGCTTTACCAACCAAGATCCAACATGGCCAAAGCACTCACATACGCTAATGCTGTCCAAACTGCACCCAAAAAGAACCAAGCTATAATAATTGAATCTCAGAGTGGTATACCCCTTCGAGAATATGTTATAGCAGTAAGTAAAATCACTGATGCTTCCAATATCCATTTTGCCTCACGCATATCAAACTCACGAGTATGCATCTATCTCGCTAATGCAAAAATTGCTGTCAATGTTGTTGACAATGTTGTCCTCCCACTTCGACCACTTCTGACTCCCAATAAGAGAGTTTTTATATCAAATGTTTGCCCCATAATACCAAATCATGTCATTGAACAGCAACTAGGGGAATGTGGGGTGAAACCTACCTCTCCTATAACCTATCTTCATTCAGGCATTTCTGAACCTAGTTTAACACATGTGTTAAGCTTCCATCGACAGGTGTACATTGCCCCACAGGAACTCTACCTGCTACCACCAAGTATGCAGATAGGTTTCGAAGGGACTAATTATTGAATTTACTTCTCTTCCGACACCCCAGTATGCTTTAGCTGTAAACAGGAAGGTCACATTTCCAAGCACTGCAAGGAAGAACAACCAACAGAACATCTAAATGTCACTACTTCCGATCCTGATAACAACCAGGGTAGTCCAACAATGAACACAAACACAGCCTCACCAAACAATGATGTGTCTGCTCCACCTAACACTACTGCCAAAATCACAAAAAGTGCAGTAAGGGAAGAGAATGTAAATCCATCAGCACCTAAACCTGTAACGAAAGACCAACCTAAAACCTCTACCAACATTACAGCCGATAAAGTATCAATGGGTACTAAGCGCCCTCTTTCATCATCGTCCCAAAGCTCTCGTGAAACCACATATGATGAGGTGATAAATAATGAGAATGTTAAAGAGTTTTCTAATAAGCTAATAACAACCATAAATGTGACGTCACGTCATCTCAAACACTACCTGCCACGAAGAAAATAAAATCATCGTCCATCTTGGAACATCTACTACCTGTAAAGTCCTTAATGGAAACAAATCCAGAGAAGTTTGCATTGAATGTCCTCCAACTTCAGAGTCTTTATGAAAGGACAACCGGTAACACAGATGTCGTTGCGGTTGCCATTGAATACGCTGAAGATATACATTCTCTTATAGCTACATTCAGGCTGCTATATCCGCATTATACCAATAGGAACATAAAGAATAAGACCACCCGTTTGGAAAAAAAGTTGCGTACCGTAATTAATGAAAATATGGATTACAACAGTGCATCAACAGATACTGATTAAAAAAAATCCTACGTGTGCAACAATTGAATGAGTATGCCTTCAATAATTCAGTGGAACCTCCGTGGTTTTATATGCAGCTTGAATACCTTAAGCTGTTACTAAAGAAACACAATCCCATAGCAATTTGCATCCAAGAAACAAACTTCCGTGATGGACAGGTAGCTCAATTAAATCACTATTCTGTCTACAACAAAAACCGTACGCAAGCACATCATGCTAGTGGAGGAGTAGCCACATATATTAAAAATACTGTTCCACATAAACATATTCCCTTAAACACTACACTAGAAGCAGTAGCAGTATTTCTAACTCTATTTCTCTGTGTATCTGCAACATCTACGTCAACTACCACAACCATTCTTATTAGTAGGTGATTTTAATAGTCACAATATTCTCTTGGGTTGTATCAACACAAACATCAGAGGTAAAACCATAGAAAATATAATGCTTCAAAATAATTTAACCACCCTAAATACGTTACAACCCACACACTTCAATACTGCTACATCAACCTTCAGCAGTATAGACTTAACCATATCATCTCCCTCAATTAGGCCTAAGCTCACTTGGTCAGTATATTCCACTCTCCAGGGTAGCGACCATTTTCCTATTATTGTCAACCTCGATAGTCCTACAGCCTCCTATATAATTCATTCCAAATGGAAATTCGATATTGCCAATTGGACACAATACAAAAATCTCATTTTAGATGGCATCCAGAAGTTACCCCCTCTCGGAAATAGAGATCCTACTGATATAGATATTATGATCACAGAAATAACACATCTTATTATCTCATCAGCAGAGCTAAGCATACCAACAGTAATTATTCCACCCAATAAACGAACAGTACCCTGGTGGAATCAATTATGCAAAGAGGCCATCAAAAAAAAAAAAAAAGAAAGAAAAAGAATAGGGCATTTTATCAATACAAAAGAAATCCATCCCTGGAAAACAAAACAAATTTTAAAAGGTATCGTTCGGAAGCTCGCAAAATCATCAAAGAGAGTAAACGGCAGAGTTGGTCTTCCTTTGCTTCCTCTCTAAACCAAAATACCCCTGTTTCTACTGTCTGGAACAGAATTAAGAAAATTAGTGGTTCATTTAGACCAAACCAAATAATCTGCATACGAAAAGAAAATGAAAACACAATCAAAACGACCACCGAAGACATAGCAGCCACATTTGCAAATACTTTTGCACATATTTCAAACTGCTCTACTGATGACGAAACGTTTCACCTACCTTCAACCTCAACCCCAAATACTGACGTCACAAAACTTAACGACAACTGCGAAGAATGCTACAATGAAGAACTAACAATGAACGAAATCCTGGAAGTGTTAAAAACATGTTCCTCACGTGCACCTGGACCTCATAATACACTCTATGAGTTCATAAAACAACTTCCACAGGACGAACTAATTTACCTAGCTGAGCTCTATAATTTTATTTGGACTATGAAAGTTTTCCCTAATCAATGACGTCAAGCCATCATAGTCCCAATTCCGAAACCGAACAAAGATCAGTCACTCCTCCAAAACTTTCGCCCAATTTCCCTGACCTGCACAATGTGTAAAATTTTGGAGAAGATTGTCAAAAAAAAGGCTTAAATGGTTCCTAGAGACGCAAACATTCTTTTACTTATGCTCAAAATGGCTTCCGAAATCATCATTCAACCCTTGATTCATTAGTGACCCTTGAAACAGAAATAGCAAATGCATTTACATCATCACAGCATTTATCTTTAATCAGCCTGGATATTGAAAAAGCTTATGACACAGCGTCGAAACGTCACATAATACAAACGCTTCTTGATTCCAACATTAGAGGAAATATGATCCACTTCGTATACAATTTTCTACAAAATCGTAACATTAGAGTAAAAGTCAATGGTGTAATGTCCAAACAAACTAGGGTGAAGAATGGAATCCCCCCCTTATTCCTTGTTGCCATTATTAATGTAACTAATTATCTAAGTGCATCCATCAAGTCTTGTCTGTACGCTGATGATCTAACAAAATGTTGTAATGGTAAAAATTTAACCTCTACACAAGCATTACTTCAAACAGCTCTTCAACAACTTCAGCAATGGTCGTTGGACACTGGCTTTAAGTTTTCCGTCTCTAAAACAAAATGTATTACTTTCTCCAGAAAAAGGATCCCAATGACAAAATTAGAATTGTTCTTAATTCAGAACAATCTTGAGAACATTAAAACTATCAAAATTCTTGGACTGGTATTTGACAACAAACTTTCATTGACGCCACACCTGAAACAGTTAAAAACTGACTGCATAAGACGCCTAAATAGTATTATGAGCCTGGCAGAGAAAGTTTGGGGAGCTGACTTTGCTAAATGCTTACAAGGCTATTGTTAGATCTAAACTTGACTATGGAACAGCAATTTATACCTCTGCATCCCCTACAGCTCTCAAGATGCTCGACAAAATACAGTCCACCGCCCTAAGACTAGTTCTGGGTGCGTATATTACTAGTTCAGTGGCAAGTCTCCAGATGGAAGCAAATGAAGCTCCTCTCTCCATATGCAGAAAGATATTAAGTCTGTCCTATGCAATTAAGATAGAGGCAATTCCATCTAATGCAGTACATAGATACATCTTCCCAATGAGCTCGTCACCAATATCTTCTAAACAACGCCGCATACGTCCTTTCCATGCCAGAATTATAGAGGACAGCAAAGAAGTAGGCTTTAAAATGCCAAATATTCATCTCTAACTTCATGAAACGAACACGCCCCCCTGGCACCTTCTGCGACCAACAATCAACATTCAACTTCATTGTTACACAAAAACTAAAACACCGAATTTCATCTGCAAGCAAATGTACAACGCTCTACGAGACAGTCATAGAGGTGTTATGAAAATCTTCACAGATGGATCAGCAACAAATGATGGACGTCGTGGTTGTGCAGTTATATATCCTTCACACACCATGCTCTACGCACTACCGAAATATTTCTCCATTTTCTCCTGTGAAGCTTTTGCAGTTAAGGAAGCACTGCAGCACATCATGTAAAATGCCAATCAGACAGAATATGTAATATACACTGATTCACTAAGCACAATTCTTGCCACTCAGAATCTAAGTCCTACACATCCTTTAATAAATGACATACTTCACCTATATTCTATCACTCAGCGCTCTGGAAAACAAGTAATCCTCACTTGGGTACCGTCACATGCAAATATCGATGGAAATGAAAACGCCGATAAAGCTGCAAAGGAAGCCACGCGACATCATATCAGTGACTACGGAATAACTTCTACACATCAAGACGTCATTAGTTACACCAAACAGCTGTTTATAGAAAACTGGAAAACGACATGGCCAACATCCCACAGCAAATTGCATGATGCCCGAGCCGGATCTATCAATTTCTTCGAACCCCTCCGAAAATTATAATGTCGCGAGCAAACAAGAATTACCCGCCTCAGAATTGGACACTGCAAAGTGACACATTCCTTCATCAGTAATAAAGATCCAGAATCAAAATGTGAGACCTGGAACACACCACTTACTGTCCTACACATCCTGCTGCAGTGTCCGAGATACGACAAACAGAGCCGGTCCCCATGGCCGCGTTCGCCAAGGCGTCCCGCTTTGGTGCTTCGTAGCGCTGGGGATCGTGGGTTCGAGTCCCACCTTGGGCATGGGTGTTATATGTTTGTGTATATATGTGTGTTGTAAAAGTAAGAAAACAGTAATAAACGGTAATAATACGGCAAAACAAAGTGGAAAAAAAAGTAAATAAAAAAAGTAGGGTATGCAGTGCCGGAGTCCTGATCAGACTCCGGTACTGCATTAACAGAAAAAAAAACAAAACAAAAAACAGAGACTTCAGGCCGGCTTCAATGACTTACCAAGTGCTCTACATAACCACCAGACAATCAAAAAGACAATAATATCTATAAGACAGTGTAAACTTTTTGAATTATTGTAAAGATAAATGTAATCATTTGGTATTTTACCAATGTGAAAAAAACTATTGTAAGGTCGCGACATGACCATGCTGTTAAAGCGACCCAAAATAAATTATATTGCAAAAAAAAAAAAAAAATAATAATAATAATAATAATAATTTGTTGCAGAGAAGTAGAGAAAGTCATGTGAATGGAACATATCAGATTTTTTTCTTTAGAAGCCTCTTTGTGAACCTAGCATACAAGACTTTATTTATTTGATAACGTTCTGAGAATATGATAGAAAATGTTATTGCATAGATAAATTCTTCATGGAATTTGACCCATGAAAGTGTACGTTCGTCAGTATTGTTCTGGTCCCGTAACAATAATTCTCCATTCATTTTCTTTATTTGTTCAGTCTTTGAATAACACAATGGCTATTCTTATCCTGCGCATATGTTGCGCAGCCTTTATTTATTTACGTGTCATTGGTTGTTTAATGATTCAGCTTTATAGCTTGCCTTAAATATGCTTTAACCTTTACATTTTTGCTACTGCATACTCTAAAAGTAGATAATTTCGAGTTTAATTTTTGAGGTGTCATTTTTGACCGTCGATATTTTGAGAATTCTAATGCTTCTGTGGCATTTTTCATTAATTTGGTTCTTTCATAATGTTTTTAAGTTCTGGTTTCAGAATGCGTTTCTATTTTTTTTCGTAATATTGTCTCCCACGTTCAGCACAAATTTTGCCAGAGCATTTCTTAAAAAAAAAAAAAAAAAAAAAAAAAAAATGTTTTCGTAATACTCAGAGATTGTCAGAGGTTTTGTTTTTATGAGTGATTTCGGAGGAAAGCAGTTAGGCGTCACCTGCTTTTAGAGTGAAAAATATATGCGAAACCATTACTTTCGTTCATGGTCACACCATAGGGTTCCATGAAGGAGTAGTCGGTATTGAGAATATTTCTATGAGAGGTCAATTTCCGATTAATTCATATCTCAGGTATACCGGAAGGTCCCGCGAATCATTAATCGATGTGGAAAATAACTTTGGAATAGGTTATATTTTGTAGTGAAATATGAATATTACTTCATTTGCTGGGAAAACCACAGGGTCCCATTAAAACATATGGTTTGGGAAACTACTCAGAGTTTTAATATTGTGCACACAAAAGTTATATTATTGATAGCGGGTAAGATGTATCTATATGATGAAAACAGTATCCCGGGATGGATAGATAGACTAGTTGAAAGCAATAACAAATGTTGGATATTTCATCGTGGCACTGACCACCCATACTCCTGATATGTGTTTATTTTTTGTGTGTGTATTTGTTTTGTTTCTCTCTGACAATCTCTTAAGTATATGTATCAAACGACTTATAAATACTAATAATAGATGGATAAGTAACAGTTGCTAGATAACTTTATGTTTATCTAAAACATGAGGTGTAGTGGAAACTGTTGTTGTTGCATTATTATACTTTACTTTCGGCAAACAATCTTTTATTAGATAGGTAGAGTCAAACTGAAAAATTCAATGCTATAGCCGGGACTTGAACCACGGATCTGCCGATCTCTAGCCAGTTACTCTGCCGCTGAGCTACCATGGCAACATGACAGCATAGCATTGACGTACTATAATTACAGCATTGCAAGTCGCCATTGGAGTTGTCATCTCAAAATAATTTGAGATCACCTTGTGCGAGTCAGTTGAGAAATTCAATGCTGTGCCGGCATGTTTCCATGATAGCTCAGTGGAAGAGCAACCGGTTAGAGATCGGGTGATCCGTTGTTCAAATCACGGCTATGGCATTGAATTTTTCAGTCTGACTCTACCTATCCAACTCCTGTCCTTCACACGGCTTGTGTGGAAAAACAGTTATTCCAGCCTTTGATTAGCTGTTCAAACAGTCCTAGATTTTGCTGAATGATGTGTTCAAAATTAATTGTTTGTACTTTAGGCAATAATGTAGGGTACATTTTGAAAAGCTCATCCTATTATCCATTTTGTCTAATTAATATATTATTACATTTGTGAATTCAGTCGATAGGGTGCCACTGTTCATACACATTGCTTGTATTTGATCTTCTCTAAACCTTATACATGTTGTTGTTTTACGATCAATTCTACGATGTTGGTAATAACATTGTTACGTATTGCAACTGCTTCCTATGGATTTTTTTTTTTTCATGTTTCCTATTTATGGGAACATTGCCTAACATCCATTGCAAACAAAAATCATATTACGAATATAAACACCAGTGATTAATTTCGAGGGACCATACTTTAGCAATATAGCTATCTGCGGGGAATTGCCACACTATACCTTAGGATCTATCTCTAGCCACTTAATGTTTAATTCATTAGCTTGTTAATATTGTTAATATAATCATATCATTATGATTGATGGTTTTTTTTTTCCACTATTTTCTTTCAGGAATATAGTTATATATTTATTTATTGTTAATTTTATCTACTCCTTATTGTTATCCCATAATCTCCTTCGCTCCCTACCGGTCTAATCTACGGTGTTCACGATGTTGTTATCGAATATACTGACTTATTTTCTTAAAATTGTATTCACTTAAATTCTATTCAATTGATTATTTCAAGTTTATTTAAACTATTTTGTCAAGCACACCTCTTGTTATTAAATGTCCAAAAATTGATTTATAAGTCTAACAGTTGTTCTGTTGGTGATGTTTAGATTTGAGCCTGCTAATAGGATCTACCTCGCGTTATTTTTACTGCTGAAGCTTATAATTGTATTTCCACACAGATATTTAGACTTCCACTTATGAATAGTAATACTTAATATTTTATAATGCAATTTTCTTTTTTTGTATTACTCTGACACTATGATGATTCATTTTGTACTTTTTACTTTCTCTACACGTACCATGTACATAGTGTATAGAGAAGGTATTGCACTCCACCCAAAAATTCGATACCAAGATTTCACCGGAAATATAAGTTTTAGAGTCCCCTGTATCCAAAAAAAGCATTTTCAGAAAAAGGCCCGTGTGTGTCCGTGTGTCTGTGAACACGATAACTCAAAAACGAAAAGTCGGTAAAATACCAAACTTGGTATTTAAGTTAGTATCTTCCAGGGATGCGACAGAAGATTTTGAGAAAAATCCCCCCACCCCAAACTTTCTTTTACATGGAACTTTTTTCGAAAATTTTTATTTTCTTTAAAATGGCTCTAACGAATTTGATTAAAATGTTGTACCTTAAAGACATTTAGCTGACCAATAACATATATATCTTGAATTTTCTGGGAACAGCCTCTGAAGTCTACTTTATTCTGGATGAATATTACGAAATTTTGCATAACTGCTAAACGGTATGACAAGGACAAAAACTTACCACACAAAATATGTAGAGGACGTTTATGGTATATACATTTTTTTCGTGAAGTTGATCGTTTTTTTGTTTTTTGTTTTTTTTGTAATAGATATTTGGGATCTAAAACGAACCTTGATCCCCTGTCTTATGGTGACCATGATTACACTTCTAGGTTGTTTCTCATTGCACACTTTTCCTACTTCCACCTCCTTAGCTTCCCTAACCTTGTTCTCTTTTCAGGTGCTACGAGTCTTTTGGTTATCATTTTGTGCACAGGGCGATATTTCAATCTATGTTCATAGTAGAGCCAACTATTAGGGTCAAATGGTATTGGAATATTTGTTTTTTCACACAAGCCGGAATTTGAACCAGGAATCTCCCGATCTCTAGCCGGTTGCTCTGTCATTGAGCCACCATGGCAGAGCAATGCTACGCCGGCATGTTGCCATGGTAGCTCAGTGGTAGAGCAATCGGCTAGAGACCGGGAGATACGTGGTTCAAATCCCGGCTGTGGCATTGAATTTTTCAGTCTGACTCTACCTATCCAACAAATGTTTTGCCTGAAGCCTTTTCCTTAGAAGTACATTAAACCGAAAAGTCGAATCATAGCAAGTAGAATTCGCATAGGCCACTCAAGACTTACTAAAATTCATCTGATTACTAAAGATGATTCGCCTAAGTGTCACTTCTACTTTTTTTTTTTTGAAGCATTTATTTTCTTTAATTGCAGAATGACAAGCAAAGAAGACAACAGAATAAATTGCTGTACATTTTTGAATAACAAATTAACTTTTAGTAAGAAAACAAATACTCTCAATTCCGAAATATTCCCAAAGAACAAACATAATATACCTTTAAATTAATGATTTAACATAACAACAATTCGTAAGCCTCAAGCGTTGCGATCTAGTCATCTGCTGGAGTATGAAGCTCAGCTAGTTCACATTTTCAGGGTATCTGGTAAGAATTCGGTCCTTCAGATCCTCCAAATAAAATAAATCAGGTATTGAAAATCTGGAGATATCGGCGGCTATTGAGAGTTGCTGATAATCTTATTACAACATTATGCTAAGATTAATTTTGACATCTTAAGTTAATGGTCCCCCACCTCTTGCAAATATCATGTCAGTGTCTCTCGTTGCCTCACTCACTTTTTATGCCACATGGATCCTGTTTCTCGTAAGCGAGAAATGTACCTTTCTACCTCTGTACTTACTCTTTCTTTTTAAGCGGTAGAAACCGCAATTTACTTTCCTTTGCATTACAAGGAAGCACCTTTTGTTGCGCTGAGTCTCCAGGTTGACTAGGCTGTATGGGGTCATCTGCTTCTCTTGTGTGCTGGTGCACATTTTCCTTGCCAAGTGTTGCTTCAACTTCTTCATGCCACGTCTTAATTTCTGTTGGAGTTTTCTTTTGTGCCATAGGGTCACTTGTAATTTCAGCATTGTCAACACTTTTACTCCTGCGTGTCATTTGTTTCTGTTCAAGTTGGTTTTCATGCGTAGTGTATGCCTTTTTCTTGCGTGTTGAGGCCATTTCAAAGGTAGTACTGCTGCCCTTGCCTTTCTTCTTCTTCTTTCGCGGCGGTTTGTTTGCATTCGTGCTCTCCCCATCACTGCTACTGTGTTTTGTCTTCTCACATGATGGTTCTTCTTCTTCTTCTTTTTCTTCTTCAGCTGTTTCGGTATCTATGTCCACTGGGAGGGTGGTCCCTGCTTTGTGTGTGGTTTGTTTAATTTTCATAGATGCAATTGTTGCAGCACATTCCATTTCTGTATCAGAAGCATCTAAATTAACACCTTCTTTTGCATTACTAGCACAAACTTTTTCACCTATTTCTGGAGACTCAAATGTTTTGTGTTGTTCAATTGTTTCTATCTGCACGGTACTAGTTTCCGTAATTTTATTCTCTGGTAAACCTTCCTTTTGCTCTGTGCTGTTGGTAACAGCAGAAAACAGATCACTAAACTTCCTTACAGAAGGCGCAGATTTGTCAGATATCATTCGCTGCGGACAAATATGTCTCATATGGGTAGAACTTCCACATTTAAAACAGGTTTGTTCCTGACCTAAATAAGTAACAAATGCCTCACATTTCCCAATAATCACATTAGATGGAATGGGTTTCTTAATTACCATTTGAGCTAGGCGTATACCTGTTTCTACCGTAGCAAATTTCCATTTAACGGTCCAGTTGTCCATTTTGACAAGATGTACAGTTCCATAGTTTTGTAGAACATTTCTAATTCTTTCATCGGATATTTCAGGAGGAATATTATAAAGCCTGATCTGCTGCGGTTATTACCACATCTACCTTATCCCCATTCATTAAGGTTACTGTTGCGTTACCTGCATGAGGGCGCAAATGAGCTTCATAGCTTGTACTGGTTTTAAACTTTAAATATATTGCATTTTCTTTTCCTACAAGCTGCAATGTTTGTAATTCATCAACACGTACCTTTAATTCTTCATCCACCGAATTGTGTATATCCAGAGCGGTAGGTCTCTGTTGTGTTGGATTAAACGTTGCTTTCAGTGTATTTGCACGAACTACTTTAGTTTCCATTGTAATATAAGAATTACTAAACTATCACAGCACTAGGGCTACACCCTCACAGTTTATAACTTTTTAATCGAAATAAAAACACAGAGCGATCTGAGACCTAACCTTTAAACACAGGCGTCTATTCGTTACCTTGAACACATAGAGAGTCACACAATGTGAACAAATCGACCTCAAGAGGAAAAGATATGGAATCCCAATTTGAATCCAGAAAGCAATAATCGAAACCCATCAATTTATTTCTTCCTTAGTGACATTGGATTACAAAACAAAAATGTTAATCTCTCTTACCATACTGTGACGCTGAGGCTTTGGCCTAGGTAGATGAAATCTGAAGTATGGTACCACGACATTTAGGTAGCCGTACCGGCATTCATTTCCAAAAATACATTTCGATTTATTTATCCATTGTTTAAAACTATAGTTCAGATATTTAACTAAACTACAGACTAAAATACAAAAATAAGAAGTTAGTAGAAAAGGATTGAAAACATAAAAGAGAGTAAAGGAAAGGTATGAACTATTCTAAATAACAACATTCCTGGAAAACCAACAACACAACTTCATATTCGGTACCCAGCTGCTTATAGACATAAAACACAAATAAATGGGGATAAATAAATATAATCAGCGCTCTCACATAAAGTAGAGGTATAAGTAGAATCTTCTGGAGGCTTGTCCTTCCACCGATTCCAGAAGCTTTCCAGAATATTTTAGAAGGTTGCGACCAGATTCATCCGCTATTAGGTATAAGCGAACGTTGTCACGTTATCTCGCCCGTGGATCAGTCTGAGGGAATGGACCACGAGTTAGGGAGTGCGTAGAAGGTGCAACATAAAGAGTCGATTGCTAAAACATGGCTAGATTTCAGAACATGATCAGAGACTCAAACTGTCCTTTGTTGTTAGAACGCAGACACGACATTGTTGGGCGCCGTGTCTCGGATTATACGTTTGGCAACACCGGAGCATCAAAATGTGGCAAGTAATAACATAAACAAACGAGTTGAATTTATAAATAGTTGGACGTAAATTCGTCTATATTTGGCACCGAAATTGGAAAGTTATGATTCCAATTACAGACTATGGGATAAATAACTATGTTAAAGTATACTCATTCTTTGGTAACGAGAAAATCGAATGAAAATATCGACATATTATGGCAAACCACAGGAGATGCGAATAAATATCCACACTATGTTCGGGAGTGAAACAGAATTTTATAAACAATCTATTAGCTAACATAAGTAATTTAAAAACTGAGTCTTTGTGTTGTATTTCTATATAAATCGAATGTTTTTATTGAACCTTAAAGACAAACAACAAGCCTTGGAAATGTTTACAATTCTGTAGTACCATATTATGATACAACTCTAGAAATAATCTGTTTGTACATTTATAGGCAACTTTTGTGCTGTGAGGAAACGAGCTAACACTATAAAATCTTATGTGTTCCATTCACATGACTTTCTCTACAACTCTGCAACAAATTATTGTTAAAAAGCTTATGCTAACATTTAGTTCATCCAACCGAGAAAAAATTATCAGAAATAGTCTTATTACTTGCTTCCTTGCAAGTATAAGCAAAATAAGGGAGGACCATAGGTTAAAGTGAGAGTCAAAAGCTGGTTGCTATTTGACTGAAGTTCCTTTGTTTGCATGGACAGAGGTTGACAAATTCCCGTATGAGAAAAGTGTGTTTTTCAAGGCTGAAACCAAAAACAAGGAATATCTAAAAAATGATCAAGTGCACGAAAAAAATGGATATAACATAAAGTGTGTATTTTAATGTGCTTTACATTTTGTGTGTGGTAATTTTTGTCTATCTCTTACGGTTTAGCAGTTACGCAAAATTCCTCAAAATTCATCCAGAATAAAGTAGTCTTCAGAGGCTATTCCCAGAAAATGCAAGATATACGTTTTATTTGTCAGGTAAATATCTTTAATATACGATATTTTAATAAACATCTTTAGAGCCATTTTTAAAAAAATCAAAATTTTCGAAAAAAGTTCCATGTAAAGGGTAGTTGGGGGTGAGGGGACTTTCTTTAAAATCTTCGTGTCGCATCCTTGGAAGATACGAAGATTGGTATTCAACGGTCTTTTCGTTTTTGAGCTATGCTGTCCACAGACACACACACACACACACACACGCACACGGACCTGTTTCTAAAAATGCTTTTTTTGATTCCGGGGGGACCCAAAACATGTATTTCCGGTGAAAGCTCGGTATCGAATTTTTGGGTGCATTACAATATCTTCTCTATACACTATGTACATAGTATGTGTAGAGAAAGTAAAAATTGGTTTATTCTACAGAATAAGTATTATTTGCTTAAGTTTTGTGCGTTGTTCAAGGATATATTAAACAATGTTGAAGGAGAATCAATTTGTGCATTTAAACCATTACTAATGCAAGGCGAAGCTTCAGTGCAACAGGTTAGGTTAAACTAAGCGAAATGAATGAGCTTCCTACATCTGCATTGCTCATGTCTAAGCATTTAATAAATAAATCAGATATAAATAGCATTATTTACATTAATACTTTGTATTTCAGATACACTGTTTACACGGAGAAGCTAGCATTTGTGAACAAATTGCATTTATGCCGCAATTAGTTAAAATTAAGGGCAGAGAGTACCACAACGTTTACATGGCTGACAATTTAGTGATGGCAGATAGGAAATGGACAGGAGCGTCATTACCAATACTTCTAGAAATCATATTAAAATGTATAATTTATTCCAATCAATAATTCTGCCTATACGATGCATAGTTCTGGTTTTATTTTCTCTATATAGTACACGGGAACGTAGGTAGAGAAGGTATTGCACTCCACTCAAACATTGAATACACGTTTTAGTGTTCCCTGTATCCAAAACATATCCTGTATGTGTGTGTGCCTGTGAACATGATAACTCAAAAACGAAAAGTCGGTTAGTTACCAAACTTGGTATTTAAGTTAAGTATTTTTCAGGGGTGTGACACGAAGATTTTGAGAAGAAACATGGGGAAAAAATAGAAAATTTTGATTTTCTCAAAAATGGCTCTTGCGATTTTGATTCAAATACTGCATATTAAAGATATTTATTTGGCAAATAAAATGCATATTTTGAATTTTCTGGGAATAGTCTTGATAGAGCTCTTCATTTTGGATGACTTTTGTAAATTTTACATAATTGGCAAACCGTTAGATGATGATGATGATGATTAGGGTTTAGGGGCGTTCAACTACTAGGTTATCAGCGCCCTTAAACCATAATAAATTGAGAAAAACTTAGATCTGGTTAAAGTACAAAGTTTATTTCATATGCCTTTTTTTTTTTTTCTCTCTCGTGGAGTTAAGCATTTTTAGATGTTACTTGTAATTGGTTTCAATTTTAAAATATTCAATTTTCTAATACGGGAATTTGTCAAATTCTGGCAAATGCAAAGAAACGAATTTTATTCACATGATAACGAGCTTTTAAAATATTCCACACGCTTTAGCCTAATGTTTTCCCTTATTTCCTTCCTACTAGCAAGAAAGCACGTAATAAGAGCATTTCTGCTAATGTATTTACTCGATTTGCATGAAGTAGATAAAGTAATAAGCGTTTTAACTAATTTGTAATAGAAAAGTAGAGAAATTCGTGTGAATGAGAAACATCCGACTTTTTTTATTACTACACTAAGTTTTTTCACTAATTTATGAAAAATTTGTTTAGAATATTAATCCTCTAATTGTATTCCTTTTATTACTAGCATAGGATTTCGAAAAAATCTGCTAGCTCACATGGTAAAATAAGTATTGTAATCGTACTTTACAGAAGTGAAGCATGCTGTTACACAATAATGTCTGTTGTTCTTTTCTTTACTTTACCATTTTTTACTTTCTCTGTACGTACTATGTATATAATGTATAGAGAAGGTATTGTAATACACCCAAAAGTTCGATGCCAAGATTTTACCGGAAATACATGTTTTGGGTCCCGCTGAATCCAAAACAATCATTTTTAGAAAACTGTCCGCGCGCGCGCGTGTGTGTGTGTCTATCTGTGGACAGCATAACTCAAAAAGGAAAAGGCCGTTTAATACCAAACTGGGTATTTAAGTTTGGTATCTTCCAAGGATGCGACACGAAGATTTTCAAGAAAATCCCCCTACCCCTAACTACCCTTTACATGGAAAAATGTTATAAAATCTTATTTTTCTTAAAAATGGCTCTAACGATTTTGATTAAAATACCACATATTAAAGCCATTTCTATCATAAATAAAATGTATATCTTGAATTTTCTTAGAAAAGACCTGTTTATTCTGGATGAATTTTGTTTAATTTGGCTTAACTATTAAACCGTAAGAGATAGACAAAAACTTGCAATACAAAAAATGTAGATCTTGTTAGAATACACAAGTTATGTGAACCATTTTTTTTCTTTTGTGGAGCTTACTGTTTTCGAGGTATTCCTTGTTATTAGTTTCAATTGTGAAGTGTTTATAATTTTTTTCAGACAGACGTGTCCGTTTTTCTTTTGTTCTACTCCTGGCCAAGCAAAGAAGCGATTTGCAATGACAATCGCATAACGACAGCTTTTAAAACATTTGACTATCCCTTTAACCTAGTGCATTCCCGTAGTTCCATTCTATTTGTAAGGAACTAAGTAATACAATTCTACTAATGTTTATGTCGATTAGTTTGGTGTTAAATGAAGAATTATCTTTCGTAAGAAGTTTGTTTGTAGAGTAGCTAGGGAAAGTCATGTGAGTGTAACATATCAGATTTGTTTCAGGTAATGAACGTTGCATGTATAGTACATTCACGTTGTCTTCAAAATTCAGTATTCAAAAAATTGTTTGACATACATCTTGCTTTCTGCAATTCTATTGCTATGTATTATGCAAATATTCATAATACATTAATTGCAACTAATTAATCATGGACTAACGTTTTAGAGATATGCAATTGTTATATACGGATGTACAGAGATCAAAATGCATGTTAAAACCAATTATTGTTTAAATCTTTGGTATTTTGTAAGTTCTATCAGGTATATAGGTCCTTTCCAAATATATAAGTGAAATCACTAAATACACATGGAACGCGATAGTTTAAGTGTTTCTTTATATAACCAAAATGAATCCTAAATACAAAACTTCTATTGCAGCAGAAAACATGTCAAACACATTATATTTATAATTCAAAAATAAATATTTGTATCCTTCCTTATCTCTCTCTCCCTCCCTCTCCCTTTTACACGCTCACACTCGTTCACTTATAAAGAAATGCATTTTTATGCAAATGCGATTTTATGTTTTGCATGCGAGGATCTCAAAACCTGTAAATCGTTGAAATCGTGATATTGAATTTCTGTGTGGAATGTGCAACTTTTATGTACCTTAATAAATGGCATATGAAAGGAAATTGTAAAATGGTGTAAACATATAATAAATAAAACTAAAATCTGAGGACTAACAAAAAAAAAAACGGCATATTGTGAAGCAGAAAGATAAACTTTAAGCTCACTTCATAACCTACTTAGAAATTCCTTTTGTTTGATATTCCTCTTGATCTTATTTGTCTTATAACACATTCTCTTTCTGAAGTGTCACCTTAGTGATCATTATTGCTGTCAATCATGCACCGCATAGAAAAGATTGGGATCATAACATGGCACGAAGCTTATCAAGCTACAAAGCTTCTGGGATGTTCTGAGCTTACACTTTTACCAACGGAAGAAAAATGCTGAAACCAGGCGAGTAGTTTATACACTCACCACACCTGCATGAACACCACCACAACAAAACCATTATCATTGCAAAGGGGATTACAGGTTTATCATATGAAAGTTCAAGTTGTTAATCATTTAAGTTATATCATTCTAAATATCCGCATAGGAATGGTTTAAATTACGTTTTACCAAATGATAATTTATACAAAGGCAAATATCTGTGATTGATATTAACCGGCCAAGTTAGAAGGTTACCATCCGGCATAGAGTATTATTTCTAAAATGTATAAATTATCCTCGAAGCAAGTGGTGCATCTTTTGTAAATTTCATATTATAATTACACGAATTACTAGCAATTTTTCCGACGCTTTACATTCGTCCACCATTACATACGGACTTGATATTACGTGAAATGAAACGATAATATAAAAGTAAATTTGGGTAGGAATGGTTTCAATTGAGTAACTTCCCAAACTTTTCTTGTTACGATAACTGGGGAAACATGGACAAAATTTCATTTAGGAAGGACGATCTTGGAGGGATTTGAACAGCGTTCATGAATTCGTTTCTTAAAGACCTCGACCACTGATTCCGGATGAATCTAGTTGAATCCGGGGTTGTACAAATGCACGCTTTATTTTCTGCATTGCTTATCTATAGCAAGCAGAGGCAGCATACCCCCAAGAATTCGATTGGAAATTGCTCAGGAAACACTCTCTACTACAAATAGCAGATAGAAGAATAGGCTTTTGTAAGAATAATTAGTTCAAGGTTATGTAAGGTCTTGTGAATGCAACATAACCGATTTTAAGTGTGTGTGTGTGTATGTGTGTGTAAAATGTAAAGATTTAACTGCTGTGGTTCTCAGCGTCCCATTCTATACTGGGCATGAAAGACCGATTAATTTTGCTCAGAGGCCTCTCTATCAGGCTTGAGGTTCATTTACGTGCCGTAAATCTACGACACGTGACCAACGGCTTTACTTCCCTTTCGAAGGAAGTTTTTACACCCGAAAAAAATCCATCGTTCTCCACCGGGTTTGAACCCGCGAAGTATATGAAGTTAGCATGGTAACCATTACACACGGAGGGCGATGTGTGAGTGCGCGCGTGTGCCTATGGAACTAATTCTGAAGCATGGAGTCTTGTCAACTATAAGTGTTTTAGCTACATAATAATGCAATAAAGGAATTACAATGATATTTCAAGTGTGATGTTTTATTTCATGCAGACATAAAAGCTCTAACGCTGAGCTCCAGATATAGGAATACAATTTTGTTCACCTTATTATTATAGCTTTCACCAGGTATTAAAGATACATTTCAAGTACTTTCTGCTTCAGTAAACATTTTAGATATTCATAAGTATGTAAAGCATTGGAAATATAGAAACAGTGTGTAGCACTTCCAAGGTATTGGATTAATTGTCTTTTTCCACACAAGCCGTGTGTACGACAAGAGTTGTGTAGGTAGAGTCAGACTGAAACATTCAATGCCATAGCCGGAATTTGAACCACGGATCTCCCAAATGCTATGCCGGCAAGTTGCCATGGTAGCTCAGTGGCAGAGCAACCGGCTAGAGATCGGGAGATCCGTGCTTCAAATCCCGGATATGGCATTGAATTTTTCAGTCTGACTCTACCTATCCAACTTCCTAGGTAACCCATTATTGTTGTCAGGCTCGGTGATCTGCTACGCAATGAGTGATCAAGGCTTTGCACTGATAAGAGTGTGTGTGTAAAGGTTGGGAGGAGCGGGGACGACACAAACAACCCAGTAAAGTGACCATTCACAATGAGTGGAGGACGAGTTACGACAACTTTTAATCCGAATGGGAAGAAAAGTATTTCTCCATCTCCGAAGATGAAAAGTTGTTTAATTTGTAGTGCAATGGTAACATATCCTTCACATTATAGCATTGGGAGGCATTTCACAAATACACATGCGCAAAAATATGATGATGAGAAGTTGATACGTGTGACTCGTGAAAAAGTGCTGGGTTGCTTTAAGGAAATTTTACAAGCCAAAATCCCGACGACAGGCAAAACATAGTTCGTGCCGGTTTTACAATTGCAAACAAAATTGCCAAATCCTCTAAACCTCTCTCTGAAGGACACTTCATAAAGGAATACTTATAACTGCTGCTGAAGAAATTTGCCTTGATTTAGTGAACTCCTTTAAAGCTCTAGTTTATACCATGGAACAGTCGCCGAGCGAATTGCAATTTGGAGAAACATTGAAACGAAAATCGGTAAACTTGTGTACTACTCATTAGCATTAGACGAGTGTAGTGACAGGAAAGACACTGCTCAGTTAGCTGTTTTCTTAAGGGGAGCTGATGAAGATTCCAACATCAATGATGAATTTCTAGATCTTGCAACGTTAAAGGACCGGACCACAGATCAGAATAAGCTTAATGCTGTGGTAAATAATAGAAAAATTCAATCTTGCATTGGAAAAGCTAGTTTGTGTTGCAGCCGATGGAGCGCCATCCATGATGGGTAATGCATCAGGATTTGCAGGAAGATTTCGAGGCGTTCTTGCAGAAAAAGGAATAAACCCAGAGAGCATGCTACATGTACATTGCTTTATTCATAGCGAGGCATTGTGTGCGAAATCAGCAACGTCGGATACATTCATGTCAGATGCTGTGCCAAGTGTGAATACCATTATATCAGATTCTCTTCATCATAGACAGGTCCAAGAAGTTTACAAATATATAAACTCTGATTATCTAGATCTGCCGTTTCATTCTCAAATTAGATGGCTAAGCAGAGGCAACGGCTGGAGCGAGTTTTCACGTTACGGTGAAAAATAGATATTTTCTTAGAAGACCAGAAAATAGACTTTAGAGAGAACATAGTACCAAAGACTGCGTTTCTGATTTAGCATTTTTGAGTGATTTAACCAGGGGCGGCTCGTCCTTACGTGCTGAAGAGCTGCAGCACGCTACTTTTTTTTCTTCTAAATTACATAACAGACATGCTGAAGGACCATGTAACAAACATAACACATTATGGTAGTAATAAGAAAGGCAGCACTGCCAATGACGAACTCTCGAAGCAAGGTAAACACGCAAGTTTAGCTAATGGAATGCATCCACGTGCTCAAAGCGATCAAGCACGGTAGGTGAATATTGCGCTTGCGTAGAACCTTCCCCTCTTACCCCCCCTGACGGTCGCTGTCCCATCGTTTTCGCACTGCTACGTGCTGCGTTTGGCTAAAGCACGGAATCAATGAAATCGCTACGAGTGTTAGTTCTTTTCCTTATAATCGTTTTGGCAGCAGACGAAACAGCCCTGCCACACTCACCTAAGTGCCACACTAAACATCAGAATTTAGTGAAATTAATTAAAGCGTATTACAACGTTTTATTTTAGTTATAATAACTAATTATATCTTTGTGATACAAACTGAGCCATAAAAGGACTATTATCTCCATACCTTATTCACATTGGAACGTACAGAACATTGTTTGTTATATTGTTTGTTAACATTGGTAACCATAAGTTCATATTGGCGCAATGTGTTACTTCCGCAAATGTGAAATCTAACAGGCCCACGTGTATCACATTGAAACAAAGTGTTCTGTTGTGTAAATGTTATTCAGTGTCAGTTTTCAGTTTATTTCCAAATGTGATCGCACTTTATTATATTTCAGTATCATTCAGTGTGGGTTTGTGTTACTTTCATAGGTAAGAAAACTTTAGTCATACATAATGAATATAGTTGATGAGCTGTTAAAAACTCCCTTTTCAAGGCGATCGTTAGATGAAAAGATCAGGATAAAAAATTTAGGGCGACCTACTCCTGATCTAAAAATTGAACAGAAAGCAAAAGGAAGTAAAAATTCTATTTACACAAGAAAGTTTAACACAAATATATATGACAACAGTGACTGGATCTGTGGTTGTGAAATCAGAAACGCGCTCTTTTGCTTTCCTTGCCTCTTGTTTGGAAGTACAGATTCGTGGTCTACGACTGGTGTTAAAGATCTAGGTCATGTTAATGAATATATAAAAAAACATTCAAATAGCAAGAAGCATATGAAAAACTCGCTTGACTTCTCAATGCTTGGAGGTGTAAATATTGCAACGCAGCTAAGCAGGGCATATCAAGATGCTACACAAAAACATAATGAACAGGTTGAGAAAAATAGATACATATTATCCAGGATAATAGACTGCATCAAATTTTGTGGGGCCTTTGAGCTTGCTTTGCGTGGACATGATGAGACGGAAACGTCAGATAATCCCGGCGTGTTTTTAGGCCTTATAAATCTATTGGGCAGTATAGACAGTGCGATGAAAGAGCATACCGAAAGCAATAAGGTGTTCAAAGGATTATCTAAGACCATCCAGAATGAACTACTTGATTGCATGTTGGAAGTGTGCCACGAAGAAATTGAAAGAGAAATGAAGGAGGCAGCCTATGTTGCTATCATGGCAGACGAAACCACTGATATCACTGAAAAAATTCAGTTGGCATTAATTTTTAGATATGAAAGGAACGGCTTTATTTATGAACGGTTTTGGGGATTTTTTAATCCATCTGATCAGACCGCTAATTCTATTGCCGGTTGTATTTTGAAAGAAGTGGACACCCTTTTTAAGGATGATCGCCATAAAATCATCGCCCAGACTTATGACGGTGCGTCTGTAATGAGCGGCAACACAGGAGGCGTGCAGATCAAGGTGAAAGAACACTATCCTCTCGCACAGTATGTACATTGTTACGCCCATCAATTAAATCTGGTTATGGAGAAAGCAGCTTCTCAAAATCAGTCCGCCAGAATATTCTTCTGCAGTCTCTCAGCTTATCCAGCATTTTTTTCAAGATCTCCACAGCGTTTAGCAGCATTGGAAGCAACTGTTGCTCGAAGAGTTCCTCGAGGATCTGCAACAAGATGGAATTTCAAGTCTAGGACTGTTAACACCGTATATGAACACAGAGAATCTCTGATCGATTGTTTTGACGAATTAGAACAATCTTTATCAGATAGGACAGTGCAAGAAGCTCGTGGCCTGCGGCATAATTTGGAGGATGGAGAATTTAATTTCTGGCTTGCTTTTTTCAGAAAATAATGCCACATGTAGACATTTTGTATAATCAGCTACAAGCAAGACAGATGGATGCAGTGAAGGCAAAAAATGCAGTCCAATCTTTTGCCAAAGCAATTGATGCCGTGCGAAGTAGAACGGATGATATAGCACACCAGATTCAGACATCTAACGTCCACGTTACAAAAAGACGTCGTAGGGAAACTAACTTAGGAGTAGATGCCAAGGAAGTATGTGACCGAATAATATCGGAGGTACACAGCCGCTTTGAGTCCACAGAACATCTTGATGCTGCAAAACTATTGGATGCAAAAAACTTTGAATTATTTTCTCAAGTTTTTCCTGAAACAGAACTCGGCATTGTCTGTGATCGATACAAAGATCTCGACAAAAACAAGCTCCGAACCGAACTTAGCATTTTATATGAGCATCCGGAATTCAGGAAAGTAGAAGGTGCTCTTCCACTCTTGCAGTTGACACTAAAAAATAATCTGCAAAAAACTTTTAGTGAAGTGACAAAGGTTTTAAGAATTGTTGTGACTATTCCCATGTCAACTGCAGAACCAGAACGATGTTTCTCCTCTTTGAAGAGGATAAAAACCTTTCTGAGGAACACCATGTGTCAGGATCGCCTTACCTCTCTGGCCATGCTATCCATAGAGAAGAAATTCGTTACAAATATCAGGGATTTCAACGTCAGAGTGATGGACAAATTCTGCATGAAGAAACATCGGCGTATGGACTCCATTTTTCGAAACTAGGTGAGTTGCATGCATTTTTTTCCCCCGTGCAGCACGCTACTTGTTTTAGGCACGAGCCGCCACTGGATTTAACATTAAATACATTGAACTCCAGGCTGCAAGGAAAAGACAATGTAATCATTACGATGATTAATGATCTAAAACCTTTCATGGAGAAATTGCGAATCTGGATACATTAAATAGAGCATATTGATTTATATCATTTTCCAAATTTGAGATCTGTACTTATTAAAGGTTCGTCTGTAGTATTAAAGAAATATAAGACAATTTTGGAAGAGTTTTTGGAAGAATTTAAAATCCGATTTGATGATCTGAAGTCATGGACACAGAATGGAGGATGTTTAACAACTCATGTTAACAATGCATCACACTCTTTGCAGATGGGATTAATCGACCTCCAGAACAGCACACCTTTGCGTACTTTAGGACTGTTGTGTGCAGTTGTTTCGCACACTGCCCAAAGTGAAGTTTCCAAATTTGTGTCATATTGTAGCTATGTTTGACACAGCGTATTGTTATGAGCAGTTTTTCAGTAGACTGAACAATGTCAAACCTGCTTCACGCAGTAGTTTAAGTGATGAGAAATAGGTGCACACATTGTAATTGTAATGTTCCATTTTAGACGAGAATATGACGAAATAGTGAAGCAAACAGGGTTGCCAGTGTCTACAGTGAGCTAAGTATAACTACACAGTAAGTGGCGCTTCAAGTTTGCGTTATTTACGAAGTGTTTTAGTTTAATGCACATTAATAGACTTCCAAGTCATGCAAGTCTAAATAGTATTGTAAAATTTGACAATGAAGTACTACAACACTAATGCAAATATTGTATAGCATCTACTTTTGAGAGCATTTACAATTTAACAACACGTGTACGCACAGACTGCACGAAGGTAGTTCCGATGAGAACCCGGTTTTCGCTCACGCTATTCACGAGTTCCCCAGGCCTGTGTTATACGAAGTACGCAAGTTTTGTCTTGGTGACTTAAACAGTGGTTATTGTAAGTACGGAACTGACCTGTAGTGTTGCAAGGATATTTTGAAGGTCGTATGTACCTTCTAAAGCATTTTAAGGTAGTCGTTTCCAAACCTTTTAGGTCATGATCACTTCTCAATACAAAAGTTCATCACGGAGCACTGAGTTACAGCTAATACTTGCATGACCATACAATTTGAGGATAGAAGGTAAATATTTAGAATTTAGACATGTGAAACATGGCTTCTTAGCTTTTTCATCTCAAATTTATGGACGATTTCAATTTCCTACATACATTACAAAACAAAAGAGCAGAAGCATATTAAGGTAACTCATTTTAAAGGCAAGTATTATGTTGGTAACGATGCGTAACACCATTTGTAACAGCGGCATGCAGTGATCATTTAGATAGGGGAAGCAATGAATACTGTAATGAACATTATAGTTTTAAATAAATAATAATAAAACAAGAAAGCCATGAATAGTATAAATCAAAAGATAAAAACACAAGCAATGGTAATTTAAATCAAAGGTATACATATTAAAGATAAAATTCGCAACTGCAATGGTTTAAATTGAAAGAATAGTTACTGAAATACTCTATTTAATAAGGTTACCTTAAGTAAAATGTAGTCGTCCTCCTTGGTGTAGTGGTTACCATGCTAAAATCCAAGATTACAGGTTCAAACTGTAGGAAGGTGATATAGTTTTTCGGACTCAAAAATCCTTAGCATGTCTTATTTCGGAAGGGAAGTAAAGCCGGTGGTCCCGTGTACTTTTTTTATACACGTATAAGAACCCCATACCTTGGTGGAAGAAGGTTCCTGGGCAGAATGTTCGCGTCCGCAAGCCCTTATTCGTTCCTGCAGTGCCATCTGTGGGCGACAAGCTGACCCCTGTTCACCATGGCGTATAGTGCCGAACTCACGAATTAGAATTCAAATCCGATCATGTAAACATCAGAACGATGCCTTTTGATGGAAGATACTCTACATATAAGTTAAATTTAACAGAAAATATATAATTGCTGGATTTAAATTCGCTTTTGACACTTTGGTAGTCACTTCTGTAAGCTCAAGGGAACTGAAAATCCACCCTTCTCTCCTGGGAAGCAAATTTATTAATCTTATGTTTCTTTTGATCTCTCCCTTTTTCTCACTTCTATTAATAAGCGTGCTTTAATTCTATTAATAAGCGAGTCTGTCTTTTCTGCAGTATAATTCCGACCAACTTTTCATTCTCTTCAACGCAGAAAACGAATTTTTTACTGGAAATGCACTGCCAGGAATTACATACAGAATGACACAAATATTTTAAACTATTGAATTTGTTTTATTTTGCCATTGAATTATTGCTCAGTAATTCAAATGCAAACGAGATTTTATTTCTAAACCATTGTACTGTATACTACAATCAATTCTCTTCCCACTCAAATGGCGTCGAAGTACTTTCCATGTGTATATAAGAAACTTTTAAAGCTGGTTTTGAAGAACTGGTACATAGTTTTCATGTGACAATAATCTGAAAATTCGCAATTTAAAACAATCTTAAAATCTTATGTCCAAACAGTTATGAACGTCATCAACACTTCAGAATAGAGAATTTTATATTCGAATTATTTTCATCTTGGAAGAGTCTTGTAATAAAATCTGTTCCCAATCATTATGTGATGTGAAAATTGAGCCGTGAGTTTTTTTTTTTTTTTTTTTTTTTTTTGGAAGTTCTATTGGCATTTGCTTTGAAGTATGTTACACAACACATAAATGAAAATGAATATTTTATGAATATATTTAAAAGATGAACTAATTTGAAAGAGAAAAACAATTTCGAAATCTTCCACTGGTAGTAAAATAACTAAATAAATTTCTTGAGGATGTTCTGACATTTAAATAGTTGAATCAACATGTCACAAACTTGAGTGATTTTCTGCTCACAATGTTTACCAGCCTTGACAAGTATTACCATTATGTTGAACAAAAGAAATATTCATAATGCCATGTTTTATAGTTGACAAAACCGTCGAAACTGCGGCTTGTATTGTACCATTTTGAATTTGATTATAGACCCCTTTAAACACAGGTTTCTAAGTAGGTAATGCGCTAAAAGAGAATAATATTCAATATTGTATTTCAACAGTTCCACATAACAGCCTTGATTGATAGAATTTGCTACTGGTCACCGAATTTCTCAAATGCGTTTACCTAGACTGACACTTTACGTTACGCTGTGATTATTGTTAAGTAATTTCGTTGGAGCAGTGAAACACGAATAAGACCTTGTCACATGCAAGTCTCTCGCTGTTCAGTTGAAGGTATTGGGAAATTGCTTCGGCTGGTTCACAATCGTAGTCGGTAATGTAACGTTATTAGATCTACGAGTTTGGGAGACGCGTTACGATTTATCTAGATATTTGAATAATTGTGTGATTATAATGACATATATTATTAATAAATCTGGATATTGTCTGTCTCCGTGTCATTCAGTTGTGTTAGTATGCTAGCCTCCAGACAAAACGTCGCCCTCCATGGTGTAGCGGCTACTATGCTAGCCTTATATACCCAAGGTTGTAGGTTCAAACCCGGCGAACGACGATGGATTTTTGGGGCGTAAAAATCCTTACATGGATTCCTTCGGAAGGGAAATAAAGGGAAATAAAGTCGTTTGTCCCGGCGCGAAAAAGATCCTCAAGCATGATAAAGAGGCCTTTGAGCAAAATTAAGCAGTTTTTCGCGCCCAATATAGAATAGAACACTGAGAACCACTGCAGTTAAAGAATAAATAAATTTCCATTTCATTTCAATAAAAGCTCCCAGTTCAATTATCAGACTAATTATAGTTGTTACCGAATTAGTGCTTCGGTTGCTCTCCCTAAAGGCACGCCACCGCTTTTTACTTTCTCTACACATACTAAAATAAAATAAAATCTGTAATACAACATCCTGGCATCTTGTTCCCTATACCAGGACGTATATTGCAAACTTTATAATTTATTTCCCACTTTGAAATTATTGTTATACATCATTATTTTACAGATAATACTTATATACTAATAACTAAAAATTTAATGTAAAACAAAAACAAATTAATATAAACTGAAATAAAATAAATTCCAACCATAAAACAACTTTCACTAACACTAAATCATCTATTATTAATTACTGGAATCCAGTAACACAAATAACTGGTAACCAGCTGTTTACCCATAAAACTATGCTCTAGATTCTTAAGATAAATGAAAAATTAATCCTATACTACTGGTATCCAGCAGAATACGCACTGGTAACCAGCGCAACTAAATAATTATATTATACAATAATTTCTTTACATTGTAGTAAACTGTAGTAAATTGTCTTTTACTTCCTTTGGCTAATATCTGTTACTAATTATACCTAATCTTTTACATCATCATTACACTAAACTCACTGTATTTAACTTTTTAACACTATTTAGCACTTCACTAACACTTCCTCCTCAACGTCATCTCCCCTTGCCTCGTACTGTCCAGCGCCAGAAGCCCATAATCCACCATTACTGCTCTCACATTACTGCATCCCTCTTATCACTCTGGTCTACACGTATAACGTACATAGTGTATAGAGAAGGTATTGCACTCCACCCAAAATTCGATTATCAGATTTCACCGGAAATATACGTTTTAGGGTCCCCTGTATCCGAAAAAAGTATTTTCAGAAAAAGGTCCATGTGTGTGTGTGTGTCTTGTGTCTGTGTGTCTGTGAACACGATAACTCAAAAACGAAAAGTCGGTAAAATACCAAACTTGGTATTTAAGTTTAGTATCTTCCAGGGATGCAACGCGAAAATTTTGAGAAAAATCACCCCACCCCAAATTACCCTTTACATGGAAAAAATTTTCAAAATTTTGATTTTCTCAAAAATGGCTCTAAGAATTTTGATTAAAATTTCGTATAAAAAGATATTTTACCTGACAAATAAAATGTATATTTTGAGCTTTCTGGGAATAGCCTCCGAAGACTACTTTGTTCTGGATGAATTTTACAGAATTTTGCATAACTGTTAAACGGTAAGAGATGGACAAAAACGTAATACACGAAAAATGTAGGGCACGTTAAAACACACAGTTTAAGTTATATGCATTGTTTTCGAGAGTTCATCGTTTTTGAGGGATTTCTTGTTTTTGGTTTCTGCTTTGAAAACATACTTTTCTCAAACAGGAACGTGTCAACTGCTGTCCATACAAACAAAGGAACTTCAGTTATATAGCAACCAGCTTTTGACTATCACTTTAACATATGAAACTCCCTTATTCTTGCTTCTACTTACAACGAAGCGAGTAATGAGACTATTTCTTATATTTTTTTGGAGAGTAGCATGAAGTAAATAGAAATATTAGCTTTTAAGAATAATTTGTTGCAGAGATGTAGAGAAAGTGATGTGAATGGTACACATCAAAATGTTGTAAAATCAAAAGCGCTACTTTGGACCCTAAAGTTTTAGTATGAACGATGGCACTGAATTCATCTGGGTACCTTAGCTTATCTGAGGAATTTGGTACAGTGGAACCGAATATTTAGAACCGCATTTGAAAGAGGTCTGCGTTTTGATTTAAAACCTGCACAAACATAGAACCCCTTATATTCATATAAGTGGTTGCTACATAAAAGATGAATTTGTATTTATCAGGCAGGGCTTTTTAATTACTCTTTAAATAATGCCAGAATTTAGAAGTGATTTCTTAGCTGAAAACTTATCTTTTAACATAAAATGTGATTTTAAATCAATCAAGCATTCAGATTGCTGCGCTGCCAGAGAGGCTAATTTCTCTGAGAGAGCAGATAAGTGGTTTGCAATACAACGGCTTTATTTATTTTTTCATGGAGTGCCCTCGGAAAACATGTGTCAAAAAACTTCATAGTTGAGCATAAAAGTTAATATGAGATATCGTTAGGAAGATATGAGCGACTTTATTACCTCTTCAGACCATTTTATTATTGTGAAGCTGCCAAAATTTTCATTGTTTACTGATTCTGCCTTAAACTTAATTTTTAAAATATTGTACTACATTGCAGCATCAAGTACTGTTACGTTTTCCTTCAGGTGGCAGGTTTAAGTAATTATTAGTTTCTGAAAAATATTACCTAAATACGACAATTTTACTTGCCGATATTCGTGGCACAAGCTCTTTCCCAATGCGAAGATATTGTCGATCAGGGGGTTTTGACATTCATTTCAAACAGCCGAGTCATTCATTTGACTCGACAGAGCCTCCTTTTTCTCTCTGTGCGCGCGCGTGTGTGTGTGTGTGTGTGGTCGCGCGCGTTTGTCTTTCCGACGGAGTTACTACTGCAGTCACCATGGGCTTATTGTGCGTCAGAGCCCAGAGGATAGGATGACATGAGAGACGGATGATCGAAACCAGCACGGGGTAAACGCCATTGTGGAGGGTCTCTAACATAATCAAGCATTCCTTCGTCACTACGCGGGGAGCACTAAGAGCCCGCGGCCCATGTATGACAAAACCCATGGGTCCTACAGACAACTCCAATACCATCCCGTTTACGAGAGTTGTATTTCCAAAGCACATTCACCATCGCGGAAGGACGGCGTCAGGTGACTCCCGCACTCTGAACAGCAGCCCTTCTTTGATTTTCAATGTAGAACTTTTACATAGTACTGACTGTTGCGATGTCCTCTCAACTCGGCCTAGTCCCTGCCTCTGCTTTTCCTCAGGAGTGGCCCCAAGTTGGTGACCGCACAGCCAAACGCTATCCCATTCTGCTGCGGGCACCGCTGAAATAACATGGAGAGCTTCGGCACGTTCCTTTTCTTCAATCTTAGTGCAGTGGCCGCACTACTCTGGATATGGCATCAGCATTGTATTCCGTCCTTTCCAATGTTCTGATGTAAAGTTGTATTGCTACAGCCTTTAGACCCAATGGGCTGCCCGGCTCTTGAAACTTAACAGCCAGGTGAGGGCATAGTGGTCAGCCCTCAGGTGGAACGGCTAATCATACAGTTTCTTGTGGAAGTGCTCCAGCCCCCTCACTACTGCCAGGAGCTCTCGCCGAGTCATGTAGTAGTTCTTTTCTGCTTTGAGAGCATCTTGCTGCAGTAAGCTATAACCCTGGTGTCTACAAAAAATTCGCCACCATGTAGTGGAAATCCTAAAATAGGAACACTGCAAAGTGATGAATTTTGCACCTGGAACGCGAGTTATACCTCTTCTGACGACATATAAGGCCGGTGCTCTTCCGTTAGTTGGGTGAACGGTACACGATGTCGGAATAACCTCTGTAGTAGCTGTATAGCCAGGAAAGTTAAAAACCCTTGGATGGGCCAATCTCTTACCGACCGATCCTTCTCTTGGTCTGTGGCCACTCCAGAGGGCGAGACTGCATGACCCAAGTAGCTCACTTCCTTGCGGAAAAATTACCTGTTAGCTACTTGTAACCTTTCCAATACCTTGTTCAGGTTCTCGAGATGTTTTTCGAAGTTACTTAACACGATGATATCATACAAATAGACTGGGCAGGTCATCATTGATTCCGTAACGAGCTAGAAGGTGCCTGGCACATTGCAGAGGCCAAATTGCATAAATGTAAATTGCCAAACCTTTTGGGTATTCGAGAATGCGGTCTTCTCCTTGCCAATGGAATCTAAGACCACCTTCCCGATTTCACATCTAAATTCAAGAAACATTGGGTATCAGCAAGTGAGTCCAGGGTATTGTCAATCCGTGATGCAGTCCTTTCAGGTAACGTCATTAAGCTTCCTGTAGTTCACACGCAGCATATTTCACCTCTTTTTACTTTCTCTATACGTATTATGTACATAGTGTATAGAGAAGATATTGCACTCCACCCAAAAATACGATACCGAGATTTCACCGGAAATTTATGTTTTAGGGTCCCCTTTATCTAAAAAAAGTATTTTCGGAAAAAGGTCCGTGTGTGTCCGTGTGTCTGTGAACACGATAACTCAAAAACGAAAAATCGGTAAAATACCAAACTTGGTATTTAAGTTTTGTATCTTCCAGGGATGCGACAGGAAGGTTTTGAAAAAAAAATTCCCGCACCCTCAACTACCCTTTACATGGAACTTTTTTTCGAAAATTTTGATTTTCTCAAAAATGGCTCTTACAATTTTGATTAAAATTTCGTATATTAAAGATATTTACCTGCCAAATAAAATGTTTATCTTGAATTTTCTGGGAATAGCCTAAGAAGAATACTTTATTCTGGATGAATTTTACGGAATTTTGCATAACTGCTGAACCGTAAGAGATGGACAAAAACTTGACACACGAAAAATGTAGAACACGTTAAAGGACACAATTTATGTTATATACGTTTTTTTTTCGTGGAGTTCGTCGTTTTTGAGACATTCCTTGTTTCTGGTTTCTGCTTTGAGAAACATACTTTTCTCATACAGGAATTTGTCAACTGCTGTCCATACAAATAAAGGAACTTCAATCACATAGTAACCAGCGTTTGACTATCATTTTAACCTATTGTACTCTCTTATTTCGCAACTACTTACAAGGAAGCAAGAAATAAGACCACCTCTTTTAATTTTTTCTGATTAGCATCAAGTAAATAGAAGCATAAGCTTTTCAACGATAATTTGCTGCACTGATGTAAAGAAAGTCATGTGAATGGAACACATCAGATTTTTTCTTAATGAAAACTATAGAGGAACGCCAAGGATTGTAGAACTCATCAATGATTGCCGTAGAGTACATGTCCTCTAACATGTCCCGTAGATCTGCTTGCTTCTTGGTGTTTGCCGGATGGTCTCGCGTCTCCGATGTCGATGTTGTGGAAAACTGAGCTAGTGGGACTATAACCGCCGTTTCTTTGCTGAAATCACATGGCTAACGGCTGAGAAGACGCAGGACCCTCTCCAGTTATGAAGCGGTGGAACTTCGGCCACCCTCTTCAGTAAGTCTCTCAGCTGGGGTCTCAGGCTCTTCGACGGTACTGGATGTTCGGATCCGTCGCATGGCGTTATACTGACGGCTGGCTCGCACTCTCTCCGTCCCGGCCTAGATGTCCTAGTCAGTGTCTCTCGGGTTCAGCTGCCTCACGGGTACTTCCTCTCGACAGGGCAACAATGCCTGGGAAACACACAGTGCGCTTCTGGTCCAACACATAGTTCTTAACTTTTGGTCCTCCAGGTGCGGCTTCACCTCAACATCATTTCTTGCGGGCATGGCTACTTCGTCCTTCAAGACCACCTTGCAGATCCTTTGTTGTTCTTGTGGACTCCGGAGCAAAATTCATCTCGGGTGAGTACCAATACCCTCCGGTCGGCGTCGTGGCTCCTGAGGGAATCAAATCCTCAGTCACCCTCGTGACGAACATTCACAGACCCACAGTGCTCCGTCCCTGTGTCAACTCTAGCACGGTCTCCCCACAAGAAAGATGTCGCCCGACATCGTCATTAGCTGTTAAGACGATTGGATTTTCGTGTTGGAGTAGGCTGCCCCTGTGTCTAGCGGTATCTGGGCACGGTTTCCCTTGTATCCAGCCGATGAGATTGTCGTCCACTTTTCTACCCAAATCACGTAGCGTCATTCGAGGGGTTGATGAAGACAGGACCAACGTGTCCCTCGTCAAGTCGTTCCTTATTCGCCATCCGTTGCTTGTGCTCCCTGCGCGCTAATACTCCAATTACTCATGACTCAATGCTATTCATAACATCTTGAGTAGTATACAGGCGCGACTAGTCGACCAATCAAATCACACCACGTCATCACTAAAACCTCCCCCAACCAATCAGAGAGCTTCTTAATTCATTGGCGGGAAATTCAAAGCCCAACCAACTAATTTTTTCTCTTTCTCCAGTTTCAGTTTAAAATCTCACATGGTACTGCGAGAAAAATATGCGGGAAATTTAATTTAAAAAAAACACCATTACCATAACCAATTTTCCTTCACCTCTATCCAAATCATCACGAAGATAAAGCAGCAACAGCAGCCACGGTACATCCATGTTTGAATGCGACATGTTTGAATGCTAATTTTTGCAAGACCTTAAAAAAGAAGAAAAAATCGCCAAGATGTGCTCTGGCAGCTCCGTGTTTAAATCTTATCAGGTAGACACTGAATTAGATATTGAGGTATTGCTGATGTGTTGTCTCGAAAAGTGTGAGTAGGTAAAGGTAATCACGAAAGGAAAGAAATTGTGTTAATACAAATGTTTATTCACTTTTATGGGTAGAGTTTATTTCGTCACAAATAACATCGTAAAATACAAACGGTGAAACGCTGTCTTTTGACATTACTAATGTATTCCGGTTTGAAACACCTTTAACATAGTTTAGCACATCAGTTGTGGCTAAAATCAACATTGCCAGTTGATGTTTCAGTATATTTGCATTGCACAACAAAAAAGGTATGTCATCTAGACAAAGCACAACGTGAGAATTTTTTGTTTTTATTCTTGCACGACGACCATTGGTGCTTCGTAGGCGACATTATTCCTTCGATGCACCTATACGACTGACCCTTGCAGAAATGTTTCACAAGTTTAGGTAGATGGTTAAGCAGAGTTGTGAAGTAGTAAGATGAGAGGATGACTCTACTCTGCTGTATTCCTCCAATTTCCTCGTAGGTCTCGTAATTTCTTCTTTTGTAGAAACCCAGCAGATGTATTTGGAGTGATGCTTCTTTAGAAAGTACGTTCCGGCATGGGCAGCGGCAAATGAGGGTTGGCGCTACATCTTGATTTGCTTACTTCCGGAAATAGAGGCGGTCAAAAACCGTGCCACGCTCGCTCGTTATTGGTAGGATACGCTACTCGAGTATACTCGTAACTACAAGCGAAGTAGGTTGACGAATGATCCGTAGTATAAACTGGTTTCGTTATAACTAGGTACCGGAATTTTAGGTTTTAATCAACGTTTCCCATTATAAATTATAACGTTTCAAAGTACTTTTATTTTTCAAGCTATTTGGGTGTTAATGTGTGAATCTCACAAAACCTAGGGGGGGGGACATAAATGGGACTTAAAACTTGCTAAACTTTTTTTTTATCTCAGTAAATGACTTTTCAATTTTTTCTTCAATCATTTAAATTCCAATTTTTTAACAATTCGTTTCGTTTTGTTTTGAGTGTTTATTTGGGGTTAGCCAGGGAACTATTTATTAAGATTTTTATCTTGGTATATAAATATCGTGTATGAAGTATGCGCCACTGAAGATGTTGAAAGATATTTTTCTTCAAAGGAATATATTTAAAAACAGAAAAATTGGAAATGTGGCTGCTTGTGTAATAGTGCTGAAATATAAAGTTTGTTTTATGCCAGTACTGTATAATACAAATAAATGCTGAATTTTTAGTTAAATAGTTCTGGTACCAAAGCACTGAGTAATAAATGTCCTTAAAAGACATTAGTGTTAATAGCATTCTTCCGTGAAGTAAAATAGTTTTCACATTTTTATCTGTATAATGCTACAAAGGCGTTTATCGTCGATTCCCATAAATAGATAGGGACATTGTTTAAAAGCTTAAAAAAATAGAAAATAGTTTAAAAATCCAAAGAGGCTAGCAGAAGATAATAAAAGGTTAAAACTGTATTTATGAACAACTAAAAATCCGAGCCCTAGCAATAACACAAGATGACATATCGTTTATAGTACACATGTCCCAAAACTGTTTGAATCATCGATACTAATCGTCAATAACATAAGTATAATTTGTGCTGCTATGTATAAACTTTTTTTTTTTTGTAGTGTTAAACGCCCTCTTTTACTGTTCTGGCACCGCAGGCGATGTATAAACATGTTCAGATTACAACCGAAAATGGAATTGTTTCTTGCAACATAAACGTCTTAGGTTAATAAAATATTTACACACTTATTTGTAATAAAAGCGAAGACTACGTACACACATCTGCAGATTCTGTGATACCACATTATTCGTTTTTAACACTTCCCCTAGCGAGGTTTATTTAAATATCATCCTTATTGTTGTAGGCTTTTTAAACCTTAAATCATTTAAATAGATGAAATAATATAGCTTTAATTAAAAATGAGTCACTAACTCCACTCCTAAATAAACACCACTGAAGTACTTTGATTATCCAATGCATGCTGAACTACAACAAACTGCAGAAGCAAAGAAATGAGAAGTTTTAAGATGCAACAAAAGCTTCAGGCGTGCAGTTTTTGTCTAGCATCTTGTTTCGTCGCATGCTATCTAAGACTGTGTGATTCCGAGAAGTCGAATGGCATGGTTTCACAACAAAAGAAGACGCCGAACGGCTCGTGGTTTTGGAGAGAGAATATTTTTTGCAGTGGTGGCGTTGTTTATATCGCTGATCTAAGTTGCGGTTTCCTGATTCGTTAGCGGTTTAGCTGTAATTGGACTACTGTCATACTGGGTAGCTCAATTGGTTAGGGGCCGGTCTTCTGAACTCAAGATCGGGGATTCAAACCCGGCCCAGACAACTGGTTTCTAAGTGTGCTTAAAAGCGACAAAAGCGTCAGTAGATTTACTGCTGTGTAAAGAACTGCTGTGGGACAAAATTTCGGTATACCAGGGGTACTGCTATGATCCTGGCAACTGACAGCGTCGTTAATTTTTTTTTTTTTTTTTTTTTTTTTTTTTGTAACTGAGCGGTAAGAAATTAACCTGAGACAAATGGTTGGCAAATGCGCAGGAGGTTCCGAGCTTCCGAAAACGACCCTTCTTTCTTATCCGTATCTCCTGGAATGATCTCTGCTCTGCAACACAGGGGAACCCTTGGGGTAGTTTCCAGTTCCGCTAATTATAATCCCGATTTTGTTCCCCTTAGGTCGGGTTGGAAGATCAGGAGTTATTATTCCTCTCCGACAACCATGAGAACTACAAACTCTCTTTAGCCCAGGAGCCGAATACCTAGAATATACCCTCTTATTTCTAGGCATTCGGCTCCTGGGCCCGACGCCAAGCACGTGTCACCACTGTATCTCTTTCTCCCCCACGGTTGTATTTGGCATAAGGGTGCGTTTCTTGCTGTTTGGCGGGAAGCTACCGTTGTTCCAATTCTGAAACCCGGCAAGGATCGCAAACTTACTTCCAACCACTGCCCAAATTCCATAACCAGTTGCGTTTGCAAGGTAATGGAACGCATGCTCAATAGGCGGTTTATGTGGTGGCTCAAACCTCGCGACTCCTATTGAATGTTCGGTATGGGTTTCGTCGGCACCGTTCTACTATCGATCATCTGGTGTCTCTTTCGACTCACGTTATATAAACACAAATGCCAGACTGCAGCTGTATTTTTGACTTAGAGTAAGCTTACGACACACGGAGGATTGGCATTCTTCGTACAGTTCACTGTAGGGTTTCCGTGATCGCCTCCCCATATTCATTCGGGAGTACATGAAAGACCGGTTATTTCGTGTGCGTGTAGGTTCGGATTTATCTGATTATTTTACTCAGGAGAACGGAGTACTTCAGGGTTCGGTGCTTAGTGTTCCTTATAGCAATCAACCCTGTTGTTGACTGCCTTCTGCCAGGGATTTCATCGTCGCTGTTTGTTGACGATTTTGTTGTGTACCTCAAGCTCGGCGTACCTGTGTCTTCGAGCGTCGTCTTCAGCGGTATCTAGACTCTATTTCCTCCTTGAGTGTGGCAAATGGCTTTCACTTCTCCGCCGAGAACACGGTTTATGTAAACTTCTGGCGCCGGAAAGAGTTTCCTTTTCCTTCACAACGCGTCGGCACAGAAATACCACCGTTTGCTAACCAAGCGAAATTCTTGAGATTAATCTTTGATAAAAAGTTATATTGGTCTGCCCATATAGCTTATTTGAGGTCACGGTGCATATGTTCTCCTGATATTTTACGTATTTTAAGTGGCACATTCTGGGGAGCCGATGGGACCGTCCTTCTCTGCGTCTATCGAACATTAATCCGTTCCAAATTGGATTACGGGTGTATTGTCTATTCTTCCACGCGACCCTCTATCCTTCGTCGCTTAAACACGTTTAGCTTCAAGGCATACAGCTAGCAATTGGCGCATTCCGCACTAGCCGTGTCAATGGTGCTTGTGCGGAGGCTGCGGAACCACCGCTGTATTATCGCCGTGAGTTTCTATTGTGAAACTCTGCATGCCGTTTGTCCAGCATGCCTCAACATCCGGTTCACGCATACTTTTTTGACGGTTCCTTGGACGATTTGTACGACTCGCGCTCTCTCGTTCTCTTGCCACCAGGGTACGTTTTCAAAACCTTTTAGGGCAAATGAGCATGGCAAAGACTACTGTGCTTCCCAAACGAGAAACCCACTTCCCCCCTTGGCTTCGCCCGGGGTCTTCCTATTTTTCGAAGTCGACTAGCCCTGATTTCATTCTTCGGTCCGACTTTTTAGCTCTTAAAGACCAACATCGCGACTAAATTTTTATTTATACTAACGGGTCGAAGAATGATCAAGGTGTTAGATGCGCCGTTGTGGTTTTACTTTTCGTCTTTTACAATAGTGTTTGAGTTTTACAGCTGACCTATTTGGTATTATCCAAATTCTTTTTATGTGCGGTGACATGTGCTGCTACTCACTTCAATATGTTCAGATTCTCTGAGTGATCTCCAAAGTCTTCGTGCGCTGTATACTCACCACCCAATCGTAAAGCGATCCAAGATTGCCTACACTCCCTATCGACAGCAGGTCTTAGTGTGATGTTTCTATTGGTGCCTGGTTATACGGAGTAGTGGGAAACGAGGCAACTGATTCTACTGCCAAAAGAGCAATTGCATCTCAAGATATTTTCTTTTTCCCTTCCCGCGGATGATCTTAAGGCGATGTTATGAGGGACTATTCTTTCTCGTTGGGCGGCTGAATGGTCCAAAACTAGTGGTAATTAATTGCGGGTAATAAACAACTCCCCGAATCCTGGAGTATCTCTCGTCACGCCTCCCATCGAGAAGAGGTAGTTTTGTGTTGTCTGTGAATTGGACACTGTTATTTTAGCCACTGTTATTTACTGCGTGGAGAGCTGGCTCCAGTATGTCGTTGCGGCACGACCTTGAAGTCGTTGAATTTGCATGAGAGCGTGTCATCTTGGCAGACTACCTTCTTGCTGTAGAACGCATTTTATCTTTTATCGACAGTCCCCATGATTGGCAGTATATAGTTTTAATTGCATTCTATAGCTTTGGCACTATTTAGTTTTATTTATACCTCTTACCCACCTTAGGTATTTTATATTTTATTTTCGAAGTATGAACTCCTACATTTTAATGCCCGTTTTATTTTGTGTGTGTTTTAAAGCATTACTCTTTGCCCTAAGTTTTACTTTATGTTTTTCTCTTTTCTGTTTTGAGGGTGTAATAATCTAATAGGTTGGGGGCCATAAAACCTTATTTATCTCACTCTCTCACAGCTGGGTCATCTCGGAAACTAGATGGATGTTTACCGCTATAGTTGAAACAAGATGGAGTTGATGTACAAGCTAGTATCTAAGTGTCAGCGCAGTACACATGCCAGTATTTCTCAATCTACAGGTGCCAGCTTTTTTTTTGTAGTGTTTAACGCCCGCTTTTACTGCTCTGCGATGACACTGATGACACATGAAGATGGAGCCCCGGTGGAATGTAATGCCGGGGGAAACCGGAGAAAACCAGCCAGCCCCTGCGCCGCTTCGTCCAGCACAAATCTCACATGCGGTCGCTTGGGATCGAACCCGGGCCGTCTAGGTGAGAGGCGAATGGTCTGACCACTCGGCCACGGAGCGGCCCACAGGTGCCAGCTATTGAGATACATGCATGACAGAGCTTGTACATCAACTCCATCTTGTTTCAACTATAATTATAGTATCTAAGTGGGTTCGGGAAGTAGGGCCTAACCTTGAAAGCTTCATACATTGATTAATCTTTATAGGGAGATCTACCCGATCAAATGTAAGGAATAGGATATAGGTAGGCATGAATTCGCCATTTACTTTCCGCTGAACCATATACACAGAGATAACGCCTTGTTCCGCCAAATTCTATTGAATCTTTTCGTTGGACAAGCCGCCCAGGCACGGCTGGTTACAATGTCGCGCGAGGAGTTCAAGGTCTTGTGCAACTCGTGCTTAACCCGTCAGTTGCCTATCACGGTGGCTCCCAGTGTTTTCTTTGCCGAGAAGAATTCGTAATTGCTTCTACAAGGTGTGTAGCAGTGCAAGGTCTAATACATGTTTGAACCGGACCACCAATTATATATAGACCCTTTTGTATAATTCTAACGTATGACGTTACGACTACATGTTATTTACTTTGACCTCGGCGTCAGAACGAGATAATCCAAGCCGAAGCGCCAGTTGTATTGCGATCTCTATGGAGAAACTTCAAGAATCTCCTATCCTTGTAACTGGGAGGATCCAGCTTCAAGTCGTGTATGCCCAGACACATCTGGCGAACAGAACGCAAGACCTCGCAGGCAAGCAGGTATGTTTTCTGTTTATTTTGATAATTGTTAATGTGATTTGAGGTATTATTTGACGTCCACGCATGTGTGACTGGGTGACGGGCCGAGTGACTGCCAACCAAGTGTAAAGTACGTGCGACGGACCGCGCGCCTGACGGCCAAGTTTTGCCAGAAGTTTTACTGTGCCAAAAAGTAAAAGCACACATCCATTCTGCATTTCAAATTCAACAATAGGTTTGTCCTTTTCCTCCATAAATGTTTGTATTTTGTTTCTATTATCAAATAATTGCTTCAACATTTTGCCACGGCTCAGCCATCTTAGTTTAGTACGGCTGGGTGTTCTGCAAATGAAGGAGCTCCGTCTGCTGTTTCACCAGGTATACTTGTATATTTGAACCCAAGCCGGTTCAAGATTTTAATGCCTCCTCCCATTAACACATTGGAGCCCAAGCCCGTGTATACCTCGAGCAGTGCGAAATGTTCATGAGGCCCACACCAAGCTGAGCTCGGGCAGGAATTTCTAACGCTTTTAATGCAATTCCACGATCATAACTCGGTCTTGGGCTGTACGGCAAAGAACATTCATCAGATATCCTTTAGTTGTCTGATTCGTGTTGCCACCTGTCCTCGCTTTATTTAACTATTAGGAATTTTAGGATATTTAATAAAATTGGCTTCTCTCGGATAGTCGCACCATTTTCTTTGAAGGTGGTGTGATCTGTTTGTTACGTTTGTGCTCTTAAATGTTAAAATGCTGCATTTTTCTCGATTTCTGTGAACAGAAGCTGAAATTCAGGATACAAATAAAGCTGTGGAAAATTCTGATTCCGAGGAAGAGTTTTTCTAACTTTGAATAAATGGAGTTTCATCAGTTTTACGCAGTTTTTTTTTTTATCAAACTCATATTTGATACTTGTTTTAAATTTAAAATAGAATATCAATACGGAAGTTATGACTATTTTCATACTTGTTGAGAAATCCTTGAATGGCATACTTTTAGATTGTCCCAATACTTTTCAGTGCATTTAATTGATGTACTGTAAATAATAACTCAAAGTAGGCGTAAAAACCCTGGGTTTCTTGGCCCTTCAACTGCTGAAACGCCCGGGCATCCATGTTTTAAAACATTTCCCTTATTGGTGCCTTTAAGACGGACAAGAGTAGCAAATTCTTCTATAATATTGAAATCATTATCACCTCCCCTTAAGAAAATTGCTAATTGGGTAGTTTCGCTAGCATCACTACTCTCAACGAGTGCCCAAGATTAGAACTGGAAATTTGTGCTGTGTATTATAAAAATTTCTCTTAATTGGACCCAAAGACTCTGGAATTATATTACCTAAACTCACCACTTGCGTTGGTGTACTGTCACTGATTGAGACCTCTCGCGCATAGGTAGGTGGAGGGCAAACGTGCTTTTTGCCATATGTTCATTACACTTAAAAGGCTTTAAAAGTGAGGTGATTTCCATCGGTAAGAATAAATTGTAACATTTGTGTTCCAAATTCATTCCGATTTATTCTTGGGTTTCCTCGGTCACTAAGCGAATGATAATTTATTTTAGGTTCCAAAACATAAACTAGAATTATTGAGTAAGTAAGGAAAGCTGCGCTGAAAGGTAAGAAATTTGTGCCATCAAAGTATCACAGACTATACTCAGTGCATTTAAAAAAAGTTGGTTTCTATGAGATTAAAGGTAAGATGATGCTAAACACTGACACAATTCCTTCAGTATTTAGTTTATCTTCTCATCTGACAAAAGTAATAAGAACGCTGATTTCATTCTTATAACTATTTTGTATATGTTTTATTAGCATTAGAAGGCAGTGCTAAAATATTAGTTTTAATGTTATAATTTGTCTTAAATTAAAAAATTACCCGAAATTTCGATTAAGTTAATATTTCAAATCTGTAACTTCAGACTGAAACACAACCCCACAGGGAGTAAACAGGAATTTTGCTAAAGTGTTACAACATAAACAGTATTAAGCAATAATCGATTCTAATTTTAGATTTCTTTATACATTATTTCAGAAAGCATAGATCATTCTCTCCTGTGGTGCACATATTAATATGCCTATCTTTGTATCTAACTGAAATATACCACAAATACTGATAGAAAATGTTTACTTTAAATCTTGAATATAGTTTACTGAAGAAGAATAATTTCACGTTTATTTTATTTTTACACTGTACACTCTGTCTCTGAAATGCATAGCTTTTTTTTTTTGTTTCTGCTAAATAATTTTATATATTTGTTTGTTTTTATTTATTTACACACCGCCTTAGGTAATATCTTGACTTTCTATAGCGACTGCTTAAATTGTTAAGGTGTACTTTAAAACTGTACTTCACACATTCAGTATTAAATTCTTATCTCCAAGCTCTTGAAGGTGGGGAATAAGAATAGCTTCAGCCTAGAATCGAACCCAGCATATTTTTAATTTTTAACTGAGCAGTTTGACCACTTTATTGTAGAGACACTCTTAACAAGCCCTCTTTATAATTCTTTTTGATGACTTTGTACATTATAGTAAAAAGCAGAAAGTATACATGGAATCACTGAGAAGAAACTGCGAAAACTGAACTAAAGCTGAATTATGCCCTCTGTGATGCTTACGTCCTGTTTGTAAAACACTTTAAATGCAGGTATGCGATATTCAAGTTCAATGATAATACTTCTATTTTGTTTAGTTGTGAGATGAAATTCCGTCTAGTTAATGGTGCTTTTATTCAACTCCCAACAGGACATTCAAGATCTAATCTCTATGCTGATGGTCATAAAGAATGTGTTGTCGTAATCATTTCCTACTCAGAGAGCCTTATGACGTAAGTATAGCAGTTTTAAATTTCCCCGTTTCCCCATTACATCCAATGTATTGCACGTGGCCCTCCAGTCCAGTTCTTCATAACACGACACTTTAACTGGTCTGCGCAGTTACACATGCAGGGGCTTGATTGGCTTGTCTCCTTGTTTTTCTTTATAATTTATTGTTACAGTAAGAATCCAAAGTTCCTTTTGATATACGTCAGGAACCATTGTAAATCGGGTTTTCTTAGTAAATCTTGACAGATTCTTATCGCAGCTACACCTTCTCAAAACTGTCAATTTCGGACTTGACCACGTTGAAGTAGTTACTTTAGCAGATAGCTGCATTTATTTCCCCATCTTGTTAATACAGGCTGAGTTGGCAAGGGTAGGTCTGGAGCTTCTGTACGGAAATGTGGAACTCTTGAAGGAGCTTTGAGAAACACTTTCTTTGTATTCGAAACAAGTTTATCCACTTCAGGGAAATGTTTCCTCGTTTCTTCTGATACCCTGTGTAAGGCGTTAGCCAGAGATGTAATGTGTACCATTTTGGTGTAAAATGCCAATATTGCTTTTGCTGCCTTCACCATATTAGGTGTAGCATCCGTAACAAGCGCAGAATGTTTTCATGCTGAACGTCTTGGGAGCATAATAAATACATATATTGGTCGAACAATTTTCAAATTGTTGAGTGGTTACTCTTTTCCAAGTATGTTGATAGAAGAAACGTCTTTCCAGGACCATTCGTCTCCAGGGTACCCACATAACAGTTCCCACATAGCAACCTCCGGCATCAATAGTTTCATCGATCGAAACAAATACTGGCTTGTCTCTAATATTACTCCTTATTCTTTATAATCTATCTTCATAGCATTGACTTAAATACCTCTTATGTAGTGCGGAATCATCTGGAATGATATGGCCAGTATGGCGCTCTAGAAAATCTCGTCATTTTGGTTGTTTTTTTTTTTTTTTTTTGTTTTTTTTCAATGGAATGTTCACACTAATCATCACTTCTCAGAGTTATTGAAGGATTTACTGAATGGGAATAACTGAGAATACGTTTGGTTTTTAGCATTCATTACAACTTTTGTATGTTTTCATGTCCAATGGCTGCTGCACAACAATTTACAAAATAGAAAACTTCCATCTGTTATAAATACACCTTTCCCGAACTCGTTTACTAGTTGGCGTAAAAAGACACCTTTTGTCGGTTTTACTTTCGGCATGTTACTGCAATGGATTACTTTATTAGAAAGATGTATTTATACTGAAGATAAACTTCTCCACATCAAAGTACAATGACTCCTGTATCATCTGGGATAATTTTGTATAAAGAATGGTTGGTATAAATTCATTTATTACATAACGCAACATTAGCATCCCAGCGTGTATTTGGTGTATTTAGCATTGCTACATGAACTCATGTACTCTAAAAACTAATAGGCCTTTAACATGTTGGAAGTTCAGCCGTGATGTTTCTCAGAATAATGCTCACGTTGCTGATGCAGACACATTCTTCTGGTAGGAACGCAGTGTATTACAAGGTCAGTGAGTCTTTGCCTTCAGTTGCTGTGATCTCTGAAACATCCACGTCACTCTTATGCAAAGTTTAATCTCGTGTTGAAGAACAAACGTATAGCATTGGTTCTGTTTTCTGAAAACTCGACAATAGACTATTTTATATATAAATACCGGTAATGATGGTTGCTTTGTTCAGCTATGAAAAATATTATATAGTTAAAATTTTAAGTGCAAAATCCAAAAGTAGGGAAAATGTTTTAAAATGACGAATATTATGAAATAATGAATTTTCAAGTCAAACTAGACAAAAATGAAAAACAGCTAATAAATACAACATAAAAATTCTAATGTTTTACATCTTAAAATGTATATTTATACCACTGAAATATCTGAAAAACAAAAAGATGACATTTCATCAACATCCGCCCCCTAATTATAAGTTGTAATCTGTTTTCTTCCTCTTTCTCCGTTAACATGGATGAGGTCCCCGAGGAATTGCAGATGGAGTGCGTTGATTTTCAATGTGCATCAGACCTAAAGAATAAGTTTAAAAATGTCCGCTTACTACAATTCTACCGCGACTGCTTTCTCAAAGAGAAGTATCTGGTAATTAATAAACAAACACCTCGTTTCGCGTCACTTTTCGGTAGCACATACAAATGAACAAGTTTTCGCAAGGATAAAATATGTGAAGTGCGCCACGAGAAAACGAATCACCGGCAGTCATCTGGAGAGTTTGATTCGAGTTGCTACAACATCAAACCATTGTGTAATTATAACAGGGGAGGACTGCCATATGGGCGGAGTTAACGGGTGGGAAGGTGACGTCACGTTGCTCGCAAACATTCTAAATGACAATTCAATATTGCTATCTTATGCGCGTTAATGTGACATATACGATGCCCGTGAGACTGCAGTAATGGATTCTTTCTTATGTATTTCCAGAGTTAAAATGAGTAAGTGTGCAGTATACTGGTGTGATGATTTTTCCAGGAAAACAAAGAAAAATGACATAACATACTTCTCATTTTCGAAAGATAAACGGATTCGTGAAGAATAGAAATACTATTGCCGATGCAAGATTCGCTTCCTAAATTACGTAAGTTAAAATTTTATAGCTAATAGAAGCAACCATGGCATAATAATACATGGTTATGCTTAGGGATATTGTTTTTCCATAATAATTTCGGCTAAATTTCAAGCTGTATGTTTAACGGAGTTATCCATATGTTATCCTGATCTCTCCCACGCTCCTTTTAATTAGCCGAGTTTTCCTAAGATAGAGAATTATGATTTTGAATTAACTGTAAAAATGTAAGCTTCTTCCCATAGTATTTTGTATAAGGGCTAAAAGATAAGAAAATGGAGTCGATTCTTTGCAAAATTACACTTCAGTAGAAATACATGTTAACTTCAAAGTAGCGTAGCACTAATTAGTCAGATAAAATGGTAATAGTACATTTTGAATATGGCAATAAGGAGTTCTTGTAGTTTGCACGGCAAGGCAAGCAAACCAAAGCAGCTGTTGCTGTTTAATAAGTTTAATCTAATAAATTATAGTTTTAATGTAATTGTATTGAGCTTTGACACACAACGAATAAATAGGAATATATAAAATTATATAAAAGCTTTGGGTTTGTGTTATTTAAATTAATATATTTGTCTTAGGAACAAAAAGTCTTAGGTGAAGCACTGCAAATACATTGAAAATACGATAAATTATGCTACAGATGCTACCACTGGATTGATTCCTTATTAGTTAATGACAGGAGAAAAGCCTGATAAGTTCGTTAAATGGTTGCCTGATGTAATAAGTAAAGATAAATCATTAATGTATGAACAGAACGCAGCATTGGTTTTTAAGAAGACCAGAAAAATAACTGATTTAAGGAAAAGGCAAAGGTTTAAACGGAATCCGCGAAGAGGTAGGAAGTTCGTACCGTTCGCCGTTTCTTATATAGGTTGCGACCATACATTTCGCCGCATCAAAACAAATCATTGATAAAACGCAGGGCGGAGAGGTAAACAAACCCGTTGTCAAGTAAACAGTAATGTTTCCAGAGAACAAAAATACACGAGACACTCGTAAACGCACACCTGTTTAACTCATTAATTCTGTACAACATACGAATTGTTACATATATAAGACTGATTTCCTTCTTTACATGTTTATATTATGAAAACACTCAACGATTATAACACGATTTGTAATATTCACTGATCGAATGTAAAATAAAAAAGTAAAATAATAAAATTAATTTCTTAAATATCTCCAGACTCTTACGAGGTAAAAACTAAAGCAGAAATTAAACTAAGCCTTACTCATCTGCTGCTGTGTTACTGAAAACTATATATTACTTTTGAAGCCTCTCAAATGAAACCCTTATTCTATGTTCCGACAAACTGGATTTGTAATGCGAAAAAGTTTGTTCTTCGCATGATATATGAGTATTACTAAGCAAATAACATTTGTTACATCACACAGTTCCCTGCATTTTTTTCAATTACACTTTTTATTTTCATCTTTATTTCAAGGAGGATGCTCGCGGCTTAGTAGATCCGTCTTGACAGTTCTTCTACAAGCCGCACAGATTCGTTCAGCTGGCATATAACAGTATGATCGTTGTGGATAACTTTCTGAACAAATTTGCAACCAATAATATGTTTCTGTGAAGCTGTTCTGTTGCTAGACGTTTGTTTACTAGAACTGCACTTTTTAGTCCAAATCGATGACATTGCTGCAATTCTTGCAACTGGTCATCATTAAATGTATTATTGAATCTTCCTGCATGTTTTGGAAAATCCAGAAATGAAACAACCACATGAATTATTCTATCTACTGTGAGATTATCGAAACTATAACGACGAAAATGTCATTGTTTTAATTTTATTTTAATTAAGTATATAAGTATAGATCAGACATTAGTTTAAAATGAGAATTCTAATTTGTTTAAATATGAACAAAATCACAGTTCATCTCTTCCGTACACTTTTATGTATAGCAACGTAAAGAAGCTTCGGGGAGTGCTGCACTGCCTCTTTCATTGATTACTTGCTCTATGTTTGTCTATCTGTTTTCCTTATATTACTTTCTCCATGTTTATTACGTAGACCGCAATCAAAATGACACAACAAAACAATAACAAAGTAATTAAAAGAATAACAATAGACAGAGGAGGGTAAGATGACGAATTCGCCATTTTCGCCTCTGCAAAGTTCATCTTAACTTCGGTCGACATTTTGCTTACAAACTTCAACACGCACAAAGTCTTGGAAAATATTGCATTAAACCTGTATCAAAGCATCATTGTGTATGTATATACACTAGCTGCCCGCCCCGGCTTGGCATTGGTGGTACACCTAATGAAAAAAACTCAGACAAAATCTTCCGTTTACAGTACGACCATGCAATGAAATAAAATTACAATTAAATACTTTGACAGTACTTTAGTGTAATGCCGTGTAATGTGCAATTTTACTTCCAGAGGAAAACAAATAGTGCTGATGGTTTTGCCCATGCGAAAAGCCCGACAATTCAAGGTATATTCCACACACACTTCTAACGATTGATCTTAGGATGTATTGTCATTGCAGATGCAAGGCGCGCCTGAAACTGAACACGCTCAAAGGAAAGTTGGTTGACATTAGAGGTATTCTTGGAATAAGTATATCCTCGCCTTTGAACTTTCTTATGTTATAGTAACTTAAATCAAATTTTTCATAACTTTAACAGCCAGTTTTGTTCCGCAGCATAATTTCGGCCGATCGAGATTGCGTAGCATAATTATCACCGAGTCAACCTTGAGCAGTAAATTGTGTGGCGGTAATCCTTGAAAATCTAATGAACTTAGGAATTCAGTTAGATAATTGACGACTTCATTTAGATTGTTAATGGAATCGGTCGACTTAAATGAATGCATTTGTCCATCAATTTTACTCTGATTTTTATTTCAAATAATCTACATTCTTATTACTTGCTGCTAAAATGGCTCGTTCGCTCAATCAAGCATAGTTTTTGTAGTTTACTTCAATATTTGCGAACACTTTCGATATTAATTCTTCCTTTGACGTTTTGGAGTGACAAAAATTTGATGGAAACGAAATGAAGAGAGTAGAAGTGTCAACCGTAATTTTTCCAATACCAATGTCTAATGATGCCTTTGCATCTGAAAAGCGCAATGATCTTCTATGCAGCAATATGGTTGGTATTGCGAAACGGACGAACTCAGCGCACCCATTAGGTATTGTGCAAAGGATTACAGCATGGACAACCAAGGTGTCGTTGGCATACTAACAGTAATGGCAGCGGTTCCGCAATGTGGCGGATAAACGCTGACACATGCAATGAATTACATTAAGGAGAAAGTAACATTCATACTTCTTCCGAATCTCTTTCTTTCCTTTACTCCTAATGTTTTCCACCTCTTTCTTTATTTTCTCCTATGTCAAAATAGCCACTTTTAAGGTTAATAATGACATAACTAAACAGCAAGGTAGATCTGGTTGGGCAATTGATAAGATTTTATTTGATGATAGCTTTGTGTATTAAATTTATCCATATAACTCAAAATATTACTATATCAAATGTATCAAGAGCACCGCAATTGTAGTGTAATAGTGACGCGGGTATCTTCATATTCTTTGCTTAGATCATGTACCACATAACGTCAAATAACCAACATCTGCAATAAGAAGTTAACCTAAAACGGATCCCGTCATTTCCCCGCCATTTTCAAATTCCTAGAAGGGTTAATTGTTATGTGCATAGTTTATAACTTGCTCATTTTAAAGAATTACAACAAAAATATACTTATTTCTTTATTTAAACGATATGATCAAGGGAACGATAGTTAATACATAAGAAATATATTTAATTTTCACTGATATTCGCGTAATTGTCTCCATAATCGGGTGCAATACCTTAGCATTGAACGGGAAAGAAAAATAGAGCAATAGGTACTACGGCTATCTAGTGACAAATAAATTAGTACGTATTTTAGGTGTTCGTCGCCAGGAAAGCTTCTTTGCTTCATTATTTTAAACGATAGGAATAAGAAAAGGACAGTTAATACATAAAACTCTATTTGAATTTCACTGCGTCATTACCTCGATAAACTGTTGCGTTACTTTAACATTGGATGGAGAGGAAAAATACTACTTCGACCATCTAGCGGCAAATAAATAAGTACTTACTCTTGGTTCTTGACGCCAGGCAAGCTTCTTTGCTTCTTTATTTTAAATGATAGGAGGAAGGAAAGGACAGTTAATACATAAAACTATTGAATTTCATTGCTTCCTTGCGGCATTGTCTCGATAAACTGGTGCGTTGCCTTAACATTGAATGGGAAGGAGAAATATAGCAGTACTATGACCATTTAGCAACAAATAACCGAGGTATCACTGCTATCTGGCGGCTATTAATTGAAATGCGTTCCTTTGGCACAGTTTTTATACATAGTATGAGATTTTAAAAACTTTGCCGTACTATTTTTAAACATGTTCTTTTCCATAAACCTTGTGGTGACAATAACGAACACAACAAAAAAATAATTGCTCAAGTTGGTGCAGTCGTTCGGAAGTGATACGCGTACATACATTTCAGCGATTCATATATATATATATATATATATATATATATATATATATAAGGGTTAAGAGGAATCAACTGATCTCCATTAATATAAAAGGATTACTTACATGAAGTTTATTTTTGCTCTAGGAAAAAGTGTTACAAAAATAGCGTCAACTTCCAAACCTCCATTCTCAACTCAACAAATGTCTAAACGAATCTACTTCAACTGTCATACCTGCAGTTGCATTTTAAGGAGGTAGTACTATAATGCTCGTCGCAACACCTATAGAATTATTTGAGTAATTAACAATTCGTCATCTTAGACTTCTCGTCAACTTACCCGATTTTCCCATACTATGTTTAAAATTTATTACAGTAGAATATGACCTTCACGGTGCAAAAGAATGACAACACAGTACACACACAGTTGAAATGACAAACCAGGGTCTAAAGACTCTCAAAATAATCCCCTGCTTCTGTCAACACACACTGCCAACGATGTGGGAGGCACTGAATCGCAAATGCCGCAGCATTTGCCCACCAGGTGTGAATCGGGTCATCTGTTCGCGCGAAGCATTAGCAATGTCCTCCGTGTTGCAAACCGCCTACCACGTAGTGGTTCCTTAATCTTTCGAATGAAATCAAAGTCACAGGGCGAAATGTCGGGAGGGTATGGTGGGTGCTCCAATTCTTCCCATCCTCAACGTCACAGTAGTTGCCCTACACACTCTGCTTTATGTGGTTTTGCATTGTCGTGCAGGATTATTGCACTGTCCACAAGATCCAGACGTTTCTTCCAACGTAGCAGTTCACCATGTGGCATTTGCTGGAATATGATAGCCATTTTTATATCTGAAACCACTATAATAAATTAATTCGTACATAAACAATAATACTTTATTATTATTGTTATTATTATTGTTATTATTAATTTGGCTATCATCAATTAGAAATTCACAAGCATGCTTTAAATATGAGGATTATTATATTAAAAGGTTTATATTTGTATTACAAAGGTACATACATATATATCTTTCTTAATCACCTGCGCTTGAGAATAATATTTAATTTTACAGATGCCATGTGGTAGACACTTGAATTTGGTTAGCACGAAAAACCTTATGTTAATAAACTCTCTTTACTTCAGGCTTTTGATTTCAGTCTTAACATTTTGCTCATTGTTTTAAGATCATTTCCTCTTTTCCTTTAATCAGTTTACAATATAAAGGAAGACAATATCTTTTCACTAAATCTGTGATGTGAGTCATGTTTGTTTAATACACCACTTTCTGCATATTTTGCCATTCTTATGTGTTCAAACTTCTAAATACTTAATGATAAATGGGTATTGTTTATTGAACTGTATATTAAAAAGTTAATGCAGGTTATAAACAATTAAAATTATGTGGCATTAGTTAATTGTTTTAACAGCAGCAAGTAGGGCACTCCATTTTAGTGTAGCTTATGCATAATGGTGAACAGAGCAGGTATTGCCAGCAGCAATCTATGTGCAATGAATACATTGTGGCTTATATTTTTAATGTAAAGAAGGTTTTACCTGAGCTTTAACAAGTTTAGAGATTGACAGTTATCGTGATATGTGTGGATATATATGCACATGTACAATATTATTTGCACTATCACTTCTGCTTTCAAACACGTTTTACTGTGCAATTAATGTAAGATTATATTGTCAGTCATCTTAGGGCCAAGCTTGATACTTTTCCCACATTTCTTTGGTGCTTGAAATTTTTTTCTCATGTTGCGATAGTTGCGGCCTCGTCATTTTTGCGATAGTTCTTGGAGTTTAGCTTGGGGTACTTAAAACTACTAGAATTATATAAACAATATTGTAACCTAATAAAAATAAATTAGAAATTAACAGAAACGGCATGAATAAAACGAAGCAGTTCAACAATAAAATTGTATAGGTACTAAAAATAATTTCAAATCTGGCGCAACATCCACAGAGCAACAAAAAACAATGACGAAGAATGCGCGACGGAATTAATGTTCGTTCACTCAGGCACACTAACACCTCCAAGTGTTCTGATACCGTGGTCAATGGAAACGTATAAGAGCCCAATTCGGTCAATGGAATTGGACGGGGATGATTGAAGGCACGTGTGAATTTCTCTCATTATTAAATAGCCAACAGCTATCAGAATAACATATTTCAACATATAGCGCGGTTACAGGAGTTGCTGGAACTACAATCCGTATAATATAGAAAGGGTAGTTGTTCTAGTCCTCTTTATCAGTGGCAGCTCTATGGCCTAAATAAATGCAAGATACCCATTTTCGTATAGTTTTAGTTGAATCTTATATTCTTTCTGAGGCGTATTTTTCTGTTCTGTCGTCCTGAACGGCCAAGGCCAATAAAAAAGATTATTCCATAAAATAGCTATCGCACAATTGCTGGTATTCATTGTACCACGAATATTCAAGTGGCTTTTATAGCATTTCACATCCTTTTATTCCATTTTTTTGGGCCGAAAAGTTAAGGATAAAGTTTGATCTTCACGTTAATAGCATATCCTATATATGACGCGAAAATCGCGTGTGTAATATACGGTAACAAGCCTATATGAAAGGTTGGCTGCATCAGGTGGGGGGTGCGTGGGGCCGATGGAAGATGTAGTCGTACGGGACTCAGGGAAATTATTAGGGGTATAGGGTTGGGGCTGTAAATAAGAAGCCTGTCGTTAGAGTTTAAACTAGTTCATGTCCGTCATGGTGACTTTGTAGTTACCAGAAGGTGATGGAAGAGCTCCCATTGAGGGATATGAACGTGCAAGCACGACAACAGGTATAATCACCAGCTTATCTATATAAATTAGCAGGGCTTCCATCACTGATGAAATAAATACTGTTTGCGTGAGCCGGTGATTTTGGTCCTGGCAGCGGAACATCGTGGTATCCAATTCGTTATGCTGTGTCGGCATTCCTCAGCCTTTGATATGTCAGGTGAACTAGTTTCGCTATAATATGGAAGCTGATGAAATCTTTGGTCAAGCTTCGAATCTGACTTCGTATCCTTTATTACCCCATGGGTCGGAAATTTAATGAACTTTACGGGTGTCCTAATTTGGACGTATCTGTTGGGAACGATAGTGGTTTATTTTGGGATATAAGAATTTTGTGAAATAAACAACAAAAATGATTGAGAGAAGAAAGGGAGGAAATCATTTCCACAAATGTTCTCCAAGCTTCGCCTCAGGGCTGAAGGGATTAACGTTTGGGTCTTGGCGGTATCAAGGAATTTCCGAATCATACTCCAAACGCTTTTCGTTCTTCTTTTGACTTATCTCCTTTTTGGTGCCTTGTTACTTTTGTTTTTCGTTCTACCTCTTTTGTAGTTAGATTCCTTTTCTTCGTTTCTTCTTTTATGCCAGTAAAGAAGCTGTGCTTCTCTCACTAGTTTGTCCTGGCGACGTGCCGTTGGCCTTTATTTCCTTTTACTAAATACGCTAAGTGAATGGTGCCTTGACAACCTTGACTTTCCTGCCGTCATGATTACCTCAGCGCTTTTTTCGCAACATTGTTAATCAATCGCATAGTAATCGTCTTGTTGCTGTTTATTCTTATGTGACGTGAATTTTGCTGTTCCTGTGTTTCAGCGCCTATAAATTTGTTGATTCCTTCTCTTCTTGCTGAATGGTAAGGATTGTTATGGATTTTAGGCTTTATCATGGGTTGCTAAGATTCTTTATGTATTTTCTTTTTTTTCTGCATCCCTGTTGAGTTGATGTGCTGATGATGATAATGATGATAGATTTATGCTTAAGGACGATCAACTGATAGGTTAATAGCGCCCTTATAAAACAAATCGGCAAAAGGCACAGATAAAAATAAACCACAATTAAATTAATAGCCATGGTTAGATATGTATAAATCCCAGTGCCAATAAAGCTATCCATGGCAAAAGAAAAATAAAATCTACAATACTATACCAAATAATGAAACAAAAATGCTAACACTAAAACTAAATCCGCATTTCAAAAGTCACCTTGCAATAAACATTTAAAAGTTTAGCTACCTCTCCAATTAGCAGTAATTGAGTATTTACATAAACATTGCTGGCTGTATCACTCCGCCAACCAACACCTGCTGTCGTGCACTGCTATCAACTGAATGAACAGAGCTCTCCTGTTCAGCTATTTAGCCTCAATCACAGTTATCGCAACAAATCGTTATTTTTCACGCAGCAATACTTGGTGTTAGAATTGCATTCGGCTCATACTAAATAAATTAAATCAATTCAGGAAATGAATGAAGACAATTTATGAAATATAATTTTATGAGTGAAAACTTACGTTAATTTGAGTCGTCAGATAAAGGCGACATCCAGCTCAGGATAAAAAACAGTTTCCGCTTTTTTTTTTTCTCTTTTTTTCATTTATTCATTTAGAAACTTTGTTCACAGGTACACCAGTAGCTTCAGACGTCAATTTGGTTACGTCTTTCACAGCCAACGTGTCATCACGTTTAAGAAAACGTTAAATACAATTAATATAATTGCCTTTTCACCATTTTTTAAAGACTTGCCGCTTTTACATTGTCATTATAACTACACTGCACGCGCACACATGCATCGTATTACAAATAAAATGGTCACCAGAACATTTCTACGCTGAAATAAGCAACGCAGTCGGGGAAGTACCGACTATCATGTGACAATAAATATAAGTAAAATTGGAAATTGAATCATAGTGCTTATCTAACCCGTTCATCACTAAAATGTATCCAATAAGCGATAATATACGCAATGTAGTAACGAAATACTTTCATTCACGCCAAACGTACTGAAGTGACGCAATGTTGATATCCAGACCCGCTCTAAGGATGGATAGATAATAAATCATCACTGCAAAATTGAAAAAGGAAACATTAATAAAAATTGTTTTACAGCTGTTGAGTTGTCCGAAGAGGTGCTAGAGGAGCACACTCAAGCAACAAATAACGTACCGACAAGTCATGTTTACAGAGCAGCTTATCTCTTAATAAAGTAACTGGGTGTAAAATTGTAGTGACCAATCGAGCCAACATCCAATTCTCATGTCGAAAAATATGATAGGAACTTACCCGGTTTTTGGAAGGTCCTTCACTACTCTTGAGCTTGTTTCCGCGCATAGCCGACTACTCTACATGCCGGCATGAAAAACCGTTGTGCACTTAAAGTTTGAAGTCTTCAGATGCTATAGAAGTAATTACAGCACTGGGTTCTCTGGTTACCTTCTTTGCCGCCAAATCCGCTAGTTAATTCTTTGGCAAGCCAACTTGACCAGAAAACCATGTACACTCTACATTAACACCGGAAGCATGTAAAATGTGGAGGATATTCTGAATCAGTTGCACCAAGGGATGATATTTGTACAGCTCACGGACGCTCTTAAGTGAACTAAGGGAATCACTCGGAATAAGGATGTTACCCAAATTTCGACGGCGAACATTGAGAATGGCTCGGGTTATGACGTAGATCTCAGCAGTATAAATGATGTCTACTACGCAAACTGGATGCATATGATTCGGTTCCCTAAACAAAGTAGCATCAAACCCGACAATGTATAAACAAATTTGTTCTTCGTAAGGTGGCAACATTTACTAAAACACAGGTACCGATACTTCACACCGGGATCGTAGATCTCCAGTCTGCCATCATCCAAGGCTTACGTGGGATGTAACAGGTACCAAGGTTGGTGCACCATCTGCCCATTAGGAAACATGCCTCACAGCGGCCTACTACGTAGGTACGCGTTTGGCAAACCCGGGGTACCGAGCTAACCCAGGCTTCCTCGGTATGGTCCTCTTAGAAGTGAGAAAGTCAACATAACACCCACCCACGTGTAGGCCAAGCGTGGGGATCCTGTCAGTGAAAAGGCTTATCCTGATTGGCTGAGGGTTGCGTATCTAGCCTGGGCCTTCTTTTTTTTCAGTGACCATGGACGGTGAGCAACCCAATACACGCTAGCCAACCGACTCATTGATCCTACTGGAGCGGTATATCAAGTTGTTATTACTTTCTCTAAACGTACTATGTGAATTGTGTATAGAGAAGGTATTGCACTCCACCAACATTTTCGATACCGAGATTTCACCGGAAATATATGTTTTAGGGTCCCCTGTATCCAAAAAAAGTATTTTCAGAAAAAGGTCCGTATGTGTGTGTGTCCGTGTGTCTGTGAACACGATAACCCAAAAACAAAAAGTAAGTAAAATACCAAAAGTGATATTTAAGTTTGGATGCAACACGAAGATTTTGAGAAAAACCCGCACCCTAAACTACCGTTTATATGGAACTTTTTTTCCGAAAATTTTGATTCTCTCAAAAATGACTTCTAACGATTTTGATTAAAATTTCATATATTAAAGATATTTACACGACAAAAAAATATATATCTTAAATTTTCTGGGAATAGCCTCTGAAGACTACTTTACTCTGGAGGAATTTTATGGAATTTTGCATAACTGCCAATCCGTAAGAGATGGAAAAAACTTACAACACAAAAAATTAGAGCACCTCAAAACATATCTATATACATTTTTTCGTGGAGTTGATCGCTATTGAGATACTCCTTGTTTTTTGGATTCAGCTTTAAAAACTATACTTTTCTCATACACGAATTTAACAATTCCAGCCCACACAAACAAAGAAACTTCAGCCACCTAGTAACCAACTTTTGACAATCACTTTAAACTATGGTACTCCCTTATTTCGCTTCTACTTACAGGAAGCAAGTAATAGCACTATTTTTACTGATTTTTTCTCGTTTAGTATGAAATAAATAGAAGCATTAGCCTTTTAACAATAATTTGTTGCAGAGGTATACAGAAAGTTATGTGATTTTTTTTACCTTCTACATACGTACTATGTACATTAGTGTATAGAGAAGGTATTGCACTCCACCAAAAAATTCGATACCGAGATTTCACCGGAAATATATATTTTAGGGTCCCCTGTATCCAAAAAAAAAGTATTTTCAGAAAAAGGTCCGTGTGTGTGTCCGTGTGTCTGTGAACACGAGAACTCAAAAACGAAAAGTCGGTAAAATACCAAACTTGGTATTTAAGTTTAGTATCCTCCAGGGATGCGACACGAAGATTTTGAGAAAGGTCCCCCACCCCAAACTACCCTTTACATGGAACTTTTTTTCGAAAATTTTGATTTTCAACAAAATGGCTCTAACGATTTTGATTAAAACATCGTATAGTAAATATATTTCCCTGACAAATAAAATGTATACTTTGAATTTTCTGGGAATAGCCTCTGAAGACTACTTCATTCTGGGTCAATTTTACGGAATTTTGCATAACTGCTAAACCGTAAGAGATGGACAAAAACTTACTACACAAAAAATGTAGAGCACCTTAAATCACAATATATGTTATATACATTTTTTTCGTGGAGTTAATTGTTTTTGAGATATTCCTTGCTTTTGGTTTCAGCTATAAAAAACTTACACTTTTGTCATACAGGATTTTGTGAACTCGTGTCCATACAAACAAAGGAACTTCAGTTATATAGCAACCAGCTTTTGACTATCACTTAACCTATGATACCCTCTTATTTCGATTCTACTAACAAGGAAGCAAGTAATAAGACTATTTGTGCTGATTTTTCTCGATGAGATGAAGTAAATAGAATAATTTGTTGCAGAGATGTAGAGAAAGTCATGTGAATGGAACACATCAGTTTTTTTTATCAGCAGTGACGTTGCAAGGCTAAATTCCGTTTCAGTTATTTTCATACCTTTTTGCTGGTTTTTATGTAGCATTGCAGTTTCGTCTATATGTGGTGTTGCCCTTAAACACAAATCATTATCATTAGGAAACATGCTAGGTATTTCAAATTCGTGTTTCCGAAGAAGCTCTAAAAAGGAAAACCTACAATCCTTGGACTATGTGAGACATTTCTATTACGTACGTCCAGCTTGAAGGGGAACGGAGTGGCGTGAAAGGGTGGATGAGCGGGTATGCAGTTAACAAAATAGCCTTAATTTGCTAACAGGGCATTGCGGAGGGAAATCTGCCAATTTAGCGTAAACACTCGGAACTGGCCTAATTGAAAAGCACTAACGGCCACATGGATGGCCTGATTATGGATACTGTCTATTGTTTTCAGCGCATACGGTCGTGCTGAAGAATAAACGTTGTAACCGTAATCTAAGTCAGATCAGATCAGTACGCGACAAAAGAATCCGCCATTCTGTCCGATCCGTTCCCCAAGATTTTCCAATAAGTGTGCGTAAAGTATTCAGAGCACAGTCACGTCCTCCTTTCCGCTGTGCTATTTTGGGTGACCAGCCTAGTTTTTGATTGATTGTCAGCCCAAGAAATCTCGTTTCATCTGATAATTGATGTGAATCTGGACCCAATAGGACTGAAGGTGGTTACCGCCACTTTACGGCACCAGAACTTAACACAGACTGACTTCTCAGTTGAGATAGGAAAGCCGTTTTTAGAACTCCAATGTGAAAGGCTGTCTAAACACTGCGTTCCAGAAATGGCGTACGCTGAGAAGTACAAAAAATGGCGAATTTATCTACCAGTTAGCAGGATGAACACATGGAGGAACACATTTCGAGACAGACTTAATTGTTACAGCAAACAGAGTGACGCTTGATACCAATCCCTGTGGCACCTTGAACAAAAGGATTCGAATGAACCGTGTTGATGCTTCGCTATATCCCTTGTGGACTGACCACTTGTTGAGCTCCCTGCTGGGTGAGGAGCACTGGGGGTGAATTTATATCATTTTAAGGCCAAAACTAAAAAAAAAACATACCATAATTACTGAAAAACCAGTAGTCGAGTATGGTGGTCCTCGCTACTTAGTGATAATTAGGATAGAAAAAGACAGGACTTGTACGTCGGTTAGCTTTCTTTGAAATCCGATGGGTTTATATAAAATTGCTGATTCAGTGAAATCATACATTCCAGCCCGCTACAGTACACTCCTGGTTGAAGACTTTCACCATCCCAGGCAGTTGACACCCTAAAAGTCAATATGTTAGGCAGTTATCGGGTCAACATCACGAAGCATAAGTTCCCTCGCGCGCGTCGTCAGCACCTGCGCATCCGGTTTGTCCATTGAGCAGAACAAAGGGAATCTGACGCAACAGGGCGCAGCACTTGTATATAGGGTTCAGAGGAATGTCACTGGCGATTTCGTACCTACCCGTACCCTGTTCCTTACCTTTGATAGGATAGATCTCCCTCAAAGGTTTAAGGCAGGGCATGAAGCCATCAAGTTTAAGCTGCATGTTCCGAACACGCTCAGATGACACAAATGTCAGCGCTTTGGTCTCACAAGCGAATTTTGCAGTGGTCAATCTCCCTGTGCCAACTGTGGAGACGTAAAGCACGAAAGTGTTAACTGCAGCGGTGAGCATCCATTTAGCTCCCGAGATTGCCCCCGTTTTGCAGAGGAAAGAGTGATCAGCGGGTTAAAGGTACGGTGTCCTTTTCGGAAGCCTAGAGACTTCTGCTTTCGCTAACCCTATATCTTGAAGTTCGGTACCTATAGCTCAGTTGCAGCTAAATTGCTACCGAGTCGGGAAATCGAAACTCATACCAGCGAAATAAACATGGCCATTATTGATATTCGTAGTTAGACCACTATGAAAGCCCTCAATATCTGCGTCGGCATCAATCTCTGTCAATTCAGCCACTATAAAAATTATTTTGGAAAAATAGCACCCAAATCGTCCACTTCGAGCAATAACACCATACACCCGTGTGGTACTCTGCACCAGCAAAAATTTCAATTATGTCAGATCCGACATCCTGGAGAGAGAAACAAAAGTGTAATCCATTCCCAAAACATTTAATGAAAGGAAAAGTCCACGCCATTCTCCATGCAGATCTTCATTTCAGGAATCCTTTAAGTGTACACAGATTGGCGACCAATATCTATGCCGCTCAGTACCTTTAATTTTCTAACGGAAATGTGTCCTCTCCCGTGGAGAACATAGGACCGGAGGATTCTACCGTTATTGCAAGATGGATAGTGCGTAAGCAGCAGGGTCGTTCTAAGGAACAAAGTGTTACTCCGACAACGAAACATAATAAATTAAACCAATCTGCTAGGCTCTCCTATTAGCAACATGTTTTAATTTAGAATTTGAACCATACTATTTAACATGGCTATCCTACAGTAGACGATACGTGGCATTAGACCACAATGACCAGAGTTTGAACTGTTGCAACCAGATGGTGGTATGCTTTCAAGAGACAAACGTTAGAGAAAACGTAAAATTCGGGCAGTACTCTTCTGCACTGTGTGATTTTCTGTAGCAGAGAATGTTCCTGTAATGGGGGCTCTTAATTATCATTAGAGATGTTATATTCGCTCAAGCCGCCTCCTTACACTCTGATATCTAGTCAATTTCTGTAAGGATTAAACTGCTATTTACCAGATTCACACAGTTTCCGTCATATGGCATTTCGCTCACTGATATAAAGGGCCCAGTTTGCCAGCTACCAACCTTTTCTGCTGGTAGTTGGCGTGAAAGCTCAACACCCACTTTGGAGTTCACCTCGGGCTTGTGTAAGAGGTAAATCCATTGTCAATTTCTTGGACAATAATAACCGATCTTTGTTCAATATGGGAGAGCTTTCTTTCTGACGCTCTCAATAGTTTTTCACACCTGGATATAGCTGGTTTTTTCTCCACAGTTGATAGTTTCCTTACAATGGAATGTCATCTCTGATTTACATTCTAGTGACCATTTTCCCTTGAAACAAGGGAAACAGAATAAAATGAAAGAATGTCTAAGCAAGGAAGGTAATGTTCTTGGAGAAGATAAAGATATACTGGAAAGATGGGCTGAGTACTACAAGGAATTGTTAAATAAACGACAAACAATAAATAATCAGGAACAAGGAGAGAATGAAAATGGAAATGAAGAAAAACTGGAGGAAGAAGAAGAAGAACCGGATATTTGGGATGTTAAAATAGCAATACAGAGCCTAAAGAATAGCAAAGCACCAGGAGAAGATGACATAATCGCTGAGCATATTAAATATGGTGGAAATGGAATTATGAAAGCAATACATAAGTTAATATTAGAAATATGGAGGAAGGAACAGATGCCTGAAAGCTGGAATACAGGCATAATATGCCCAATATATAAAAAGGGTAATAAGTATCAATGCCATAATTATAGGGGAATTACATTGCTAAATGTAGCATATAAAATATTTTCAAGTATTTTAAATAATAGAGTGAAAAAATATGCGGAAAATGTATTAGGCGAGTATCAATGTGAATTTAGAAGTGACAAGAGACGATAGACCAGCTATTTGTAAGACGACAAATAATGGAAAAATTCTATGAGCATGGCATAGATTTATGCTTTCTGTTTATTGACTTTAAGTTTGCATTTGACTCAATTGACAGAGAAGTTCTCTATAACACCTTACAATGTTTTAAAGTGCAACCGAAAATAATAAGGCTAATAAAAATGACAATGGAAAATACAAAAGCCAAAGTGAAAGTAATGAATAAATTAAGTCCGGATTTTGATTATAACACAGGAGTAAGACAAGGTGATGGACTATCTACGACTCTATTCAACCTAGCCCTGCACAGAGCAATAGAAAAAATAAATACTAAAGGAACAATATTTTTTAAGTCTAGTCAGATATGTGCATATGCAGATGACATATTGATTGTGGTAAGAGATAGAAAAATGTTAGTTGAAGTTTATGAAGAATTAGAAAGAAGGTCTAAAGAAATAGGATTAGAAGTAAATGAAAAAAAAAACTAAATACCTGAAAATGACAGCAGACAAAAACAAAAGAATAATTGAAAATCTAGTAGTTGGGGACAAAACATTTGAAGGGGTTTCCAAATTTAGATATTTAGGAGCACTTGTAAATACTGATAACAATTTAAACGAGTGCATAAAAGAATTCAAGGTGGAAATGCAGCCTATTATGCAAATTTAAATGTATTAAAAATAGGCTTATTAGTACAGGGACAAAATACAAGATCTATAAAACACTAATAAGACCAATAGTAACGTATGCTGCAGAAACCTGGATCCTAAACAATGTAGATGAAGAAGTACTACGAAGATTTGAACGGAAAATACATAGACGAATCTTTGGACCTGTACAGGATAAAGACCAATGGAGAATAAGATATAATTATGAGATAGAAGAACTAATTAATCAGCAAAATATTGTGAAATTTATAAAGGCACAAAGAATAAGATGGCTAGGACACATAGAGAGAATGACAGAAGATAGAATGCCAAAAAGAATATTGAAAGGAAGACTGTACGCTAGAAGAAAAAAAGGAAGGCCAAAAACAAGGTTAGATGATGTGATGGAAGACCTAAGAAAAATTGGAATCAGAGGGTGGAAAAGTAAAGCAGAAGATAGAGATATGTGGAGGAGGATTGTGCAGGAGGCCAAAGCTCACCAAGGGCTGTAGAGCCAGAAGAGAAGAATACCATTTTCCCTGTCTTATTAATAACTTAACACAAGATGTATTTTCCACGCGTTTACCTAGATGGCGCATAGATCAAGCTAACTGGGACTTTTACTCCCGGTTGACTGTTTTTAACTACACTGAGCACGACTCTTTGAATTTGTTTGTCGACCATCTCACGGAGACAATTCTTTCAGCTGCTCAGCTGCTGAGCAGTCAATCCAGCGGTCGGCTGGTCAATCCCGTCGGTTTCAGCTACCTTAGCGGGCCGATGAGTGCCGCAATGCTCACAAACATGCTCTCGGGGTTTTCGAGCTTTGCGCTATATTGGATAACATTAAACACTCTAAGAAAATGCATGAGAAATCTAGACAAGTTACTCAGGATAGCAAATATACACAATGGAAGAAGTTTGTAGTTTCATATTATCATCGTGCACCTTCGTTTGTCGCATGGGATAAGCTAAGGCGTATGGCCGGAAGGTCGACTCATGTGCCTCGGAATGAAAACAGCATCCGGAGCTGTTGTTGATACGTTTGACTGGCTAACACGTTAGCTGCGCTTTTGCAACATAAATATTCGCCTGAGTTTCTCCTAGTCAAGGCTCAGGTTGGATCTCAAAGGTTCTCTTTTCGTTCCGGAAACCTTAGAGATTATAATTGCCTTTTCATCATGATGGAGTTAGATTGTGTACTTTCATCTTCGCGAAACTCTGTAGCAGATCCAGATGTAATCCACGTCCATATGTGGCACCATCTCTTTCCAAAAGCAAGGCTTTCCTGCACCAAGTTTATAATCGTGTCTGGGTAGATGCCACCTTTCCAGGAAAGAGACAGGAGACCAGCATCATACCTCTTTGAAACCTGGTAAAAACCGTCATCCTCCGTTCTATTTCCCTGATCAGTTGCGTTAGCAAAGTGATGGAATGCATGATCAATGGACGGTTTGTGCAGTGGCTGTAATCACACAAGTTATTAACAAGCCTCAATGAGATCTTCGAAGGCGTCGGTCAGCGACTTGGTATCGCTATCGATGTAGATCATGAAGGGCTTTCTTAAGAACTTCAAATAGCTGGGGTATTTTTTGACCTCGAGAAGACTTACGACACGTGTTGGCGAGCAGGGATATTACGTCCCTTTCCAACTGAAAAATACGTTAAAGCCTGCCGTTACTCATTCATGAGTTTATGAGAGACCGTGTTTTACGAGTAAGGGTTGTCTCGGTGTTTTCGGATCATTTTATGAAAGCGAACGGTGTGACACAGGGATAGGTTTTACTAACGCGACTAATTCAATATCGTAAATTGTTCCCCCAGTTGTTACCTCGTTCTGTTTATTTATAGACGGTTTTGCCGGTTTTGGAACGCCGTCTACCACAAGGTTTAGAGAGTATTTCCGATTGGAGTTCTAAAAATGGCTTTTGTGAATTGAAACGGTAACATTCAGAAGCATAACCAATTACGGGTCTATTAATTATGTATATAATATTTGTTTGTTCCCATGTATAAACGCTTGTTTCAAGAAGTCTTTGCGAATGCAGGATTTGACGAACAGAGGGTTGAAGTCAGGCAGAATCTCTTTGTTTAAGCTTAGAGAAAGTGTTTACAACGTCGACTAGCAGATCTCCCCTACCCCCGAAATTGCATTGTAACATTTTAAGCATTCAGGAAAGAGGTGTATGTTTGCTACCTGGACAGAAGGTATGACGACAGAAAGGAGTTGAGATGTGACGTGCTAAGAGTCCGGTTGGTTATGCAAGTGTGAACGAGTGAATGTGCTAGTATAGCACAGTAATAACATAAGTCCGAACCTTAGAAATAGTGTAAGCTCAGTGCTTGTACCAATAAGTATGCCACACGACGACGGGCATTATGTTCAGTAAAATAAAGTACTATATGTAGCAATTCTGTGTTGTGTGTTATTTAAGTTAATTTCATGTGTATTCCCATTTGGTTCTCCACTTGGTGAGTCGCAAAAAATTCTCTACCATTGACTCCGAACCAAACTTCCTGAGTAGTCGAGGGCAACAAGTGTATCAGTGACGTCAACCAGGTACGTCACTCTGAGGACTTGTGATCTGGACGTGTACACACACACGCACTCACACACCTACCCACACACAGTATGTCGCATACTCAGCTTACCAACGTGGCAGGCGAGAAACGAATGGGAATCGACGCTATAAACTATTGAAATGACGATAATGTGGATCAGAAATTGAGAAGAATTTCAGAGTCACTACAAGACTACAGATCAACTCCACAACTAGATCATCGATGACTCGCGAAGGCATCTCAAAACTTAGAGCAACGAAGTTCCAGAGCGACAACTACGCACCGCAGGACGTTCAACGGTCAGCATAAATCTGGAAGGAAGGGGCACGGTGTACTTTTTCTACATCTTCGCCAATCCTAGGACTACGAGAAATGCAACCCACTTCCTAGAACATCCAGATCATCAGTTCTACTAGAACTTCCAGACTGCCAGGAGTATCAAACATCAACTGTACCCAGCAAAGGTAGAAATAGTTTTTACATTTAATTGACTTATGATGTTAAGAAATAGAAAAACTGTAGCTCGTAAAATGCCTGACCAAGGGAATCTAAACGAAAACATGGATATCTTAGAGCATGACAGGGGTGTAAATTCTAGACTACATAAAGAGGGAAGCGCGCAGGGCTTAGAAACAGCTGACGAGGGGAAAACCATATCAGTTTAGAGGGAATTCATCACAGTTGAGTCAGCATACTAATGTTTCAGACAGTGCGGGTGTCAGTTTGGATTCTAATGAAATTCCAAGCACAAAAGAGACGCCTGTTGTAGCTAGCATGGAACAATTCTTTAACGCCCTCTTGTTAAAATTTGACGAACAGAAAAGGGACCTTAGCTATCAAATAAGTACTAAACTGGATAACTTCAAGGGGGAAATAACACAGGAATTGCAAGAACAACAGAGTGAAATGATGACGGAGATAAGCAGCAAGTTTGGTAAACAAAAGAAAGAGTGGGATAGTTTTCAGAGTAGGCTAGATTCCCAAGTTTCCCAGATTTCTAAGAAAGTTCAGAAAGAAGTATAAGGTGTAAAAGCTAAAATTAGTAGGAAAGAAGAGAATTGCTAGGGAAGGTAGATACGGCATTAATATCCCAGAATAGTCAACTGACAGGCCTGATCGAAAATATAAGTAGTTGTCTGACCTCATTAATAGAGAATAGTAGGGATGAAGTAGATATTTAATATATACCGGTGTGAAAGGAGATGTTGCTTTAATCGATAGGAAAATAAGTGATATAAATGTACAAAGCCACGAATGAGTTGAGAAATTGCATCAGCTGAAGAATGAAGTAGATAACGCTTAGTGATAAAAGAAAAACTTAAACGGTGCCAGGCTCACTGAGAGGCTCACAAAGAGATATGTGAGCAGGTAGCGAAATTAGATATAAAGATAAACAAAAGAATGCCTAAAGATGTAAATTCTAATCCCAACTGTGTAAGGGAAACTGTAAATAATAATCTTGTCTATAATATTAACTTATTAAGTAATGTACTACCAGAAAATACTAATAGCCTTAGAAATGACCGTGAAAGTTCCAGTGTAAATGTTTGTTTTTCAAACAAATTCAGGAACTATTTTACCATTCAGGGGAAAGTAATAATGCTTTCCTTAGTATACTGAATGAGCTCCCATTGCCTCGATTCTCGGAGGAGAATAACGACTCCCCTATTGTATTCCTAGAAGAGTTAACAGAATATTTTAACCTTAGAAATGTGCCAGAATCCTTAAAAATGACCGTCACCAGAAAATTCCTAAATACTAGAACGTCGGATTGGGTAAACATAGCTATTCACCGAAGATAGCTTCAACTTCTTCCGACATATCTTTCTAGGAAGATACTGGAACAGGACCAGACAACAGAGAATAAAGGCAAAATTATGCTATGGGCAATATTCACCAGGGAAAATATCGCAAGGTCCGACTATGTTCTTCAGAACTCGAGATACATAAAACATCTCCGTCCCCAACTTTCAGAACCAGATTTTATTGAGTTAATGACCAGACACTTTCCTTTGCGAATACAAAATTACCTTTTAATAGCACAACCAAAAACAATAATTTCAATGGTGGATTTGCTTTCTGCATAGGAATCTCAAGAGTACGAATCTAGTCGTAATTGGCATTTTGACAGAAACCGACAAAGTAATGACATTAGGAGGCGTGGCCAACAAGAATGCACCTACCATAAGCTTAGAGATAGATATTTGCGTCTCATCCCCCACTTTAAAAGACAAGGAGAAACCTTCTAGGGGACGAAGAACCGAGAAAATGAATACATTTAGAATTTCTCCCAACACAAATAATTACGGTAGCCAAGGGCAGTATCAACGAGGTCGACAGAGCCCGGGTGTATTCACAAGAAAGAAGAGGTGCTGGGAGGGGAGGTAATACAGGATACCGATCTGAAGGCGAAATTTCCACTCACTCCAACAATGGGTCACACAAACATATCGAGGATCATAATGTTCGGGAAGAGAGACATGGAATCAGGGTTGAGCCTATACTTAATTCTAGGCAACTTAGAGAGCACGCTTACAGTCAGGAAAACTAAAAAAGTCTTTATGCTAGGGACAGTTATACCTGAAAAGCATGAAAAATAAATGAAAACAAAATAACACAAAAAATATAAAAAGAACAAACAGATTGAAATACTGTGATATTACTTATTTAACAGAAATGCAGGGATTCAGAAAGTCAACAAAGGTATATGTTGTCATTTTGAGAATATTAGTGTGTCTAAAGGAAAAATTTAACTGTCAAATGTTATGTGTGTTTGTTTTACAATGTATAAGGTATGGGCGTAGGTTAAAACGGCTTATACGGAAAGCATCTATATTGTAATAGTAATAAGCACTATAGCAAGCACTGAGCAGTAGGAGTTTAAGGATATCTGTATACATATTAGTTATGTTAGATTAAGAACTTTTAACAGGAATGATGTTAGTGTACAAAAATGTCCGAATGCTTAGAAAAACAATGTGCCCATGATTAGAATAAAGATTTGGGGAAATTGAGAAAGGGGTTACCGACCCTTTAGGCATTGCAAAAGATAAAAGTGAAAAGTGTAATCGCCATAGTCAGAAAGAAAAAGTGAAATTGAGATACACTTCGGCCTGAATGTTGCAGGGAAGGAAAATTGTCTATTAATATCCTTCATTGGAAGAAATGATAGCTTATTAATATCCAGGGGTATATATGAAACGGTAACATTCAGAAGCATAACCAATTACGGGTATATTAATTATTTATATAAATTTGTTTGTTCCCATGTATAAACGCCTGCTTCAAGAAGTCTTTGCGAATGCAGGATTTGACGAACAGAGGGTTGAAGCCAGGCAGAATCTCTTTGTTTAAGCTTAGAGAAAGTGTTTACAACGTCGACTAGCAGATCTCCCCTACCCCCGAAATTGCATTGTAACATTTTAAGCATTCAGGAAAGAGGTGTATGTTTGCTACCTGGACAGAAGGTATGACGACAGAAAGGAGTTGAGATGTGACGTGCTAAGAGTCCGGTTGGTTATGCAAGTGTGAACGAGTGAATGTGCTAGTATAGCACAGTAATAACATAAGTCCGAACCTTAGAAATAGTGTAAGCTCAGTGCTTGTACCAATAAGTATGCCACACGACGACGGGCATTATGTTCAGTAAAATAAAGTACTATATGTAGCAATTCTGTGTTGTGTGTTATTTAAGTTAATTTCATGTGTATTCCCATTTGGTTCTCCACTTGGTGAGTCGCAAAAAATTCTCTACCATTGACTCCGAACCAAACTTCCTGAGTAGTCGAGGGCAACAAGTGTATCAGTGACGTCAACCAGGTACGTCACTCTGAGGACTTGTGATCTGGACGTGTACACACACACACACACATACACACACACACACACTCACACACCTACCCACAGTATGTCGCAGAATGAGAAGTCACTCTCGTTAACTTCTGGTGTCGTAGAAGGCAATGCCGCCTTCTCAATTCCGACCTGATGTATTTCCTTTCGTAGATGAGGCGAAATTCCTTGGGATTATATTCGATGGACAACTTTGCCTGTCACCACATATAGCACAGCTGAAAGTACGAAGTGCCCACACTCTGAATATTTTACGGTACTAATTGACAAATCTTGGGGAGCAGATAGGAGCTCTACTGTGTCTTTATCGTGCACTGATCCGATCAAGGTAGACTGTGGATGCATTGTTTATTCTTCAGCACGATCATCTGAGCTGTGAAGATTAGACACTGTCCATAATCAGTGCATCCGTGTTGCTGTTGGTGCTTTTCCGACCAACCCAGTTTTGAGTCTCTACACGAATCGGCAATGAGGGCATCCTGTTGCTGTTGGTGCTTTTCCGATCAACACAGTTTTTAGCCTCTACCCCGTCTGCTAATTATGGCTTTGGGCTTAAGTGCATGTTTGCGCATCCTACATTTACTCCTTTTTTCTATACCAAGCTGGGCGAACAAACTTAGTCCAAGGTCTTAAGGTTTTCGTTTCCGGGAACTTCTTCCGAAGCACGATATTACAATGTTTCCCAAGGGGGAGAAGGTGTACCCATTTTGGTTATATGCTAAATCTCACGTAAACGGCCTACGGTAAATATTTTATGCCTATGTTTAACACCTGTTCTTGTTTTTTTTTTTTTTTAGAATTTTTGCCCTATTACAATGGCCTCTTTTATATAAACACCAATGGAAGTAAGATCAATGAAGGATGTACCTTTATAACAAGGACCAAACCATATATTTTCGGTTTGCAAAATAATATATAAATTATAATACTGAGCTATATGTCATTTACCAAGCCATTCCCTATATTCACCGCCAAATTTTTGTTGACTGTCTTATGCGTGATATCCTTAGTTGGCTTCAGGGCGTTCGTTTAGCTGTACAACTACTATCCTATAGTTCAGCGCACTCAGAATGCCATTCCCATCTTACATACCTTTGGCCTAATGCAGAGTGCGCTTGAATTCCTGGTCACATTTGCCTACTCATGATAGAACTGATTTATTTGGCAGCAAAATTGCACCAAAGAGCCTGATGAAGATTTTAGGGTTGCTGTGCGGAGAGCGGTGCTTTCGTGGTGCTATGAAGAATGATCCGCGGAAACAAACTTAGGGAGCTGAACTTCCACGCGTATATCTCGTTCTGATGACTTTATGCTGGCGCGATTGGCATTGGCCACTATTTGTTTAAGTTTTATTTATTTTTTTTTTTTTACACATTCGGGTCTCCCATCTGTTCGCTCAGTAGCGAATCATTGTCCATGTGTTATGTCTAGATGTAGTGTGGGCCTTTTTCAGAACTACGAGCCACTCTGCAACAGCCGGCTAGCTTTTCGTAAGTACTGACCCGAAATGTATCAAAAGTGTAATTTGCTTTAAGAATCTAGTTTTATTTGATTCTATTTTATGACGAATGACAATGGAGCGATATGTAAGACTTCAATTTTATAACAAGTGATCTTTACCCTGAGGATTTAATTCGGATTTAGTTTTAATTTTATGTACATACACAAAATTGTGTGTGTGTGTGTGTGTGTGTGTGTGTATATATATATATATATATATATTCCTCTATTGTTGGCTATTGTTTTTTTTTTTTTTTTTTTTTTTTTTTTTTTTTTTTGTTTTTTAGAATCGTGAATGGCTTTTGCCATTAATAGTTTTATTAACACAGGTTAATATTTAACTTTGTCTGTTATTTTATTCTATGATTTTTTTTATTTATGGTTTTGCTATTGTCTTGTTATCCAAGAGCGCTCCGCCAGGGGCCTACTGCGATTGTTTAGCGCACCCTGAGGTCCCGAGTCAACTTTGACTCCCTCTGTGGGCAACCTCTGAGGGGTGAGGGAGTCAGTAGGTCCAAATGCCCACCCACGTGCAGGCCATGCGTGTCGTTGGAAAGGGGACGGAAAGGGATATTCTGGTTGGTTGAGGACTGCGTACCTGAGCCTGGGCTTCTGACCTTCAGTAACTAGGGCGGGTACGCAGGTAATATACCGCTTTGGTTTCTGCTTCGCCTAAACGGGAGGCTAGAGACTAACCCACCCCTATTCAATCGGCCCAGAACTAGGTATTAAACCGAACTCCAAGGTGAGTGGGACGGCGAGCTTGCTATATCCCATGTGTAGCCCTAGCACCCCAGTGGAGTGACCCCTTGTTAGGCTCCGTGGTGGGTGGGGAGCACAGGGGGATGTTTTTATTCCATACATTATGGCGCCAAAGCAAAAACCCTTTATTTCAAGTAAAGACGTTGGAAAGGAAGTAGTCGAGTCATGTGGATCGCTATTTGGTTAGGACCGAGGAAGGTAACAAGTTCTCAACGGTAAGCCCTTTTACTATTCAAAAGGGTCTCGATGACAATGCTGGTCCAGTGAAATCCTGCGTTAGAGCTCGCAGCGGTACACTCCTTGCCGAAGCCAATTCTGCACCAACAGGCTGCAAGGATACTCAAAGCCACAATATTAGCTAGCTATCCATGATTGACCTCCCTCAAAACATTAAGCCAGGGTATGAAGCCATCGAGGTTAGGCCTTATATACCAAACCCGCTTCGGTGTTATAAATGCCAACGCTTTGGTCACACTAGCGAGTTGTGCACCGAAAAATCCACCTGCGTTCACTATGGTGACATCTCCTACGATGGGGCTTGTGCTTCAGCTCCATCGTGTATGAACTGTAACGGGGAACACCCATCTAGTTCCCGAGACTGCCCCCTTTTTTCAGAGGAGCGAGCAATCGAGGAGATAAGGGTTAAAGAGAAGTTTTTCTTGGAAGCCCAGAAGCTCCTGCGACTCCGCCAACCCTCTGTCCGACGTCCGTTAGCTATAGCTCAGTTGCAGCTAAACCGGTGTCGTGTTAGGAAATCGCAACATAGACCAACAATATAAACGGGCTATTATTGCGGTAAATGTTCTTTTAGTCAGAGCGCTGCCACAGCCTTCGACATCTACAGCAAAGTTGGTATTAACATCTGCCAAAATCCGCCATCTTAAACAGCAGTCTTGTACACTTGTCACCAAAACCCTCGACCTCAGGAAGTAAGACTGGTAAATCCGCGACGTATTCTGCACTGAGAAATAGTTTAAGACCAAATATGTGCAACAGGACTTCTTGAAAGGGTCTGTCAAATCTCGTGCCAAGACATCTAAGAATAAGATGTCACTCTCCATGTAGATCCTCTTCTGGAGGGGTCATCTGGAGAGGAGAGCATAGATCGGCGACCGCCATCTTCGCCGATCAGTACTTCTAAACGGTTCGAAATTCTGGGAACGAAATTTGCAAATGGAGGATGGTCCTCCCCCGTGGAGGAGATGAACCAAGAAGATTCTTGTCCCACTGCCGGAAGGACAGTGCGGAAATGGCAGGATCTTGTATGTAGAAAATAGTAATAGCCCAACGCCTAAAAAGAATAAATTGAGCCGACAAGCAAGGCCGAATCTGCAGAAGAGCCTTTCGATTTGAAACTTGTCCCATAATATACCCAATGGCTATCCTACAATGGAGTATACGCGGAATTAGATCACATGGACCAGAGCTTGACTTGTTGCTGCGCCAGCATCAACCTTAGGTTGAGTGCTTACAATAGACAAAGCTCCGTCCGCAGGACACCGTTACCATCAGGCAGTACTCTTCCGTACGATATGACATATCCCCGGAGGAGGGTGTTCCGTCACATATGAACACCATGATGCTGATCCGTTATATATATTCACCGAATTTGTGCCCTTAATATCTGATATCCAGTCCATCGCTGTATAGATTAAGCTGCCTTCAGTCAGATTCACCATTTGTCGCATCTCCTTACCTCCATCTGCTTACCACTCGCTCACTGACTTAGAAGACCTAGTTTCGTTGTTACCACCAGCCTTTCTATTGATAGGTGACGTTAATGCATATCACCCACTTTGGGGCTCACCTCGGGCTTGTGCGAGAGGTCAGCTAATTGCAGACTTCTTGGATAATAGGAATCTTGCTCTCCTGAGCACCAGAGAGCCCACCTATCTTTCTGACGCCTTTCATAGTTTTTCACATTGATATCTCAATTTGTTTCCCTGAGTTAGCAGTCTCGTTATGCTGGAATATCATCTCTGATTTGCATTCTAGTGACCACATCCCTTGTCTTATTAGTCTCTTGACACACGCTGTATGTTCCACCCGTTTACCTAGCTGGCACCTAGATCAGGCCAACTGGGAACTGTACTCCCGCTTGGCAGAATTTAACTACGGCGGCAGACTCTATGAACCAATTGGTCGAACATCTCACAGGAAACATTCTTTCTACCGCTAAGCAATCCATTCCGCGTCCGACTGGCTACACCCGTCTATTTCCGGTACCTTGGTGGACCGATAAATATAGGGATACTATTCGAACTCGCAAGCGTGCTCTACGGGTTTTCCAGCATCTACCTACACTGGATAACCTGATATAAGCAGATGCATGCATATTCTAGACTGCGTATTAAGGATTGCAAACAGATGCTATGGTCTACATTCGTAGGTTCCTTTAATCGTCATACAACTTCCTCTGTCGTGGGATAAGTTAGAACGTGTGGCTGGAAAATCGACTCAGATACCCATCGCCGGTCTCACAACGCCTACCGGAGCTGTTGTTGATACGTTTGACGTGGCGAACACTTTAGGCAGTGCTTTCGCTCAGGTGTCTAGCTAAGACAATTATTCACCTGAGTTTCTTACAGTTAAGACTCAGGTGGAATCTCAAGGATATTCCATTCGTTCTAGAAACCTTGAAGATTATAATCGCCTTTTTACCATGGCAGAGCTAGACAATGCACTTTCATCTTCTGCAACAGGACCAGATGTTATCCACGTCCAAATGTTGCAACATCTCTCTCCTGATGGTAAGGCCTTCCTAGTCGAGGTCTATAATCTGCCTGGGTTGACGCCACTTTTACAGATAAGTGGCAGGAGGCCACCATCATACCCATTCCTAAACCTGAAAAAGACCGCCATCTTCCTTCCAGTTCCCGTCCTATTTACCTCACCAGTTGCGTAAGCAAGGTGATGGAACCCATGATCAATAGACGGTTAGTATGGTGGCTGGAATCCCAGAATCTTCTAACATCCGGTGTGGTATTTGACGACGTCGTTCAGCAACTGACCACCTTGTCTCGCTGTCAACTCAGATCATGGACGGGTTTCTTCTGAACAGCCAAACAATTGGGATGTTTTTGGTCCCCTTGAAGGCCTATGATACATGATGGCGAGCGGGGATAATACTTCTCTCCACAGCATACGTGGACGCCTACCATTGTTCATTCAGGAGTTTATGCAGACATCGTTTTACGAGTGACGGTCGGCTCGGTTTTTTCTAGCCATTTTATTCAACAGAAGGCAGTGCCTCAGGGCTCGGTACTCAGCGTGTCGCTGTTTGCTATAGCGATTAATTTCATATCGCAATGTGTTTACCTAGGTGTCTCGTTCTGTTTATTCGTAGATGACTTTGTCATCTTCTGTACTTCTCAGCCTACACTGTTTATGGAACTCCGTCTCCAGCGGTGTTTGGACAGTCTATGATTGGAGCTCGAAACACGGCTTTCGTTTCTCCGCTGAGAAGACAGTCTGCAATAACTGCTGGCGACGTAGGTGGCGATACCCACCGTCTCTTCAACTCGGGCCAGATTTACTTCCTTTCGACGATGAGGCGAGATTCCTTGGGTTGATCTTGGATCGGAAACTATGTTGGTCACCACATATAACACAGCAGAAGGTACGATGTGACCGTTCTCTAAATATTTTGCAGATACTAAGCGGCAAGTCCTGGGGCGCAGATCGGATAGTTGATTCGTCTTTATCGTGTACTGATTTGATCGAAGTTGCAATATGGCTGCATTGTTTATTCTTCAGCGCGACCACCTGTTGTCCGAAGATTAGACACAGTCCATAATCCGGTCATAGTTGTGGGCGTTGGAGCTTTTCCAGCGAGCCCAGTTGTTAGCCTCCATACCGAATCGGAAAAACCCCCTTTGCGATTTCGGCATGATGTCCTGCTCGCTAACAATAGCTGTGGGCTTAAATGCATGCCTGGGCATCCAACTTTTCACGCGTTTTTCTCCCCCGAGCTGGACGAACGATATTGCCACCACTCTCTAAGTCACAGGCCAGCAGGTTTTCGTTTCCGTAAGCTTTTTCAACGCACTATATTGACATGCCTAGGCTGTTTTCCAAGGGGGAGAGTATGTACCCTCCTGGGTTATGCGCTACCTCCTATATCGAGCTCGGGATTACGGTTTTCGGGAAATCTGCTTCGCTTGTTTATAGTATTCCTATTTTTTTTTTTTTTTTTTTGTTTTTGTAATTTTTATCAAAATACAGTGGCCAATTTTGTATATATACCGATGGCAGTAAGTGCCCCGATGGTGTTGGATGTACCTTTGTCACTGGTACCGCAACTTCTACTTACGGTTTTCCTAGTAGCACATCCATTTATTCTGCCGAGCTATCTGCTATTTATCGAGGCCTTCTGTATAGTCGCCGTCGTAAATTAGATGACTGCCTTATTCTTAGTGATTCTCTTAGTGCCCTTCAGAGCATTCGTGAGCTGTACAATTACCATCCTTTGGTGCAGCGCGTTCAGGACGTTCTCCACATTTGGCATGCTTCTGGTGTTAATGTAGAGTGCGCAAGGATTCCTGGTCGCGTTGGCTTGCCAGGGAATGAATTGACGGATTTGGCAGCGAAATCGGCAGTTACAGATTCCGGTGTTACTGATACCGGTTCAACAGTAGGGATTTTTGGGTGGTTGCACGGAGAGTGGTATTTTCGGATTGACATGCCAGTGCTCGGCTTTCCGCGGTAACAAGCTGAGAGAGGTGAGGGGCCTCTCTATCAACTGGGTAACCTCCTCTCGTTTATCCTGCCCGGAGGAGATAGTATTGGCTCGACTACGACTTGGTCACTGTATTTTTACCCACAGCTTCCTTTGTAAGCGCGAAACTGCTCCTGTCTGTGCGCTCTCTGGGGAGGCGCAGTCAGTTTGTCGTGCGTTGCTGGAGAGTGGTCACCTGGCACACATTCGATCATCTATGGGCATGCTGGTCTCTCTTGCCGAGGTCCTGGCAGATGTTCCAAGAGCAGTGGACAGGGTTTTTAAATTTTTAGCACACGTTTCTTTTACCTTGAGGCAGCTGTATGCCGTTTATAATGAAGCTGATTTTTTAACTTTAAAATAGTTCGTTTTTAACCTTTCAGTTTTAATCTTTGAGTTTTAGCCAGAGCTTTATCGCCAGCTCTGGTTGCAGGGCTGGGAAGTTCTTTTACTTCGGTTTTATCCTCTTTCATTTCTACTTTTATCTATGTTTTATTTTGAAATGGTATTTTATTACTGGCTATTGCCAAGTTTTATCATAAGGGCGCTAATGACCTCGACAATTGAGCGCTCTTAAACATCATTACCATCATCTAAGGTTGCTAATGACCTTGTTATTTGAGCGACCCTAAACCCCAATCATCATCTGCACTATAGTCTGACATCCAGTCAGTCTGTAAAGATTAAGCTGCCATCTACCAGATTCGCCATTTCTAGTATACATCTGCCTCCATCTGATTAGACTCCCACCACTGCTTTCACTAATAGGGCCGATTGGGCGCAGTCCACACACACACGCACACACACATTTTTCTAAAAATGCTTTTTTGTATTCAGGGGGTCTCAAACATATATTTGAAATCTCGGTATCAAATTTTGTGCGCAATACAATAAATACCTTCTCTATACACTATACACATAATATGTTTAGCGAAAGTAAAATTTTGATGCGTTCCATTCACTATCTGTTATAAATTATTGCTAAAAAGCTTATTGTTCTATCTACTACATGCTAATGGAAATAAAATTAGCAGAAAAGACCTCATTATTTGCTTCCTTGTAAATATAAGGGAAATAAGGGAATACCCTGAAGTGATAATAATCAAATATTTTAAAATCTGATTTCTATGTGATTGAAAGTCCTTTGTCTGTATGACTTGGAGTTGATAAATTCCCATAAAGTATAAATAATTTAAAGCTGATGCTAACACTAATAAGGCAAATCTCAGAAACGGTGACCTCTACAAGGAAAGAAAGAAAGGAAGGAAAAAAGAAACAAACAAAAGAAAAAAGTATATCAGATAAATTATTGTTTTAAGGAGATTATATTATATAGACATCAATATATTTCTCTATCTCTTACAGTTTACCAGTTATGCAAAATTCATCAAAATTCTTCGAGAATAAATAGGCCTTCAGAGACTATTGCCTGAAAATTCAAGATGTACATTTTATTTCACATAAAATATCTTTAATGTACCTACGATATTTTAATCAACATCATTATAGTCATTTTTTAGAAAATCAACATTTTTGACAATTTTTCCATGTGAAGGGTAGTTGGGGTGGGTGAATTTTCTTGAAAATTTTCGTGTGGAATCGAGCTATGCTGCACACACTATTCTAATGTTTTATTCAGGGGTGTCTCAAAACATGTATTTCCGGTGAAATATCGGTATTGACTTTTTGAGTGGAATACAATACCTTCTCTGTACACCATGTGCATAGTACGTGTAGAGAAAAGTAAAAATACTATAAATGCGAAAGTTGGTATTTTGGCTTGAAATTTGGCAAAAATGCGAAAAATTTACACCTTACACGCCAGGGTAGGGTGAAGGTAGAGTGTCTGCCTCACATTCAATAGGTAGCGAGTTTGAATCTCGCTTAGGGTTTATTACAAGGATAAGGTTTTTTCCAGGGTTTCCTTTATCCTGAGGCTCTAAAGTAAATTTAAGCTCTATGGATCCTGAGATCATTTGAGCATCATTACACCAATTGCATTCATCGTCCAATATGACCAACCAGGTTAAATATGTTAATCTACAGAAGGGGGGAGGAGGGAGCTCCTTAGTAATCTCATTCTTTTAATGTTATAGCAGAAAGCAAAGACAAATATGCTTGCAGTACATGTTTAAAAGATATGGTTTGGTTAGGCTCAAAGCCATATGAGTTTAGTTCCAAACAACATGATCTTCTTCGGGGATAGGCCTTGAAAGGTTTGGAATGCAGACAGAATAGGCTTATAACCCTAAACCTGGTTCACTTCCTGTAAACACGTACCCACAACAAAAGCGAGTGATGAAATATTGCCATTTCAACAAGTTTGATGACATTATATCATCCTGTTTCTAGATATTATTGTCCTTGATCAAACCGTGGAGACTTAGCACTGAGTATCCGTAAGTAGTTTTACATTTTTACTAAACACTGACATTTGGAATGTTATTAAAATTATCACTCCAAATTAACCATTTATTTTGAAATGTATTCTAAACTAACAATGATAATAACTACAACTACTACAATAATAATAATAATAATAATAATAATAATAATAGTGAAGATCATTATCATGATAATAACAATAGCAATAATAATAATAGTGGTGATGATCATGAAAATCAGAATAATAATGATGATTACAATGACGATGATGATGATAAACTCTTATATCAGCATCACCGTTGGTCATTTTAATCACTCCACAACAAAAAGTGCAATAAAGTCATTTCTGTAAAAGTTTACTTTAATTAACATGAAGTAGATAGAAAAATAATCTTTCGTTATACATGTATATTATATTGGTTTTTTAATGTCTTCCATTTTCAAACACACGCACATTCAATCTCATATGCTTATGGTGATAGATGAATATATTTGTATTTCTATTATTATTGTTGTTATCACCAATATTACCGTTATTATTATCAATGTCATTAATCGTTTTATTTACATTTCAAAACATATGGTTAATCTGGAATATTAGTTTTAATAAAATTCACACATTCACTCATATCCATACATCCAGACTAAAGGGGAAAAGGAATAATTGTGGTTAAAGAAAAACTACCTGCTAAAATCGGGATTCAAACCAGGGACCTCTGTGCGAAATACAGTTTATTAAAGCAAAACAAATCTTAGTTTCTGCATTCCCTGCCAAATTACACATGTATCAGTTAGGGAATATTCCTGGTGCAGTTTACATATGCTTGATTTTAATTTTTTTGTCTATGTTTTCACCTTAATTCACATGTTTCACTTTTGTTTCCTGCTACAGATACTACAACGTACATTCATATGTAGTGATGTTTTTAAAAGATAACATTGGTAGCGGCTGGCACCCAACAGATACAGTATTCCAATGTTGGCACTCTGCCTAGCAGATAGGATAATATTTAGAACGGCAGTGCGAAATTACCCAAATTGTGGACGTTCACCTTGAGTCCAAGAAACACAAGAATATAGAGAGCAGCAACAACATTATAGACTGCCTGCGTGGTCGAGTGGTCAGAGAGCTGACTTCGCACCCCGAGGTCTCGTTTCAATTCCCGGCTGGGGCGAGGAATTTTTCTTTGACCAGAGTCTGGAAGTATGTAAGTGTGAGAGTGAATGTGTGTGTGTGTTTGAGGAAAATAAAAACGATAAACTCAAGGTACTAGAAACAACGAGAAAAGCATTGTAGACACTTCTAACTTTTTCAAACAGAAATCGCAGTCAACACACCAAGTGTCTGCAGTAGAAGCAACTTTGGCATTTCATACTGTTAGTCACCGTAGGTCAAGGGATTGTACCTTGAAGCTAAATGCACAGATATTTAGGACTCTGGTATTGCAAAAAAGTGTTATATGCGAACCAAGACAGAAACGACAATAAATAAAATTCTTGGTCCACATTATATCGATGAGACAATAGAAGTTGAAAAGGCATTACATGTTTTGGGGTCTGTACAGATGGGAGTAATAATGGGTTCCTGAAAGTTTTCCCAATATTAATACAGTAGTTTGAATATAAATTAGTGGGAATTCAGACCAAATCTATTGAGCTGAAGACCATTCCAAATGAAACTTCAGAAACTGTTTCAAGCTATATTTCTGACACCTTAGCTCAGCTTGATACTGTTGACAAGTGTGTTGCATTTGACGGTGACAATACAAACACAAACTTTGGTGGGTACATAGAATACAGGGCAATAATGTGCTCGCAAAATTCAATAGGTCATTGAAAGAGAACATTGTGGATATAGGCTGTCCAGCGCATAATCTTTCAATACAATTCAGCATGGGACAAATGTTTCAGTGTTGATATAAAGTGCATAGTTTTGAAATTGTACAATTATTTCTCTAAACCTATACACTGTGCAAAACGAACACTAAAAGAATATTGTGAATTTGTAGCAACTAGTTATGAACATTATTGACACACACTAAACCTAGGTGGCTGTATATTTTTTCAGCCATTCAGAGAATTCTCCATATGTATGAAGCCTTACAATCGTATTTTTGTCCTTGTCAAGCCCCCCTAAAATTCTAAAGAATTTCTTTTTCTTTTAATTTCCATTTTTCATTATAATAAGTAAATTCAAAGATAGAAAAAATTCATTGTTAATATTATTAGGATAATAGAAAAATTGTCTTCCCTGTTAGAGAATAGATTACAGCATTCCTTCATTTCTCTTAAGATTAAAGAGGTGTTGTCTAGCGCAAGAGAGGAGGTGTTCGATGCCTAAGTAGATTGTTTTATGGAAGAAGCTATCTATTTTTAAAGAAATGTATTGATTATTTAAAGAAATGGGAGTGTATCATATATTAATTTTCAATGTTCCAAGTGGCTGGATTTGAGTATTAATGAAGAATGTGGAGGTATGTATAAAATTTCTGGGAGGTATGATGATTGTAAATGTTGTGACTAGAAAGGCAACTTAAACAGATTTTTTGAAAACCACAAGGCAGAACTTGAAAGCATACCCTGTAATGATAAGTGGGTAATGCATTTTAGTAGCAAAAGAAGTATTGAGTGCCACTCAGAATTACTTAAGATTGCAGTTTTCTTTTTTTTAAGTACAGGACATAATGGAAATGTTGAAAGAGTTTTCTCCTTAATGTCTGCTTCAGTGGATAAATGAGAGGAATCACTTAAAAATTGAATCTGTTAGAGGGCTACTGTTAGTAAAAACAACCTTAAAGATCTATTTTCCACAGAGTTTCAGATATATGTTTTAAATAAGCTTGACATTTTGAATCTGAAAGATCCTTATAAGCCACATTTATGTAATTTTCAATGTATGATTTATCTTGGTTTAAATAATATAATGTACAAAATAAGTATTATCCTTTTTTCAATTTGTTTTAACTGTCCTATATTTGATGCTCTTCATCCCTCTTTCTCAAAATTAAATCTGATCACTCTCAGGCGCAGCTCGTCAATATGTGCTTCAGTGCTACAGCACAATGGTTATTTTACTGAAAATAGTGCCTCGTTACGTATTAAGCATATATTCAATTATTATTGCATATATATATATATTATTTTTTCACTTTCCTAATTTTAACCGATTTTATATTTGCCACGCGCTAGTGTTGGTCGCTCGTATGTGTAAATGCAAGGCACATCTCGCATACACGCAAGCTTAGGTGTTACACAGCACGGTAAGTTGAGTGTATACGGTATGTATGATGTGCACTTTCTCTCTCGCACACGCTGGCCATGACGTCATCTGGTGTATATACTCAGCCACGGCTTGCTTACTGCTGTGGTCATTATTAACAAATTAAAATCTATGGTACTGTGTAAAGATACGCATTCGGATTTTCCCCACCAAATAGTAAATAAAACAGATAACTAGTTCAACTCTATTAGATTTAAATTGTTGAAGCTAAAGGAGCAATTGCTTAAAATATTAAATATAAAGGCTCACCATATGCGTCTATGTCTCACGCTAGCTAAATGTTGCCCCCAGTTGTTTAGGTATCTTGCGTGAATTCTTCTGTTTGATAACTGCATCCTAACAGAGTTTAAAGCTAGATTAATAAATAACTCAACACATTAGTAAGTATTGCGGAAAAATCAGTAGGTATGCAATAAAATATATTACCCGATGTGGCGTTTCTTGCTTCATGTGCATATGCAATTATTTATTCAGTTGTAGCATACTTTTCTCATTTTCTTTCTTGCCAAATCAGTGTGTTTGTTTCCGGGTATTTTCCGTTTTTCTGATTTTCTCTTATTCATATTCTTCAGCTTAATAAATGGCAGGACGAACTTTTTGGCTTTCAGTGCCTGTAAGTAACATGAGATTGCGGCGTAAATCATAGGATTTTTTTAGCATAAATGTGTTTTTCAGAAACCTCTTTTGTGACTTTCTCACCATTATGTAAAACAAATCCTTCGTCCAATAAATGGTTTCTGAATAATTTCAACAAGTGAGGAATGTTGCAGAAAGTCCGTAAGGGGCGATTTTCAGCTTCTATTGCAGGATGCGAGATGTAGGATTTCTCTCTTATAATTCCAAGGTTAGAGAGGAATTTCCTATTTGATCCTCCCATATCACAGACTAAGGAATGGATTTTGAAACCTGCCTTTTGACCATTTGAGCAATGTAGTAATTCTTTTGTTACTGTCTCATCAAAATTGTAGTATATCAGTGGTTTCCACTTTCCTGCTAAGCTGCAGACCGCAACTTGTGTCTTCAGTGTTGCCATATTAAAAATTGGATTTCACTTTCATCTCATCAAAGCTCAGAACAAGATCCTTCTCATACTCACTGACAGAACTTGCTTTCTGTTGTAATAGGTACACTTAATTTAATGATTCCTGTGATTTGATGAATTGGGCTAATCGTCTTTTGATGGTTATAGAACTTGTAGAGGATATTTAAGGCATTCTCTCACATAACCATATGCCTTCTTAGACATGCATCTCAAAATGATTTCCTTTGAAATGTCATCAGAGTCCCAATTTTTATATGTACCTGTAAGTAAAACTGCTGCTGGCAAAATGAAAACAATTGCTGGAATACACGTTCAATGCTTCTTAACTTATACATTCCGGATTGTACTTCTTGCAATTCATTTTCTAAATGTGTTACTTTCTTCTCTAATCTTAACTTGTGACTTCTAAGTGCTTAAACTTTGATTTAATGTCCCCTGTATTTGTAGGTGCGGTGTTAAATGACGAGGGAGAAGTAACAGGATTTTCGGAGGTATTTACTATATTTATTTCAGAATTGTTGTTTGTTTCTTCTAACACAGCATGTAGTATTGTTTTGCATCTCTGTTTAGAAGCCTGTTTGACTTCTTTTCTTAGGACTGTTAACTTTTTGATACGAGTCATCAGACAACTTTACATTTACATGTAGCAAAGCAACGCTTTTTAATCTTTTAATCCTTTTAGGAGCAAGTTTGAAGAGTTCCGCTTTTAAATCTCGTTCATTATCTTCCAAGGTGAACGGAACTTAGCCATCAAAGAGGGCATTTGGTCTACTGTTGTAAAAATAATTATAAAAAGGCGAAGCAATAGAAACAGGTGATTGTGGGTGTTAAGAATTCTGATCAGGTTTCTGGTTTAAAAACTGTCCCCAAGAGAGGCTTTCTTTTTGTTTCGAGGTTGGATCCAACTACGACAGCTGTGCAGCTAGAGATCTATGTGAAAGAAAATTTTCCTGAAGCAACTTGTGAGCCCCTTAAATCTAAATACCCTGATTCATATGCATCTTTCAAGGTTACTATTGTTGCAAGTAATGGACATTGCAGTCTGGCCTCTTGGTACATTAGTTACTAAGTTTTTTCAGAAGAGACCCACCCCATTAGAAGGGACCTAATAACTCGTAATGCAAATTGGTTTACTTTTAAATCTGTTTGTGATAATGGAATTAATATCCTATATTGGAATACTCAGTGCATTTCCAACAACATTTATTATATGTTAATTTTACTGAAACAGTTGCAAGTAGATATTGTCTGTATTACAGAGCATTGGTTAACTTATGATGAGAGTAACCTAATTAAAGTACCTGGTTATTATTTGTCTGATAGTTACTGTAGATCAAAGGGTAATCATGGTGGTTCTGCTAGTTTTATTAAAGATGAACATTGTGGATTGAAAAGCACTCTCACCAATGACACATGTTCAGATTTTGTGTTTGAAATATGTTCCACTTTTATTGCTTCCTGCAACCTATTGTGCGTAACAGTTTATAGAAAGCCTGATAGTAAAAGAGCTCAAATTGATGAATTTTTTAGTAGATTTGATGAATTTTTAAACTTAGTATATCACTAGTATAATTCCAATTTACATGTGGTTGTAGCCGGTGATTTTAATTTTGAATTTCTTACTGTTTCAAACAACATTATTGAATTTCAAAACTTACTTGACAGTTTTGGATTACATTTAACTGTTAATGAAGTTAATAGACCAGGTTTAAGAGCTTCTATTGGAACTTGTTTGGATAATATTATCACATCTATCCATAGTGATAGATGCTCCTCAAAGGTATTTAATACTGTTTTATCTGATCATCATGCAATTTTATTTTATTTTAATCCTGGCAAAATCACAAAAGGTAATGATAATTCTAAACCTAATTTAAATCTTATAAGGCCAGTTAATAATTATGATTGATATCATGTTATTAACTAATTAAAATCCATAAATTGGATTTATTTGTATAGTAGGTATCTTGCAGATAAAACTCAATATTTTCTTAAAATGTTTAGATGTTGTCAATAACTCTTTTCCTTTAACTCAGTGTAAACCTAAACGGTTAAATGAGCACAATAAATGGTATACAGATGAACTCAGGATTTTAAAACAAAAATGTCTTTATTATTATGATCTCTGTGAGTATTTGGGGTTCTCTCAACTTAAATATACATACAACGAATTAAAAAAGCAATTCAAATATACTCTTAAAACAACTAAAATCAATTACTATTTCAATTTAATCAATAACAGTGAGAATAAAACTAAATGTATTTGGTTACTTTCATGCATGTTTTTAAATACCAGTTCCAAATCTCACAAGGTATTCTTAATTTATCTCCAGAGTGTTTTGATTCATTTTTATTGATAAAATTGAGGATATTATTTCTAATTTACCTCATGTTAATCATGATGCTTTTAACTTTGGATACGTTACCCAGAACAACAAGAACCTTCTGGTTTAGTCATGTTAGTGTTGAGCATGTCTATATTACTATTTTAAAACTTAACAACAGTGCATGCCTGGATGTTTATAGCTTGAATTCGAAAATATTAAAATTGGCAGTGCAATTTATTTGTGAACCTTTAACTGATCTATTTAACTATTGTATTGATTCATGTGAATATCTAGACATTTTTAAAATTGCCAAAGTAATTCCTATTTATAAAAAGGGGGCTACATCTAATTGCTCAAACTATAGGCCTATTAGTATATTGCCAATTATATCAAAGGTTTTTGAAATGATTTTAAATAAACAAATACACATTATTTTGATGGAAATTCGTTATTTACCAATTGTCAATTTGGCTTTAGATCTTCTCGCAGCACAATTGATGCACTCATGACAAAATGTTTTGAATGCCTTGATAAAGGTGATTTGGTTCATAGTAGATTTTTAGACTTAACAAAAGCTTTTGACACTTTAACTCACGAAATGTTGTTTAAGAAATTACAATTTTATGGTTTTGACAAGAACAGCTTGAATTTTATCAAATCTTATTTTTGTAATAGATATCAGTCTGTTTATATAAATGGTAATTACTCTGAGTTTAAATTAGTTAAGCAGAGCACTGTGCTCGGCCCTTTATTTTTTATAATTTGTATTAATGACCTCCCTTTTAATATCCTAGATGATTGCCTAGAAATATATTTGTATGCGGACGATTTGGCAGTAAGTATTTCTGTCAATTCAGATGCCAGTCTACATGATAAACTTGATGCACTTACTGCAAAAAAAAAAATGATAAATGGTGCAAATACAATAGTCCTGTTCTTAATGAGAACAAAACAATTGACCTCACTTTTAATATTAGTTGTCCTGTTTTTTAACTGAAACTATTACAACATTTCTAGGCATTCATTTCGAACCTGGTCTAGGTTGGCATTCACATATTAATTACATCGCCAACAAAGTGAGCAGAGGTATATTTATGTTATGTGTTTTAAAAAATCATGTGTGTTCCAATGTTTTATAATCAATTTATTATGGACATATCCATAGCAATTTGAGTTAATGGTATTTTATTTTTGGGGAACCATGCTTTAGCTAAAAATATACTTTTATTACAGAAAAAGGCAATTCGAATGTTATGTAGTGTAGAGAACTCATTGTAAACTTTTATTTCTTAAGTTGGGTGTTTTAACTTTGACTTCATTGTTTGTGTTCCATTGCCTCTTATTTGCTAAGAAAAAATAGTTATAAATACAATCTATAATCCAAAATCCATCTTCATCACACCAGAACTAGTTCCAATATTAAATAAATAGTTGCAAATATAGTAAGATACAAAATGCCTTTGAAATAATATCATTAAATCTATTTAACAAACTCAGTAACAGTACTCCATTGAATCTTTTAAGAGGTCAGTGAAACACACTTTGGTTTTAAATCCATTTTATTGTCTGGATGAATTTTATAATACTGCCAATTGTTTTGATCTTACTTGTATTTGACGTTGCTACACAATGTACTTTGTTCTGGCAAATAAACTTATCTATCTATCGATCGACCGACTGACCTACCCTGCCCTGCCCTACCCCTTACCCTAACCCTACCCTACCCCACCCCACCCCACGCCTACCCCCACCCTTACCTTACCTTACCATACCATTGTCTGGAGCACAGGAGTTCCTGCCGCTTGCAGTAATAATGTGGCATTGATGCGTTTACTTCTGCTGCCGTGCTTGATACCAATGGCAATACACTGGGTCTAATGAATCATAGCTCAGAGAGAATAAAATTATCGGGAGATGCACATATGGAGCAACTGTTGGCACCACTTATTTTGAAACAACAAAATATAATCGCGAAATACTGCATTCCGATCAAAAACGCAGGTTATGTCCGACAGTAACATTTCTATTGTGTGCATAAACATTAATTCTGTGAGCAGCTTGATGAATGATCCTTTCTTTAGGAGGACCCTAGAGGAAAAAGTCCAAGTGAAGCAATTAGGGAGGCAAACTCCAACTATTAATATAACGCAATCAGCAAAAGGAGGGTAATCATACACCAGGCTGTTTAACCGCAAAAATCTATGAACATGTATGGATATGTGGATGCCAAGAAAGAAATGCTCGTTGTTTTCCATGCTTGCTCTTTGGAAACAGTGATGCTACAAGAGTGACAGATCTTGGGCATATTAATGTGATTAACAAACATAAGCAAAATGTAAAACATTTAAATAACGTGCTTGACTTAAGTGCTTTAGGCAGTACAAATGTTGTTACATGCTTATGAAGAAGCAACGCTGAAGCACAACCAGCAAGTTGAAAAAAACCAGGTATGTGTTGTCGCGCATAATGCCTGCATCAAGTTTTGTGGTGCATTTGAGCTTGCCTTAAGGGGACATGATGAGACTGAATCTTCTGAAAATCCTGACTTGTTTTTAGAACTAATTGATTTCATAAGTGATATTGATAATGCTGTGAAGGAACACATGGACTCAAGCCAAATTGTCAAAGGGACTTCCAAAACTATCCAGAACGAACTACTGGATTATATGTTAGAAGTTTGTCATGAAGTGATTACCGAGGAAATGAAAGAAGCTGACTTTGTAGCTATTATAGCAGATGAAACCACAAATGTTTCTCATCAGTCCCAGCTTGTACTAGTATTTAGATATGAGAAAAATTGTTTACCATATGAGAGATTTTGGGAAGTTTTGAAACCAGAGGGAGAAAACGCAGAGGCAATTTCTGAAAGCATATTAAAGGTGCTCAATGAGTTATTCAGAGACAAACACTATAAACTAAATTGCTCAAACTTATGATGGAGCCTCGGTAATGATTGGTGCAGTTGGCGGAGTGCAAGCAAAAGTCAAATCTCATTTTCCAAATGCACAGTATATTCACTGCTTTGCACATCAATTGAATTTAGTAATGGAACATGCAGCTTTGCAGAATAAGTCTGTCAGAATATTTTTTCTTAATCTCTCAGCTTTTCCTGCCTTTTTCTCACAGCGTTTAACCACCCTAGAATCTGCAGTGGCCAGAAGAATTCCAGGTGGTTCTGCAACTGGGTGGAATTTTAGATCCAGGACTGTTAGGTGGTTTATGAAAATCAGGAAGAATTGCTGGAGTGTTTTTCGGAGCTGGAAAATTCTGCCCACGATAAGACTTGCCTAGAAGCAAATGGACTTCGGCATTACTTAGAAGATAGCAAATTCCTTTCATGCTGGAAATTTTTTCATGGAGTAATGGCTCATGTTGATGTACTTTATAATCAGCTGCAGTCAAGATCAACTGAGACAGTTAAAGTAGAAATTGCTGTGTCTTCATTCATTCAAAGCATCTGTGATATTCGAGAGGCAGCCGACAGTATATGTATGATTACATTTAATTCAATGAGCAAACGCCAGAAGGTAGAGTTCTTGAGGCTAGGACAAAGAAGTATGTGATTGTATTATTGAGGAAGCTAGACCAGTGATGCCAACCATAGCGGAATTCTGCTTTGCGCAGCAAAATTTGAGCCTTCAGGAGACACTGTGGAGAAAAACGAAAAAGTGGGTAAATTAGCGACTTTTGTCAATTAAAAAAAATAATCAGCCAACTTATTGTAAACAAAATAGGCTAATCTTATACTTGTGTTGCCACATGGAAACGCAATGTGGAAAGAGTGTTTTCCATGATGGCTGACATCAAATCCAAACAAGCAACAAACTAAAGCCTCAAACTCTGAGTGACCTCCTAAGAGTAAAACTCAATTTTCAAAACAAAGGTAGTTGTATCTCATACCCAATAACTGACGAACATGAAAATAAATTTGGGAAATCCATACACAATTTTTCCAGAAGTGCTACAATGGCAACAGAATCGTCCAACAGTGATGCCACTTAAACTCTTTACACGACCTGTGCAGTTCCCCCTTCTGTTATTTGAGGTAATATTTATTAATTTATTATATTACACCCCTAATAGACCTGTCCACAACAACGTCATCATAATCACTTAATCCATCGTCTTGGTCATCTGGAAAGTCATAGAAAAGGTATGCTGTAACCATTTTTATGATAATTTAATGTGTGTATTTTTGTAACAGAATGTAGTGGAATTTTGCTCAACCTTGTGCGATATTCAATGGTTTTTGGTTGGCAACACTGGGCTAGATGTTTTCAGTCCTTAGTCTGCTTAATGAGGCAAAGTTGTTAAATTGTACATTTTTTGAAAGCTTTATAAATAGGTTTCCCAAGAGTGAACTTCAAACTGCTGTGGACACATACACTGCTGATAAAGAAAATGCTAAAGACGCAACTGAGTGTTCTGTATGCAAGGTCTCACTTTAGAAGCGTTGATGGGGCTGTGCAGTTGTTGCAATATATCATTTTTAATAATTTGGAAGATTCATTTTCGGAAGTGACTACTTTGTTAAAAAATTTGATCACAACACCAATGACCACTGCTGAACCAGAAAGATGCTTTTTGTGCTTAAAATGTGTAAAACATTCTTGCGAAACACCATGTCACAAGGTCGCCTTAATGCTCTGGCAATGCTGTCCATGGAAAAGAGCATCGCTTCTAAGATGGAGGGATTTAACACCAGTGTCATCGATAAGTTCTGTAGAAGGAAGAAGTGCCGTAAGGACTTCATATTTTGCCATTAGGTAAGATAATATGTAAGCATGTGTACACATACAAATGTACTGTAGCACACACATTACGTTGTTCACCAGCTGCTGCTGGTCACTGAATATGACCTTGTGTTAAGATACTAATATAAAACTTGTGTTACGATACTAATAAGACATAGAAAGTTGTCACTACAATGTAAATCAAAAATGATTTTCCATCATAAGGAATAGTAATAATAAAGTAATGATGATGATGATGATAATCATCATAATAATAATAATAATAATTAATATATCAATAATTATACAGTGAAACACTGAGTACTATCATGCATGGTTTTTGCTACAGTGCCTTAATGTTTTTTTATTTAGCCTACAATGGATCTATTCTCTAAAGTTGAATAAGAGCAGCATAAATCAATTACAAAAATAACTAGTAGATGAATTTATATTTTGAAAAACAAGTGGAATAAATAAATAAAAGCTCTGTAACAGAATTGGAAAATAGTTATCAACATTTTCGATCTCTCGGTGAGCATGATTCCCTCACCATTTTTGCTTATATGCAAGAAGGGTGCAACAAAGGTCACTCACACTATTTTCTCACCCAGTGTATTGTTCCAATTGTCCTGTTGAATGCTGCAACTCTTATTGCATGAAGGATTATCTGAAAATGTAAAGTACGGTGCTCTGAGGCCACTTGGTATAGTTTGGCTCATAAATTTCAAAGCTAAGCTAATGTAATTTTACTTCTGCTCATTTTGTTTCTTCTGGTTTTCATTTCAGATGCAGCCATATGTCCTGTATATAAGCACTTAGTCTTGAACTGTGGGTTGATTGTAATTGCAATGTTGCTTCCAAGAGAATGTCAAACTAGCACTGAGTTTTTGGAAGATATGACAAAAGATATTATATCTAGATACTTTTCTAAGGATTTCTGCATTGGCATTATCACTGAAGATCCAGAGGAAGCTGTTGTCAATGTCATTTCACAGAAGCTTCCCACTGTCATTGTTCGGCCTCTAGTCAGCAAAAATGGGATTCCAATAACCACCAGCAGTGAAGAATTTGGTAGCTTAAGACCTGAAGTTATTGCTTTTGATAAGCAAATTGTGCAAATGATGAATATGGGTTGTAAAACATTTGTGATTCAAGTTTATGATCCATGTAACATAGCAAAATATATTTACAGAAATTCACGAAGAACAACGCAACGTTTGGCAAAGCGTTTTCTCTATCTACAAACATTTTTCCCTCCAGGAACTGATGTTGATATAAATTCCTTTTTTGCTATGAAAGAAATGGATGTCACCCCAGATGTGGTGTATGCAAAAAGGATTATGGTTGCTTCTTCTCACACTTCCTGTGAAAAAGTAAGAGGGAACTCTTTGGAATATATTAACTGTTTAGCTAATAGTACAGCTGTCAAGAAACAGAGATCAAAGAGGCTGAACAACAATGACCTGGGCAATGTAAATGTTAAATACATGTTTGCATTTCTTACTCACAGGTAGAAACAAATATATAACTTCATTTAATATACATGTAAGTAATATGTCACATAATTCAGATCATTGAAAATCTAACACCCTATTTATTTTACAGGTTCACAGGAAATGATCCCCATGAAGTACAAATACTGGATTTCTGGATAAACGATCCATATGGTTTTCAAGAAGACAAAGATATTTATCCAAATAAAATTCAAGATCTACAAGGAAAACTGTTTAACGTTTCAACAGTGATATATCCACCATATACCATTATTGACAATAGTATCATTCCACCAGTGTATGATGGCATAGAACTACGCACAATAAAGGAATTTGCAACATTTCTCAATTTTACCTTCCAAGTGGTTATTGATGATATGGATTTGTGGGGTGAGGTATTTATGCACATGTTGAATTATTCTTTAGAATGGCATATTAATAAAATAATAATATGTGTGAAAGATACCCATCTGAGGTAGCAAATTAAGAACAACTGTATTGTATATAGGCAGTTTGAAAAACAGAGCATATTTTCAGGTATGAATTCCACATATACAGAAAAAATGAGTTTGTAAATATTTGGTTTTTGGGTTATGGCCTTCAAAATGATGACATTCATCAGGATTGTTTATTTTTCCAGAAGCAATTGCCATTACAGAAGATAATAACCAAGGACACTGATAGTTCTAATGTGAAGAGTACATTGAGTATGATGTTTGGCATTCTGCTGTGTGACATGATTCACTTCATGTATGGTAAGGAGGACGGCAATGCTGGTTGTTGTACCAGGAGAGGTAACCAAAGTGAAGATATTCTATTCAGAAGATATTTGAAGTCTCAATTGCTATCTGTGGGATTGTGGAACGCTCGCATTTTATGCTGCTTCGAAAGGTAACAACTCCAGATGTAGAGGAAGATATTGTGGATACTGTACAAATGACTGCTATCAGCCCATAAGGGTTAGTAATGCAAGTGAATCTACCTCATATGACTCTCTGAAGACTAGTTGCATTTATCATTACGTGTGCAGGCCCTGCCACAGATCACAAGGATACAATCAGCAAGTATAAAACTGATAAAATTCTTCCATCTCATCACAAATTGCAAGCCTCCTATGTGAGCCAGTAGCATTGATGATCCCACAAAGACCTATGGGGCAGATGTACACAAACTTTCTGAAGTTTTTAACACACTTTACTGATCATTCATCAAACAACACTTCAGTCATAGGGCTCACCAGCACTTATATTGATGGTTTTCTGAACGATAGATAGGTAGAGGTGAGCCAAATGCTTGTCCTCCTTCTGATTTGAACTGTAGGGTTATTTAAAATAATTGACATATTTGCCTCTGTGCCTGACATGGAAATCCTTTTAAATCAAAGTTATGGAAGGTTGTCAGAGAATAAGCAATATGCCTAGATTTTTGGATCGTGACTGTAGAGTCATGACACATCTAAGTAAGGCCTGTATTCTAGCAGGAGATTGGACAAGTTCATCATTTACTGTAATGGCAACTGCCTGTGGGCAGCAAATAGTTTTGAAGGCTATAGCCCAGATACCAAGTATTTCCAGATTCATGTCGTGTTATACTTTTTGTATTGTCTACATAAAGGAACTTCTTAATGTGCTATTTGTGCACTTCTTCTAAAAGTGTACAATGAACAATCTTGTGCAGCATGTTTTTGCTAGCTTGAAACTAGTAGTATTTGATTATAGATACTAATGAAATTAAATGTACAAAAGTAACAAGTTTCTTTAAACTACTTCTTTGTTGGCCTAGGTGGCTCAGTTAGTGCTGGATTTTCTATACCAACATCATGAGTACAAATCCAGTCAGACCTGTGGTATTCAAGTATGTTTGAAATGGCGTTTTTTATTTGTGGACACTCTTTAACTGCTATGGTTCTCAGCGTCCCATTCTATACTGGGCCTAAAAGGCCGCTAAATTTTGCTCAGAGGTCTCTCTATCAGGCTTGAGGTTCTTTTATGTGCTGTAAATCTATGACATGGGACCCACGGTTTTACTCCCCTTCCGAAGGAAGCCATCCTAGGGCTTTTTACGCCCGAAAAAACCCATTGTCCTCCGCCGGGTTTGAACCCGTGCCCTTGGGTATATGAAGTCAGCATGGTAACCATTATACCATGGAGGGCGACAAAGTGTGCTTAAAAGAGATAGCCCAATGTCAGTAGATTTACTGTGATGTAAAAGAACTCTTGCAGTTTGGTTCCACACACCAATAGCACTGATATGATTCTGACAATTGGCAGCATCACTGACAAACAAAACAATTATTTTATTAATTATGTATACCTTTAATTTCCAAGCTTCTTTTCCTTGCATTAAAGTCTTCTGTTATTTATAAAGTATTATTTGAGTCAATTGTAGCAATTTTACATCACTTGCATTTTATAAAGACATGTTTCGGAAGCTCTGTTGCTTCCATTATCAACTTTTCCTCAACTTCTGGAGCCATGATTTGCAGGTATTGTGGTGGATGGGCTCGCCTCTGTTGATGGATTTAAGAATCTCTGGACGAGGATGTCTCCAGGCAGGATCAAAGTTCATTAAATTGTTCCTATTTTTCCAGATGTGGATATTCTCCTGGTTTCCAATTCCCAACTGTTTCTTAGGTATTTTACTAAATTCAGTGTTTTTCCTATGTTGTGGAGTTATCTCCAAAAATGCCATCCCATTGCTGATTTATTTATGTTCTTGAAGTGTTCCTTGTTCTCGAATTTCTCTTTGTTTTCCGTATGTACAATTTATCAAAGCCCAAATAGTTTATCTGGTGTATTCCAATTCTGTTATATATTGGAATTAATCTTTACATTTGAATGCAGGGGATTTTTAATTGAAAAATTATTTGTAGGTGCTATGATAATTGTCTGTTTTTTGAAGATTTTTTTGAAAACTTGTAAAACACCACATGGTATGTAAGTTTCTTGAATGAGGAGTCTAACTTTGTGGTGAGGAGCTGATGACTTTGATGCATTTCATTGTTTTGGTTTTGTTTACTTTGTTATGAACTAGCTGTTTGTTAAAACCGTTTGCTTCTGCTATTTCAATTATGCAATTCAATTCGCTGTCCATCAGTGTGTTAACTAATCTGTTCATGAGGCATGTTGGTGAGATATGGGGTTGTAACTGTTGGTTTTGATGTGGTTGTAGGAGTGTGTAGGTTTTCTGTATATGGCAGATTTTAATCTGTTGTGTTTTTTTAAATTATTTTTAACTCTAAGAAGCCTATGTTCCATTTGTTTCCTTTACTATTGTGAAATTCATTGTTATTTCCTGAAAGTTCAAATTTTGGTTGCATCTTCTACATGCTTTTCTGGGACTAAGGCAAAAATATCAACAATGTATCTGTACCCCACTTTGAAGATCCATGGGAAAGCTTTGGCGACCTGCATCTGCATCTCACTCATAAATATCTGCCAGTAGGTACTGGTGATAGTGGGTTTCCCATATTTTTTATGATATACCCGCCCCAATGTGAAATAATTTTTCTGTATGCACAAGAGGGTTAAATTAATATATTCTTCTATTTCCTTCGGGTCTTTATTTATGGAAATTAGGTATTTCTTAATTAAGTTACTGAGTTTGTTGATTTGTATGCTTGGGAAAATTGCCGTAACATCAAAAGAGACCAATATTTCTGTTTTTGCTATTTTAATATGTCTCAACTTCTCTGCTAGTTCCAAAGAGCTTTTTAGATAGAGACTGCTTGGTAAGCCCTATATTCTAGGAAGAGATGGATTATATACTTTTATTCTGTTAACATCTTTTTTGCTGATGATTGGACTATCTTTAATCACTGTGTTTATTGCTTTTACATAATTCTATAGAGGATTCTTTTATATTTTGAAGTACATCTCATTTTCTAGGTGGATTTGCATTCTATCTCTGTAATCAATTTCTTCCAGAATTACTATTTCATTGCTTTTATCAGATTTTGTGTATATAACCGGTTTTTCTTTTAATGACTATGATTTTTATACTGTGGTTGTATTTTAAGTCCTTGATTTGTTGAATAACTTTACATTATCTTTTACTACTATTTTTCATTCAAACCTTTGGTGGCTATTTGCATGTCAGCTATATAGTCCTCTATCTAATTAGAAAAACTTATGTATGTTTTTGAGCCTTTGTTCAGCAAATCCATTTCCCTTTGGTTGAATTCTTGTTTGGAAGGTTAATGATATTTTCCAATCTTTTATTTTCCGACTATTGCTTTTGTTTTGTTTTTCTGTTTACTGCATAATCTCCAGTTTCTTTGTCAGTTTCAGAGCTTTGTTTCACATATTACCGTTCATTATGGAGAGTTTGTTGCTTTCTAAATTCTGCCAAATTATGTTACCCAAAGTCTTTGAAAGCTTTAAATGCAAGCATATAATTTTAATTCTGTGTCACTTCTGTAAGTGATATAAAAGTGTTACAATTGACTCAAATAATACTTTATATATAGTATACATCACTGTCACAAAATCCTCAATATCAGTAATCTCCTGAGGCATTTTCTGTACTCCCTTTCCAGATATCATAGAATAGCTTCTTTTCTTCTTCTGTCTTCTCCTCAGTAGGGGCAGGTATGCTAAATATGCTATCATTTCTAAACTTTCCTCTGTTGCAGATTCTCATGTGACTGGCTGAAAGTCCATCACTAAGCTTTAATACTTCTAGCCTATCCTATACACTTCATGTATACATTTCATGTATCCTAGGAAACTACAAAAAACAGTCCTTATTTCATTGTAAATTATTGTAATTGCTTTGGCAGCTCCCAATCTTTAAATAAGGAAAATTCCTTGTCATATTATAAGTCCTTCAACTTGCCAGGCAACAAACTTAGTACAGCTTTTTTAGCAAGCCTAAAATGTTTTCAAGAATACCCATTTTCATTTATTTATCAACTTACTTGATGCAGTTTAAACAACCAGAATTGATACAGTTTATGCAGCATCAAACAAACAAAGCACTACCTATGTCATGACTAAAATTGAATTCCTTGTAATGATGACTCTAATAACATAAGAATATTTCAGTTAATATAAGGATAGAATAAATTGTTGTTTATTATACATGGCTTATTATTTGTTCATGCAAAATTAGAGCACTCGTGCTTACGTGCTCATGTACTAAACATCCCACTCACAACTAATAGCTATTTAAGCCACTTATAATATAAATAACTATTATTCACTATGAATCTTGTTCCAAATTGATGGAGTAGTATACTATATCTTCCTTCTTATCCATTATTCCACCTTATTTCTTGAATTGCTAAAATATAAATTTTACTTTCATGTATAATATTCATTAGATTTCTAAACGTGCCAGGCCTATATATGTCAATATGTTGCAAGTTCCTAATCACAGACATTTGTAGTTACTGGGTTATATGTAACTTTTCTGTTTGGCTATTCTCTTTTGGGGATTCACAACAAAAGTTTTTTCCAAGATAGGGTTCCCAATCCCCTACCTGAAGGACCAGGCCTCCCTATTTGACCCTGGGAGACAAGGTGGTCCAGCTTTAACCCCCAGACACTAAGTGACTTGGGTACCTTAGGGTCACTACTTCCATCCCCATGCATTATACTTATTTTTTTGCAATTCTAAAACCAAAATTTAGAACAAACGTTTAGTAATAATTTATACATAACAAAGCTTGACGGTTATATACAGGACATCTCAGAACTTCAGCATGACTAGCATCCTATTTTAATTGGGGCTGGAAAGGTTATATACATTTAGTACTATTATGGCTGTATCTTTATTAAGGGTCCTGTTCGCTCTGAGATCATCCCTTGTGTACTTTTGCATGCATCCTCCATCTGTATAAGTTACGGTTGATTAGAAGGCAAATTCCCTATAGCTACTCCACGTTAGCGATGGTGTTCTTTATTGATATGAATCTTGCCTCCCTTGGCAAGAAGTGATGTCTCTGCAGCAGATAAATGTCTGTCACTGAGATTGATCACTCTTTCAGTAGGCCAAACCTAAAGTTTGTTGACAGAATTTATTATTGAACGTGAAACTATTTTGTTTGATGCAATAAGTGTAATAAATATGTATTTTTAATTTTGTGATGGTGAAAATTTTTGTTTCTAAAGTCAGAGTTTTATCACTTTTGGTATCTTACAGTGTGAATGTAACAATTTCATTTGGGTCAGACAAAAAACCAGCAATTGCGAAACATGCCATATTCAAAGAAGGGGGACATATCATCCAGTGTGACAACACAGATATTTTGTCATCAACATATCATAACCATTCATGTTTATACCGCAAATTTATTGAAATACTGAAACATAATAACATCAACTGCAAAGAAGAAGGCCTTAAACTAAATAGAATTTGGCAAACAGCACTAACTAAAGTCAAAGTCAAGAATTCCACCCAAGCCAATCAGATGCCAGCAGAGCGCAGCACTCTACCGTCTCAAGTCCAGCCCACCACCAACCTGAGCCAATCACATTAGACCTCACCTGCAGCCACTGATATAAATACTGCAGTTCACAGTGCAACCAGCACAGTTGCGGTTAGAATATCCACCAGTATACTTCAACTTTGCCACTGCCACTGAAGATGTCTGCCACAGTCTTGGGCGAAACATCTAGGAAGAAGATGGAGCCCAGTAGACCATAATACATAAACTGGATTATATTTTATGTAGTATATACGTATGGCATTTAACCGGCCTTTAATTTTTGAGTTATGTTCAAGAATACACACACACATACATTTCCTAAAATGCTTTTATGGATACAGGAACCATGAACTATATTTTCAGTGAAACCCTGATATCAAATTTCTGGACAGAATGAAATACCTTATTTACTTTTATACAATGTAGTTGGTAGAAAAAGTAAACCACAGTAGACTTTCAGCTAAGTGAACAATGCAGGTCAGATGTTTTGAAACCAATCCAAAAGTTGACCCTAGTAGAAAAATAATGAAGTGATTAACCAATTTAACTTAATTACTGACCAGTATAATGAACATAATGAAACCCTTCAATAAGCGAACTATGTTGAGTTGTTGCACATGCTATTCAAGTATAAAATCAAATTAGACATACATTTATCAAGTGCTAAAGTATTTAAAGGAATGCCAAATTGAATTAAAAATTATATTCTTGAAAGTATTGTCTTGTAAATCAAAAATAAAAAGGAAGAAGTAAAAGATGTACCAGACAAAAGTGATGAATGTAAAATCATCTCACTTTCCACTGTTAGTCATTACGCAAAAGAAGGTGCAATTCAGAAGAGATTTTTAGGCTTTACAGATGTCATCATAATCAAAACGAATAAATATTTTGTTTTTTAACAATGCTGTTAATTGCCAAAACCATATTAGCACTGCCAAAGTGCTGGAATTTCGTTCTGCAAGAGTTCTTGAACATGCCATTAAATCTACTGACATGGGGCTGTACTTTCAAGTACACTTAAAAATAATTTGTATGCTCCAGGTTTGAACTTGTGACCATGAGGCTAGAAGGCCAGTCCTAAGCAACTGAGCCACACAGCAATAATCACTCTGCACTGGCATTAAGCAGCATACATGTAAAATCTTTTCAGGCTTTCATTGAGAGTCTGAGAACGAGGTCATAGGTCAAAGGTATGATAGGGCTGCCTCGTTTTCTGTTATTTAAATAGGTGAAATGGTGAAGAAAACATTTCCCAAAGCACTATTTCTTCACTATTCTCTTATGATCATCAACTTAACTTAGTTTTATAACAGTTAATGCAAACCATCAAGTAATGAAAATTATTTTGAAGACATTGAATAGTTTTGTTCAATGTTTTTCTGATTCAACAAAGTATGTAAATGCACTGAATGCATCGGAGGACAAGAGGTTTGCATCGGTTTGGAATTGCAATTCTAGGAACGTGAATATGTTGCATGATAATAAGATGCAATCAATCTCATTTTTAGCATACTTTGATGACCTGACCTTACAGGATATTTAGCACAATTGAAGGATTTCACTGTTTTTTCTGTTGACAAATTTTAGTCATATGTTTTATCTGGTTATCTTTACCTTGCAGCTTAAGTGCCTGACTTAATTACCAATTTGGTATTTATGAGAATTCTTGAGTTGGTATTCTTGAGAATTCTATTTTCTTATTCCATTTCCGACAAGTATTTTTTGTTTCGGAAGCCACAAAGTTATTTCAAATGAAACCTCAACACCAAATGTGTTGAATGCAGTACATTTGTTTGCCTTAAAGTAATAGAGATAGTAGTAAGATCAAAACATACATAAATTTATCCCCTTTTCATATAGCTGTATTTCTTTCATGTGCCATCTCCTGAAGTCCACACAGATTTTGTGTCTCCAATTTTGCATATAATGGTAGAAATGTATGAGCAATACTTTTTTATTATGTATTTGATTGCTATTCTTAATGACCACAACAAATATTTTTGGGTTTTAGGTATGGCCAAATGGAACCGGCAATGGTGTGTTTGGTAACATTGCAATGGATGTCTCCATCATAGGATTTGGTGCAACCTATGCATGGCTCCCTAACTATCCATACATAGACTACAGCTTTCCATATTTTCGCAGCTCAGTGCGATGTCTGACACCCAAGCCCAGGAAATTACCAGGATGGATGACCCCTCTTTTGCCCTTCAGCACTATGATGTGGACTGCAGTGGGCTTCTCACTTGCAGTTGCAGTTATCACATTACAGCTTTTTACACATATGTCTCTCCACATTTCAGGTACAGCATCATATAATATTAAGAGGAAGTGAATGCCTGTCTAGTAGCCATACTTGTTTTTCTTAGAGTGTCTATGTCATTACAATGACTGCATTTGTCTATACACAGACAGAAGTGCACCGATACTGGATATGCCTTTGTTGCTGGAACCAACCCATATACTATTGGCTTCCATTGTAGCACATACATTTATACTACAGAGCTCTATGCCATACACTGAGCCATTCTCTATGTTCAGCATCGAAATTTGAGTGACTCCCTTATTCTGAGTGATTCCCTAGTGCACTTCAGAGCATTTGTGAGCTGTATACTATCATCCTATCATACAGCACATTCAGAATGCCCTCCACATTTTGCACGCTTTGAGGTGAATGTGGAGTGTGCATGGATTTGTCAGGGAATAAACTGCTAGATGTGGCAGCAAAGATGGCAACCATGGAGACCAAAACTGCAATTCCTTGTATAGCATCTGCAGACTTTAGGCGTTTTGTGTGGAAAGCAGCACTTTTGGTTGGCATAAAGACTTGTCAGCTTTCTGCAGAAACAGGCTTAGAGAAGGGAAGGACCTTCCTGTAAACTGGGTAACTTCCTTTCATATTTCTCATCGGGCTCAGTAGCACACTGGCATTGTTCTAGCAGCTCATCAATCAACTTTACAGCAGCCGGCCTCCCTCGCTGAGGTCCTTGCCAATCACCACAGAGTGGTAGATAGGGTTTTACATTTCTATCCAAAGTTACATTTCCAATTAGGATTTATTTTTATATTTATTTAACTTAACCTTTTCACGGATATGGACGTCATATGATGTCAATTTTAAAATGCAGGACAACCGATATGGACGTCATATGATGTCCTGTGCATGTATGCATGTAATGCTTATTTAACCCTAATAATTTTAATTTTTATCTTTTATAATAAATTTAAATAAATTCTAGAATAAATAAACTCTTACCTTTAAAGGTTCCTTTTTGAATGGTACATCTCAAAACAAGGATAGATACATAAGGGCACATCTCCACATTCACAGCATATCATGTTAGTCTCTTTACGGACTCCTTTTTTACGACACACCAAATACCTTCGAAATGGACGCGATTTTTTTGCTGTCAGTGGTATCCTTTTCGGAAAGTGTTTTCCTTCAAGTCTGAGGGGTGCAGGGGTTGTAGATTTCTTACCCCCTGTATGAAGAGGCCTCTGAATATTATAGTGTTCAATTAGGCTACGAGCTATTGATGTGCGGAAGTCCAGGTAGGTCATCGTCTTGCATGGATTTAGAGTTCTCCAAATTAGTAAACAATTGTATATGGTGATATCCAGCTGGTGCAAAAATACCTTTTTATATCATTTAACTGTTTTTTGTAAAGAAGGATATGATTGCAATACCTGATCTACTAGATCCACACCACCCATATGCATATTGTATTCCTGTATAACATCAGGCTTGAAAATTGACATTTTGGTGTGGGCATCTATTTTTCCAGTGTCAATCATCAAAATCTTAGGGCTGCAATTGGACAATGCCATAACCACTCTCCTATCTTGCCAAGTAATGTAGGTCAAGGGTGGGAGCTGATGCACCTGCATTTCTCCTCTCCTTAGAGTCTAAGTATTTACATTCTTCGGCAAACCAATACAATTTGAACGTACTGTTCCAATTGCATTTGTGTTCCTTTTATATAAGGCCATGTATAATTTAGGAGAGCTGTATCTAAATATACAGTCCTACCCTGGTGAAGTATAGGTTCCATCAGGTGCATTACTATGGAGCCAGATAACCCAAAATCTTTATCTCCAGTATTATCAGTTCCTTGACCAGTGTAAATGCAGCTATTGTAAAGATATCCCGTTTTACTTTCACAAAGATCAAAATTTTTTATGCCAAATCTGGCCCCCTTTGTTTTGATGTATTGCTTCCAGCCTAAGCGGCCCTTCCAAAGCATCAAGCTTTCATCTACAGTGACCTTATCACCAGGCACGTAATTTTCTTTGAATTTTGAAATAATATATTCCAAAACTGACCTAATTTTTTGTTGTTTATCGTTTACATTTTCTGTGCCGGTGAAATGAAGGAACCGCAAAATGGAAGTAAACCTGTTATTTAACATGCATTTCCCAAAAAATGGAGTAGCTAGCATGTCATCTGTAGACCAGTACATGTCTAAAATTGGTTTACGAATAACACCCATGAGCGTAATTAGACCAATTAGCCTGTAAATCTCATTCAGGTTACTTCTGTCTACTTCTGAATTCTACTCTTAGGCCCTAAATTGCCTTTAGAATTCAGGTCTTCCTTCACCTTACTCGCATATTTTAAAAATTTTTGTGAAAATGTCAATTGGTTGGCTGTCAGAAGTCAGCTGAGCTTGGGGTTATACACCAGAGGCAGTGCTCGTGAAGATATGTCTAGTTGTTTTGGAGTCATTTTGGATACTCCACAATGTTGCTTCTTCACGAACACCTGAGGGAAGAGAGTCACTTTCTTCCTCACTGCTACCTATATCCTCGACGCCCCCCTCAAAATCTGAAAACTCGCCATCAATATCAAAGTCACTGTCATATAGCAAAAAGTCCTCCACATTATCTGAAGTTATTTCTGAAGCACGTACACTGCCTGCACAAGCTAATTTGCTAGCTACACTGCTAGTCGAAGCCATGGTTAGAACTGAGATATAACATTTTCAAATGTGCTCTTCTGATAGCTAAAACAAAAAACTGTGAACCCCTTAGCTACATAGCTCTACCATAAATCCCCGCTGTGTATTTATTCTAAGGCGTAAATAGAAACGCTGACTGAGAGGTTTGATTTCTTTACAGCTTGGTGTTCCTCACAAACATACACACGTAATTGCGTCATAGCAATAAAAAGAATGATAAAACCTTGAAGCCGAGAACATTGTGCTTAGCTAGCTCTATGCATATACATTTGTATGCGCATAACACAAGCCTGACTCACAAATTAGGTGCGTTCGACATACAGAATGACTTTTACTACACGGAAAAAATTTAAACTTTAATTTAAAATATTTAAACTTTTGTTAATGTAGTCTCTCTTTTGTTTCTACAATAGATGTATAGTGCCCTAAATGAGCTTTAAACCAGTTTTTGTTCCATTAAAATATCTTAATAAATACCAAAGATACGAATGTTTTATGTACGAAGCATATTTACCTACATTTAACAATTTAAATGCCTTGAATTGTTTATTGGGCGTCCATTACCAGCCGTGCAGCGTTTAAATGGCCATCGCTCAAGCAGTTAATGGAGTGGTAGTTATGGGTTTTAAATATTTTATCACAAGTGACTTTTAACCCAAGGTCTTAGTTTTGTTATTTTTTGATACTTTTCGCTTCATTGTTGGATATATTTTAGATTCAACTATGGCTTTTATCACTAATAGATATATCATAACTAACTAATTGCTTTTTATCTTTGTTTATTTTTATATTGTTTTTTACCTCTAGTGTTCACTGCAATTTTGTTTTATAAGGGCGCTAATGACCTTAACACCTTAACACCAACCTTATGTTTTGCATACAAACCATTCTTACAAGAGATTGTTGTTTTATCTACATCATGCTCTTCAAGATAAACGTTAGCTGAATTGGTTTAATTAATTGCATCCTCCTAACCAGAAGGGAAATGGGGATACACTGGGCTAAAGTGATAGTCAAATCTTTTAAAAGCTGGTCACTATGTGAACAATTGAAGTTTGGTTCTCTTTGCACAGCAAAAAGTAAAAACAAATGAGATAAAATGAAAGATAGCTTCTTGTTTGAGAAAAGTTTAAGAAGTTTAAAATTAGAACTATAACAAGGAATATCTCAAAAATGGTAAACTCTACAAAAAATATGTATATGATATAAATGGTGAGTTTTAAAGAGATCTATATTTTTTGTGTAGTAACTTTTTATCTATCTGTTATGCAAAATTATCTAGAATGCAAAGGTCTTCAAAGGCTTTTCCCAGAAAATTCACGATACACATTTTATGTCATGTAAAAATCTTTAATATATGACACTTTAATCAAAATCTTTCTCTCAGTTTTGAGAGAAACAAAGTTTTCAAAAATGTTTCCATGTAAAGGATTGCTTGGGGTAGGGGATTTTCATGAAAATCTTTGTGTTGCATCCTTGGAAAATACTAAATTTAAATGCCAAGTTTGGTATTTAACAATATTTTCATTTTTGAGCTATGCTGTCCCTTCCCCTCACAACACACCCCACAAAACACACACACCAGAGTAGTTTTAAGGTGATGATCCAAATCTTGACGTCACAGATATGTAACAGTCAATGCCGTAAAGCATTTGAAGCATGAATATTTACCAGGTCTTATAAAAGCCTTAACTTTGTACTTGTTTGCTTCTGTTTTTTGATCATCACTGCTTACCTCATCATCTTCAATGTGGAACTTCACTGTAATATAACTATACACTCAAGATAATTAACAAATAGAACATTTGTGCTCACTGAAACCAGTGAGATACAGAATACAGCAGGAAATGGAATTCACTTGAAAGTCAGATGCTGTTGAAGTGTTTTACCAGTTAACGGGTAGCAGAGTCAATGTACATTTTTAAGAACAGAAAACTTCCATTTAAAACACATAATTTTCATACAGTGATCAAGGCTTAACTGTCGACCACAGATGTTGTCTTATATAGGTACTAAATTTCTAGATCTGTGCTGGTCATTGGACAGGCAGGTTGCTGTTAGTTCTTGGTGTTCGGGTGATCAACATATTATGCTCAGTGATATTGGTTATCATACATCTCCTTTCGAGTTTTGTACTTTTTGCTGGTATTTTGACATTACTAAAGCACCCCCCAGGGGCCTACTATGGTAGCTACGGGTTTGGTGCAACCGGGGTCCTGAGTCACTTTGCCTCCCTCTGTGGGCAACCTCTGAGTGGTAAGGGAATCCATAGGTCAAAATGCCCTCCCATGTGTAGGCTGTGCGTGGAGACCCATGTCGGTGGAAAGCTATACCCTGGTTGGTTGAGGGTTGCATACCTAAGCCTGGGCTTCTAATTTTCAGTAACTGGGGAGGGTATGCAACCTAATACACCACTTTAGTTTCTGCTTCGCCTAAACGGGAGGCTAGGGACTAACCCACCCCTAGTCAATGGGCCAAGAACTAGGTATTAAACTGAACTCCAGGATGAGTGGGCCGGCAAGCCTGCTATATCCCCTGTGTAGCCCTGGCACCCCAGTGGGGTGACCCCTTGTTAGGCTCCATGGTGGGTGGGGAGCACTAGGGGATGCTTTTATACCATACTTTAGGCACCAAAACAAAAATCCCATACTTCAACTAAAGACGTTGGAAAGGAAGTAGTCGAGTCATGTGGTCCTCGCTATTTGGTTATCCATAGGACAGAGGAAGGTAAGAAGTTCTCAATGGTAAGCCCTTCTATTATTCAAAAGGATCTCGATAACAATTCTGGTCCAGTGAAATCCTGTGTTAGAGCTTGCAACGGTACACTCCTTGTCGAAGCCAATTTCACACCCCAGGCTGCAAAAATACTCAAAGCCACAATGTTAGCTAGCCACCCAGTGAAGGTCGAGGTTCACAAATCGTTGAACTCCTCCTGCGGTGTCATAACAACTCATGCATTGGACAGGGCGTCACATCTGTTTATCAGGTACAACGTAAGATCAATAGTGAATTCATGCCTACTCGTACCCTGTTTTTTACTTTTGATCGGGTTGACCTCCCTCAAAAGATTAAGGCAGGGTATGAGGCCATCGAGGTTAGCCCATTGAAGCACTCGTGTAGGCATTTTGATAGCATTTCTTTGCTGACTAGTCTCTAGTAAACAGGATTCAAGCTTTTACTATTTCTAAGGGAAGGCCAGGTTTGTGTTTATAGGATGCAAGTTTATCATTGACCTTAGCTTGCTGAATGTTGCAAATGTAATTTACAACTTAATGCCACGCCCACTTTTGTTCAGAATAGCTGTGGACAGTGGTACAAAATCCTAAATTAAACCCACTTTGGTAAGAAGTATCTATCATATAAGCTATACATTTTTTAAAACTAGAAAGTAGGTGCTATCATATGACACAAATCAAAAATTGAACATTTTGACAAAAATCACCACTTCTAACGTGTAAATGTACCTTAAAGACCCAAATCAACTCTGGAAAATTCTTCAAGTTTTTAGCACCACATGTCACAACTCTAGAAATAATTTGTTGATAGATTTTTAGGTATTTTCATACTGCAAATGAGACGGATTCTCGCCAAGCTGAATAAGCACATTAGTCTATTTTTTAAGTAATTAGATTGTTTAAGTTAATTGCTAAGCATAATATCCTGTATTTATTGTCATAATGTATATTGAATGTTCAGAGAGACTGTGCCTGGAAAGCGTTTCTAACTTTAAACCCAAATTTTTCAAGTGGCGATTCCAGTTGTTTACGATAGTTGCTTTCTGTATTACAAGAGGGGAAAGATGCTATTGATGCTCGTATAATCATGATTTGGAAAGAGAAAGCGGATGTGACATATAAAGCGGGAACCATGAGAAATTGAGGTCAAGAATCACTGAAAGACGCATTGAACATTTGGCAATAATTACGTCACGTTAGAAGTGCACCCCAAGCTATTTTTGGCGCCAAAATGGACCAATGAGATTGCAAGTTGAGAGTTTTGCGCGCGGGTAGAATTTACTATAAATGTAGGGTGTTCGCCCTAATTTTCAGGCACTAAAAAATGTAGCTTCACGCGGAACCTGCGAAGTTCAGAATAAGAAGACCCGCGCCAAATACTAAAGTGCCTACAAAGTTTATTATTGTGATTCAAGAGGCAGTTGAAATGTAATGTCATGCGGAACCTGCGACGCCTGTAATAAGATATCCGCGCTAAAAAGTTAAGTGTCTACAAAAAGTCTCGATGTTATAATTGTGATTCAACCACTGGCGTGAGTTAACAACGCGCGGAACTTGTATAGAAAGTTAAAGTGCCCATAACAATTCTGCTCGTACCAATTGCACTCGTCGCCGCGTAAGTTCAAAGTTCCGTTGCGCGCATTATGCTCTAGTTCGAGAAATATTATGGAGATATAATTGCACCAGGAACTGTCTCGAGAACGCTTGTGAAGGGAAATAAACCTTTGATTAAATGAAAGTGCCGACGTTTATTTTGAGCCAAATTCCCGTACCGCACCTTTGAGATCTTCGTCGCTCAACAAATAGGTCTCAATTGCTCGCCGCTGAGTCCGCAAATAGCCGAAGAGCGTCGAGAACCGATTTCACCAGTTGCGACGCCTGAGAGAGGAAGGGGGGGGGGGAGAGGACCAGTCATCGCTGCGCAGCCGAGCAACAAAGGTACGTCTCCAGTTCCCACCTCAAAAATGACTGCCCAAACTGTGGGGCCTGAACTGGGGAATTGAGCTGACCCGGAACGACGCACCTCGACTATAGCGAGGGACAAACATGTCAGGCAAAGTGTTAGGAGGAAGGGGCTCATCAGAACAGCGAGGGAACAACGCACCAGAAGACGGTGAAGGACCAGGAAGGGACCACTACGAATAGTAAGAAAAAAAATCTGATGTGTTCCATTCACATGACTTTCTCTACATCTCTGCAATAAATTATTGTTAGAAAGCTTATGCTTATTTTTAATTCATGCTAGTGGAGAAAAAATTAGCAGAAACAGTCTTATTACTTGCTTTCATATAAGTAGAAGGGAAATAAGGAAGTAGCATATGTTAAAGTATTCACCAAAAGATGGTTGCTATGTGACTGAAGTTCCTTTGTTGACATATTCCCGTATGAGAAAAATATAAGTTTTTTAAAGCTGTAAATAATAACAAGGAATATCTAAAAAATCTGATGTGTTCCATTCACATGACTTTCTCTATATCTCTATAACAAATTATTGTTAATAAGCTTATCTTTTGTTGATTTCACGCTAATCGAGAAAAATTAGCAGAAATAGTCTTATTTCTTACTTTATTGTAAGTAGAAGCGAAATAAGGGAGTACCATAGGTTAAAGTGAAAGCCAAAAGCTGGTTGCATGTGACTGATGTTCCTTTGTTTGTATGGACAGGAGTTGACAAATTCCTGTTGAGAAAAGTTTTTCAAAGCTGAAACCAAGAAAAAGGAATATCTCAAAAACGATCAACTCCACGAAAAAAATGTATATAACATAAATTGTGTGTTTTAACGTGCTCTACATTTTTTCTGGGTTAAGTTTTTGTCCATCTCTTACGGTTTAGTAGTTCTGCAAAATTAATCCAGAATAAAGTAGTCTTCAGAGGCTATTCCCAGAAAATTCAAAATATACAGTTTATTTGTCAGCTAAATATCTTAAATATATGATATTTTAATCAAAATCGTTAGAGCCATTTTTGAGAAAATTAAAATTTTCGAAAAAAATTCCATGTAAAGGGTAGTTTGGGGTGGGGGAATTTTTCTCACAATCTTCGTGTCGCATCCCTGGAAGATACTAAACTTAAATACCAATTTTGGTATTTTACCGACTTTTCGTTTTTGAGTTATCGTGTTCACAGGCACACGGACACACACACACGGACCTTTTTCTGAAAATACATTTTTTTGGATACAGGGGACCCTAAAACATATATTTCCGGTGAAATCTCGGTATCGAATTTTTTGGTGGAGTGCAATACATTCTCTATACACTATGTACATAGTGCATATAGAGAAAGTAAAAATGACTAACAAAACTGTATACTGTCCTGTGGAGAGTAAAATAAGTCATGGCCATTTTATATGTATGTAGGCTACTATAGAAAATAGTTTATGCTGTTATGTAGCCGGTTCGAATAGATGGGAGGTGCTAAGGGAAATTCAGAACATTAGGAGATTTGCCCTGAGATGGTGGGGCAAGATAACGCAGACCGGCTGCCGATAGCTGATGGGGAAGTAGTTCAGGTCTTTGAACCGGCCACGCTAGTAAATAATCCCCCAATAGACGCGGAAACTACCCCCAGATCAGTTACACTTTTCGACTCAAATCAGTTTCTGCAATTATTCGCTAGGTTGAGCGAGCAAATGAATGAAACCAATAGCAGTTTGCAGGAGAAATGAATGAAAACAATAGATTGCAGGAGAAAATGAATGAAAACAACAAGTTTGCAGGAAAATAATATAGATCTTCAGGAACGAATGAGCCAGTTATCTGTTAGAGTAGATAATATTGGTAGGGAGATTAGTTCTGAGGTAAAGGCTTACTTGGAGGAGAAACACAGCGAGTTAGAAAACAAATTTCAAGAAAACTTGGCAAAACAGGGAGAGAGAATAGATGAGGTTAAGGCGGGGCTCAAGTAAACAAAGTTAGTTCCAGTGTAGATGCAAAATTGTTTGTTTTAGGTACTAAGGATGCTTGTTTACAGGGAAACAAAAAACTTGAAATTCGATTTGGAGGTGAACTAAAGCTAATGGAAAGGGAATTTAAGGAAGCTATCGTTATTGAACGAGGCATAAATTATGCCAAAATTGAGGAAATAAAGAAAAGTAGCCACTGTCTTACCTCTCGAATTGTTGCTGTCGAGAGTCAAGTCAATTAATTACCTCAGATGTTCTCTCAAAGAGTTAGTTTGTAATGGTGGAAATGGTATTTCAGGTAGTAGTTCGTCTATCCGTGATAATCAAAGTAGTTGATCTAATTTTTGTACTCTGAATTTCGATTATGTGACTCGAAATAATGCTGATGGGCAAACCCATCCCATTGTTGAGTCCGAACCCGGTTGTTATTCGCAGAATTAGGCTACTCATTTACCTGTTTGTGGTGGACTTAATTATCTTTTAAATGAGATAGAATTACCCAGAAGTGATGAGGAGAATGGGGACCATCCAAGGCAATATATCGCGAATTTGGAACAATATTTTAATTTGAAACAGGTTCCAGAAACCTACAAAATGTTGATTATTAAGCGAGGCCTCGTTTCAAAGTTACAGCAATGGGTGAGACTAATCACAGGAGAAAATCAAATTTTCGCACATTTCGACAACTGTTTTTAAATACATTTTGGAACATAAATACCCAAAATTACGTAAGATCGGCTTTGAGCAATGGGAGATACGATGAAAGAGCTTCTTAGTCCATGCTCGATTATCTGCTGGAACATGCTCAAAATAGCACCACGTGTTGCCGAACCGGATTTCATAAATATGATAAAACAGCATTTCCCGGAGAGGATTACACATTGCGAAACCACGCACCATACCTGAGCCCATTGATCTCGTTTCATCTTTTGATCGGAGATGAGGAATAGGAGACCAAGCCCCGAGTCAACCCTGCGGAAACTTTTGAGAGGAAACCCCACAGCCACTGACCTTCGCGAAGAAACAGAGACAATGGTTTTAGAGAGCGCTATGAGCTATACATGCCTAGATTTGACGGCAGAAATAGGCATTAAGGCCGCAGTCAGGGCACAGAACCGCAAATAAGTTTCTTTAGCGCGCAGAGGAAATCATGGGGGACCTCGAAACGGACGTCGTGAATTCAGACGTGGCCGATTCGGTCATTATAGCGGCTATGGCAGCGCATCGCAGGCCGAAGAGGAAGCCAATAACCATAGCCCAAATCGTTATGATTGGAGACGAGGATCCGACCACAGGCGCGAAGATAAAAATCGCCGACATTCAGCTGACCGGGAGATGAATGGAAATTTGACAGGAGGTGAAGCAAATTTAAACTGCTGACGGGTCAAATTGAAGGTTCTACCTTGATCCCGACGAGTGAGCGTGATGATGGTGATATAGCTCTACAGGAACCCAAATTTGAGTCTTTGGAGGCTGGTACACTTTTGACTACTTTCCACCACCAATCCGAGAATGAGATTACCGAATCGCAATAGTAGGATTATGAGGCATATGTTGATTCCGGAGCTTCCGTCAGCGTATGTACCAACATACATGTAAACAGAAAGTTAAAACTCATGACCTTGCCCAGTAAAAAATTGTATGTCGTGTTACGGTGAATAAAGAGGTACAGCGAATAAAAATGCAAGTTTTAATACAGTTTCAGTTAGGCGCAGAAAGCTTTGAATTTATTTTCCTAGTGATAAACAATATAATTTGTGATTTTCTGATTGGGTGCGACATCTTGTACGAATTAAAGGCCAAAATAAACTTCGTGACTAGGATGTTATATATCACGAAAGATAAGAAGGAAACGGGCATTTCATTTTTGGTGGAACCTGAGAAAAATAAAACAAAGCGCACTGAGGGAGAAAGACAGCTCTCCGACGATTCATTCTTCGTGCAGGCTGCCAGAGAGGAAATATGTACCATTAATTGTGGAGTGATCGACAACGCAGATAAGCTGGGTGTATCGATAGATAACGGAACAACTGGCCGACCGACCGGTGAGAGACAGCTCCTAGGTAGAAGCCTAGATTACGGTATGGAAACTGTGTGTATTGTGTCGCCTAATACGTCTCTTAATGTATTCGAAGAGAAACTAAAAACTGTGTATGACCTAACCGAGACCCAAAAGAATGCTTTGCTGGGTGTATTAGTACAAAATAGAGAGGTGTTCTCAAATATGTCGGGGAGATGTAAAATATATAAACACAGCTTCGAAGTAAAGAACTTACAGCCATACTCGCATAAATATCGAGAGTTGCCAATAAGCCTCAGACCACAAGCGCGGGAAATATTAGCAAAAATGAAGGCTGACGGCATTATTAGAAATTCTTTTCCAACTTTTGTTACTTCCCTTTGCTGGATAGTAAAGCGAAACAAAGAGTTGCGCATGACCATCGATGCCAGAACCCTTAATCGGCACACCTAACATGCAGGAATGAAGGGGTGGAAGTGTTACTTTCGAAATTGAATTGGGGAAAATTTATTTCCAGCATTGACTCGTATCCTCTTATTGCCACATCGTATTACAAGATGATGTTAAACAGTACACCTCATTTATTTTCGAGAGACAACAATTTGAGTTCGAAGTCGCGCCCTTTGAATTAAAGACCTCTGGCCAAGGCCTGCTTCCCGCTACAAACGCTATATTTGCGATACGGCAGACGAATTTCATATATATATGGATGATTTATTGATCGTGGACTGCAATTTTGAAGAGCATCTAACGCATATTCATTATGTGCTATCCAAGTTGAAGGAAAATGGGATGACAGAAAAGTCCCAATTTTGCGTGAAAGAAGTTGAATTTCTCGGATACATTGTCAATGAAAATGGAATTACCCCAAACTCAGACAGAATTGAAACTGTTAAGAAAATCCCTCCGCCACGAAACATTAGGCAAGTCAGGCCCTTGTTAGGAATTTAAACTTTCAGAGTAAATTCATTCCCCGATTTGCAATGGATTTACTTTAAAAAAAAATATATATATGGAAAATGGGAAGAAAAACATCAGAAGGCGTTCGTTAAAGTTAAAGAATTATTCGCAAAGTCCATATTATTTGAGAGGCCAAGAGACGGACTGGACTAAGATCTATGTAGACGCCTCATGCTTAGGGTACGGATGTCTGTTGGGACAGAGAGGACGTGACGGGAAATTTCGCGTTATCAGCACCGCTTCGAGAGGCCTTAGCTCCGCTGAAAGAAACGTATGCGTCACAGAACTGGAAATTGCAGCTGTTGATCACGCACACCAGAAATTTAAGCAGTACGTGTACTGTCAAAAGGTGAACATTTTTACAGACCTCGTGAGCCTAGCGGTCATGCAAAGATGGCAATAAGAGCACCAAAATATCAAGGTACGTTCACGAAATTTTATCTTTTGACGTAAGCATTCGATATGTGTCAGGCCATGAGAATACTTTTAGTGATTTGTTGTCAAGACTGTACCACGAGGTGGAGATCTCGGCGAGTAACCAGCTTCCTAGGACAGAGACTGTTCTCCGGAAAATAGAAATCCAAATGGACAAGGACCTCGCTTGGGCAATGAAATCGATATAGAGCAGACAACAAGAGGACGGAAAATTTTCTGAATTGTCAAAGAAGGCCCCTGAAATCGGTCAAAATACCACGGGCAGCTTAGGAAACAAGGATGGAATGTTATAGAAGTTATGCGGGCGTGAACAGCCGAGCTGGAAAATCTACCTCCCGCAAAGCATGGGGAGGCAAATTATAGAAGCCTGTCACGTTTCCTTGGCACACTCAGGTACCGATAGGATTTTTTAAATTATCGGTGAATATTTCTACATTCCACGATTGAGGCACAAAGTACGCCAAATAGTCGCCGCCTGTGATACTTGTAAACGAGCTAAACCGTTGAATGCGGCATATTCTTACGAAACCGACGCCATTTTGAGAAGTGAACTGAGGGCGCTAGTGGCAATGGATTGTTATGGGGAGTTGCCCCGAAGTAAACTCGGATTTCGCTATTTAGTAGTCTTATTGGATGTGCTGGCTAAATACGTTAAGCTGTACCAAATACACTATAGCTTAATAAAGGACACTCTGTGATATTTCGCGCGACACGCGCGGGTCGGCCTTGAGCGGCGATCAGGTGGTGTTGCTGTAGCTTAAGTATAGCCTATGTAATAGCAATAATGATTAATTAAAATGTAATTTAGCTGTGTATTGGTCTACAGTGTTATAAGGATTATCAGATAGAAATATTGAACCATGTCTGGTAAGGTTTGTGCTGTGTTTGGCTGCAATAACTTTGAACTTCTGAAACTTTCCAAGTCCTTTTTCCGCTTTCCACGAGATAAAAATCATAAGAAGATTATATTATTGTGAAACGTTGATATACATAACCACTCCAGGGAAGCAATAATCTGAAAATGAGATCATTGCTGAACATCTCTGAGGAAAATCCATTTACTGAAATTGATAACAGTAGAGTGTATTTTTTCCATGATGCTCCACTCCTGTTGAAATTAGTGAAGAATAATTTGAAACGGCATTCTATAATGTGAAGATAGAAGGGTTTCTTGGAACCATATTGTAGGATTTTATAAAAAAAAAAGAAGAAGAAGAAGAAGAAGACAGAGCCATGAAACCTCGGCTAGCTCCAAGGTTGACGAGCCAATTTATTGAACTACCACCATTTAGTCCAATGAGGGTTTGCTTGGCCGTTCGTTTTTTAAGCCATACTGTCTGTTGCATTTAATTCTATGTCTGATAAAACATTGGCTATCGCTAATTTCATTGAAAAAATCTGATGCGTTCCATTCACACAACTTTCTCTATATCTCTACAGCAAAGCATTGTTAAAAATCTAAATCTTCTAATTACCTCATGCTAATCAAGAAAAAATTACAGAAATCGTCTTATTACTTCCTTCCTTTTAGTAGAAGTGATATAAGGGAGTACCATAGGTTAAAGTGATTGTCTAAAGTTGATTGCTATGTGACTGAGGTTCCTTTGTTTGTATTGACAGGAGTTGGCAAATTCATGTATGAGAAAAGTATATTTTTCATAGCTGAAACCAATAACAAGGAATATCTCAAAAACAATCAACTCCACGAACAAATGTATATAACACAAATTGTGTGTTTTAAAGAGCTCTACATTATCTCTTACGGTTTACCAGTCATTTAAAACTCCTCAAAATTCATTCAAAATAAAGATGTCTTCAGAGGCTATTCCCAGGAAATTCAAAATATATATTTTATTTGTCATGTAAATATCTTTATTATATGACATTTTAAACAAAATCGTTAGAGCCATTTTTGAGAAAGTAAAAATGTTCGAAAAATTGTTCATGTAAAGAGTAATTGGGGGTGGGGGGATTTTCTTGAAAATCTTCGTGTCGCATCCTTGGAAGATACTGTACTTAAATGCCAAGTTTGGTATTTAACGAACTTTTCGTTTTTGAGCTATGCTAAGCACACACACGCGCGCACGCGGACATTTTTCTAAAAATGCAATTTTTGGAATCGGGGTCCCAAAACAGTGAAATCTCGGTAGCGAATTTTTGGATGCAATACAATACCTTCTCTATACACTATGTTCTTATTACGTGTAGAGAAAGTAAAAATGGAATGTCTATTTGACATTTTCAACTCGTCTCAAAATCATTGTGCTAAAGAGTTGCGCTATGCAATAAATGACGAACGTAAACATTTACTGTATTTGAATGAATTATGAAAATTCTTAGAAAATATCACTGTAATGAACGGTCAGCGTAAAAACCTCCTTGTTTTAATGCACATATTGGCATTAAAATTATTGTGGCAGGAGCTAAAATTTCAATATGGTTTCTCAAATTTACTTACAAGACGACTCACACAAGACGTTTGGAAATTTTGTTTTCTGTTATTAGGGACAAGGGTGGGAACAATGTAACCCCAGATTCCTCAAAATTCAGACAATGTCTTAGGCTTACAGCTACAAATCAGTTATTACAATCGTCTGAATTGTGCCTATGGATGCAAGCAAGTTTTTAGTTCTAAAGTCTGATTTACCGGAAAAATGTAAATCATTTGTAATTCAGACTTCTGCACTAATTATACCGAACAGCAAAAGTGATGATTTTCCAGTTAATGTTCAGTAGCATACAGATTCATGTGTATGCACGTGGATATATGCAAAATTGCCTCATGAGAAATGTATAAACAAATAGGTAGACATCGATGAGAGCAGATGTAGTAAATTCAAATGTGCATATTGCTCTGAAGCGTTATGGAAACGCTAGATTCATATTTCACAACGAATCTGCTTATACAATGTACATCAGCAGCAATACTCTATTTAATGAGAATTTTCTTCATTATCTTTCTGACAGTATGACTTAATGTTAAACTAAGGTTAAATATGCGTGTAGATGATGCATTATTCACTTGCATATGTGAAAGTTGTAAATATGTGTTTATTGACAAAGCATTCAATGTGTTAATAAAATATTATTTGAATGATGAAAATGGAAAAAAAAAGAACAAGAAAAAACCAGGTAGAAACATTAACGCAAAAAATGTCATGCAATTAAAAATAATTCCTGTAGATCGAATACCTCTACATTGTTTATTATTGTATTGACAAAATATTGTTTGAATAAACAAAAAATAACAATGCATATTATAATATCATTATTGGGTTTCCCTTTCCTAACATTCAAAATTAATCGCTTGTTCCTTAAGGCCTGGCCGCTAGGAGCGCCACTGTATACCTGTCTCTCAGCTTAACACAGGGGAAAATGGAAGTGTCCAGTATTAACCTCTAGTGTATTTGGCTGTACCCCGTGAAGAAATTTATTTGCGACACCTGCCTAAATAAGATTCTGATATATTACACTGTGGCCTCATTTAACAAAATAAGAAGAGAAAGAGAAATTGTTGTGATTTATGTATGTATACTTATATTTATGTTTCATGCTAGCTTAAGTAATATTTTTGTGTATTTGATCTATAATTGTTATGCCTAGTAATACGTGTGCTAAATTTGTAATGTAAATAGACGGTTTCTAGTGTTAATGGCCTCTAAACTAAACACTGCGCTGTATACCTGATGCGACAGTGAGGAGGTACCAAATTCCGTTAGGGAGTGAGAAATATGTGAGCATAAAGCAAAGAGAGACGGGAATAGAAGGGAACTAGTGTTCATTCATAACACAATACACAAAAAAATTAAAAAAAAAAGTTGAGGGCAAGACACACACACACACGTATGTATATATATATATATGTGTGTGTGTGTGTGTGTATGTCTTGCCCTCAACTTTATATATATATATATATGTGTGTGTGTGTGTGTGTGTGTGTGTGTGTCAGCTTGTTGGAGGAAGAAACTGCAAAAAGTAAAAGATTTCACTTGAAGTTCATCTTTTCCTTTCTCCAATTTTGGCTTCTTGAAACGGATTGTCGGGAAGCTGAATGAGCGCATTAGTCTATATTTTAAGTAATTAAATTGTTTAAGTTAATTGCTAAGCATAATATCCTGTATTTATTGTCATAATGTATATTGAACGTTCAGAGAGACTGTTCCTGGAAAACGTTTCTAACTTTAAACCCAGATTTTTCAAGTGGCGATTCCAGTTGTTTACGAATAGTTTACAAGAGGGGAAAGATGCTATTGTATAGTCACGACTTGGAAAGAGAAAGTGCATGTGACATATAAAGCGGGGAACCACGAGAAATTAAGGTCAAGAATCACATCGGTACCAAAATGGGCCAATGAGATTGCAAGTTGAGAGTTCTGTGCGTGGGTAGAATTTACTATAAATGTAGGGTGTTCGCCCTAATTTTCAGGCACAAAGAAATGTAGCTTCGCGCGGAACCTGCGAAGTTCAGAATAAGAAGACCCGCGCCAAATACTAAAGTTTATTATGGTGATTCAAGAGGCACTTGAAATGTAATGTCACCTGTGACGCTTGTAATAAGATATCCGCGCTAAAAAATTAAGTCTCGAAGTTATAATTGTGATTCAACCACTGTCGTGAGTTAACATCGCGCGGAACTTGCGTAGAAAGTTCAAGTGCCCATGACAATTCTGCTCGTACCAATTGCAATTGTAAGTTCAAGTTTCCTTTGTGCGCATTATGCTCTATTGCGAGAGAAATCACGGAAATAGAATCGCGCCAGGAACTGTCTCGAGAAGCTTGTGAAGGGAAATAAACATTTGATTAAATGAAAGTGCCGACGTTTATTTTGAGCCCAATTCCCGTACCGCACCTTTGAGATCAACGTCGCTCAATACCTTAAACTCAGCAAATAGGTTTCAATTGCTCGCCGCTAAGTCCGCAAATAGCCGAGGATCGTCGAGAATCGACTTCACCAGCTGCGATGCCGGAGAGAGGACCAGTCGTCGCTGCGCAGCCGAGCAACAAAGGTACGTCTCTAGTTCCCGCATCAGAAGAGATCAAACCGATACTATAAAATTAAAATTAAGCAACACTGATTCCACATAAACACTCTTATGCTTCACAAACCTTGTTTTCCTACAGAACATATGTTTCACCTTCCTTGAAGGCATCCTCAGCTACGGTGTTCACAGTGTGATAATTCCAATAATTAATATATTATTGTGACTATAAAATTAGTTTACTTTTATACAATTAACATTTTTTGCCTAAGATTCGCATCTTTTGTTGGTTGTTCAAGGATATCTTAAAACACACCCTTTATAGGAGAATCAAGTTTGTGTATTTATCCATTAATGCAAAGCAAAACTTCTGTACCACAGGTTAGGTTAAACCAAGCAAAATGCATGAGTTTCCTACATTTCCACGACTCAAACTTAAGCATTTTATAAATCAGATATGCTAAATAACATTATTTTTATTAAGAGTTTATCTTTATTTTTCAGATAACTAAATGTTAAAATGAAGAATCTACCATTTGTGAACAAATTACAATTATACCATTAGCTAAATTTAGTCGTAGAGAGTATAACATTTACATGGCTGAATATTCAGTGATGCCAGAGAGGGATGTCAACATTGTTTTAAGGTCTACAAAGTCTGTAGAAAACTAAACGTTGACTATTAGGAGACAGCTTTAAACCTGTGGTATAGCTCCATTGTTGCAATGCATGAAGTGAATCTTGAAGCAGAGCTTGAGTGCTTCTTGTGGATTTCCCCTTGCAGAAGATAACAAGATCGTCTGCAAATAGGAAAGCTTTAATGGGTAATGAAAGGCATGAGATTACACTATTGATTGCTACCAAGAACAAGGTCACACTCGGTATAGATCCTTGAGATATTCCATTGTCCAATAGCTTCTTTCAAAAGTATTCCATTGACTCTAAGTAGAATTTTCCTATGCTATAAGAAATTGTAAACAAAGGCAATCATATTTCCAGTGATGATGTTTTCAAACAATGCTCCAATGATATAAGTGCGTAGACTCTGTCATAGACCTTTTCTATATCCAGACTGATTGATCAAGGCATCCCATATTTCAGTTTCTAGCATAATTAAATTGTTTGTAGTAGATCAATAGCAACGAAAGCCGAAGCATTCCATCACCTACCGAAGTCATTTGGAAATAATTTTTTCCAAATACACATTGCGCATGTTAATGAAATAGGACGATAGTTTTCTGGTAAAGAGAGGATTTTATTTGGTTTGGGTATGGGCACTACTGCAGAATGGCGCCACTGGCTAGGGAAGCATTTGTTTTTCCAGATATAGTTAAATATGTTTAATGTATATTGTGTTGCACTAGCAGGCAATTATTTTAGAAATTGATGAGTGATGCTATCTGGTCCAGCAGTGTAGAAGAACCTCATGAAGTTCTTTCAATGTTAGATAATCGTTCAACTCCTCGTATGTGACAGTAAAAATATTATCAGTTTCGAGATTTGTGAAGTTGCATTTATGTTGCAGGAATTCAGGGTCATATCATTGAAATGGCTGAGAATGTGCCCACAAGAGTGTCAGCTATGTGTTGAGGATCCGTAATGGGAGTATTTTTTGTATGAAGATGCTGATTTTATGTGAGCAATTAGTCCCATAAATTGCCTGCACTTTATGCCACATATCTGATTGGGTGGTCTTATATGACACAGAGGATAAATATTTTAACCAAGCCTTATTTCCTGACAGGCTGCTGCTCGTAGTTGTTTGAATTCTAGTTTAGTCTCAATAGTTTGTCATTTGAATTTGTAATAAGCCTTGTTCTTAGCTTTAACTGCTTGTTTACATGTTTTATTCCACGAGGGGACTCCACGCCGGCCAGAGACATAATTGTTGATTAGGATACTAGTTTCAGCAGAAGAAAGTGTGGCACTGTTGAATGAAAAATTATCTCATTGGCCTCAAGTTCTGAAAAACTTTCAGGCCATGGTAGGTGCTCTAAAGCTTCTTGCAGGGTGCTTTGGAAAAGTTTCCAGTCAGCCTTGTGGAAGTTCCAAGTGGGGTATTTCATATGTGTAGCAGATTTGTAAACAACGTTGAGAGTGATAGGAAAGTGGTCACTTCCATGTAGAGAGGAAAAGATGATCAATGAAATAACGGGGCAATGCTGGGAAGGATATTGTGAAGTCGATGTTGCTGTAACTGTTGTGGAACACATCAAAATGTGTAGGAGTTAATGAATTAAGAATAACAAGATCATGGGTATGGTCAATACATTCAATTATTTTAATCCACTGATCAGTAGTCTTGCTGCCCTGGAGTAAATTGTTGAAGTCTCCTAATAAAACGAAAGGATAGGGAAGTTGAGCTGTAAGATTTGAAAGGATAGCTGTATCAAGTATAGTGCTGTTTGGAATATATATTTGTTACAAATTTAGAAAAACAGAAACTGCTATTGCTTCCAGTGGTATATGCTTATATGATATGTTATTTCTAAAATAGATGGCAACACCTCTGCTAGCATGGAAAGGATTTAATCTGTTTTTGTAATAGGCAGCATATTGTCAAATAGGTGCTATGAATGTATCTTGGAAATTGGTTTCTTGTAAACAAACAAGAAAAGGATTATGCTTCAGATATTCCAACTGTGGCCAAAAACTGTTTAGACTCCATTGCAATATTTTAGAATCTGCAGCCATCTTGTTAGAGATTATTGTAGCATGGAGTTATACGAAGTATGCTGCAGCTCCACATTTTGAAACTTCTTTCGCATACAGGTGTTTTGCTGTTTAAACCAGTACTGGTAAGGCGGTGGTACAACTTCTGAAGTATTTCCACTAATTCTGAAGGGTTGTCAGGTATAGGTTCTGTTGTTTCATAAGCAGAATAATCTTTTATAGAACCTTCATAATTTCCTTTAAAATTGGTTTGTTTTAAACATATTACATGTGGAGTAGATTTTGTGCATAATATTTGAAAGAATTCTTTTTGCGGCCTAAAACCATTTATATTCAATTCAACTGTTATCTTTGATAAGTATAATGTGCAAAAGGAATTACTCACTGGCATCCATTTGTGCAATAGAAATGCACACTTCTTCCGTATATGTCTGCAATTTTCTTTTTAGAGCTGTTTTTGTCTTTTAATAGACAATAATCTAGGAGATCAATCAGAGGCTGAGCCTCTGTATTTTCTAAGTATTCCCACACAACAGCTACAGGATTAGAATTCCCTTTAGTCCTTTCCAGAAGACTTTTGAGTTGTATATAATTTAATGAGTAGCGTTTTGAGGGTCCAACAAACTCTTTTAGGGGAGCAAGTTGAGAATCTATATCCTTGTTGCTCGGTTGTTTCAGCGGAGAGTCTGATTTCGGTTTTTCTGCTTGTTCCAGTTTGTTATGACTTACAACAGCCAGACTTGCAACTGTTTGTGTTGCCACCTGATTTTCATGTGATTGATCTTTTATACTGGTAATAGTCAAACTTGAAGAAGGGGAGAGTGGATGTTTAGTTGGTTCCAGTGTAAGTGTAGCTACAGATTCTAAATTATCTGCCTTTAATGGGAGGAATTCAGTAGCAGATGCACTGTGATCAGGTTTCAAGGTTAAGATATTGTTCATCTTCAAGTTTACAAGCTTTTGCGACATGACCTCATTGTTTACATATGAAACATGAAAGCGAGTCTAATGGCAGGTACGTCCAGGAAGTCCTGCCATTGTATTCGACATGCATGGATTTGGGGAGTTTTTCTAAGTCATTTGGGTGCACATAAATTTGTCTTCTAAAACTAAGAATATAAGTGAACCCTGGTTCTGACACACCCACTCTGAGAAACGTTATGGTCAACCCCAATTGAATGTTTCAAGTTTGCAGTTCACACTCCAGAACATGGTGAGGAATTACAGGACACATATTTGATACTATTATTCTTTGGAATTTTGTGAACAAAGGTCGTATTTCTGAAGATACGTCTGCAATATTAACCCTGGTTTTGCTGTCAATTAGTTGCTGCACTATTTCCTTGTTTGCTAGATAGAGGCAGATACGATTTCTAGCGATTCTGGATACAAAGCGTATGTTTGTAGGTCTAATTAACTTAACAATATGTGTATTCCTTTATAGTGAGTCCATTTATGGAATCTAGAACGATAGCTTGTTCTTTCAAAGGGAAGACGTCCTGAGCAGCACTGGCATAGCTTCTAGATGGTTGGGTTTTACTTGATTGCAGTTTTGAAATGGTGGCCCCTTGTTCAGAGGTCACTTCAATAGAATGATTGGTTATTTTGTTTCACTTGGATTCCTCACTAGTATTTCACATAATTATGGTGCTTTCAAATAAAAAGCTGCAATGAAAATCATTTATAAAGCAACAATATGTGCTAAACAAATTCTTCTAGTCATTTTGCACTAGTTCTTAGCTGTTAATTGCTTAATGGCACATTAAAATAAGCAGAGAAACATGCAGGACTTGTTTACCGTAGCCCTACTGTCCAGATTCCAAACAACCTCGTCAATAAGCTCCTTGCCCAGTTATTTTTAAGAACGGTTTCTTAATTATTATATCAACTTTTCATTTTCATAGTAAAACTGTATTTGGAACAGGTAAAGTGTGTACTGTTTATTTTGTAATGCATGAAAGAAACATCAGTCCAGTCAAGTGTTCTCTATGGAGGTTATTGTGTGTTCAGAGAGCACGGTGTTTCCAAAATGTAATTTTTAAAAAAATTATGTAATACCTAATTCTTGTGAATACCAATGAACCATCAATGTATTTTATTTTCATTTACATTTAATTTTTTTAAAGGGGAGTAACTCACTAGTTGAATGATTTTCTGATTTTTATTGTTTCGGAAACGACTTAGATGTGAAGCACATTGAGGCTATGGCTATGGTTAGAACACTCAGCTCTCACCTAAATTGCCCAGGTTCGATCCCAAGCGATCGCATGTGAGATTTGTGGTGCACAAAGTGGCATAGGGGCAGGTTTTCTCCAGGTTTACTGTTTTCCCCTGCCATTACATTCTACTGGTGCTCCATCTTCATTCCATGTATCACCAGTGTCATCGCCTGCGGTGCCTCAAGTATAAAAGTGGGCATTGCACACTATAAAAAAAAATATTTAGGCTAAACAACCTGAATTTTCTTGCAGGTAAGCTTTCAATCCATTATCTCTTTATACTAATCAAGATATTAATTGCTTCAGAAAGATATTTTATGTATATATACAGCTAATAAAAATATCACTAATTTAGTAACCAAAGTTGCTCTAGTGCTTGATGCTGAGTAGTGTATGCTATTAGTTTTTACTTTAGTACTAATTACTAACGTGTTTATTTTGTTTCTTTCTTTAGATATACAAGAAAGTGCTTGGAGAACACAATGTTCAGATGTGTTCTCAAAATTTTACAATATTTCTAGCAAGAATGCTCAAGATTTATATCTACAAGGCTAGATTGATGTAGGTGAAATTAAACGCAGAAGATCAAAGTAGTGAAAAGTGCCACTTTCTTTTACCACATAATTGTAGGAAGTGACAGAATGAAGGTATGCATAAAAGCCTTTCTTTCAATTTTTTCTTTGAGTGAAAAACCAGTCAGAAGTATCAGAGATTTAAAAATAGCTGGAAGAACTACAGAAGATAAAAGAGGTACAGTAGAGATGTTAGTAGATTTAGATTCATGATGCTATTCATGTTCATACTAGGTCATTTCCCCTGCACGAATCTCATTATTCAGGGGGAAAAATGTACTTCTTAAGGTCTCAGCTATCCATAAAATCAATGTGGAAACTGTTCAGATGTAAGAATCCTGAATTTAGAACAGCTGTTTCATGCTCCACATTTTGGAATGATTTCAACAAGAGTTTTAACTACAGGTTTGGTAGACCTCAAGTTGATACTTGTACCTGAGAGGAGCTTAAACTCAAAATTAAATCCTCACATCTTAATGAGGTCATTAAGGACCAATACAGCTGAGCTATTAATACATAAACGCAGGAGTAGTAAGTTTTATTCTGCACTAAAGCATGAATTATCTGAAGATAGGAAGAAAGAAAACCATGTTTTGTTCATTGCAATTGACTACTGCAAAATATAACCAAAGATTCCAGGTCAGGAGCTTTTCTATTTAAGACAGCTTACTGTTAGTGTATTCTGCATCAACGACATTAAAGCAAAGAAGAGGATTTTATACATTTACCATGAAGGGAATGGCAGAATCTCCAGATGAGGTCTGCCCTTTTTTATTAGAATTTATAAAACACGTGCCTCAATAAAACTGAGCTTTGTTTATTTTCTGATAACTGTGCGGGACAAAAATCACACACTATCCCACTGTCTTCTTTCACTCACAGACACAGGTCAATTTATGACAATTCAGCAATTTTTCTTTGTGAGAGGTCATAGTTTTTTGCCATGTGACCGAGATTTTGGAATAATTACTAAACATCTAAAAAGACATGACAGAATCTACTCAGTGCATGAGCTCACTCATCTCATTATAGACAGTTCTGTACCAAGAAAGTTTGTGGTGAAAGAAGCAGCAACCAGGGATATCCTGGATTTTAAAAACCGGTGGAAGTGCACTACAAAAAGTATGCCATCTCTGAAGACCCAAAGAAAACCAAAGAACGAAAGAGTTGTATTTTCAATCAGTAACCTTTACCACTTTGTGTATTCCCATGACAGAAAGGGTTAAATCAAGGGGTATTCCAAAGTAAAGTCTGCTCTGCCATATCTTCTTCATGGCTCTTACTTCAAAAACATACTTCACCGTCATACCCTTCAGGAAAAATTCCCATTAAAAGAGTAAAGATCAAAGACCTAAAGTACATTCCTGAAGAGTACAGGGATTTCTACTCGGCCAAGTGAATAGGAAAATACAAAGTATAAGAACACTGACAATATAATGTACTTCGGAGATTAGTACTGGTGTTAGTACTGACATTTAAAAATATATAGAGTTACAGTACTCAATAATATTCTGTATGCCTTTGATAAATTATTGTTAACATTCTATAAAACAAAGCAAATTAATTTAATTTCACTTAATGCTGCTCTATTTGTCAGTGTTACAGGTTGTATTTTTTTTTAAAAGGGCACAAATCAAGAAGGCTTATAGTTGAATAAAACATGACTTAATTCCTTAAGGTGAAGATGCATTTCATATTATCTCACATTCTAGCTTACAAATTACATAAAACCAGCACAATGCATCTGTTTTCTACTTTAAGCCTCACATACTTTTTTGTGATTCCTGAAAAATCTACTTAGTATTACTTATGCAACTTTCACATGACTTTCTCTACATCTCTGCAACAAATTGTTAAAAAGCTTATGCCTCTTTTTACTTCATGCTAATTGAGAAACAATTAGCAGAAATGGTCTTATTACTTGCTTCCGCAAGTAGAAGGGAAATAAAGGAGTATCATAGGCTAAAGCATTAGTCTAAAGCTGGTTGCTATCTGACTGATGTTCCTTTGTTTCTATGGACAGGAGTTGACAAATTCCTGTATGAGAAAAGTATAGGCTTTTTAAAGCTGAAACCAATAACAAGGAATATCTCAAAAACGATCCACTCCATGAAAAAAATGCAACATAAATTATGTGTTTTAATGAGCCCTACATTTTCTGTTGGGTAAGGTTTTGTCCATCTCTTCCAGTTTTCCAGTTATACAAAATTCCGTCAAATTCATCCAGAATAAAGTAATCTTTAGAGGCCATTCCCAGAAAATTCAAGATATACATTTTATTTGGCAGGTAAATATCTTTAATATATGATGTTTTAATCTACATGGTTAGTGCCATTTTTGAAAAAATAAAACATTTTGAACATTTTTCCATGTAAAGCATACTTGGCCATGTCACATCATTGGAAGATACTGACCTTAAATACCATGTTTGGTATTAACAGTCTTTTCATTTTTGAGTAATGCTCCCCCCCCCCCATGTATGCATGCACACACACACACACACACTTACGCAGGCCTTTTTCCAAAATGCTTCTTTTTTTCTTTTTTGATTCAGGGGGACCCAAAACATGTATTTCCAGTGAAATCTCGGTATCGAATTTTTAGGTGCATTACAATACCTTCTCTATACACTATGCACATAGTACATGTAGAATTGTACATACAGAATTTTCCAATTTTTAAGATGCAAACTGAAAGGGAAAATGCTTAATCTCAAAACAATTTTTTTTGGTACATTCTGACCAAACATAGAATGCATGTTATTTTCTTCTTGATCCCACAATGAGCAATGCTTGGGGACACATCATACAGCACACATTTTTCAAGTTCCTAATGCCTAAAGACACACACTGTCACCTTTTCTAGTGCTATATCAAACTGCCTAAATAGACTGTAAATCTCATCATTGCACGATAAACTAAGCAAAATAGTTATGGTTTATATAGCATAATACTGAACTGTTGATCATTTAATTGGCTGCAAGTGTTTAGAAATTGCCTGTACTTATTTCCACTTCTCTATAGGTCAGTAAAAACTTGGTATAGTTCAGTATAACTTATATAATTTTATTTTTGATCACTTTGGGAACAGTTTTAAATTACTTTCTGGCCTGTACCAGAATGATAATTAAATATAATCTGCTTGTTCTGGCAGTGAGTTTTTGAAATTTAACAATTATCCTTGAAGTACAATATCATTAAAATTGTCCAACGTAATATTTTGGAAGATGAGAACTCATTTGAATTACTAATTCAGAATATTCTTTCTTCTTATTTTAATTCTTTAAGTTCTGCAACATGAAGATTACCAATTTTTGTTACTTTAAATCTTATTTATATTCCAGGACTGAGAAGATGTGTTATAGCTGGTCATATTTTTCTTCCAGAATGTAATGTATGAATTCACATAGAAGCTAAATTGTGTGGTTTGTCATAAGCAACAACATTAAACAGATAATTAGAATTGAGAACTATTGTTATTATAATTGATTGTTGCATGCAGTTTAGGGAGGTTACAATCTTACATTAAAGGTATGATAGGGATTCAAGGTGTTCCCATCAATGAGCCTCATGATACCAAATTTTCTCTAATTGCAAGATACTATTAGAGATGTAATATGCATTGCATTTAAATTACTAATTGAAGTTCTGGAAACTAAACATTGAGTTATGAAATGTGTAAGCTTTTTATTCAAAACATTTGGTTCATGCCTAGACAAGACATTCCTTTAATGGGTGTCTGAAAGGTGCTTACATGCAGACATGTTTTGATATTTATGCTTGTTTAGTGATTTGGTTGCTCTAATGTGTGGTTCCATGTTGTACTATTCACACAGCCACATCCCGGCTTGATTCATGGAAAGCTGTTCCAGTAATTAATGCTGCAAACAAATCTTTATTCAAATAGTGTTACAAGGAGTGCTGTTTACTGATAGGAAACAGCCACTTATATATACATGTCTTCATAATATATATTTATGTTTAACTTAATATTATAGGTAAGTACTTTTATCCTTTGCATAAGAAATAGCACATACTCAGGAGGCTAAAGTTTGTCATGATTACAGGGATTTGCAAGAGATTAACATTTTCATTTTTCTTGGTAAACTTATTTTTCTCAGGCTTCAGTGCATTTGACATATACAATGTTTACAAACATTCACCAAATTAGTATTATATTTGAATAATTCTTTCCTTTCTTAATAACAGACAAATGATTGTATCCGACTCAAGAGTTATTATTAATTAATAACACAGGGTGAATTGACAAATGTTGCTCTCAGCGCATAATTATCAGTCTTGTTTTCCTTAGTGCATACTTTGTATAAGCATCATGACATTAACAGGTACCTATGAAATATGATTGATATGTTATTTACAGCTGATTGCCTGACATAAATAATAAATTCGTCTCATGATTCTGATGTTAGCTCTCTGTTTAATTTAACATCTAAAACATGCACAAAATAAAGCAGCTTTAGATTGGAGTATAAAGAAAATGATTGTACGTAACTCAAGAACTTAATACACCTAGAACAGTTTGGCTATTTTTGCTCTCAGCACATAATTACATATAATAATTGGTACATATAACAGGCAATAACATTTATAAAAATATTATTGGATAGGAAATGAGATTACTATACCACTTTGTTGTAGTCAATTGCCTGACAAAAATAATAAATTACTATTATGATATGTGAAGGTAATGAGATTTGATTACTCTAATGAAATTTTGGATATTTAAAGCTTCTGTTAAAATAGGAGTAAACAGAAGCGAGCTAAAGCATCTGCAAACACTTTAAGTTATGTTGTTGTATAGTGTTCCCATTATCTGTGAGACCACCTTTTAGTGTTGATCCACTTTTAGGACACTTATATGAGCCATGTCTTGTGATTTGATGGGAAACCTTGTTTTGACAACTAAAGCAGGGGTTAAGGCCAAGGCCATTTCTTATGTCACGTTTTAGCAATCGGCCCTTTTTTGAATACCTTTATATGTTGGCCGTAATGTTTGTTACTGAAATATCCCTACTTACAGGACAGAAAAACATACTGCTTTTACTGATATACAGAGTTGATATAAACAATAGTTCTATATTTGTTTCATTTAACATTAATGCTTAACTCTTATCTTCATCATTACCTACTATTACTATTATTACTACTACTACTAAGTTATTATTGTTTTTGTTTATTATTATTTGTTTCAGGAGAAAAAGGAGTAATAATAAAAGACTACAGAAGGACCTTTCCTACCAACGTTGATTTCACAAATTAAATTGGAGATGGGCACCACTACGTTGTTAAAAAGGAAGACATACTTTAATTCACTTTTTACGACGGCACCCTTACCCACAAAGGTGCATTGCTAGCACCTGGTCAGAACAAAACTTGTAGGTTAGGTTATAAATACCAATGCATATTATAGCTACACTTCATCAGCCTACATTTTTATCTTCATTGTCCATTAAATGATGCTGAAAAGCAAAAAATAGCACTTTTTAAAATATCCAACTTCAGCCCAAGAATTGCTGCTTTCAGACGAGTTTATTTGACTTTAGTTATTGACGCAAATAGATAAGCACAAACTGCATTCCTAGAGACAACACACAAAAAAAATTACACTATTGTAATGTTATTTTATCTTGATTGTTCATCAAATGAGTTGAGAAGCAAAACATAATATTTAATGCAGTAAAATGTTAAACGAATCCATGAATTGCTGGTTTCACAAAAGCACATCCATTGTAGTTTAGTTATTTACTCTAACATATCAGCACAAACTTCATCATTAGAGACAGGGAGGTGGTTGTTGTTGTTGTCGTTGTTGACGCTTGTTAAGCTTGTTTATACACCCGACTGCCACCCAGAGTGGATAGCTACTACAGCGTCTCTTGGTCTCTAATAAGAGGAAAAGAAAAAGATGAAACAAGTATGATGACCGGAAGTGAAGATGGAGAGTTTTCAAAATTGCATACGTGTACGTGTAATAAAACGAAATAAAGTCTTACAAATGGGCGGAGAGTAAGGAGCCAGAAGCGAGGGGAGTTGAAACCGGCCAGTTGGGAATATTTTTTAGTAACTGAGAGAGAAATTGGTGTGATGCTGCAGCGTGTAAAGATACGCAAAAAAGAAAAAAAAAAAAAAAAAAAAAGTGCGTAATATCAGCTACGCGCCCGCAAGCACACCTGTCAGAATCACATAGACGGATTAGATGTAAGTAAGCCGGGGTCAGAGCCACATGTAATAAAGCGCAAAAATAATAAGAAAAAGCAATTTTCGGTAAGCGCGGAATGTGTGAATGGAAGGGTACCAAGTGTAGTGAGGGAAGTTCCGGTCGGCGTCCGGAAGCTTCCCGGGCTAACCGTAACAAGTCAGAGGAAATGTCACATGGAGGTGTCAAAAGGTGTAATATCCGCAGCCGGAGTCGCCGTCCTAGCTGCGGCATCTACAATATCATTACCCTTGATGCCGACATGGCTAGGTATCCAACGCAGCCGAAGTCGCCGTCCTAGCTGCGGCATCTACAATATCATTACCCTTGATGCCGACATGGCTAGGTATCCAAACAAACGTGAGCTCTGTGGAGCGCGATAAACGGTGAATGAGATTAAGTATAAGAATTTCATAAATTTGTCGATGGATCCTCTGAAAGGGACGGGCAAGGGCTAAAGGAGGCTAAGACAATATGTAAAGATAAGGGCCCGATGTGGAGGTGAGGACTGGAGCGTCACAAGGGCCTGATATAGGGCAATAGCTTCAGCAGAATATATAGACGTACACGAATGTAATCTCTAAGTGCGAGGGGTTCGCGTGGTCCAGCTGTAAATACCTGAACTGACTCAATCCGGCGTTTTGGAGCCATCTGTAAAAAGTATCCGCAGCGGAACAGATGGGGTGGATGCAAGGTACGGTGGTATAAATTCCCACCAGGTCCTGTCAGCGTCAGTGAGTGAGCCCTGAAAAGATGTAGTGTCAATGGTTACTGTGGGGGGGGGGGATTCCACGGCCAGTCCAGTAGATATACCGGGCGAACCGGTGTCCGGTAAATGAGATCATAGGAAAGAAACGATGCAAGACACCGAACCAGTGGTAGCGCTTAGGGTGAATAACGAGAATAAGGTTTTTTCGGGAATTTCCTTATCCTGAGCCTGTCGAGTAACTTTAGGTCCATGGACCCCGAGATCATTTGAGCATCATTAAAGCAATTTCATTCACAGTTCGATATGACCAACCGTTTAAAGGACATTAAGCTACAAAAGGGGAGGAGGGAGCTCCTTAGTAATCTCATTCTTTTAGAGTTATAGCAGTAAGTAAAGACAAGTATGCCTGCAGTACACGTTTCAAGAGTTATAGCTTGCTTAGACTCTAAGACGAATGAAAAATTATGAGTTTAGTTCCGAGTAACGTGGTCTTTCTCGGGTCTGAACCTTGAAAGGTTTGTAATTCAGACAGAATAGGCTTGCAACCCTAGGCCTGGTCCCCCAGGTAGTCGCGGTTACGAGGCCGCTTGGGTAGGTTGTGACATCCCGAGTAAACTTACAACGCAGTGTAGGTGAAGTTATTAAGTCGTAATTGCCGTTTTTTTCCAAATGTTTTTTTTTTTCTTTAATGTATCTGGTACCTTTTGTGTATGTCAAAATACGTTAAAGGCTACATTTAAAAAGGACAACCAACGCCCATCTGCAACGGATACCCATCGCTGGATTGATGCAGTATTGCATGAAAAGGCAAGCTTACCACCCATTCAATTGATAGGAAAACAATGAAGTTTACATTAAATTTACGACCGAAGAAATTTACAACGGCTACCTCCAACGTCATATGGCTGAGTCTCAAATTGATTTGTCAAATGGGGCAACTACAATTGTAAACATTACACTTGCAGAAGTTAGTACAGTAGTTAGTACTGTACGTGTTCTAAATATTCCACTTGAAATACCCAATGACTGTGTACTCGCGCAATATGGGTAAGTGAGGTCAGTGGAAAGGGAGAATTGGGCAAATCGGTGCCGTTTTCTTGTGGAAACTGGAATCAGGATTGCTTATTTGTAGATACACAAAAGGATTCCCGCCAATATATATATGTTGTTGGTCACGAGGGTTATGTGACTTACCCCGAGCAAGAACAGGTGTGCTACTCGTGTGGCAGTTCTCATCTCCGGCACGTGTACTAATAGAAGCATTCGGCGGCCCATAAATGTGCAACCCCGGCAGCGTCTCCTGCTTAGTGACCTGTTTAAGCAGTCCAGCTCTTCACCTGATCTGTCTGTCAACACCATTTCAGTAGAACAACCTGCTACCTTGCCTGTTGTGGACATCCCAATCGTTGTTCATCCCGCGGGTGATGCGACACAAATGGACATAGAGTCTTCTGTGCCTGTACCTTCCTTGCCTTTTTCCAGCGGGTCGATGGTGCAGGAGCAGCGTGCTCGTATTGCACAGTCTACTGGAGTGATGGAAGACATCTGCAGTCTTACCACAGTGGAACAACACATGGCTCTTTCGGACTCGGAAACCGACTCTACTGACGAACACCCTGAAGAACATTCTAAGCTGCCTGGTCAATCTGCCCGAGTGCCACATCCTGCTGGTGATGCTACTGTGGTTGCTGGAACGAGTGGTTTGCTGGTACATAACGGCAATTACACTGCCCCTCTTGGTGCTGCAGGGACAGATGCCGCAAATTCCTCAAGCTCAGCTGTCCCTTTGAGTGATGGCAATGGAAGCAGAATTCTCTTCAGCAAACGAATCTGTAGGGCCACCACGGAAGAGACATGTACCGAAGTCCCGGTGGTTGGTTCTGCGAATAAGCGTCGGAAAAAGCATTAGGATAGTAAACTTAGTTTTCCTCTCCTCTATCAGTTCACGAAGATCAAAAAGTTAACTGTCAGTTTCATTGTATGAGTCGTGCCTTACTTGTTGCCACTTCACTGGCAGTTCTTCACCGACTAAACTATATGCATTACAGCGCTTTCTTTATGACTATGACGTTGACACTTTGTTCCTGCAAGGAATTGCCTTCACCGATTTTTCTTCCTTACGTCATTATGCAGTACATTTTAAGGTGGGGACAGAACGCCGGGGTACGGTACTTCTCACAAAACCTAGAATTGCTCTTCAGTCCATTGAAAGTCTTCCCTCGTAACGTGGTATCAGCGGTGTCTATCAGGACTATGGATTCATTAATATCTGTGCGCCTTCAGGAAGTAACAAACGAAAGGAAAGGGAACTCTTTTTTCGCCTTGACTTACCCTATTTACTTCGTAGACAGCCTCATCACTATATCTTAGGTGGAGACTTCAACTGCGTCCTTCGACCGGAAGATTGTACTGGGGCATACCGACCTAGTGCCAGTTTGCAACAGATGACGGCTAATCTCCGCATGAAGGATGCATGGCTGTTGAGACAAAAATTGGCTGCGCCTACCTGTCACTGTTAACTCTGCCTCTCGTCTGGATCGTTTCTATCTACCTGAGGAAATGTTAGTTCCATTGCTAATGTGCCACTATCCTTTTCAGACCATTTAACGGTCCTACTCAGCATTGACTTAGGTCTCTCCTTTCTACCTCTTGGACGCTCCTACTGGAAACTTAACACCACCTCTCTTATGCTCAATGCTCTGACGGAAGAATTCACAGCCTTATGGAAGTGCTGATCCCGAAAGAAGTCTCACTACAGCGATATCGCCGATTGGTGGGACCTGTACGTCAAGCCTTGTTTGCGACGTTTCTTTAAAGGTAACTCTTATGTAAATGTGAGGGATGAAGAACACACCTTGCAGTCTTTCTTCCGGTGTCTGCGAGATCTTCAGGAAATGCCCATGGACGGCGGTGCCCTTCGTGTGCGCTCCAACTTCTACAAGGCCAAAATCTTAAGCATTTATAGGAAGTGCATGGGAGGCTTACAAGTTAGAAATCATCTCAATAACTCGGTGGATAAGGAACATCAATCTTTACCATCTTATGCAGACGTACAAACAACGTCGTTCCAGTCTCATACTCAAAGTGCAGGATAAAGATGGACAACTGTACAGGACGCAGCCATAAATTAGTCGTACTTTTCGCTCTCATTTTGAAGGGCTTTTCCAGCGTGAGACAACTGAAACCCACTCACTCACTCTCTTCACCGCCTGTAAATCTACACCTCTCTCTCTCTCTCTCTCTCTCTCTCTCGGTGAGTTGCAGGCCCTTGAACGGCCCCTCTGCAAAACTGAAGTGTATAGTGCTCTTCTGCAGGGAAAGACCTCCAAAACGCCTAACCAAAATAGTTTACCCATGGAGTTTTACCGTCAATTTTTGGGTCTGTTGGGTGACGACTTAACTGCAGTCTGTAACTCCATCTTAAGGTGCCGACATCTCTGTGCTTCTCAAAAACGAGGTGTAATATTTCTTGTTAAGAAGAAACCTCACTCTTCATCTGTTGATGACTTTGGACCCATTACACTGCTTAATTATGATTACAACATTTTGGTTCGCGTTCTGGCAAACAGAATTAGCCCTCTATTGGGGAAGCTCATTCATCTTTCCCAGCATTATGGTATTCTGGAACGCAACATTTTCGACATTTTGTGTGATTTATGTAACTCCATTGCCCACAGTACTCAGGGCTACAAACACATTTTGCAGTCTTTGGATTTCAGACAAGGTTTTCATAGTGTTAGTCATGACTATTTATTCAAACGTTTAGCATGTCATGGCTTCAGTGATGTCTTTATCTCCTACATCCATGTCTATATACGGATAAATCTAGCTGTGTGCATTAACTTCCAGCACGAACATTTCATTTGCTTTCATTGAAACCACATTGCAAGTGAGAATGCCAACTTATGATCCATCTATTGCAACAATATTAATAAGTACTCAAAATTAACTATCGCGCGCGCAAAAAAAAAAAAAGCAATTATTAGCAGGCTTAAAATAAAATTGTATAAATAAATGTTACATTAAAACTGGAGTGCCTGAAGAATATCTTCTTCGTCCTGTTCCAATTTCCTCTCGCTGATAAATTTCCAAATTGAAATTCAAATTTGCAGGGGAAGGTACAAATACATGGCAGCACTGGCGATTCTCGTCTAGTGTCATTTTTATTCTAAGAATAGAACTTAATATATTCACGACCATTCGAGTTCTTAACTTTATTTTCGTCGAAGTCACTTGCGAAAATACCCTTTCAACTGTGTCGATACTTATGGGTAGACTGAAAACATTTAAGGCAAATAAAGAAAGCTCTTTTAAAACATAATCCCCAGCTGAGTTTTTAAGCCTAATGGCTTCACGCCAGAAACTCGAGTCATCATCAGACGTCTTGTCATTGAAAATAGTTTTCCAGTCGAAAGTCAAAAGTATCCGCCACTGATGTTCAAGTTCTGTAGTAGTGGATTTGTCCTTAAATAATTTCAAAGGAAGTTCGGAGAATTCTGGATGTATACGGCTTACACAAATGCTGGGAGAAAAAAGCTGTATCTTTCGCAGAACGAATAATTTCCAGGAATGTGCATTTGAAGCTCCTTGCCTGCCTTTTTAAAAAATTTATGATACCTCTGCCTAATATTTTGAGCCTGTTCGTCATTTATGTTTCCATTTTGAATCTTTGTTTTTAGTAAAATTGAAAGCTCAAAATTAAACACCAACTGACTCAATAGGGAGGTAAATGGAAGTAAACTTCAAATTCACATCAAGTTTGACAAATGCTCGTGTAATATTCGCCTTAGAAAGAAAGAGTGCATTTTTCTAGCATGATCAGCTTCGTCTCTTTGGAAAAGCAAGTTTTCTCTCTGAAAATCATTTAGCACTGACCTCAGAAAGGTAAGAAAAGTTTCATTATTTACATCACTGTACATGGAATGTAATTCCCTAAACGCGTACCTGTCAATACTATTAGCGGCTAACAGAAAATGCAGTTTCAAACATTGAAATTGAGCCAAAATTATTTTTATACACCTGCTTCTAGCTAGCCAACGAGTTCCTGATAAATGTGTTAATTACAATTTTTCTTCACCATCACAAATGAAGCTATATGATTTTTTCCCAAGGGCTGGTCTTTGAAACCAACTGTGTGTTTCTCTGAGCATATAGTCAAGATTTGATGGGATTTTTTCGCTTGCGTGTGAGCACACCAAGTGCAGAGAATGGCAAATGTATTTGACAAGAATTAGATTTGGGTTACTTTCTTCCATCAACGTATACAATGATTTATTTTTTCCGCATAGATTAGATGCCCCATCTGTTGCAAGAGCGAAGCATTTATTTAAATCGAGACCTTAAGTTCCAAAGTAATATTTATATATTTAAACAGATCCTCTGCGGTTGTACTTGTCACCTGCAGAAGTCTCAAAAACTGCGTAACTATTTTATTCTTCTTTTCACTATAATATATGCAGCATTTTAAGCATCTGTAGATTCATCTACGAGCAGTGAATATGAAGAACCGGCTATTTCCTGAACTAAATCTTGAAGCAAGCATGGTGTTATAACTCTAGAGATTAATGCAGTGCATTTCGTCCTGTGTAAACGGATATCTGGTTATATTAATTGGTTCTCCTAAGTAATCTACGGATTGCATAGCACTATGACATGCAAGAAAAGTAGCTAACTGCAGTTCAAATTGGGTAACAGTTTTTGGTTGGGGTAATACTCTCGGAAGTTTTGACTGAGAAACAATTGCTGCGGAATTTTGTTTGTCTCTCTTTGAATCAGCATGTTTTTAAGATCAGCGCGTTGGCCCCTTTCACTTTGCAATATTTGCAAAAAGCCATCGAGTTGTCACTTGGAGTTTCTTGAATCCATTTCATTAACTCCCGATCACTAAGCCAGTTTTTATTGAAATGTTTGTCATATTTTTCCCACTTTAAAACTTTTAAGCACCACGAAAATAGAAAGTAACAATGCACTGCATGGAGCGCACAGAGAAAATGTACTTTCTTCGAGAATGAGAAACTACAATGATTAGCGCTTGGCAACTGAAGTACATTTTTTTTTTTTTTTTTACAATATGAATTAATTGCGTGGTTGTTGCAAAATAGGAGTAGAATATCACTAATAAGCTATTTTGAAATATGCAATAAAAGGATGTTATCTGAACGCCTACTGCAAGAACACCTGTATTTATGACGCAGTAAGCAACACATAGCTAACATAGAGGGTAGGTTTGCATCATTTGTGCCATTTGTATCATGGTGAAATAAGGAGCGTCAGAGAGGATTTAGAATTTGTCTTTCGTCAATTTAGATTTAGAGCTTTATTCCCCACCAAACGGCGCATAAAGTTTAAAACTGACATTAATAAAAGTTAAATTTTACAGAAATATTTTAGGAACTCAAAAATTGGCAAATCGCTGTCATCAAAATTTTCGTAAAAAGCGGATTTTAGTAGCCCAAACGGGCAACGCTGCAGCTGATCAATGTGGCGAAACAGTGTAAGGAATTTCTGTTGCAGGAAACTGTTATTTCGAAATTGTTTCATGGTTGCAACAGAAACAGGTTAAACTGTTTCGTAAAAAGAACTTTTCCCACCACTATAAGGAATAGGAATCAGCCGCTGGCGAACTAAGCCACAATGCGATACTAGCGCTTCGTAGGGAGAGGAACACACAAGGCAACTCAAGTCGTCACTCTATTTCATTCTATCCGCTGTGACCCTACCCTGCTGCTTGCTAGTAGTCAACATATTTCTTCTCCTCCTCTCGAGGTGGAAAATTGCTTCAACTTCCTTCACCTATGGAGGTCACGTCGGGATCACTCCCTGGTTGAAAGTAAGCCCATTGCAAATACTCATACACAAAACTAACTAGTTGGAGAGGCCGCGTCGGAACACTCTTCAATATTAAAGAACTCGCAGGTTCTTGGATACCAGCAACAAAAAAAAAAAAAAAAAAAAAAAAATATATATATATATATATACACATATTATGGCTCAAGTACTAATTTTCACGTCCCAGGGTTATATGAATTTTGTAACTAGCCCCAAACTAAGACCGCAGGACAGTTTCCTAATTAACTTTCATACTCACAAATACAAGTTACACAAGCAAAAAGAACTTTAATTAAAAGTAAACAGGGAAAAAAATGTCACATGTCCATATCGAAGTAGAGTTGAGTGCCATAATTCCTGTTTACCCTTGGAGATACGTTACTTATGACTTTCCTCTAAGTACCGGAGTAGGTCTCAAAGGTACTGGGCCAGCATTCTCTCCTTCAGTAATGACCACTGCATTCCGTTTAAGACGAAATATCTGTAGGCATAACTGCAATGATTCCTTAGCGACTGCAATGAGTAGGCAAAATAGCAGATACTGAGCATAATAACAAACATTTGGTAAGCGAGTAGCTATGAGATGTTCCGGTTTTTGGAATAACATTATAGCTATTATAACGGAAATTACATTACTCCATAAAAGTAGAAGGTTGGAGGATTCGGGGGTTGAAAGTACTGACAGATGGAAGGACAGAACATCATCATAGAGGGCTGTGTGTGTGTTAAATTTAGAGTGGGAAGTCGCGAAGGACCAGTTTGAATTAAGACATTGGGAAATGTTAGTGAAAGTTAAGTGTTCTGAGTTAGCAAAGGGGGTTAATCTTCAGGGTGGTAAGAGTGGACCACCCTGCTGCAATAATGTGTAATACCTTAGGTGGGGGGGATGGCAATGTCCGAGCAAGGGAAACAGTTGGTATTTGTACCATGTATACCACGTGTAGTTCACAAGAGCATTAATGTGCCTGGGGTTCCTGAGGGTGGTGGGGATATCAGAAGTGATGTGCCATTACAGTGGATGTCAAAGGGTTCTAGGGGGATGCATAAGTATGTACTGGTCTCTGTCGACTTAGGTAATGATCATTTGGGCGACTGCATGGCATTAAATGGGCAATAGTATTTGAGCTCTTCTGTCGTCATCCTCCTGTACATTTTTCGTGGTGCGGAGGGGCGCGAACACAGGATCATTACTAAAATGGGGACCTTAACATAGTCCAAATTAAAGGGAGTCACATTCCCTTAATGCAGATCCAGTGATGGGGCGAATAAAGTCGCCACTCACTACGATAAGAGCAGTAGGTATCGTATAGTAACGTACAGGTAGAGTTGCCCCATTGAAAAGAGGTACTAATGAATTCATATATGTTCTAGTTCGTGCCCGTTTGCTTATCCGGAATTTTAATAGTTACTAAAATATAATCTGAACTGAAGGAACAAGTGGTAATTTCCAAATCAAAACATCTGTGGGCTTAGGGCACATCTATTACTAGTTCAAAGTAATATTACTCAGTACTTGTCCCAGTTGTTCCAATTCATACAGTAACACATGGTAGGGTAATAAAGAGAGAGGGAAAAGGTGGGCTCGGTATAGGGACTTAGTATCTATCTGTTTCAATACCTAATTGTGAAGTGTGTACCGAACGCTGTGTATTTTGTAATATTTTCCAAAGCGATACATTCCTGTAATCACACTTCCTCCATACGGGTTTTCACTGATTATATGTGACCTCCGCAGAGGTACCTGTTTTAGCCGGGCGTCAATTTTCGCAAATGACTTAGTATCTTGTTCTGAATATTCCGTCATTTTCTGCATGTTCGTTGCCAACCTTAGAAACTATAGCTGAAAATGTACCAACAATTCTAGGTCCTATAGGGCCAAGGTATTAAGTTGAGCCTCAACGTGATATGTGCCTAAGAGGGCTCTGCAGACTAATATGGTTAGAGATAGCATCCAGATGCTGTGATTGAAAGACATTTAGGAGAAATAAACAATAATCTGGAGGCGGGAGGTCCTATGAGGATGCAGCAGCATGCTGCATGTAAAACTCACACCGTACGATTTTTCCCGGAGAGACAACTTCTGCTCCGTGGTTGTAACTTCACCGGAAACCGTCCACTATATTTCCATACTAACTCGCCGCTTTACAGAAGAAATCTAGTGTCATAGTTGTTTACTATGGAGCGCCAGATGCGTATCTCATGCATATTGCTGCCTTCGCTCAGAGTGGCAGGCAGCGCACAACCAATTGCGGCGAATGAAGGGTCTGGTACTTATTCGTTAATCTGCTCAAACGATTCCCGTTGACGGAGGAGTTTGTCGCCTACAGAGGGGCAGCTGTTGGCGTATCCCGACCCGGGATTTGGTAAGTACACTCTACGTTTCAAATGTCTTTACTTCCTACCAACCTAAAAAAATAATCATGACATATATATCAAGATAATCTATCAATCTCCCAGAAAGAAAACATTCCTATTTTTCAGTCTCACGAGGGAGTGAATTGGCCAAAGATATTTACACGTCGCTGTTTCTGCCAAAATAGCTTAAGGTGGAAAAAAAAAAAAAAAAAAAAACCAACAAAGACATTAAAAAAAAACAACAAAAAAACAATTGGCTTTTTATTTTTTTTTACTATCATTTCATCCCTTTTATCACCTTTATCATTAACGTGTGTTATTATTATTCCCATAATATGCGTTTTGGCAATTTCCTCATTGAGATATTTTTTTTTTAAGTTTGCTCCGTCAACGGGAATCGTTCGAGTATTTTAACGAATAGGGGTATCAGACCCCTCATTGGCCGCAATTGGTTTTGCGCGGCCTGATACTGTGGGTGAAGGCAGTTACTCCCGGAGGACTGCACCATCCAGCCGCGCATGAGATACGCATCTGGCGGTCCATAGTAAACAACTGTGACACGAGACTTCTACCACATAGCGTCGAGTTAGTATAGAGACATAGGCGACGGTTTCCGGTTAAGTTATAAACTTGGAGCAGAAGTTCTCTCTCCGGAAAAAACCTTACGGTGTGAGTTTTACAGGCAGCGTACTGCTGCATCCTCGTTGAGCCCCCCCCCTCTGCCCCAGATTATTTATTTGTGCTTGATCACGACCCATTCTGCCGTGACTGGCTTAATTCTTTGGGGAACCGTGATTTCGCGTACAAATAAGTGCCATATGACCTGGTCGGCAACAATGAAAACATTGGTCTCCCAACTTCCGTTTTGTCTGGCCCAGGTTGCAGTCTAAACGGATAGCGATCACGCACCGCTCTTCTGCCCCTTTTGAGTGGCATCCCGTTGTTGACCAGAAGTGGGCCACGCCTGTAAACGTTCCATTTGTCTTTTAGCGTCATTTATTTCCTATATTAATTCTTGAATTTGTTTCATAAGGTCCAGATCATCAATAGCAGATACCGCGGGGTTTGCAACTACACCATCTACTCTTCGACCTGCTAGGTATCTTGCCCTCCGAGCTTGCTAGAGTAATTCCTGAATTGCTTGCGGATTGGCAGGTAACTTTGCCCTCTTTCCATCATGCGTGGGTTTACCTGATCACAGAGAGCTAGCATCTCATATACATACTTTTCAGTGGGCTCAGTACTATCCTGCACGCATTGTCTTAGCTTAAATTCTAGCACATCCTCCTCGGCTACCTAGGCGTTCTCTGAGGCTATCCCAAGTGAATCCTGGTTTTCTTGGAACAAAGGTTTGATACCACGTACTCCTTGTAAGTAGCACGGCAATCTGTTATTCCCCCCCATCCATTGGCGGTAGCCACTGTACCGAAATTGTATAGATATGTTCGAATATCCTAACTAGGCCTTCCCTCAAATGTCCCGGGGCCCATGATTGGCCGTGCGAACGATCCCTGGCCTTCCGAGGGATTGGCCATTGTATTCAGTGTTACACCCTTGCCGAGCGTACAGGGTTTGGAATCTACACTAATTTCTGGTTCCCCCTCAAAAGTACCACCCCTTGGTGCTTCTGGGAAATCACCTACGCTACGGCTTCGCCCCGCTGAATTAAGTGATGTGGGGGGGGGGTGTGTCTCTTGTTACTATTCGTTCTGACCGAAGCTGTAACTCTATCATGGGTTGCTAAGCCTCTGTAACACCCCTGAGATTCTTTGAACGTCATTTAATGTCCTATTGTAGATGTCAACGTTAGTTTTTAAAAGTTCCATGTATTGGAGATGCAAGTCCCTAATTTCCCTTGAGATCGGACTGTCCAAAAATAACTGAAGTAAAGAGTCTTCCGACTGAAGATATGTCATGAAAATTGGCCCCCCCCCCACAGAATTTGAACAAAATACATATGAAATACACAAGGTCACCTAACACTAAAATGACACACAAAATTAACTTTAATATGATGAAATCATACTGCATTATAAACCTAATCATGAGGGTGGTGATCTAACTGATACTTTCAATTGTTAATAGTCAAACAACAATCCAAAATGGGCACTTCCACCACTATTGTGATGAAAGGATTTTTGGGGGTGGAATTTTCCTTAATTATCACATTTGAATAATGGTTACTCACATGGCAGGCGTTTGTAGATATTGAGTTTATTGCTAACATATAAGTACATACAAGAGCCTCAGGCAGCTTGGCCCTACCTCAGCACGTAAAAGAACCTCAAGCCTGATAAAGAGCCTCTGAGCAAAATTAAGCGGTCTTTCACACTCAGTATAGAATGGGATGCAGAGAATCTCAGCAGTTAAAGAGTGAACATAAATAACACTCCATTTCATTTGGTCCTACCTTTATGAAACATTGCATAATTTGCTGTGCTGGAAGGTGCAATTTGGCTGATAATGTTGATCCTTGACAGTTGTCTCTCAAAAGCAGCCCTATTTGACTTTTCACATCAATGGACTGTCAAACTTGTGGGAAAATGCTCATTTTTGGTCGATTTTCGGTAAGGGCAGAAATTGGGAAATCATGTTAGCTAGTATTGCAATTATTTTAGAATTAGGGCTTTTGTTATTTTAAATATCGGATGCTGCATCTGCCAGGTTAATCCCAGGCATATGTCTGGGAAGAACTACCTGCATACATTCTAGTGGGAAACTACCTCCCATATTATTCAACACTTCTTAAGAAAATAGAATTTCTTGCTAAATACTATAATTTCACCATATGAATAAAGTAGATCAAATATTATAATTTCATAATACCCTTATGTTACAATATGGAGTAGTTTTTGTTACCATCCCATATTTTTGTATTTGTAAGAGTTCTGACTGAAACTGTGTTCCCTGATCAGTCACTATTTGATTTGGTGTTCCAAGTAATCCAAGCATTAAAAAAAAGTCATACGCTACAGTTTCTGCTCAAATATTTCTAAGAGGAACAACTTCAGGCCAGTTGGTAAATTGGCCTCTACATGTGAGGCAATAAATGTACTCTTCCATGGAGGTAGAGTCCCAATGAAGTCTATGTGGACAAATCTAAATCATTTGCCATTGAAAGATTCTCTGGTGGTTAACATCTCCACGGAAGCCTTAATTCTTGAGTGTGCCATATTGTGGTAATGCTGAAGAACACAAAATCTGAATTGTTGTGGAATATATGGGCATATGCTGGTTTAGACACATCACAACATAGTTGTTTTCCAGCTGGTGTTGTTTGTGTTTTAAATTTCAACAAAGAATGTGGGCTAAATTGTAGGTTATTTAGTTCATCTCCATTCTGGGCTTCAGCAATTGCTCCATAATCAATTGGTTCTAGTTCCTCCATTTTTGATAAATGGTGAGCAACTATGTTTTTACTTTCTCTAGCCCCGTATGTACAATGTACATAGGGATAGAGAAGTATTGTATTCCACCCAAAAATTTGATGTCGAGATTTCACCGGCAATACATGTTTTAGGACCCCCTGGGTCCAAAAAAAGCATTTTCAGAAACAGGTCCGTGTGTGTGTGTGTGTGTCTGTGGACAGCATAGCTCAAAAACGAAAAGACGCTTGAATACCAAACTTGGTATTTAAGTTTGGTATCTTCCAAGGATGCAACATGAAGATTTGCAAGAAAATCCCCCCACCCCTAATTACCCTTTGCATGGAAACATTTTTAAAAATTTTGTTTTTTTTAAAAATGGCTCTAACAATTTTGATTAAAATGCCACATATTAAAGCCATTTTTATCACAAATAGAATGTACATCTTGAATTTTCTGGGAATAGCTTCTAAAGACCTGTTTATTATGGATGAATTTTGCTTAATTTGACATAACTAGTAAACCGTAAGAGATAGATAAAAACTTACTATACAAAAAATGTAGATCATGTTAAAATACACAAGTTATGTCATGTTCTTTTTTTTTCATAGAGCTTACCGTTTTCGAGGTATTCCTTGTCATTAGTTTCACTTGTGAAGTACTTATACTTTTCTCCGACGGGAGTGTCTGTTTCTCTTTTGTTCTACTCCTGGTCAAGCAAAGAAGCGATTTGCAATTACAATCGCATAACAACAACTTTTAAAACATTTGATTATCACTTAAGCCTAGTGTATTCCCTTAGTTCCAGTCTACTTATAAGGAACTAAGTAATAAAATTCTTCTGTTTATCTCAATTAGTGTGCTGTTGAAAGAAGAATCATCTTTTGTAAGAAGTTTGTTTTTTGAGTAGCCTAGAGAAAGTCATGTGAATGTAACACATCCGAATTTTTCTTTCAGGCACATGTCAGATATCTGTGCTGAATTGCCAAATATACTGTAGATATCTCAACTGTATTGGTTATGCCTTTTCAATTTTTTGTTAAGTGCAAATGTAAGTGGTACATAGTTATTGTAAATAACAAAATATCCTCCTTCTATTAGATATCCGAAATATTTCATAACCATATAAATACTGAGTAAAACTCTCGGTCATATGTGGAATATTTCTGCTCAGTTCCAGCTACCATTTTCATTTTGTTGCAATACTGCACATGCTGCAAAGTTCGAGGCATCAGCAAACAATGCCAACTCATATTGGTATCTGGATTTGTTAATAGAGCTGCATAGTTATATCAATTTTGCATTTTTGGTTGTACCTTTAAGGTATTCGTTCAATAAAGCTTGATTTTCTGCAGCATGTAGATGTTGACAATAGAAAAATTCATGTAACTGCTTCAAAATTTCAGATTTTTTGTGATTTAATATAGCAACTACTTTCTCTGGATCTGGCTTACAACCTTCTGGTGTTACTAGCTGTCCTAAGAAAATTACTTATTTTATATCAAATACAGGCTTCTCCACGTTAATTCCTAACCCAAATTTATCAAGTTGCTTAAACAACAAGTTTAAGTGATGTCTATGCTCTTCTGGAGTTGTGGATACTATCATGATATATACAAATAAGTAAAACAGAGATCTAGCCCCTGAACATCTTTGTTAATACATCTTTGGAAGTGCTGGGTGAATTTCTTAAATCTAAGGCCATAAAGCTGAATTCGTAGAGGCCAAATTGAGTGATAATTGCTGATTTTGCTTTGTCTTCAGTGAATGGAATCTGGCAATACCCTTTTAGAAAATCAACATTGGAAAAGATTTTCTTGTTCTCAGGAATATAACTTACATCACCAATATTTAGATGACAATAGTCTCCACAGACACACCATTTTCTATGGGATTTTGTAGTGGATTAACCCTTGCAATTTAGATGGTCTGATTATGCTGTAATTTAACAAACACTGAAATTCTGATTTTGCAATGTTTAATTTATGAAATTCTAATTGCCGAGCTTAACTATATACCGGTGATCTAGCTGATGTCTCAATATAATGTTGAATGTCATGTTTTACCTCCTTCATTGTAATTGATGGTTTAATATCAGGAAAGTTCTGTAAAAGTCTTGAAAATTCACAAGTAGAAAGAAGTGAACTTACACAATCTTTGTTTTTGTATAACATTACTTCGGCTTAGTATTACTGTCTATTAATTTTTACTTCTTTAAATCAATAAATAAGCTAAAATGATGCAGGAAGTCAGCACCATATGGCTTTAGCCTTAAATTTATGTTCAGTATTTTGAAGCATTTAGCTGCATACAGTTTAAAATTACTGGGTTTTGGCTTATTGTTAGTTGGTATAACAGAGATATCTGCTCCACTATCAACCAGAAACCTTTGTTCCAAAGCCTGATCTTAACAAATAAGCAAAATTGGCAGCAGAGTATCCCTTCCATGGCAGAACATTGCTCAGCTGTGCTATGTGTTGCATTTAGTTTCCATAGGGAAGATTGGGTACATTTTTCACGTAGGCATTGCAAACTGAAAATGATGATAACATTATTTGCCATTCTTGTCAAATTTGGGGCAATTTCTATTTCGGCTGTGGGATCACTGTAAACTGTGATTCTGGTTTCTTCTAACCTTGTTTTCTAATTCTTCAATTGTAACAAGAAAATCTTGATACTGACAGAGCAAATGACATTATTTGAGGGTAATGTTACTGCTGCAGTGTGGCTAACTGCACTTCATTCATAGTATGAATCTCAATTAATATACAATCTGCCATTTTTTTTATAATGCTTAACACCTGCTTTTACTACTTGTGGCACCGCAGGTGATGATACTGGGGATCCATGGAATGAAGATGGAGCACTGGTGGAATCCAATGGTGAGGGGAAACTGGAGAACTCGAAGAAAACCCAACACTGCGCCACTTTGTCCACATGCGGTCACTTGGGATTGAACCCGGGCCGTACAGGTGAGAGGCGGGTGGTCGAACCACTCGGCCATGGCATGGCCTGTCTGCCATATTATTGACATTCTCGTCTGAAATGCTTAGAATGCTTTTTATATTGTTAGGGGACATATCAAACCAGAGAGTTTTTAAAATTTTCTTGGAAGCATTTTTATCGCAATAACCTTTCATTTTTCTTAATATCTGGCTGGGTTTTATGTCACCTAGTTCTGTTTCACCTACCAACTTGTTTATTTGGCATTCTTTGGTTTCTTTAAATATTAATAGCCTTTCCTTTAGAAGGGAATACTTGTTATTTTCAGTGCTGATTACTAAATCCCAAATGTTTTCAATTGCTTTTGGCTCTAACTGCACAAGAAGATAGTTAAATCTCGTGACTTCAGTTGCTATGCCATCAATCAGATATTGTACCTCTGCCTAACATAACCATATCAAGTTTCTTGACCCAGAAAGGTGGCAATTTGACACTCACCTGTCCAGTTCAGGGTTACCTGTGGTACTCGCTGTTGTTATTTGAGCTATATTTGCATCTGTGCTAGTTCTTTTACGTTCCTTCTCTATTAGCTTTGTAAATGGCATGTTATTAATGGATGCTCTTTAACTACTGTGGTTCTCAGCGTCCCATTCTAAATTGGGCATGAAAGACCGCTTAATTTTGCTCAGAAGCCTCTCTATCAGCTTGAGGTTCTTTTATGTGCTGTAAATCTACAAAATGGGACCAACAGCTTTACTTCCCTTTTGAAAGAAGCCATACTAAGGAGTTTTACATCCAAAAAAAATCCATTGTCCTCCGCCGGGTTTGAACCTGCAACCTTAGTTCTTGTAACTAGCACCCTTAAATATAGTTTAAACTTACTTAAAAATTAGCCTCAATTGCACTCAAACTAAGTTTATTTTTGGTTGCTAATCGATGACAATTGACTACCAATTTTACAAAGTCACACTACCAACTATGGCAGCATTTAACTGGGCCAGTGTGTGCGTGTATATTTGTATTCCTACACACCTAGAAACTTAACAGATTATAAAAGGTTACAAAAACAAATACCAACATATGTAACAATGTGCACACAGGGTCCAATTAACTTGAATGACATATCTGCTGATAGTCATTTTTGGACCCAAATGAATAAGGTGTAATGTTAGATGATTGCCTAGCCAGGCAATTGCATAGGTGCACTCATTCGAAAATTATAACATTAAGAAATGCGAACTACTTCCTGTTTGAGAAAGGTATAAGTATTTTGAAATGAAACCAATAACAAGGAAATGTTTAGTTCAACAAAAGTGTACAGGACACAAATTGTGTGATTTAACGATATCTACATTTTTTGTTAGCAAGTTTTTGTCTATCCCTTATGGTTTACCAATTAAGCAAAAGTCATGAGATTAAAGAGGTATTCATAGGATATTACCAGAAAATTCAAGATATACATTCTATTTGTCATGTAAATATCATTAATATATGGTATTTTAATAAAAAACTTACAGCCATTTTTAAGAAAATCAAAATTTTCAAAACTTTTTCCATGTAAAATGTAGTTTGGGGAGGGGGATTTTCTTGAAACTCTTTGTGTCGCATCCTTGAGAGATATTTACCTTAAATACCAATTTTGGTATTTAATAGACTTTTTATTTTTGAGTTACGCTGTCCCCCCACCCCCAGCCACCCACACATGCATATATTTGACTTTTTTCTAAAATTGTTTTTTTCTTTTTTTGATTTGGGGAGTCTCAAAATATATATATGAAATCTTGGTATCAAATTTTTGGGTGGAATACAATATATACTCTACCTACTATGTATGTTGAACATGTGTGCTAGAGAAAGTAAAACTGTCCTCCTGAAAGGAAATTTTTCTTGTTTCCCAAGCTTACTGAATCTCTAACAGCTTCTCTGAATGTGGCTATATTACTTTGTACATTCAGACTGCCTCATTGCTATTTTAGAGACTATAGTTTAGTAAGTCAAAATAAATTGAATATATCCGACACCATCGACAATGAAACCCACATGGCTTCGAAACTAGTCTGGAAAAACTACATGTAAATGATACTTAAGTGTAACAAACCCAACTTAGAAATATTATATTCATATATATCACTGTTTCAAAACACCCTTACATTAAAATTGTTGTTAAGTAAATGTAACCTTCAATTAAGAGTAAAACCATTGAATACACTCAAACTTCACTCTTGAAGTAAGGTAACTTACTTCGGACATGTTTCGGTGGCTGTTACCACCATTTTCAATGAAGATTCACTGATGAACTCATGGTAGCGGTTTGTGGAGGTCTCTCTTCTGAATAGATGAATTTTGAGATAGGTCTGTTTGTTTGTGATATGTCAGAATTTATGACTTTGTTTTTAAAATTATTAGATCTTCCCAAACTGTTAAACCAATTAGATTCTGCACCAATTTTAATAACTTGGGTTCACTGTAAAAATTATGGTTTTGAGTCCAAAAATGTGCTACAGCTAAATTATCTGTCTGTTTATATTTTAAGTATCTCATGTGTTCTTTAAAACATTGCCCAATGTTTCTTTTTGTTTTCCTTATATATACCTTTTCACATTCCTTGCAGCTGATTTCATATATTCCTGTTTCAATGGGGGAGTTTTATCTTTTGTGTTTGTATGGAGGAGGTTTTTTAAACTGTGCTTATTAACTGGGGCTAAGTTGATGTTCCATTTTTTTAAAATCTTTTGAAATTTTTGGTGTGCCAAAGGGTGGTAAGTGAAGTTTCTGAAGCTGGACTCATCTCAAAATTCATCTATTCAGAAGAGAGACCTCCAGAGGTCACTACCACAAGTTCATCAGTGAATCTCCATTGAAAATGGTGGCAACAGCCGCTGAAACATATCCAAAGTAAGTTGCTTTATTTCAAGAGTGAAGTTTGAGTGTAATCTATGTTTTTATTCTTAATTGATTAGTTACTTCACTGTGCATTCCCATTAATAGTTTAATCAATATAACCTTGTTTATTATGAGTAACCAACACACATACTGCTAAGAAAACACAAAAAAGACAAAACAAAAGAAACACAAAAATAGTATTATGTCAATAATGTTCCAGTTTATCTTTGAGAACAAACAGATGATCTTATAAGCTTTTAGTAGTATCCTATAAATACTACTAGGCTAAGTTCTAAATAAACCTTCAAGTAATCATTAAAGTTAGACTAGCAGCATTTTCTTGTATAATACAATGTATTCTTTTTTTCCTTACAGGTGTTAACACAGAAAACAGCAAGTATTCTACATTTTCTTACACTTTTCTCTGGTCTTTTGGAATGCTGTTACTACAAACACCTCCGGAAAATAATAATGCTCTTAAAATCCATTACATTCCATTGAGACATTTAATTTCCTGGCTATTAATTTTTTTCTTACTTGTTGGGTCCATCTACAGTGGAGGACTTGCTTCTGTTCTTACAATTCCCAGGTAGGCAGGCTTCGATGGTACTTGTGACATGAGAATTAGCTGCTGAATATATTTTTTTTTTATTTATACTAAGCATACAAAGAATATGGCTATACAGCAGCCAGAACTGTTATCTTGCCATATTCCTAAGTTTTCCTTATAATGTAGCACATTTATTTTAATCATAAGGATGATAATAATGATTATGATGATGATGATGATGATGATAAAAAAAAGTGTAATACAATCATTCTCAACATTTCTTAGAACAATCTATAAACTTATGTTTCATCTACTTCTCTTTTTATGGACCACATCCTTTTCTGTTTTACTTTAGCCAAATACTCACCTTCCTTTTTGCTATTCTTACTAAAAAGTTGGATTAAAGCTATCTTTCTGTCCATTTTCAGCCATTACCATTTATACACTGTTTCCTCCAAAGCTCTATCCCTTTACAGTCATAAACTATATGTTCCATACTTTCCTTTTCACCATATATTGGGCATTGATACTTTTGGGGTGCTTTTCTCATACTTTTTAGCGGAGCTTTTTTTCTGGAAAAAGAGGCTCTGGAACTCACAGGAGGTAAACTAGACATGGGATTTATAGAACATTTAGAAAAGCGTGTAATCTTCATCAAAATCTACTTACACTGAATTCAAAACAATTTCCAAATTTTTGACATGTCATCAGCCTCCTCAGTTTGTTTTCTGGTCTTACTTTTTGTGTCCATGGCTGAATGACGACTTGCGACAACCTAGTTTTGACATGCTTCATTGGATCAAATACTGTCAAAGGAGGTCCAACAATCCTCAAATAGTAATGAGGTAATGGTTTGACAAGGATGATCTTTCTGGAGTCACAATCAAGCTCATTTGAGAAAATCCCCTTTCACATTCATTTGAAGAAAGTTCCCTGGGTATTTCTTCTCTGAATTTCAGATGATCTCTGAAGGCTTAGCTTCTCTCTCATTCAGTTGGAATCTTCTTGCCAGCGTGCCTATTTCTGCTTCTACATACAAAATATTTTCTATTGTGTTAGCTGGCCAATTCTTAGAATCCACAACTCTTGAAGATTTTGACAGTTAAATGTCTTCAGAAAGTAATCTTTTCTGTAGGGAAGTTTTAAGTTGTTTATAGAAAGTATTTGGGGAGATTGGTGGATCATAAATGCTGTTTTTCTTATGCAATGCAACACCCTGAAACTGTAGATTTGCAGCTGCCTCAAGAGTTTTCTGATAGTAAGGCCCTGGGCCAGACCTCTTCTTACAAATACCAACAAGACAATCAATCTTGCTGAGGGCTTTGTAAAGATCAGTATTTCTCTCCTGCAGATCTAAACTTAGTTCAGACTGTTCTTGCAAAGCATCGCAAATTAATCCCAGATCCAAAATAAATTCCACAGATGTTATTTTCCTGTGAAAACCTTCATAAGTGAAGTTTTCCTTTCTTTCACAACAATTTTCTGATTTACCTCTTTCAAAATTAAGTACCAGTGCTTCAAAATCCTGCCAAACGGTCAAAACACTTCTATAGCTGGATGCAACCCACCTTGTGGACAAAATTCTTCCAAATTCTAAAATCTGCATCTCCAGTGTAGCTGCCTTGCATTCTTTGGAAAGGCATGATACATACTATATAATTTATCCATAAAACTCTTAAATCTATTGATGCCAGAAACCTCTTGCACAACATCATGCACTCATAATTCCAGTCTATGGCTAGCACAATGCCACAAAACAATAGCAGGAAATCTGTCTTTGAAAAGTTTTGCAACTCCTTCACGTACTCCGAACTTGTGGCACCATCACATGTCAGTTAAACTAAATTTTCCTGTAAAAATCTTCTGGAACCCTAGTGCTCCTATAGAAGACATCAAGCTTTTGTAAATTCCATTTGCTGTTACATCATCCAACTCAATTAAATCATCTGCCATTTTTATTTCTTCAATGTAGGTGTGAACATATACTCTCAGAACAGACTTTTGACTTAGAGTAGTTGATTTATTAAGAATAAGAAAGAACTTGTCTTTGAATCAAGTACATTTTTTATCAATCTTGTTCTCATTTCATTGTCCATGCGGTTTTTTTTATATTATACTGGCATTACTTGAATGCAAAATTCTCCCCATATCAATCCCATTCAATTCTTGTAAATCAATTTCTGTTTCAAAATTGTAGAAAGACCGGTTTCTTTTTGCCATTTTATAAGCAGTACAAAATACTTAACAAGAATTTCCTTTTCTTTTTCTAATGACTTTAGACATACTATCTCAAGGTCCCCCCCCCCCCCCCCTTCATCAGTACTTTTATGTCCAGCACTTTCTTTGTGGTCAAAAATCTTTTTCCTGAGAGATGTTAGCTTCTGTTTACAATTTTTTCCAAAAGACATAATTTCACAGTTTATCCACTCTTGATAGTCACATACCCACATTCTTCTGTTCACCTCAACTTCCAACATTTTTGCGCACTGAGCAACCTAACTTGCCATCATGAAAATACAACCAATAGTTTTTCTTTACAAAATCGTTCTTTTGATCTACAGTCCAACAACTAGGCCACAGACTTTGATGATACTCCAGCTGGATGGACTGACAAATTTTTGCGTTTGGTGGTAGGTATAAAAAAATATTCTGAAATTCTTTTCATTCTCCCCTCGTGGTTGACAGATTTAGGATATGTTTCTTGTTGTGGAAGAAGTAATACAAACTCCGGCTGAGTATGCAGCAAACACAGGCAATCATTTACATCAATGAACAATAGTACTATATACTGAGGGCAATCCAGATCAAACTGTCAAATGTAACTAGAACTGGGACCAATATACAAAGCAGCTACAAGTGAGCAAAGAAAGAACAAGAACACATACCATATATGAGACCTTAGAGAGCGCGAATAGATGACAATCATGCATGCGTGCACATCAAACAGTGGAAAAGCAACATTTTCATTTAAAATGAAGGGATCCTATCATTTCAAATGGTAGGCCAGGTTGGGAAAGGTTAGGCTAGGTTTTGTGTGGTATTTTAAGTTAAAAGCTGAGTCTGGTTTAAAACTAATGGGTTCTGCCACTTCAAATGATAGGCCATGAAGGCGTTGACGCGTGCACAGTTGTCCTCTCATCGCTCTCTTGACAGTCTCTTTATCCATGCTGCCTGCAAACCGGAAGAATGTTTTTGATTGATTTCAATTCTCGAAATAACAAGGCAATATATGATATTTCCTTTTCAATTAAAGTAAGTTAGTGCGGGAACAGAAAAAATAACATTTTTACAATTCCTTAACCTGAAGAAACATCATATATGAAGTCTAAATATTTTTTAGAGATTTGTATCCACGAAGCGGTTCCAGAACGCCAATCCGATGCGTTCTGCCAGAAAAAAAAGCCCTGCACTTTAGTCTCCACACAACCATTCATACCCAAGCAATACTCTTCCTTTGTTTTTTATTTAATTTATATACATAGATTTCTCTTTCCCATGTGCTGCTAAATATAGGCATAAAGTAATATGCCTATTTACACTGTCTGCTGATGAAAAGTGGCAAATATAGAGCTCAAATTTATGAGATACACACTAAATACATAGCATGGTTAATCATATTATTTGAACCTCATTATGTTAATTTATTTGCAGATTTGAACACCCTATTGACACAGTTGAAGATATGGCAGAAGCTAGATTAACTTGGTCTGCAACTCATGAGGCATGGATATATTCAATACAGGATGCAACTGAACCTAATCTTGTTATTATTACCCACAATTTTAAAGTTTTCACCGAGGATGAACTTCTGAGAAAGACAACAACTGGTGATACATCTTTTGCAGTTGAACGATTACTTGGGGGTAAACAATTCCTGTGTTTTTAGTAACCCTTTTCTACTTCTTATCAATGAATTGAATACACTGTTGCGATTTTACTTAATTTTGATATTCTATTATTTAAACATTGGTTAAGTCTTAAAGTTACTTCATTTTTGCTGTATTGCAGCCTCTTGACGTAAGGTAAGCAAATTATTCTTGAGCAGTTAACCCTCCTTTCTTCATACTGTTTCATTTATAAGGTAGCCTGTAAATTTCATTTCATTGATGATTAATATAATAAGGCTTTTGATGTTTTTCATCTTTTTTATATGTAGGATGAAAGATAGCTGAAATATCCTGCATGATACACATTTGTAACATGAAATTATTGATTAAATAAAGGCTACTGTTGGCTACAGCTTTTTTTTCTTTTCTTTCTTTAAGAGATAGGCCACTTTTTGGGCATAGGTACAAGCAATGTGCATAATGAACTCATCCTGTCTTTGATAGACTAGAAGGACTCATGTCTACTTGAGAGTTGAGTGAGGTATTTTGCTTACTGGTACTGGTAGAACAGTAATAGCCAAAGGGAAAGATAGTCTCATCATTACATTAAAACAATTTGCTCCACAAGAAAGATTTTTCTCACTGATGGGAAAATATTGTTTTGCACTGTGTGATGTGCAGGTTTCCCTCAAAAACTGTTTATGGTTGAACAACATGTGTCATAAAAGAAATATAAACGTGGTCAGCAGCATTCAAGATTAAAGAAACAAACCTTCTTGGAGAAACTTTTTCATTTTCACTGTTTTGTAAGAAACTGTGTATGATAGCATATGCCCTGGATAAACTGAAACACTTGAAGCTGCACACATTTGTGTATCTAATAAGATGGGTCAAGCTCTATATTAAAATTGAAGGTGCTGGAAAAGAATAGTGGATATAAAGCATTGTATTCAACTGGTAAAGTATCATATGAAAAAGTTTCTCTTACTGACGGTGAACTAAATGCAGAAAATACTTGTTTTCAGGAAGCACCAATTGTTTCACTGGAAGTAGGGAGGAACTTCTCTATGTAAAAACCGTACTTGCAGACAATACACAATCATTTTTATTTCAGAATCTTAGCCAAGTTTCCATTGTTCATTTCAATTCAAATTATTGCAACAAACACTGCTGTTTGTGTTCTAGCAATAAATAATTCAATGTTTTTTTAATGACAATAAGGGACACTTCCCCTCCCCTGCTTATGAACACCAGTGGTGATACTGTTCACATTGACTTGAATAAAATACCTATATTTACATCAGTTAAATATGTATTTGTACCAAGTTACTAAAATTTCAAAGGAAGAACTAATGTTATTTTTCCCTGAAATGTATGCCTTACACAATACTTCTATATTATGTATTTCCATTCAGAAAGTTACCTCTAATGTGTAATTAGCCATCTATATATTTTGACAAACTAATTATAATTTCCTTTTATTAATGCAGTGAGAAGTTGTGTTGGTAAAACAACTTACATTATTCTCAATAAGATGATAAAATCATCACCAGCTACATCACAAGTTACACAAAAATTCTGTGTGATTTTAATTTTACCCTTTTTAAAGTTCAAACATTTACTCCTTTTGTTTGAAATTGAAATTGCTCCCTCTACATAATCAATGAGTCAGAAACACTCAATAAACATGACATTAGCATACTCATGTTGGGGATGGTAATTAACTGTTGTTACTGAAACAGTTAACAATTTAAAATAAACTTTCAGGCTATTCAATGAACATTAACTATCTCAAAATTCACAAATTTTTTCAGTGTCAACACAGTCTCTACTTAAGCCAGAGCTGCTGAAAGAGGGGAGGCAAAAGAGACTTTGAATAAGCGCAAACATTTGTACCCAATACATACTTAATTTATTCTTTGTTTTTAGTCAGAACAAAATCTCTTAGTAGAAAATAAATTAATATTATCATAACAATCAGACAGTTGAATGTTTCCTCTGCATCCTCCTCCTGGGGAGTTGGAAAGTCTATGGGTGAGGAAGTTCAAGTTCAATTTATTTTACCCATTAAAACATCTACATGTTGTGAATTTGTCAGATACAACATTATTAACAAATACAACTTGTTTAAAATTCTTTATTAAATGTTTTACACTTAAATTAGATTATAGCACACATGTATCATTAAGTACCTCTTCACAACTTTCATAGTTAAATCAATATTTTTTTCTTCAGGTAGCTTATTATAAATTTCTTTTCCCATGTTTTTTTATACATCTGCTTAATGTACCTTAATCGCTGATCTGAAATAATCATTGTTTCTTAGATTATGTGTGTATACCATCATTTTTTGTTCATTTTCTTATTCAACATCTTTTATAGTTTCATAAATATATATGCAAGGAACAGCCAATATACCAAATTGTTTAAACATTAATCTGCATGCGTGTCTACGATATACATTACCTGTTATTCTAATTGATTTCTTTTGCATTTTAAAAATCTTTTCGACTTCTGTCACTAAAATATTTCCCCATAATATTATCCCATTTTAATGTGTGATTATATAAAAGCTAAGTATTTCATCATCCATGGTTTCCAGTCTCATTATATATAAGCCTTTTCATATATGTTATATAATTTGGTTTCAATTTAATTGTTTGTCTATTATCATGCCTAAAAGTTTGTGTGTTGGATCTCTGATATTTTTTTCTCCATCTATTTCCAGTTGTAGACTATTTAAACTACAATTTTTTAATCCAAAATTTATCCAGGCTGTGTTTTTAGTATTTAATATCACATCCAAGTTTACATAGTAATGTTTTTTCTTTCATTAACTTATTTGCAACTGACCTACCTTTAATTACTACTGTCAAAGTTCAGCTGCCTTCTAAGGCAAGTTCTGAACTGTGGGGCACCTCTTATGGTTGAAGACTCAAAGAACATATAAGATGTTTATACCAGAAACAACTAGTCAAATCATTTCTGGACCTCAAATCACATCACACCCAGCATAAAACTTTTGAAACCAATAAAAAAACAGCTACAAATTAGAAACCTGGGAGAAAAATGTAAAGACCACGTAATGAATTTCAAATTACCACCACCAACTACCCTTGAGAGATTCATCATCCCTTTACCAGAGAGCACCAACAATCTACAGCTTCCCCAGACAGGAAACGAAAGCAGCACAATCAGTTGGAAAATTGTTGAGAGTGGGAACAATACTCCCTTCCCAAAACACTCCAACTTAATTTTTTTTTTTTTCTCATTGATGTAGTGCTACCATTTCCCAATTTATTTAATATATGACTATGCATAACAGTTACTGCTTCTATTCCCTATAATTAGTCACTACAATGCTATCAATAACAATTCTTACTTTCACATCTTTACTTTACGTATGCCAAAAATACCAACAAGAATTACAAAATTTTTATATATTTGAAGGATGTTTGTTTCTCTCTTAATTACCTTATTTGGACAAGCAATATGACATGACCTAACTTATGTTACCTAACATTATGCCATAAGGGCTCCTACTTTGTACTTTTATCTAATACTGTAGCTTATGCAGCTAGCTGAAGCAAGTCATGATTTTTCTGGTTACTTATATCTAAAAAAAAAACCTGAGCAACTGAACTTATTTGCCTAGTGAACTGCATTAACTGCTGATGCTGCATTTATTTTGTACTTTCCTGCCTGTCTTAGTTATAGTGACCAACTCCGTTCAGGATTTCTGAGTGCATCAGCACTGTTTGTGCTAAATTTAACACCTAATAAACTGAAAAAAGATAATTCTTAAGCTATTCTGTTTCACATCCCAACTTAATCTTTTACTGCGGTTGGGGTTATAACGGTGGTGGTGGGGATGTGTTGATTTATGGTGGAAGAGGGAAATAAATCTGCCATATTGTGGAGGTATTTAACCCTCAACTGTGTCCTAAAAGAAATGTTCCTTGGCATCCCGCAGATGTAGAGGGTTTTGCACCCTCCATGCCCCTATGGGAACATTACCCACCAGATGTTAGGTACCCAGTGTGGGATAAGAACAACCCTGCCATTGCGCATCATGTAGGTATAGGGCAGAGCTCTCTGGCGCTTACTGAGAGGGACGTAGGTGACCTTCAGCAGTGAAGGTGCAGAAGGGATGTATTTGGGGAGAGATTAGGGAATCATAAATAAGTACACCCTGCTTTTACTACCCCTCAGTGCAATGAACGAGAATACATGGTTGAGGAGATATGGGGAAAACCCAATGTATTACTCGTTTTTTTTTTTTAAATTTATGGACGCTCTTTAACTGTTATGGTTCTCAGCATCCCATTCTATACTTGGCGTGAAAGACCGCTTAATTTTACTCAGAGGCCTCTCTATCAGGCTTGAGGTTCTTTTACGTGCCGAAAAAATCCATCGTCCTCCACCAGGTTTGAACCCACGACCTTGGGTATATGAAGTCAGCATGGTAACCATTACACCACGGAGGGCGACAAAATGTACTACCCTAATTATACAGAACACACCTTGTACATTCTGCTCAGCTGAAAGTTAAACTCTTTGTCTCTTTACTATGTTGATCCAGAGTACATCTGTACTTCAGATGTAAGGGTGTGTTCTTAATCTACATGGGTCTTTGTAGCTTAATTCCACCTTTATGCCAGTGTTGGGCTTATGGGAGCATAACTGTGTCATCATTTAGGACATCTTACTCCAACATGTGTTGATCAAACTGATGTAATCTCTTGTTTCATCAAATATCTAATTCACCCAACATGACCACTGTGTAGCCTACAATATGACACAGTTAAAAGGTGTAAAATTAGAAAGAAATAATAACAAAGACTATCTACAATCTTACAGCTAACAGTGGAGTCTAATATATTGAATAAACTTGTGGGTACTATAGAGTCTCTGATTTATTAAAAATCTTTTCCCATCACTTCTGAACCTTTTCTTGTATTAAAATGTTGACAATGCTCCATGCTTGTAAAAGGTTAATGAGCAATAAATGAAATGAATTGAATTATCATTGCATTTTACTCTCTTAGTTATTAGATTGTACATGTGGATACCATTCGTAAAACAGCATTGACTTTTTAATTTATCTGGAAACCTGTAAACGCATATTATTGTTGTTCTTTATATTACTGTACCATGCTACTTATTACGAAATATTGTATATTATTATGTCCGAAACATATACTGTTTCCATTATATACAAGCAGGACAAGTTTAGTATTTTATTTATCTAAAATAATTTTTACAGCGCGTCATCTTACTTAAATTAAACATCCTTATCATTTTCTTCTTTGCTACAAACAGAGCTTTAACTTTTGTTGTACAACTCCAAATAAAATTTCATAATCAAGAGTAATTGTACATAAGTATACAATTTTTAGTGTTTACTATTACAACCATATTTAGTACAGATATTTTAAAGTAACCTTTATTCATTTTTGCTGTGATCTTCTGAATGTGTCTTGCAGCTTTAGAGTTTTGTCACATTGATACACTGTATTATTTCATTGTTAAATGTGATTGTGGGGACTACGCTTGTGTCACTTTCACTAGATAATGTGGTTTACATGCCATCTGTTTTTTTGAGATTAAGGATCAATTTATTAAGGGAGAACCCTTGCTTTGTTTGTCATTCCGTATCTGCTTGACATAATTCAAAATGATTACAGGCTTGAATTATCATATCTCCACCATCCCTATTTAGTATTGTTTCAGCATGGGGAATATTTATGCATACTAAGAAAAGTAAGGATCCGCAGAGCCCTACATTTCTATCGCAGTTACTTTGTGTACCATTTAGTTCATTTCTAATTACAGTGCCTTCTGTCAATGAGATAGGATTCAAACCATTAATGAACCACCATTCTAATACCATATGCTTCTAAATGTGATAAAATAATATTGTCGTCTACCCAACCAAATGCCTTACTTAGATCCATAAATATCCCAATAGTAAAGTTGTTTCTATCAAGCCCTTCTAATATTGTTTTATGAGGAATAGAAGGCATTTAAAATAAATTTATTTTTCCTAGGACCATTTTGCTTTTGAATGAATACATATTTTTCAAAAAGGGAGGGCTGCTGTTGTGCATGACTGTTTAGAAAAACCTGAATGAATTGTGATCAAGGGAGACCTAATGTCTGATGTACACAAAAAAGAAAGAAAGAAAAGAAAGATCTGAGGTAAATTCTCTTATTTACCTTGTGAAATCTGTGCATAGAAAATTGAAGCTTGGATGTATTTTCCTTTGTGTTTTGCATTCATTAAGCACTAAATTGCCTTAGTCCTTGCAACTTAGAATTGAATAAAGCACCTCAGAGTATGAAGAATCATATACCCTTATTTAAAATAATGAGTTAAAATTTTACGCCTTGATGATATTTCTGGAAATTGTTTTAGTAATCATAAGGGAAGAGAGAGAAAATGCTGTATGTTTAGAAAATACATTAACTTTGCATTTAATTAATTCCTTTTTTCTCACTTTCTGAAGTGTAATGAGAACAAGAAATCATCTTATGCAAATAAAAATTCCCACTCCCCTCCAAACAGAAATCAAACACAGCAATCATGGGTTTAGAAACCAGTTTGGTGGCTTCTGAACTGTATTCTAGTATTTACCTATGAATATTTGTCTTTCAAATACATATTAATTCTTTTAAATTACTGTTTCAGGTCATTATGCACTTCCAACATACATTAGTTTGGATACCATGCCAAATTTACGAGCAACACGTGAAGATGTATATTCTGGTTTCCCTGTATTCAATGTAAGGAAAGGATCACCATTTCTAGAAAAACTGAATATGTTGATACTTAGGCTTCAAGCTGCAGGAATGCTTTCAAATTATGAAGGACAGGTGAGGTAATACAAGCTGTTTTAGAAGAAGATATGAAATCTACTACCTGCAACTTGTGCATGAAAAAAAATCACTAAATAAAAACTTATATCAAATAAAATAAAAACAAAAATAAAGAACTGTGGAATAAAAAGAGTTCTTGAAATTAATGCACTCACATAGGCACAAACAACTGAATTTCATGTTCTAGTTGCAGATAGAGTGCAAATTAAAAGTAATTTAACAAAAGTTGCAATTATGATCTTATACTTGTTCAACAGTCACCCTTCATGTTGCTGTAGTTACCATGCTATCCTCTAATATTTAACATTAGAAGGTGATGGATTTTTCAGATGTAAAAATCCTTAGCATGGCTTCCTTTGGAAGGAATGTAAAGTCATCATCTCAGGTACTGTTTATTTGCACATAAAAAAAGCCCCATACTTTGAAAGAAAAGGTCCCTGGGTTACATTTTCCATATTTCACATTTACAAGTTGTGATGTCATCCTATAGTGCCATCTAAGGGGATGAGTTGATCCCTCATCATCATGTGCACATTGTGGCAAACTTGCAAACTAGAAATTCTCTGATCAAAAAAAGTGGCCCAATAAATGCTAATATGGGTAAAGATACTTGAACAACATATTGAACAGGATAGGCATTAAGCTGACTGTATAAGTGCTATGACTGTTAAGTTAAGAGATGTTGGTGTAATTTTGAAGCATTGATTTAAAAAAAACTAATATTTATTAATTTTGATTTGCAGGTTGTTCGAGAATTTTTGTCCCAAAGGCTGCAATTAATGGTGGAGCAAAGCTATGTTATAGATGAAAGTGGCCCAGTTGTTTTAAAATTTGAACATATTCAGGGTGCTGCATTTGTTTTACTGTTTGGGCTACTAGGTGCTTTTCTCCTGTTTGTCATGGAAAACTTTAGATACCATTTAACTGCACAGAAGTAATCTTATATTACATGCTCATCCCAAACAGTAAGTATAATAATATTTTAAATGACTGAAAGCTGTAGAATAAAAATATGGAACTTTGCTTGTAGCTCTGAGCTACACATTTTATTCCTTTGTAATTAACATTTTTAACATAGGTGCTTATCAACATTTCTGAATTTAAATAATCATTTGCTTTTCAGTTCACGTGTACTTCTTGCATTTCTTACAGATCTTAGCTAATTAGAATGTATATAACAGAAACAATACATGCTGTTATGAGCAGATGATTTATTAAGAACGCAACTATGAAACAGGATGGCAGCGTAAGGCCTTTATTATTTTACATATTTCTGCACCAAATAATAATACAATGTATAAATGTCTCCAAAAGAAATTAGCTTACACATGAAGCATGTAATATTAATAAGTTTTTAATTCATTGGTGTGATTCCATGTTAATGTACACCAAGGTAAGTGAATTTAAATAATGTGCCATGGTTGCTATAAATTGGTACAATGAGATTGAGAACTTTTAACTCACCTCAGGTATGCTTATAAAAGAAACTAAATTAAAGACACTCAATGAAATAAAAACTGTTACTGTAGAGAGACCTTTACGCTTTATTTAGCATTATTATCAACCCTTTTGCTAGACAAAGATAAAACTGTAAGATGTGCAATATGGCATATTTATCAATTATCTTGAAGTTGGGGCAAGAACAGATTTAACTTGTCAAGAGTTTATATAATGCTTGTTTAATAAAAATTAAAATTATTTATTTATAACAACACTTCTAATAATAATCCTCATTTTGTTAAATACAAATAAATTAATTAAAACATTAATGGGAATGCACAGTGAAGTAACTAATTAAATAGGAGTAAAAACATAGATTACACTCAAACTTCACTCTTGAAATAAAGTAACTTACTTCGGACATGTTTCGTGGCTTTTGCCACCATTTTCAATGGCGATTCACTGATGAGCTCGTGGTGGTGGCCTGTAGAGGTCTCTCTTCTGGATAGATGGATTTTGAGATGAGTCCATTTGTTTGAGGTATGTCAAAATTTATGACCTAGTTTTTGTTTTTTAAAATTAATAGATTTTCTCAAACTGTTAATCCAATTGGATTCTCTACTAATTTTAATAGCTTGGGCTCGCTGTGAAAATTATGATTTTGAATCCAAAAATGATGTGCAACGGCTGAATTATGTGTCTGTTTGTATTTTAAATATCTTGTGTGTTCTTTAAAACGTTGTCCAATGTTTTGTTTTGTTTTTCCTACGTATACCTTTTCACATTCCTAGCGGCTGATTTCATACATCCCTGATTGTTTCAATGGAGGGATTTTATCTTTTGTGTTTGTATGGAGGAGGTTTTTTAAACTGTGCTTATTAACTGGGGCTAAGTTGATGTTCCATTTTTTGAAAATCTTTTGAAATTTTTTGTAGGTAGTTTCTGCTTTTATTCTTTTTAGAGTGCTAATTTCTTTTACTTTCTTCTGTTTTATGAATTTATTAATCTTTTTCTTTATCAAATGTTCTGTGTAGCCATTCTTTTGTGCAATTTCTATGATCCTATTAAGTTCTAAATTACTAATGTTTGCTCTTGTTGTGAATACTGAGCTTGGTAATTTGATGTTAAATTATAATCCCCAGATATGAGTCCATGTGATTTCAACTTTTTTAAGAAAATGAACTTACCACTTAGAGGAGTTTGCTTTAGGTAGCAGTAGAGCAGCCTGTTCAAATATTAGGACAAGACGCTGGATGGCATCCGTTGTCTCCCTGATATGTGGAGGAGATTACTTCTAAATACTGCAATAATGTGACTACTCCAAAAATGTTTTATTGCTGTTAATTCAAATGTTGCCACTAATTATTGAATGACCCAGGTACAAAATACAAAACAAATTAGCAGTAAAAACTGTTCTAAATTGTTCAAGTTTCAATCTTCAAATATATATTATGTTCATTTTACTAAATCATCTCAATGTATGATTCAATTATTACCATCCACCCTGTATACTATCATAGTATAAGAATTTTGTGCTTTTTACAAGTGCTAAAGACCACAGCAGTTGTCATCCTAAAACCACACTGTTACTACTTTTCCTTCTTAGACATATTTCATACATTTGCTCAGTAAAAATATCCTTACCTATAACATAAGTCTTTCTTTTCTTGTGATCAACATGGTATCTGCCACTGAAGCACATAAGCAAAGTATGGTAATATTGTGTGCATTGTGAAATTCCCTTGTGTCTCATATCAGGTTTTAAAGTTTATCATATGAAACAGAATTTTTAGACCAAATGTAATGCAATACCTCTAAATGGACTGTTTACCATAGCAGGTGTTTTTTTTTTTTTTTTGTTTTTTTGTTTTTTTTAAGTTGTCCTTTAACCTGGTAGGTCATATCAGAGGATAAATGAAATCAGTGAAATTATGCTTTAATGGCACCAGAATCCATGGACCACAGTAGGTACTGTCATTCTTTCAGAGTCGAAGTTATCTTGGGAAAATATTCCTGTCTCACTTCCAGCTTAAATTTATAGATAAAATACAAAACAAATTAGCAGCTTTTCAAGTTTCAATCTTCATGTAGTGTGTGTGTGTGGGTGCATGTGTACACCCACCCATACACATAACAGATAACTTATAAAATAGATATGTAGGTTTATACCGGTTGCTTTAAAGTATAAGCAAGATAGAAGGTTAAATTCGGTTTTATTAGATGTTTTGAAATATGTCATGATTTCTTATGAGATTCTACTGATTCTAATCACTGATGAAATTATGTGTTAAACATCTATTTGTATAAAGAAAGCAAATGAAAATTATTAAAATGTAAAATTCTGTAAAGTAAATATAAATGAAGTCAGAAATACATAATGCTCCATGGAATGTATTCAATATAAATTTGCTTATAAAATGTATACAAAATAAAATATATTTTTACACTCTGTTTTGAAGCATTTTTTTATCATTTGTCCATTTTCTTTTTTCCAGCTGAAATTTCATATATTACCTCCCTCATTCTTTGAAGTTCAGTCAACTGAACCTGAGTAGTATTCAATTCCATTTCTTTTTCATGAAGGCCCTTTTCTTGTGCTTTACATAACATTGTCAGGTTGTGTATTTCCTGGAAAGCAGAATACAGTGAAATTTCAACCATTTTGTTTTTCAGTCTTAAAAGAGGGTGTTTCAATAACCAATTTTAAGTGTTTGTTATAGTTACTGTTACTTATAAGTTAATAACAAATCTAGTCATGAGAATCTGTTATGTTTACTGGTTTCTTTGTTACTCTTAGGAGAATAACATTGAGACAATTTATAACAACAAAGCTGGCTACCGCATGAAAATATTGGTTGCCACTGAAATTGTCAGCAGCATGCTGAAGAGAGTAATTATTATGGTACGCTACAAACCACTTTACACTCAGTGAAAAAAATTATCACTATGTTTTGCCAATTTTGGGTGCTATGGTGACTTCTCTTACTTCAGATTTCTCTGTTTTGAAAATAAAAAGAAATTGACTCATAGAGATACATAAAGCAGACAAATGTTTGATAAATAACTTTTAAATACATTTTGTTATGATCATCACTTGCTTAAAAATGTTATTAGTTAGAATAAACTTAGAGTACCAGACGAACACCAGTTTTCAAAGGCACATATTAACTGAGGTGGAATTACACTGCACTCTGAGGTTTTTGGATTCTGGAAACTCATACTCACAGATGTTACTATTTAAACATGCTTCTTCCCCCATTTGTCTTGTTATTACACTTACTTTCACTTACTATTGTTATATGGGGAAGTTCTAGTTACAGTAACACAATATTTAAATTGCAAAAGAGAGTGTTGAGAATCATGTTGGGGATTCCCCCAAGAGAAAGCTGTAGAGAGCATTTTAAGCAACTAAATATACTCACCTTTCCAAGTGTGTACATAAACAAAATGTTAATTCATGTTAAAAGTGGTTTGAGTAAAATAACAGCAAACTCAGATATACATGCACACAATACTAGGAACAAACACAAACTGCATTTAAAGACCCATAGAGCTAAACTGTTTCAGAAATCATTCAGATATTGGCATAAAATTATTCAACCAACTTCCAGATCCCTTAAAAGATATTAATTCTGTTGCCAAGTTTAAAAAGGAAATTCACAAATTCCTACATCTCAATAAATTCTATTCGGTGGAAGAATATATGAATTACAGTGATAAGACCTAAGAGTCTGTATTTTGAGTATTCTGTAAGTAAAAATGTAATATCGGAAAATTGTGTATATTGTATTTATTATTGTAATGCTATTGTATAAACATAGATATTTGTAAATATTTGTATGCTTAATTGTGATATTTCCTTCAGCAGTTGTACATAAAAGGTTCTTGTAATATTAGAGTCGACCAAAGGAATTGACAATGGAAGCACATGGCTTCTGAAACATGTTTTCCGAAATTAAAAAGTAAGTGATGTAGTGTTACAAAATCGACTCAACTAAATTTTAATTGTTAAAACACATCACTGTCTCAAAGTCCACCATATATCAGGATCTTGTAATATTGTTTCAAAACAAAAAGGTTAATCACTGTATGAAATATTCATTGGTTTGTAAATGTTTCTACTTGACTATAAACACTGACTTATCCTATATCATGTATCTGATTTACAGGACTAATCAATTGAATTGAATGAAATATCATAAATATTAAAAATTGCTACTGAGTTCAACAGAGGTTTATGTTTCAATTAATCAGCTTATTAGTGCTATAAGCATATCAGATGTGTTGAAACCCTGCAAAAAGCAAGTAAGCTGCAGCATGTGATGTGACATCATTGCCTATAAATGAAAAGGTGCTTTTAGAACAAGAGGTTTATTATATGTTTTAAACTTCTTTGCAGATAAAATAAGGCTTTAAACATTTCATCCTTTCTGTAATATCTATCTCTGTATCTCTCACACATAAAATTTAATTACAGAAAAAGAAAAGCAAGAAATGCACAATAAAATATACCTAACAGTAGAAACTCTGGTAATGTAGCTGAATGAGGGTCTGTTGGCTGTGTAACATCAGGCAGGCAAAACTTTGCACTAAAAAAGTTAGATGCTGAAATACACAATGATCTGCATTACGAAGCATATTGAGCTGGTACTAACAAAGTCAACACACCCACAAGGAGGCAGGGAAATGCTGAAATATGCAATCAAATGTGTTAAGGAGCAAGGAAGGTGGGAAAAGGAATGAAGGGTGTTGGGCAATGCTGAAATATGAAATTATATTTGTTAGGAATTACAAGCAGTGCAGTCATGGGAAGTTGGGGAAGATGTTGAAATATGCAATGACATGCGTTAGGGAATGCATATATGGTTGGCAGTATTGCACCCTTACTCATCTCACTCATAGGAAGGACGGAAAAGGTGCAGTCGCACAATGGCAAACTCAAGTAATTTCAGCATTGTGCCGAGGAAGAAATTTTGGCTGTGGATGCAATACTACAGGAGTGAATATCAAGGACCTCTGCAATGAGCTTGCTAGAATGTGCTATGCACGTTGGCGATTCTTGTACAACAAGGCAAGATGTGTTAGATGCCAGCAACTCTTTCTTTCTTTTACTCCTAATGTTTTTCATTTTTTCTTTAGTTTCTTTCTCTGGCAAAACAGGCGAGCAATAACTACATAACTTAAGGGCAAGTAGATTGGGTTAGACTGACAGTTTATTGTTGTTGTTATTATTATTATTATTATTATTATTGCTGCTGCTTTTGTGTTCATTAACAGTAAGAACATTAGTTTTTTACCTATGAATTAAATTTCTAAATTTAATCCAAAATATTAATTGGCCAAATATATTGCGTGCTACAATTGCAGGGTGATGATGATGGGGGGGTACTTCAGGTTCTGAAGTAATCAACTTTATTTCACCAGTAATGTAAACAAAAGCAACAGGTTGCAACAGTTCTGATTTGTTGCTGAACATTTTACTGATTTTCTCCACCATAATATAGTTCCTCTTAAAATGCCGAATGAGTAAAGAAATATCATATTACATTATACAATGTTGTCTAAATAATATAGTATGAATGATTACGGAACACAATTTACTGATCATTTAATCATTATTTCTTTATATAACAATGTATATCCATTATGCAGTTTGTTGCTAATGGTTAATTCTAGTCATTAAGCAATCGTGGAAACATATAATACCAACATGGTGAAACATAAAAGGAAAAAATTATTCCTAGTGTATACATAATAAGCTTTGTGAAAATTACCTTAACTTTTTATTAAACAATGTTCTTAGTTTAACGGTATTTCCGAAAGCAGCATAAAGTGAGCAAAACTTTTAAATTACCTGAGGTGCAACATCTTGTGCCAACAGCTTCACAAGTGACAGCCGAAAATGCAGTGAATGTGTGTCAGACATTGTTTGGAAGAGCAAACAGAGTGAGATTTGGAGGGAATGGTGGACATTGTCGTTGGCCCACTAATTATCAATCTCTGTGATGATTCAACAGTTTGATTGCAAATGCAACAAATAACTCGTATCTTGAAGGAATGAGACCAGTTCCATCTTCAGATTAGCTCTTCTGATAAGTCACTGCATTATGGCAGTATATTAAACAAATGTTCAGTGTGTAGTTGTGCATATGAGAATACTAAAATTTGCAAAAAGAAAGAAAAAAAATAAAACAACTTTGGAGTGATGTACGTACTGGTATGCAACACTTCAGCAAACTTTCAAAACAACATGTCTCCATTTTATAATTTTATGGGAGAGTTGCCATTTTGTAATGAATAGATAAGGATTCGCCTACCTGTTTTATTTATTATACATTTAATGGAGTTAATCATTATCTATGAACAGTGAACAGGTTTAGTTGTATTGCAGAGGAATTAGCTTAGCACCACGTGGTATGAGCATGTGCGTTCGCGCAAGAATACGTTCCGATTTGTTTATATCACCGGTGAAATAAGGATGGACAGCTAATAGCTAGCTCAAGTACCACATAACCTCAAATAACCATTATCTGCAATAAGAACATTAATCTAAAATGGATCGTGTTATTTCTCTGCCATTTTTAGCTTTAAGAAGGATTATTGGGTTAATGTGCATAGATTATTATAACTTGTTAATTTTAAAATATTTAAACTGCTAAAATATACTTTATACGTGATATAAGTATGTTTTTAGTTCTTTATTTTAAACGATAGGAGTAAGGGAATGATAATACATAAAAGTAAATTTCATTGTTTTGAGTCTTTGACTGTATTGGCATTCTGTTGGCAGTGTATGAGAAAGAAAGAAGAGCACACTAATACCATCTAGCAGCATATAGGTGCTCTACTACTGTCATCTAGTGGTGAATAACTGGATGTGTTCCCTTGGCACAGTCGGCTCATTTCTTCAGCACTTTGTCAGTTTCTAGAGCAGTAGTGACACTGCGCAGTAAACTTGCCCTCATTCAGCAACATTGACTAAACTCTTTGCACACAGAAATTTACAAACGTTTTACTTCCTTAAAGACATTATATACTTAGACAATATAAATTATGTGCATTAAGATGTGTATTATGTAGTTCTAATGACTGTTTCATATTTAAAGAAGTAACCTTAACATAATTAAATAATGTAACTCAAGAAATGCAAGTTTTTAAATGTGCAATATATACATGCTGACATATATAAAAGTAGCTCAGCTTACATTTGAATTTCAAATTTTGACTGGCTGATATTGCATTTTACAGCATGGAAATGGGTAATATACCACAACAATGGACAATCAAATCTCAGGCAAACTACCCTTCCCTAGGCCATTGTTGCCTCTTATCAGCATTTCAGCTTATTTCATCAGTCAAATTCTCATTCTGCAAAATGACTTATTCAGTATAAGAAATTGTGAAGGTATTTGTGAAAACACACTCAATTGGGGTATTTCAGGGTTTCTGGGCAGAGGACAACTGGCAAAGAGAACAATGCAACACTGACATTTTGTATTTTGGCAATGTGATTTCCATGTATTTTAGTGGTAGTTTATCCTGGAATTTTGTTGAAATTAATTACACTGTGATGAAAAGCTGTGATATTGTAATAAGCAAGCTAAACTCCTCCACATTTTCTTCTTCTTAAGGCTTTTTGGGTTCACTGGTAAGCCTAGTAGCCCATGTGTTCATCAATTAGTTGGCATTTTCTTGTCCTTGCTGGGTTTCTTACGTGCCTTCTCTTCATCAGTTTCTTAGGTGCTTTTACTCTTTACCTGGGCACATACTTACATGCATGTCATTTTCTGAAGCACTTCTATGAACCTCTGTATTACAGTATAACAGACTGCTCTTTTATTGCTGCAAAATCTGGCACAAACTGTGCAATAACGAATATAAGGAACCATTAATTATTGCCTTTAGTATGAAGTGCTTACCAATACTTGACTTCACTATGATGTTAAATGCACTCTCTCTTAGAAGTAAAATGAATTACATTTATTGACTTTTGCTCTATTGGCTCAGAGCAAATGTCGAGTTCTGCAAACATTTACGGTTTACAACATCCTATAATCATGGTAAATAGTATTTCAACTAAACCAATTCAACAGGCAACAAAGTTGATATAAAAACCTGAATTTTAAAAAGTTGAACATTTATCAACTTTTGAAAAAATGCCCCTCAATTAGCAGCTAACCCACAAGCTGAAAACTAGTGATTCCTTTTTAAGGGCTACCGCCACTGCCAAAGCCACCACCTCAAGAGGTTGGGGTGACTCCTGATCCTATCTCAGATTTATTTCCAGCTTTTTATCCAACTGTTCTGCATGTTCCATTTCTACCTCGCTATTGACTTATTTTTTTAATAATATGAAATATATTTAATTCTAGAAATAGGTTTACAAATTAATTCAGTATTTTGAATATAAGTATGCAACACATTTTATTAATAACCTTTCTCCTTCAGTTATCTAGTATGTCATCAACCTTTACTCATATAGAATAAAAGTGTAAAGCATTTTCCACTTTTATGTGGATAATTATGTACCCATTTTAGGAGTGAAGACACCAGTTTTTAAAACAAAACTATTTATTTTTCAACATAATCTTCTTTTAGGGATATACACTTCTTCCAACAGTCCTGCCATTTATTTTTAAATCCCTCCAAAATTTGGAATCATCAAGCTCTACAAAATAAGCTTTTGTCTAAACAATGATTTCCTCATTTGCTCTAAATGTTGTCCACACAAGCCATTTCTTCATGTTTGGAACAAGGAGGATTGGCAGGGAGCCAAGCTGGGTGAATATAAGGGGTGTCCCAGCAATTCAAAATGCAATTAATGCAGATTTTGGTGGGGATAACTCTGGATGAATGTGCTGGTGCACTGTCGTGATGAAGCAACACTTTCTTCTTTGCCAAATGGAACCGTGCCTCCTTCAAGTTCTTTTTGAATTGGGCCAATTACTTATTGTAATATTATCATAATCATTTTTCCTTCTATAATTAAATGAGTATGACATTTTCACACCCCATAAAATAGCCACCATCACTTTTTTGGACAGTGTCTTTGCCTTCTTTGAAGTAGATTTTTCTAAAGCAACTCTTGTTTTGATTACTGTTTGGTTTATGAACCACAATAATGATTCCAGGTTTTCATCGACATTGAAAATTTGACTCAAAATGGCCTTTGATTTTGCTTAAATAGCTCCAAATACAACTTCGAAGTTGAAAGCTGTACCCACTTGTTGTCAATTGTGAGCAATTGCAGCATCATCCATCTAGTGACTTTTTCATTTCCAACTTATCATGCAAACTATGAATTGCCATTCCCATCCAACCACCTATGGCCTCTCCTACTTTATGAACATTCGTTGAATGATTAGTAAAAATCATATTGACTTTTTCAATGGCTTCCTAAGTTACCATATCTGCATAAATTTGCTTGCATAAACAGTATCCAGTTTTGCTTATATCTACTCAAAAGTTTTCCCATTCAAAAGTAAAGCCTGAATCACTGAATGATACTGAACTTTTTCCTTTTAGCAAAAACACATTAACGACTAACAAACTAACCTATGAATCACTACCTAATTTGTTTTGTTGATGTGAAATGACACAATGGTGATACATTGCCTTAGCAACACCATCTATTTTGAAATATGGGACTTATAAAACTGCATTCTGCAATGTTGATATAAGAAAATCTGCTCCAAATTTAGTGATGTGAAATATGGTAAAACATGGCAACAAAGAATATCTTTAATGGAACCTGGTGTAATGGTAGCATCATTCGAATAAACTATGATACTCTCAGTAACCATTAACAAAAACTAATGAAATGTACAAATATTGAAATATTTCCTATGCTAATTTAAATCTGCAACATGCGCATACATACTCACACTTTTAGTGGAGCATGAACTTCTAACATGCCTGTATCCACCATACATTGCAATGCTATAAATAGAATTATACAACATATTAACAAAATATTTTATTTTCCCTCCTACTTGGAGTTATGTTCCTCAGTTTCTTTCAACAATATAACACTGCAATTTAACTTACCGCATGCAGTGCCTGAATGGATTTTTGTAAGGTTTCTATTTCTGAATTTTTCTCTTCAATAATCCTTTCTCGCTTAGAAACTCTTTCCTCCAACTTGCCCATCAATCTTGTCAGTTCTGTAAATAGAAAGTAGTATCATTAGGTGATTCAGTAACTGAATCTAATTAATTTAATTTTTTTTTTTTTAAGTAGGAGAAAGAAGAGGATTCCAGTCAATATAGAGTGACAGAAAATTTAAAAATAGGAATTAGGGTTTAAGACAAATGCCTGATTGGTTGTGGATGCTTACTGAATTGGAATGCAATTGTATATGTCTTGAGTCATAAATAGTTATTAAGAGAAAGTGCAGCCAATAATAGAACACACAGACTGTAAAGTTATTATTACAGTATATGAAATGAAAGAAAAAAAAAATTTATGTGTTCCATCCATACGACTTTCCCCACTTGTTCTGCAAACAAACTTTATTATTCTTCTATCTACTTCATGCTAATCAAGATAAATGGCTCTTCTTTCTAATATTGATGCAAGATTTTTTCGAAGTACGGCTTTACATTTTGTTATCTAATATGGATTTAAAATCACTTTTTACTGTGATTTCATGATGGAAAATGTTTTCTGAATGCAACTAAAGGTTTATAATTTTTGTTTTACTTATAGCGCAGGAAGCCATTCTGAAGAATGCAGTGCAACCGAATCATCTATTTTGAATCACATAACGCAAGGCAGCCAACAGTCTTAAATCAGTAAATTATGCTAGTTATACAGTTTGTCACCAAATTATGATAACTCACTATTGCACTAACTATATAACCATATACACGGTTTGTCCCTATATTAAACACTTAACTCACTTGTTAACTAAGCCTAGCCTAAACCAAATCTTTACACCACAGGATACACCTGCTTAATGCCTTCCACAAGCTTCTGAAAAGGGTCTACTGATTGATTTTTGGTGTTGATATGCCACAAATACTCTCATCGTGAGTTTTGAATGCTGCACTTGGATAGGCGATGCCTTATAGATTGCCAGCAAGATTGTCTTATTTGTGTGCACATTTGTCACTGGATCTACAAAATGCATAGAATGATTTACCTCTAGGTGGGCAGCAAATCCTCCAGACATCCAAATGTATTGTGTTGGTGAACTCTATGTGCTCTGCAACTAAATTTTAGAGTGTGTTTGCATCCTTATTATTCTTTGGATGTATCTTATCTGCCTAATTTGTTTCCACATCTATCATCCCAAGGGTCCAGTTGCCCTCTACGATGAACCCCCTATAGAATTTCCGTTGTCTTATTTTACATTCATCAATTTGAATGACGTGGCTGGGAATCCAATTTTCCCTCTCAAAGTATATTTGGTATCATTAGACACCATGCATACTTTACGGCGGTAACTGAACCAATCAGATACTGACCACAAACTTTCATATTGGTCTCCCTGAACACTCCATTATTGTCATCTTGTATGACTGCTTGAATGCAAAACAGTGTATGAAGAAAAGAGCTTTCCCAGTCAATAGTTTTGCCCGCTTGAACTATGTTCCTTGCACATAGACTGTGACTTTTTCATTATCAGTTCTAAAAATAATAATAATAATAATAATAATAATAATAATAATAATAAAGTTATTTATTAGATATTATGAATAACAAAATTTAGTTTAACATTCTACTACATGCAGCAAAACATATATATGGTTCTGTCTCTGAATGGGGTGCAAGAGATCATTGCATTCAACATTTTTGTTCTGAACAGACCCTGCCAAATAATAATTGAGACTGGCCTTCGATTGTTGAGTTAATCAACAGATTTGCCTTATTAATCAGACATATCATTTCTAAAACTATTAGAATCTGTAAGAATATTTTCCTTCTCGCAGAACAATAAATTCTGCTTGATCATATCCCTGGGTTTGTAAAGCCATAAAATCCAAAGAAAATGTGTCAGGACTTTTAAAAATGACTGATTGTTAATCACTTCCAGATGGTGCTATACAGTTTGTTGTGCAGATTATTTGCATAGTTTTACTACAATTGATAGAAATGATGTGCAGATATACAAGACGTAATACGGTTCACAGTCTTTGCTTGGTTCTATTTGCTTGCAAATACACTTGCTGCACCGACTTGTCACATGTTGTAAAGAATCCCCAAGATAAGCATTTGCAGGAATAGTTTCATTACTTAGTTCCTTATAAGTAGTAGGGAACAAAGGAATTGAACAATGCTACAGCAATAGTCGAAAGTTTTAAATATCTCGGAAATGGTTAGCTTCACAACAAAAAGTATAGGTCACAAACTGTGTGTTTTGAGACATCTATATTTTGTGTGCATTAAGTCTTTGTGTATCTCATATGGTTTACTAGTTGTACAAAAGTCATCCAGAATGAAAACTTCAGAGGCCATTCTTAGTAAATTCGAGATAAACCTTTTATTTGTCATGTAAATATCTTTAATATACAACATTTTAATCAAAATTATTAGAGCCATTTTTAAGAAAATCAAACATTTTGAAAACTTTTCCATAGTTTGGAATGGGGGAATTTTCTTGAACATTTTTGGGTAGCATCCTTTGTAGATACTGAACATAAATATCAAATTTGTTATCTATATCTCTCTAACCCACACACACTGACACGCAGGCACACTCAATGAAACCATGCATACTCACACTCATGCTTGTGCACGAACACTCACACGTGCCCACACACTACTTTCTAAAAAGGCTTTTTATGAGTTTCAGGGGACCTCAAAACACATTTTCCGCTGAAATCTCAGTAATGATTTTAGGGTGGAATACAATATCTTCTCTACCTACTATGGTGTGTATATACACAGGGCGTTAATGAACTATACCGAAGTATTTTCACAGAAAATATAGATTACTTAAATAAGTAATTTCAGATAGGAGACTTATGGTCTGTTTATTGAAATTTCGAAGCAATGGCTCTAAGTTTCTGAAATGCCAGTACGGCAGATATTGCGACACTTCATCTGAAATGAAAAAAAAAAAACAATAATAAAAAACATTTACTCTATGACAGAAATCAAACTCATGACCTTAGGGATAACAGCTTCCTGCGTAACACATTAAGCCACCAAGAGCAGTTGACATAACATCTCCAGAGTAGGGTACATAACTCAATGAATGCTTAGTGTCGCTCTGTCAAGTGATTAGTTTGAGATATTAGAGATTTTTGCGACATTAAATCTTGAGGACACTAGTAACAAGCTGCTAAAATTCGATAATTCTATACTCAGGCAGCAGTTTTAAAGACACTCTAAGTCATTTTTTCAACCAGCTTTGTTTTAACACCGACTTATCAGCACCTGATACCCACACGTTTAACGCTATGTAGTTGCGTTATGTTTATCCAGGGACCATGCATCGCCAATCTCAAATTACTTATACCAGTCACGTGCACAATCTCGCAAATTACTTCAGTGTAGTTCGTTAACACCCTGTGTGTGTGTGTGTGTGTGTGTGTGTGTATATATATGATATATAAACCAATAATAAGTGAGTTGGTAAACGGTAGCACTACATCACTGTAAATTCCACTTGGATGCATTTCAGGAACAGGGTATTGTTCCCATTATCAACAATTCTCCAACTGGTCATGCCGCTTTCGTTTCCGAAGTATATTACATTGCAATGACTGTACTCTAGTATACATAGACAGAACTAAGAGAAATCTGGAAACAAGACTAAAAGAACATATGAGATGTTTATACCAGAAACAGATAGACAAATCAGCAGTAGCACATCATTCCTGGTCCTCAAATCATGACATTACACCCAATATAAAACTTTTAAAATCTATAAAAAAAACGCTACAAATTAGAAACCTAGGAAAATATTCATACACAAAAACACAAAGACCATGTAATAAATTTTGAATTACTGCCTCCCCTGGACAGGAAACGAAAGCGGCATGATCAGTTGGAGAATTGTTGATAATGGGAACAATACCCTGTTCCCGAAATGCATCTAAGTGGAATTTTCAGTGATGTAGTGTTACCATTTACCAACTCCTCATTAAATGACTACATATCATACTTACTAGCTTCTATTCCCTCAAATTAGTGAATATATAAACCTGTTTGGCAAGTTTAGAAGATCCCTGTGGAAGATAATAGCAACTGACACAACAGGTACAATAGTTAGTATAGCAGTTTGGAAACTGACATGATTAAGACCAATAAGGTACCATTTAATATTATCTCCACACCTTGAAATAGTTCAATAAAATCGAGCAATTAATTCCTGCTGAAACAGTTCACTATGTGCTGGATTTGATATTGCAAACTCTTTGAATGGGCTAAAGAGATACCACAGAATGGATTATATTGTAGGATACCCAATGGTCATGATGGATAAATTAAGACATTTCATAAAGCAAGAGCTAATGTTGTTTCAGTTTGGGCAACTGATATTGGAGGCAAGTCGACATAGTCGTGGCCTCACAGGCAATGCTGGCATAGGCATGGGTTTAGCTATAAAGACCTCAAAAAGTACAAGGTCAGGAAAAGTCCTTACATCTGAACTACAGTCAGAGCAAGACACACTCTTCATCGACATTGAGTAAAGTAGCAAGTTCTATTTCTACATGTTTAATTTACAGCAGAGCAGAATGTACAAGGTGTGTTCTGTCAAATTAGGGTAATGCATTGGGATTTCCATAAAAGTCCTCAACCACATATTCTTGTTCATTCCTATGAGTGGTAGTAAAAGTATGTCTCCTTGCATTCTTAGATGTACTCATTTATAGCTCTCCAATCTCTCCTCAAATGCACCTTAATTCCTGAGGCCACCTACCTCCCTCTCAGCAAGTGCAAGATAGCTTACCTTATACCTATTACCCCCTATCAATGTGCAGTGGCAGGAATAATTCCAACTCCACATCGGATATGTTACAATATACTAGAAATTGATGCTTTATAAGGATCAACATTCATTTAATCAATTTAAGTAGCATTGTGTATGAACATTTCACTAGAAACAACAATAAACTAAACTTACAGACTGCCAAAACCATGGAAAAGGTAAATTCAATATTGCGTGAGAGCATACATACGTACACCCATTGCCACAAAAAATGAGTCATCTCCAGACTCCATGTGCTGATCGAAGAGCTTCGGGTATCTTCATAAAAGCTGTGTTCACAACGTACATGAAAGAACTGTACAGTGGCCAGGACTGACAGTGCAATGGTTAACCTCTGAGTACTGAAAATAGCTCTCAGAACAATGTTAAGGTGGCTGAGAGGCTAAGAAGGCCTTACTTCCACTCCTAAGTTCCTAGGTTCAGATCTCATGCTGCTTGTTATTTTTATGCATGTTAATTTTATGACTGAATATGTAAAACTTAATATTGCAATAATGTAATTTTGGCATTTGAAATTATAGGCCTATCTATGCACACAAAAGCATAATTCTACTAACACTCATGTTAAATAACTAACAAAATATGTGTAAATAAACTGCTATCCTATAAAACTGAAATACAAAACATAAACTCATTAATTTCAGGTATGAACCCACAGCCTGTATAATGTCCCTCAAACTTCAGGGGATAGGCAAAACAAATGCCTACAGAGAAGCTACAGGAGCCTAGGCTTCTTGCATTTGTGTCCAGAAGCCATATTTTGTCCTTTGCCCATTTACAGGTAATTTACCTCAGCCTACACATTCTCAGCGGAGGACACATTCCCACAGACGGAATCAAAATATTATTGAGTACTACATGTATTGCATGTAATACTCATTCATTGTATTGTCAAGCTACCACAGCACACCTAGCTCGTCCCTTGATATCCAACTCCAACACGATACAGATATGCGACCATAACCGAATTGTGAATCCACATATTTTGCAGCGTATCGGGTCCCCTATGGACGATAGACAATCACCTTTCTCTTACGTGTAGAAGAAAATGTCACTTCGTATGAGAATATCACCATTATTATCAGTTTATGAAGGGTGTGTTTGATCACTTTGTGAAGGGTATGTTAATTTAAAAAAAAATTGAATCTTAAAAAATGTTTCAAAACATTGGTTTTCTTAACAATATCTTTAGTATTTCTGTACACCACATGTTTTGTATGCAACATATTGATGTTTGGTAGAATAAACACTCAAAGAAGCATCATAATATTAATTTCACCGAATGTTGCGTATGAAATAATGTCTAAAATAAATAGCCCATATGTGTTGATTCAAGATCATTAAGGGAAGGAGCAAAAAAGATTTGCTACATGCAAGAAGCAAACCTGCGACCCTCACCATAGAAGTAACCTACATTTTGTCAAAATGCTAAAGTGAATACACATGGAAAGTGGCAGGTTTTACAACCCAAACAGATTCATGTTTTGTGTCGCTAATTTTTTTAATTAATATTGATGGTTTATTGTTGAAGAAGTTTAAACTGTGATTTTGATTCTGATTATTGATCATATGGGTCAGTAATATTAAGATTTGGAACTAGTGACAACTTGTTGCTGCTGCTACACAACTGTGTTGCAAATGGTGTACACAAAGCGCTGTGCCATGAGGGACTTAGACAAATTTGGCATTCCACAAATTACTCTTTTTTTTTTGGCGACAGGGATAATGACTGACAAATAAAGCCAGTCATTACTGTAATTAAATTAAGTATAGGAAAGATATTAAAAAGTTTTCAATTGATCAAACCTTTTACAGTGTGGAACATTTTTTCTTTTTATATTAAATATCTTAGGAATTAGTCCTGGTTGTTGTTATTCTTATTTTTGCTGTTATTACTATTATTACAATATGTGTATTCTCTATGTATAACCACATTCTTCTGTAAAATCTATATTCTCTTATATATATTCTTTTCCTCTTTTAGATTTGAGGGTCCTCAAGACATGTATTTTAGGGTGTAGAGCAATGCCTTCTCTACCTACTCTGTCCATTGTGTTTGGTAGAGAAAGTAAAAAGATTCTCGCTGCCTAACTTTGCTCCTCCATACTTAATTTTACTAAAATATTTAATTTAAAAAAAGAACACCTATCTTATTGATGATAAAGAATGAAGAAAAAATATTGTTATACTACATGTAAGAAAATATATATATATATATTTTTTTTTTTTTAACATCCTTTAACCTAGTTGGTCATATCGGACGATGAATGATAGAATGATATTGGTGAAATGATGTTCAAATGATTTCGGGGTTCATGAAGCTTAAAGTTATTCGACATTTGTCTTCTCAGGATAAGGGAAAACCCCGAAAAAAAAAAAACCTTATCTGGGTAACTCACCCTAAGCAAGATTCGAACTCACGACCTTTTGAATGTGAAGCAGACACACTACCACCACACTACCCAGGTGGGCAAGATATTCTTGTATACTATTAGCTGATTAGTTACTGCTTGATAAGCTTAGAAACAGCATTTATCAACAGCTTTTACTGAGAAATACATTTTAGTTTCAATTGTGGGTCTAGCCTGCCTTGGAAGTGGGTGGTAGCATATCTGCCTCACATTCAACAGGTCACAAGTGGGCCAAAAGAAATCTACAATAGCTCATAATATAATCTGATAGACAAAAATCTCATGACTTTCTCTAGCTGTACTACAAACAAACTTCCCTTACAAAATAGTATTCTTTTACCTACATCAAGCTAATTGAAATAAACACTAGCAGAATCGGTTTTATTACTTGCTTCCTTGTAAGTAGAAGAGAAATAAAGGAATACACTGGGTTAGAGCAAGTCAAATCTTTTAAAAGCTCAATGCTATCTGAAACAATTAAAATTTGGTTCTCTTTTGAATTCCAGTGAGTAAAACAAAAGAGATGAAATGAAAGTTAAATTCCCTGTACTTGTACCGTAGAACAGCACAGTTTATGAAAAGGCAACAATTGAAGAAAAAGCTAAATTGCAAGAGAATTACAATGCTCTTTTAACAAGAAAGAAGAATTTGATGACTGAAAAATCACGGTATAAGGAAGAGAAAAGTAGGATCTATCATTGAAATCTGCTACATTTGACCTACCGAGAATACCACAAATACCTTCTTCTGATGTCAGTCTCTTGTATTATTTGCGAAAGTTTAATCTGTGCAATTTGACTGTATACTACGCAGCCCCACCTAATGCTGGACTTTTGGACTGAAGTTAACAGTAAGTTGTGAAATTGGATCTTGCATTGCATACTATTTGCAAAATTTACCTGTGCATGTCAATGTAGTTTTCTTGTTCTCTGATACATGCAGTGCGCAAAACAGAAACATACAAAATCTCCATTGTTGCTGTATATGGTGCAACATCTGCCTCTGCATACAATTGAACACAAATTCTTTGGGAGTGGCTATTCATGCATGGAAGTTGACTCTATGCACAGTGTAATAGAGAAAAGGAAGAGAAATACTGGTGTGTTTATAGTGTTCATGATTGGATAAATATTTTCAAGGAAGCCAGAAAGAACAAGATACACAAGGAGTTTCTGTACAATGTCTTTCGTGATCTTAAATACCACAGCAGTAATATTATAATAAAAAAATAAGTCCATAGACAAGAATGGCTGAAAGTGAAGTGTTTCAGATACAGAAAAGAGTTAGCTTGAGTACAGGAAAATTGTTAGAGGCAAGAAAAGCCAGATAACACATATCCCAAAGCTCTTCTCATATCAGACATAGAAGAGGAGATGTAGGTTAAACATGAAATAAATGTATTGTAATATGCAAGACTATGTCATTATTTTCAACTGTGTATTAATCTGTTTTTTTAACATGTACAGTGTATTTTGTTAAAAAAAAAAAAAAATTGTCTCAAACTTAATTGCAAAGATATTCTTGGTGTTAGTAAAGTTAGCTCTGTGGCAAAGATAGTGGCAAAGTGTTCGAACTACTGGGAAAGGAGAGTAAAAGAAGCTTTAGCCATCTCATCTGAAACAAATAATCTAAATCGCGATTCTGGCCTACAATTAAGTTCAGCCTGGACACCGATGTTAAAGAGCCTTAACACCTAATCCTGTACCTGCAGTCTTCCAAGACTTATTTTCTAGCAGGTGCGTGCTCAAACACAAAACATTAGCCGAATAACTGCTATAAATAGTTTTCTACGAAGTCCGTGCCCATGTCTCAGTCATCTTAAATACCAGGCCATAATATCTCGCGAACCAATCAGATGTTAGCTTCATCCCAGCTCTTATAAATACCAGTCTCCGCAAGCTCAAACCATCAGTTCACCCTGAAGACGAGGAAGATGCACTTCTTCGAAACGTTGGTGTCAAGCCAAGTTTTTACCTGGCTAGAAGCCCGAGAAGATTTTGAATTAACACGTCGCCAGGAAAGCTTCAGTTCTTATTTCTATTATGTATGTTCTTAAAATAAAGAAAGAAAACTGAAATTAGCATTTCTATTTTACTAAGCAATGGAGTCAATATTAGCTGACAAGATACAATCACCAAGGAAAATAGTCAGGTGAAACACACTTTAACACCTCTGTAAGGAAAAACACATAAAGTCACGAACATTACTTCACAAAGACTTAAAAGATATCTATTAAATGCCAGTAAAAATTACTCATTTACATATCATATATCTAAGTCTATGTCTGATAAAAATTGCAAAAAATGTTTGTAAATATATTCATAAATGCAATTCACATTCCTGGAAAATATTCAAACCACTTTTTCTTAAAACATGTTTTCTGACTTAATGTGCTTCACTTGCAAGGCAATGATTTAATGTGAAGTTTTTGGCTATCTCTTACAGTTTACTAGTTATGCAAAATTCATTTAGAATGAAGGGGTCTTCTGAGTCTATTACCAGAAGATTCAAGATATACATTTTATTTGCCATGTATAGTATTTTATTCAAAATCTTTGAGCCAGTTTTGAGAAAAACAACATTTTCAAAAATGTTTCCATGTAAAGGAAGTTTGGGGTGGGGGATTTTCTTGAAAGTCTTTGTGTTGCATCCTTGGAAAATAATAAACTTAAATACCAAGTTTGGTATTTGTTAGTTTCTTTGTTTTTAAGGCATGCTGTCCACGACATACACATAAACTTTTTTCCAATTTGTTGTTGTTTTTTGGACTCAGTGGGCCTCAAAACATATATTTCTGGTGAAATTTCAACATTGAATTTTTGGGTGGAATACATTACCTTCTCTACCTACTAGGTCTATAGTATGTGTCCAGAAAGTAAAAAACACTGTAAAACAACATGTAACAAATACATTAACACTACAATGTTATGTACTATAATATTGTATACCATGCCCACCATCTTGCTTACATCAGCGATAACATTACCTTTTTTTTTCCTGCTTCAATTTTTTTCCTTCAAGTTTCCAGAATTACATAATTCTATTGTAATTCCAGGGATTGTCCTTTCTCCAACTACACATCACATGCCTTTCAAGCATGCCATAAATAATCTCAAAGAAGAGGGTTCCATGGGATTCTAAAACAATGGTCAGACCTCAGGAGAAACCAGAAATCAGAAGCATCAGGTAAGAGAATGGACACGCTGACAACAATCGGAACACGGTGCTTGTATATCCAGCACCTTGGAAGCCATTAAACCATATACATGGATGCAATAATCCAATATACAGTAATGGCCGCAATAAACAAAGAGAAAAAGTGGAGAAGCAAAGAACAAGAGCATCTAATGCAAAGAAATAATGAGAATAATACATGTCTAGCTACAATCCCCAGAATGTTCCGCATTTAATGAACTATAAGTAGCAGAAGTACTGGTACAGTGATCACAGTAGCACCAGACAGCATAGGCCCCATTAGCAAAATATCATGACAAAACTATCATGGTCCCACATTAATTCACACTGCACTAATAAGGAAGATTGATCATTCAATACTTTTTGAGTGCAAATCAAATGTTTTATTTAACTTTATATGTTTGACTGATATATGTTACCACAAAGCCCAACTTCTATTCCGTTCTCTGGGCATACTGCAAGACTCAAATTTGTTCTTTCTTCCTTCATTTAGTTGTACACACATATTCCCCCTTCAGTATAATTCTTGCTGTCCCACCTTGCAAGATATGCTATACCTGGAATTCATCCAAATTACTGTACAGGACATTTACCTCATTCTGTATCCCCCCACCAGGCATCCTAATGGCCATTTTGGGTAAATTAGACATTTCATAAACAAGAGTCTGTTGTATCAGTTTGAGAAACATCTAATGCTGACACAGAAGGCCACCCTGGAATAAGTATGGATTCAACTATAAAGAGCACATGGAATTCAAGAAGAGCCCTCACACCAGAACTATACGTGCGGCAAGAAGAATTATTGACACAGGCTGAGCCGAGGGTCAAATTTTATTACAATGTTTAAATCCATGCTGAACAGTATGAACTCGATGAGTTTTGTGGAAGTAATTTTTAGTAGATTTCCCAACATCTCCCCAGCAATGTATTTGGTTTCCAAAAGTGGCAGTAACGACACTGTGTTTCTTCTTACCTTTTAGGTGCTTATTCATAGCTCCCTTATCTCTGCCCAGATGCACCTCGTTGAACACCCTACCCCAGAAGTCTTCTACTCCCCCCCTCAGCAAAGTGAGTAATAGCTCTACTCTGAACCTATTATCTAACAATGCACAGTGGCAGGGGTAATCTTACCACACTGGGTGCATTACAATTGGTTTCAGCGCTCCAGTAGCACATTTTTTGGGTACAGAGCCCTTACAATTGGTGTTTGACATGCAGATAGCATTCCCATAGGGTTGGCAGAGGTTGAGAGTTTCCTTTAGGACTCAACTGAGGGTTTAAAATTCCCTCCCCATAATTTGCGAGAATTTTTTTCTCTCCTCTTCATAAGTCATTATATCCCCACCACAACCTCTTGGAACTAGTACTGTTAAGAAGGAGATTAAGTTGGAATGTGAAACAATGTAGGAATCTCTCTCTCTTTTTTAAGTTTCTTAGATTTTAAATTAAACTGCTTGTCTGTTAACAATGCTTTCAATTGTCTGGATTATATCAGCACTGCCAGTGTGCTGGAATTTGGTTCTGCAGGACTTCTTTCACAATGCCACTAAATCTACTGATATGCAGCTGTCACTTCATACCAACCAGCACATCATCTAGGTAACCTGTTGCAGCCTCTAGTAGGGGGTTGCTCACACCACATTAGCAGTTCCGCACAGTTTGTCCAATCACTGAAGAACATCATCATTGTGCCATCCAATCTCCATCCATCAGTTTCAATGTAGTGTCTCTTTTCATCAGCATACCACAACAGGAAACCATTCAACTACTCAAAGAGCACTTTCCAGCCAATATCACTGTTCTGTCACACCCAATCTTCCATATTCTGTACAGTGGCACGTTGTACAGCAAGTAGACAGCGTAGCAATGGGCTCCCCATTGTCACCAGCAGCAATAGCTGATTTTTACATGGAACACCTAGAGCACGACATCCTGGCCACAGCTCCACTCAAGCCTCCCATTTCTACTGATAAGCAGACGACACATTCGACATATGGCCACATAGAACAGACACATTGCCGAGCTTCCTCACAGACCTCAACAGCCTCCGACCACAGATCCAGTTCACCATGGATGTGGAAAAGGATGGAGCACTGCCATTCCTGGATCTTCTGATTTCTAAAAATGGTAACAGTACAGTCAGATACGAGGTGTACTAAAACCAACACATACCAATCTCTATTTGAATGCGCACAGCAGTCTCCATCTCTGATCCACACCACCTGACACAAGAACTGCAACACTTAGAATATACCTTATGCAAAAATGGCTACTCCAATTATGATGCCACAGCAGCACTTACTAGAGCCAAAATAGGGAATCGTCTCACACCGAAGTTGTCAGAAAAGCCAACCACCACAGCCTTAATCCATATACTGGCAACTTATCTACAAGAATCAGCAGAGTATCTGCCAAACATAACATCAGAACCATTCAAAAACCACCTCCATAGATAAAAGACTTAGAAAGACCAGTGAAAGACAAATTAGACCTCAATGTACCGGATGTCTATCGCATTCTATGCGAGTGCGGAGCCCCATACATTCGTTAAACCAGCAGGACCATAACCATCAGAGTTAAGGAACATGAGAGGACCATCTGTTTGATACAGCCTGATAATTCTGGTTTGGCAGAACATTGCTTTGAACAGGATCATAGACCCAACTTCCGCAAACCACTATCTTAGCCAAATGTGACAGCTACTGGGAATGCAGGGTCAAGGAGACATTGGCTCTCTCCTCCGATAGGGGTACCCTGAACCGGGATGCTGGATTACAGTTTAGTTCTGCATGGAAGCTGGCCATCAACATTGGAATTAACCAGCTCAGAAAACACAGAATCCAAGCAGCAGCCAGAGTAGGCGAGTTTTCTACAAGTTCCATGCCACCCAGCGCACAGTATATATATTATACAGGCCATTTAGTCACTCATCATCCTAATGATGGGATAGATATGCTCTCCCGAAACATAGATGGCTCCACATCATCTGTCTTGAAGCCTGAGAACACCTAGAGCATGTTGTCGCCAGGAAAGCTTCAGTTCTTATTTCTGTTACAAAATGTTTATAACAAATAATTCATTGAAATCTAATGCTAAACCATATTTTTTGTGATAATTTTAACCCTCTGTGCTTTTTCCTATCAAATAATGTGGTCAAACTATTATTTCAAACCCCTCATGCATCTGAGACTTTGGTTATCCAGAAAAATGTATTATGAAAATCAGTCTGTTACATGTGGAATTGCTCTAGAGCCATTTTAAGAAATAATTTCTGAACAATCATGCAAGTAAAGAGTAGTTTAAGATGTGCACAGGCATACACACGCAGATGCATTCAGGTCTTTTTCTGAAAATGGTTATTTTGGGTTCAAGATGCCTCAGAACATACATTGCCAGTAAAATCTCAACATCAAATTTTTTGATGGAATGCAATACTATCCCTATTATCAGAGTAGAGAAAGTAAAAATGCCATGCCAATGTTTTAGTTATGTGTATAATATATAACTAATACTAATTATTTTATTCCTGCAGCACATCTTTTCTACTTCATATGATTACTTGCAAACTGGTAGGAATAATCATTGCAAGAAATGTTTTGTAGTTTTCAGTGAATCATAGAATGCAAATCATGACTCATAGTTCAGCAGAAATGTAAATTTGAAATGGCAAGCATAAAAAACTCTCTTGATCTAATTGATAAAATCAAAGACATGGAATTAGAAAAAACTGATATGTTAGTTTCCTTCGAAATTACTGCTCTTTTTCCAAGCATACCATTAGAAAGCATGCAATCCCACATCAAAAACTGATAATATGGCAATAGGGAAAACAACAGATGAAGTCCAAGAATGCATCACATTAACAAATCTTTGCATAGATCAACATTTTTTCACCTTCAACGGGAAATATTACAAACAAACATCTGGTTTAGCTATGGGCAGCCCACTAACACCAATATTAGCAGATCTCTTCATGAGCACGTTGGAAACTAGGATAAAAGAGGCATTCCCCTGGATATTAAAAAAAAATGGAAATGCATGTTATTTAAGGACGCTCTTTAACTACTGTGGTTCTCAGCATCCCATTCTAAATTGGACATGAAAGACCGCTTAATTTTGCTCAGAGGCCCCTCTATCAGGATTGAGGTTCTTTTATCTATGACACGGGACCAACAGCTTTACTTTCCTTCCGAAGGAAGCCATGCCAAGGATTTTTACACACGAAAAAATTCATTGTCCTCCATTGTGTTTGAACCCGCGACCTTGGGTATATGAAGTCACCACAGAGGCTGACTGCATATTCAAAGTATGGTATTATTTAGATGACATCTTTGCAATAGTCCCAAAAAACACTTACAAGATGCACTGAAACTCCTAAATCTGCAAGAAAAATCCACAAAGTTCACGATGGAGAAGGAATGAGATGGACAACTACCATTTCTCGACCTTAAAATCATCAAAAATTAAAATCACCTAAAATTTGGCATTTACAGAAAACCTACCCACACCAAGTTATATAAAACAAGAGAGTTACAATTTCATTCCCCACCAGCATGCAGTACTCAACAACCTTACACACAGATTGGTAAATGTGCCAATGGGCAAAAAAGAATACCACTGTGAACTTGCTAAAATATTGGACATAGCTACAGAGAATGGATTCCGGGCAGAACTGGTATACAAAAAAGTTAATAGGGCCAAAAATAGGAAGAGAATTAAAGAAGTCAGTACAATCACTCAAAACCAGAAAGAGAGCAAGATCTACAAGAAGTTTACATACCACCCTATAACTTTCTACAAATTCCAGAGGATCTTCAAACAACACATCATTATTCTAGCCCCAAAAACAATTACTCCATAAAAAACATTTTAAATTCTAAATTAAAATGATATCCCCCAAGTAAACAAACCAGGAATATATCAGTTCAGCTGCAATGCCTGTGAAAAAATCTACATTGGCCAAACAAAAAGAAACATAAAAACAAGAGCAAAAGAATACCACAGAAATATTAAACTCAAACAAGAAGACAAATCTGCGGTAATTTGGCATTTTTGGAAAGAGAAACACACCATAGATAAAAGCCCAAAGATACTCAAAAAATATCACAAGGAAGACAGAATTAAGAGTTTGGGAAAACATATATATTTGAAAAACAAGAACCGCATTTTCAATTTTGAAACTCTGTCAGGCTACCTACTCATACAGAAATTCATCAAACCACTACCAGGCACAGAGACAACCAATATAGCAAACAATACTGGCAGTTGACCAAAGGAATTGACAATGGAAGCACATGGCTTCTGAAACATATTTTCCAAAATAAAAAGTAAGTGATGTAGTGATTCAAAATCAACTCAACTAATTTTCAATTGTTAAAACACATCTCTGTCACAAAGTCCACCACATATCAGTAGTAATTCAGAGGTGTAATGGTTTAGATATGTTGATGATGTTTTTGCGGTGGTCCCCAAAAAATTAGCAGAAGACTCTCTAAAATTACTAAACCTACAGGACAGGTACATACAATTCACAATGGAAACAGAAAAAGACCAAATGCTACCATACCTGGACCTAAAACTAACACGGAAAGAACAAAAGATCACTTATGGCATCTACAGGAAGACCACACATACAGACAATTACATAAAACAGAATAGTTTCAACCCAGAACCTCATAAACAGGCAGTCTTCAACAGCTCAGTATACAGACTCCTCAGCATCCCACTTGACCCAGAAGAGTACAACACAGAATACCTCCAACTAAGACATATAGCCTCAGCCAATGGTTTTAACCCAGACATCATTGACCAAAAAATTAAAAAACATAAGGAGAAATTAACCTTAAAACAAATCACCACTTTGTCCATACAAAAACCGAAAGTTATATATAAAAAATTCACCTATCACCCAACGGCAGATAGAAAATTCAAAAAAATTTTCAAGAAATACAATATAAGTTTAGCTTCAAGTAACCAATTCAACATAAAAAATGCATTGAAAACAGACATTAAAGACCCCATACCTACAAACCAGAGATCAGGCATCTACAGAATTGACTGCAAGGACTGCAAATCATGTTACATTGGCCAAACAAAAAGAAGACTGGAAACAAGGCTAAAGGAACATTTCAGACATATCAAACAGAAACAAACAGATAAATCGGCAGTAGCATACCATTTCTGGACATCACATCATGAAATACAAAATGACATAAAATTGCTAAAACCTGTAAACAACCCGGCAGAACTTACAGTTTGGGAGAATATTCTCATTACACAACAAAAAGACCAACTGATGAATTTTGAAATACCGCCACATGATTATGAACTTCTACTGAGAACACCAAATGGCTCCACCGTAATAGACCACAGAGCACAAATTCCAGCCATCAGTCGGACTTCAACTGAAGAAGAGGGCAATTGCCCTTGAAACATATGTTTTGAACATAATTACATATAAGTGAGGTGAGTGTTACTATTCTGACTCAATTTCAACAAAATATAGTCTATCGGTTATTAAGAAAATTTTGGCTGCTCTTGGCTATTTTAATATTAGCTCTATGATTCTAATATTATGTATGGCATTTGTTGTCTTATTGTAATAATGCTGCAGAAAAACAATTTGGGAAGGTTTGTTATAATTTGTTTAGTGTGAAATACGTACTTCATAGGTATTTCAAAATTTACTGGTAGAATTTCAGTAGTTCTTTAGCAATTAAGGATAATATAATACAAAAATGAAAGAATCTTTGAAAACATAATAAACTTACCTGCATTTTTGCTCATCTGCTCCTTGTTCTTTTGTTCTAAGAGCTGCATGTCAGTTTTGAGGTCATCCACTTGTTTGCTCAGAACATCTTTCTGATGTTGCAGCTCTGCTAATTCTTCATATTTTACCTGCAGCTTTCTTTTGAGCTCTTCATTTGCTATATTCAAATCACTCACCATTTGTTGTGATGATTTTATGTCCTACAACAGTTAATTCACTCAGCACAACTTGCTCATTAAATAATGGGTATTTCTAAATTAAACAATAACATTTTAGGTACGATAGATAACTTCCTTTGAAGCACTATTTGTTAAAACACAATGGACTGCTCATTTCAGTGCAAGAGGGGTTTATGTGATAAACTGATCAATCCTAGAAATGATTACAGCAATTAGGTACCTATGTGAATATAGATTACACAAATCACTAATTTTACAGATATTATGTTTTTTGACCCAAACATACAGAAAAACACAAATCATGCCAAAAGAAAATAAAAGACACTAACTTTGAATTTTAATAATATGGGCCCATTATTTTGCTGTTTCATCACTATAACCAAGTGCTGATTGATTTCTAGACAAGTACTCCATCAATGAGCTTTTCAAAGTCAGCAGGCATTTCAGCTGCTGCAATACCTCATTGTAGTCCCACAAAAAGAAATCAAATAGGGTCAAGTTGGTTGAGTGTGACGACAAGGCAACTATTCAGTGAGCACCAAATGTCGCTGTCAAATGACAGACATGCCATTCCCAACATAAGCTTGTAATGTTGTAACCACATATCTAATATTAAAGATCCTGTCTGGTTAAAAGTTACTTATATCTTTTATTAAGTCTAAGAAAATTCAACTTAGAAGAGTTCACATATTGCAGTTTTCTATTACAGCTTGAACACTCTATTTGACTTTAAAATACTATATGACAAATTAAATGATATCAGAAAAGCTAGATTTGGATTGCTGAGTAAGGCAAATTGTATTCAATCATGCAATCTGGTGTTTGCTACTGATATATATCTCATTTCAGTATCTGTTTACAAAATGATGGCCAGGATTAAAGCATACCAATTCAAATCTCAAACAGAAACTAATGTAGAACTGACCTGCAATGCAAACCCTTCTTAACTTTCCACCTGTAGATATATCAAAGAGAGGGCAAGGATGGGTCCATATACGCTGCAAAAATGCTAACTGGTGTCAACTAAATCCTCTGGGAGACACCAGAATCACAAATATAATCAGAAACCCAGTCTTTGAGATGTGAAATGTTTATATACAGCTTAAAGTACATTTTAAGAAATTACTCAACATTTTGTTTGAATTGAGTCTGTTTTACTAGAGAACAGATCTGATATGCAGACAGCTCAAAGTTGAACAGTGGATCAGGCGTTGGAATTGGATTGGGGAATGCTCTGGGATGTTAAATTTTGTCCTTGTACCACAGGCTCAACTTTATGCAATTGAAAACAATGTCACAGAAATATTCATAGGGGCTATAAAAATAGCAACATATGAATTTTCTCCAACAGCTAGGCTGCTCTTAAACCTTTTAGTGCCAATCATGATCTAATCATGATCTGAAAATTCTGCAAAAATTGCTAATCATGATCTTATTGTGATGTCCTTTTCATAGGGAAAGTCTTTTACTTTCTACATTATAGCCATAGAGAAAGGTTTTCTAGAGTGTTTCATGACCTTATCTTCACTCCACAGCACTAAATTAGCTCCAAATTTAGTTTCTCTATCCAGGTTTGTTTATGCTGGATGAAACATGGCATCATATAGCCAAAGGTACAAGCTGCAGTTCGTGATGTATTAGAAGTGAGTGATGTTGAATTTTCAGACCTTGATGAAAGAGTTTCTGACATCATCAGAGAGGAACATATGTATTCTAGCTTCAGCACTGAAAATGCATCCAATAACAATGAATCTCGTACGCATATAATAATTTGTACTTGACAAAATGAGTTTACGACGAATACAATGTCAATCATCCATTCAGCTAAGCAATAACACAAGAGCTAAATTGTATGAGGCATGTTTTTAAAGTACCGATATTTTTTTTAAAAATAACAGAACATCATTTTCCAAATTATTTATTATCATTCAATACCTTACATCTTACTTATTTCTCTACATAGTCACCGCCATTATTGAGGCACTTGTTATTTTGGGAAACCAGTTTTTGCATACCTTCGTCAAAGAATGTTCCCGCATGTGATAAAAGCTAAGTCTGCACATCTTGTTTCACAACATTATCATTGTTGAAATGTTTTCCACCAAGAAATTTCTTCAGACGAAGGAACAGATGAAAGTCACTTGGTGCCAAATCTGGACTATATGGAGGACGGTCGAGTTGTTTCCAACCAAATGACGTGATTAGATCTTGAGTTTGATTGGCTGTGTGTGGCCGGGCATTGTCGTGAAGCAAAATGATTCCATGCAAAAGCATTCCATGTCTTTTGTTTGGTATTGCACAACAGAGCCTTCATGGTGTCACACAATAGACATCTCCATTGATTGGTATTGGATTAATTGTTTTTCACACAAACTGTGTGTAGGACAGGAGTTGGATAGGTAGAGTCAGACTGAATTGAATTTTTCAGTCTGATTCTACCTATCCATCTCAATTGATTATCCCACTCCTGGGCAAGATTTCAACCAGCAAAACATCTTGTCTGCCCCTCCCAGAAAACCGTGAACATGATTTTACGAGTGGGTATTGCCTGTTTGAATTTCTTCTTCACAGGGGAAGTCGAGTGTCTCCACTCCATGGATTGTTGCTTGGACTCAGGAGTGTTGTGAGATACCAATGTCTCACCGCCTGTAACGATGTGTGTTAGCAAATCATTGCCTTCCTTGCATACTGCGTGAGAAAATTCAGTGCAGCGGCAGATCGCTTGTTCTTGTGTTCATCAGTAAACATTTTTGGCACAATTTCCAAAATCTTAAGCGTTCTGTCACAATGTTGTAGAGGACTGACCTTGAAATTTATGGAAACTGCAAAGACAATAACGATATTCGGAAACTTCTGTGCTCGCAAATTTTTCCTTTCACCGCTTGCACCAAGTCATCTGTGATCATAGACGGTCGGCTGCTCCATGGTTCATCATGTACATTTTCGCAACCATCGTTAAACTGTCTCACCTACTTCCTCACCATTCCTGTTTCTCCATATACTTCACTCAATTGGCAATGAATGTTTGCTGGCATAACATTTCTCGCATTCAAAAAATGAATCACTGACCTGATTTCACAGTCGGTGGGTCTTTCGATTGTCTTACACATTTCGAAATGCTCTAACAGTAGGAAAATGCAAAATGATGATCGCTTGTGGCTGCGTCTGGTTTCCTACTGAATGGAGGAGGCAAGGAGGTGATTGTGAATATTCAGAATCACGACTACGAACAAAAATTAAAATGGTACTTACTTTAAAAACGTGTCTCATACAGTAATCTATGTTACCATTGCTGTTTATGTTAATGCTGTTTTTGTTAATAGTGGTATCATGCTAATGTGTGTGTTTTTAGTGAATTTTTTTTTTCAGTTTCAGATTATGTAAATTCATTTTTTGTATTTTTAAAAAATAAAACACTAGGCCCAAACAGGATGCTGTTTTAGTAAAGAAATATCTAAACTTTCATTTAATTAGCCTGAACTTTCTTGTAGTAAGCTTTTGTTCACCTAATTAATTATTTTCGGATTTTTAATTTTATTTTTAAATTTTTCTCTTGATTTTAATTTTTTTAAAATATTGAAGAGACCTCTCATCCATATAATGAATATTATGCAGTGCACAAAACGGTTTACTAAAGATGAAAAAAAAAAGATTCAGCTCTCTATATCATTTGGTACTCATTTTATTACTAATAATTTAAAACCCTGCATTCTCTAAAATTGCTTGGCACTTTTCAGCAGAATGTTGTTATTGGGGGTAGCACTAAAAGGGACCAGTTACATACAAGTTAATCTGGAACTGCCTACAAAATGCTATAGAACTGGCAAAATGCAATAAGTACCATTTGAATGGATGGCAGGCAATAATAACCAGATACCCTGGCAAAGATAGATTTTGTTTAAAAGTTTATTGGCATTCTCTTACCACTATATGGAGAACTATGTAGAGTGGGTTACAAAAAACACTGACCTGCAGCAATGTGAGCAAGTGGAATGACATAGACATAGTAAAACAATATTGTTGAAAAAACTCTTATCTCTTCAATCTAAACAGACCACAAATGAGGTTATAATATGCATCTGTAAACTAAGAAAACCTCTTCACATAATGAGTATATTTAAAGGAAACCCAGTTTTCAGGTTATATGATGAGGAGAAGCAAACTGCATGATCTTCAACTGTAAAGGACTTGCTAGACAAAGATATGAACAATTGGGAGTGATGGCTCAACAGGAGATCTTCCAGAAAAGAACCTAGTTAATAGATTAAGGTACTGAAATGTTTAGCTAGAAACAATAAAGATGGAGAATAATATAGTAAAAAAATCTGATTGTGTTCCATTCACATGACTTTCACTACATCAAATTATTGTTAATAAGCTTATGCTTCTATTTACTTCATGCTAACCGAGAAAAAAATAACAGAAATAGTCTTATTACTTGCTTCCTTGTAAGTAATTTACTCTTGTAAAACTTTTGTAATACTGGTAAGCCGTAAGAGAGAGAAATACTTACTACACAAAAAATGTAGATATCATTAAAACACATAATTTATGTTATATACATTTTGTTGTAGAGTTACTGTGTGTTATTGGTTTCAGTTTTAAGTTACTTAAACTTTTCTCAAAAGGGAAGTCATTAATTTTTCTTGTGTTTATTTCTAGTAAGCAAAGAGAACCGGCTTTCAATTGTTTCATATTGCGACTTGCTTTTAAAATATTTGACTATCTCTTATCCTAGTGTATTTCCTTACTTCCCTTCTACTTACAAAGAAGCAAGTAATAAGACCAATTGCCACACAGGAATCTCAAAAAATCTTTTACCTTGGGTATTACTGAAATTTGCAAGAAAGCCTTATGAATGTCATTGACTGTTTTCTTTCAAAACTTAAAGAGGAGCGAAGGAATAAGTTAGATTAGATTAGGCAATCATTAATAGAGGGATTGTGTTACCTCTATTTGCAGAAGCATCGAGTACAAGTTGCACAGGTGTTACAGAATCCTTGACCATTAGTCGATGGGAAAGGCAGACCATAAATAGCAATGTCAGCACAAAATTTCTTCTCCTATTCCTTCATCTAAGCATTCTTGAAACACTTTATTATACTCTGGGTATTCACTCCCTTCTAATTTTATTTTGGTAACTTCAAGGTGTCTTTCTGCCATTTTGTACACTGGATCCAAACCAAAGCTTTTAGTAGTTATGAAGTTCAGCCATGGCGGTTGAACTTCATATCTACTGACTTCCTTAAATTTCACAGTTTCAAGGAAGTATATCTCGCTTCTTCTTCTTCTAATTGAAGTTTCTTCTCCTTAATAGAATCTCCTAGTTCCTATAGGTTATTAGTTTTCTCTATATTCAGCAGAGTAGGTGTTGCTTTGCTCTAATTGTCACCTGAATGTTGGTGTGTACAAAATGTGGTCCACCCCAAAGTAGTCCATAATTCTACCACATACACTCAATGGAGAGAATTGACCCAGACACTTACAAGGATCTCAATTTCCATATCTTTTACTACATTTAGATGACACAGACCAAAGTTAACCAATTGCTCCACTGTATTAGACAAGGGACATGACCACAAGTAGCAAGGTTTGCCAGGAGCAGTCAATTTCAGCTGATTAGAATTATCAACATCCTGAGAAACAAATTCACATATATGATATTTCATGAGAAATTTAGTCTTGCCACCAAATACAACATCTCATAATGTAACCTTCCAAACAACCTTAAGGTTCTGTTTCCTTGCTAATTCTTCTTTTACGTAGGAATGTGGTAATGTTGAATAAAGAAGAACAACCTTCCAAACAACCTTAAGGTTCTGTTTCCTTGCTAATTCTTCTTTTACGTAGGAATGTGGTAATGTTGAATAAAGAAGAACATGCACAAGCCTTTTATCACATCCACAAACAACCTTGAAGCTGAACACAAGAGGAATTGGTCACTGACCTGAATTGTGGTGAGATCTCTGTTTCTTGCTGAAGTTTCCTAACACCACTGCCACACATGAAAGGATTATACTGCTGTTTACTTACATAGCAGGAGAGCATTGGCAGCATCTTTGTGCAGCAAATCCACCCTCGAGACATCTAAGCATAAACCCTTCAACAGCTTTCCTTCCTTTTCTTCAAGAGACATAACCTTCGCTTGTTGACATCCTTATGTAGAATGATTATTTCAGAACGCACATACATCTCCTGAGCCTACTTCATTTATTACTAAACCCTGAGAACTTCGAATTTCAAATTTCTTGAAGTCTTATGAGTAGTTATTGCATTTATCCTTGCAAGAAACAAATACTTGCAAGCAGCAAATACTTGTTTTTTTACTACAGATTTCAAAAATGCTAACAGCTTATTAAGCTTTTCCTGTGATCCACCTTCTGCATATTATCTCCTTTCTCTGCCACACACAAATCAATTCATTCTTAAGCAAGACTCCACAAGAGGAAATAATAACATTACATACCGTATTTATTTGAATACAAGACAATGTTTTTTTCCAAAATATTAATGTTCAGAACTGGGGTACATCATCACAACCAGCTATATATGAAACCTGAATGAACTTACATTTTTGAACGAATGGATTTAAACAGTTTACCAGCAACAGAAACTTTGATGACAACATATACAACAACAACAACAATAATAATAATAATACTAATAATAATAATAATAATAATAATAATAATAATAATGAATGATGAAACCTACTTGTACATATTTTTTATGAGCTGCATCTGCTTTAGTTTGTGTGGTGTCCAGCTTAACTTGCAGCACCTCCTTCTCCTTTTGGAGACCTTCCAGACACTGTTGTGTATGATACAAAAGCTGGTGAAGACGACTTGCTTCAGCACTCATCTGAGCAAGGCGATGCTGAAGATGTGTTGAGTGATTGTTGGCGGCCTCTAAACTTGCCTGTCAAGGGCAAAATCTTTATCAGCTTAATGTTTCAAAACACAAGAAATAGAAAGTCACTAAAGATTGAAATGGCAAGCCAAGCTGGCAAGTGTGTTGGAAGGCACCAGTATTTTTTTCAAATGTTGTATATTTATCAGGGTAATTGCGAGCTAAAAGTGCTAAGAAGCTAAATATAAGATCTCAATCAACTAATAATATTCACAGAAGTTTAATTTATAGTTTAGTTTAAGGCTAATAAGAGTTTTTACTTGTGCAGACTAGGTCTGCCATATTGGTCGAGTGTTTATGAATATTATAGTTTATCTTAGCAGTTCATATAAATTTTCTATCTATTTTCATACTGTAAATATAGTAAATAATAAGTATAGTGTATATAAGTGAACCTGGTGACAACAAAATTATGATTAATGGTATTAGTAAGCAGCGTTTAATGTTGAAATCTTGTAAATATGTGAAGCTTGCTTGTGATTAAATTAAAAACAAAGGAATTTGAGTTGGTGTTTGTAACACTAACATCACTTAGTAATTACTTACTGAGACCAGTTTCGGGAACACTTGTTCCCATTTTCAACCTTTCATTCCAATTAAATCTTGCTTCATTACCATCAACGATGAGGTGGTGGTGTATCACTTGTGGAGGTTACTGTATGGTAGTAAATCAAAATTCATGAAGGCTCATTTTCTTTATGATGTAGATCTTCTCCCAGGCATCTAATTCTGTGTGTTTATATGCTGGTTTAAACAGTTTTATGTTAGGTATGACTTCGTGTCCTGATGTCCAAAAATGATAGGTAACTGCTGACTTTTCTGTTTGCTTGTGTTTTAGGTTTCTTGTGTGTTTCTTTAATCTGGTTTCCAAACTTATCTTTGTCCTTCCTATATATATACTTGATTACAATCTGAGCATTTCATTTCATACATTCCCAGTTTTTTGTTTGGAGGTTTAGGACCTTTTAAATTTTTGCATAGCAGTTACTGAATGCTGTAGTAGTTTTTCAGAGCTAAGGTGATGGTATAATTCCTGAAGATTTTCTGAAGTTTGTTGTGTGCCTAAGGATGATGGGTGAAATTTCTGAAATGAGATTGGTCTCAGAGGTTCTGTAGGCTGTTATGTATGTTATGCGGTTCAGTTGTTTCGATTTGTGTATTCTCTTGTCTATTGCACTTTTTTGAAAGCCCTTGTGGTAGCTATTTGGTATTCTTTTTGGTATTTATTATTCTCCATGGGAATGTGTACTAATCTATACGTTAAACTGTTCAGGACTACATATTTGTCCTATGTGTTGTAGCTATCAAGCTATTTGTGGATTTTCTATGTATTCCAAATGTCAGGTTATGTTTTTCTGTTCTTATTATTTTGATGTCTAGGAATGATAAGACTCCTTCCTGTTCGGTCTCTATTGTGAACTGAATAGATTTGTTTTGCAAACTGAGGAGTTTAGTGCATCATTTACGAGTTTCTCCGGAACTATGGTGATGAAATTGTCTATATACCTATACCATTTTTTTTATATATGCAGAAATGCCTCACATCTTTGCCATAAATTTGGAGAAACTTGTAAACAATACACTCAAACTCCTCAACTTGCAAAACAAATCTATTATCTATTCAGATAACTACATAAAGTTTGATAGCTACAATCCAATAACTATGCAGTCATGAGTATGTGTGACAGATATATAAATATCTCAAAAAGCATAGATAAATAAAATTGATACTGCTTTTTGTACCCATTAAATTCCATAGTCATGGACTACTACTACTATTTACTTGATAGCTTTAGAAGCACAAAATTAATTATCATAACCTTAGTACGCGAAAATACTGGGGATAATTTAAAATATCAGAACTTGTCTCCAGGTTGTAAAGTTCAAATAAGAGTTTAGAGGAAGTGTTTCATACCTCCACCATTTGTTTGTAGACAGGCTTCACACCTTCTTAACCAGTTCTGGTGCACCCCGGTGAAGATCTCTGGGTTGTTTATCTTCTCAGCTGTTATGAAAATGTGCAGATGCAGCTTATCTGTAGTTTCTATTTCATCCGTGTTCACTTTGTTTTTCATGTCCCACCAGAGATAAAAGTTTAGGGGATTAAGACATGATCTGGCAGGCCTAGCTACAGGTCCAAATCGACCGATCCAATGGTTTGGGAAAGTCTTTATTAAGTGACGATGACTGCAAGAATGATGTGAAGTGCCATTCCATCATGAAGAAACCACATGTTCCTCCTTATGGGATGTCCCCCAACAGGCTTGGCAACTGGTACCTCAAAAAGCACTGATACCAGTCAAGCGTGGCCGAAAGACAAATGGTCAATAAGATCTCTAATTGAGAATCTATGCTGAAAATTCCCCTGTTGTACAGTTCTCTGGTTCTCCACTGTCCACGTGTGTGTGCATGTTGTGAAAGCTCACATGTCGCCACACATGAAACACACGTCACCAACACATTTGATACAAAATCTGGATTTTGTACAAACTGTTGAAGCAGCCATTTGGAAAACCCAACATGTGAATGAAAATCATTTGATGATAAACATAGTACTTGCTGGAATAAAATGTGACGTGAGCACAGTAGCTCTTTTTTAAAAGTCCTAAGTACAGTCCAGTTCAACATCCTCATTGTGCAAGCTCTGATAAGAATTTTTATCAAACAAATTTAACATTCCTCTTCCATATTGATAATTTTGTCAGGCCATTGTCGATTACAACAACTCAGAATCACTTTACCTGTATCATGGACCTGCTGGCAAACAATAACAAATGTTAATATAAAAATAATAATTGCAACCAATCTTCACTTATCTTTTGGAATCCTTGCCTGGACTAGTTTCGCAACGATTTCATTGCATTATCAACATATCCTTTTGGTCTCTTTTTTGATGTTGTTTATTTACACTGTTATGGTTACTGCTACTAGGTGGATTGTGTACTAATGCATTGCTAACTACTGGAATCAAAACAAATTTGGTAAGAGTGTCAATTGGAGGTATATCAAAATTCATTGCATGATTTCTATACTTTAATATAAATATTTTCTCCCAAACCATTAAATCTATGGGCCCATTTAAGTGTTTTAATAATTTAACATCTGGATTTATTTCATGATTAAATTTCCAAAAATGTTCTGCTACAGCTGATTTATCAATTTGTTTGTATTTAATATTCCTAAAGTGTTCTTTTACTCTGGTTTCCAAATGACGTTTAGTCTTACCAATATAAACAAGGTCACAATTTAAACAGTTTAATTGATAAATGCCAGATTTTTTATTTTTTGAAATTTCATCCTTTTTAGAAAAGCCTAACAAATTTTTTATACTATATTTATTTTGAGGAACCAATATTATGCCATGCTCTTTGAAAATATTTGTGAATTTTTTATTTGCCCAAGGGTGATAAATAAATTTTTTAAAAATGTAATTATCTTTTATTTTCTTAAGCGTAGAAATATCTTTAATAGCTTTTTGATATTTAAACTTCTCAATTTTTTTATTTATAAAATCAGTATTAAAACCATTAATTAAAGCAGTGTTAATAATGTGTTTATATTCTTTATAGAATTCATCTTTATTAAGGGGTAAATTAATTAACCTATAAATTAAACTATTAAAAACAGCAAATTTATGTGAAAAAGGGTTAAAGCCATTATTTTTTATATAATTATCAGTGTGGGTTTGCTTTCTGTATATTCCAAAATTCAATTTATTGTCTTTTTTTATTATTTTTAAATCCAGGAAAGGGAGATAACCATCACTTTCAGTTTCTAATGTGAATTTTATAGCCTTATCTTGTAAATTTAAAAGTTTTAAATTTAAAAGTAAACAAATTGATAAATCAGCTGTAGCAGAACATTTTTGGAAATTTAATCATGAAATAAATCCAGATGCTAAATTATTAAAACACTTAAATGGGCCCATAGATTTAATGGTTTGGGAGAAAATATTTATATTAAAGTATAGAAATCATGCAATGAATTTTGATATACCTCCAATTGACACTCTTACCAAATTTGTTTTGATTCCAGTAGTTAGCAATGCATTAGTACACAATCCACCTAGTAGCAGTAACCATAACAGTGTAAATAAACAACATCAAAAAAGAGACCAAAAGGATATGTTGATAATGCAATGAAATCGTTGCGAAACTAGTCCAGGCAAGGATTCCAAAAGATAAGTGAAGATTGGTTGCAATTATTATTTTTATATTAATATTGGTGTTATTCTTCACTGTTACTAGCTTCTTTTTACATTTAAAAATAACAAATGTGTTTGTACTTAGTATGGACCTGTTAGGAAATCTTTCAGTACAAACTGTTGAGCAGAATGAGAATTGCATTGTGTTTCTCCATAAATTGATGATCTCCAAATATTTGGGTGTTGAAAATTGTAGCATTATGTATGTTGTTCTGTAACAAGATTTTTTGTTGTTGTTGCTTTTTATTTTTATTTATTTTTTATTCATGCCTCCTTTAACTCTCTCATTGTAACTTGTGGCTTTGATAAAAAAACAGCTGCATACAATTAAGTAAACATTTCTCGCAATCTACACCAATATCAGAAGATGTTGCCATTTCTAGCAGAACTAAGGAGGCAACAAATTATGAACTTTTACATTTAATTTACGCAAAAATCAATCATTCTATTTAATAATGCAAAATGAAAAAGTTGAGTTTATTCAATTTTATATGCATATAGTCATAAATTAAGGATCTTTAATCAACAGTAATACTGTTAAATTACTAATAATTTTTTTGTAAATAGGGATTTTTTTTCCAGAAAACTAAACTTTTCAGCTTTTTGGTAATAGACTTTCTTGTTATTCACAGTAAGACCAATTCACTCTTACAGTCTACAGGATTATTTTCATCCTGTATACCCTGATTGGCTGTCAGACCACTGTAATTTCAGGTTCAAGGTATGTTCAACCCACCTTCTGAATGTGTGACCACATGGTCAATATTGTTATTGCTTACATTACTGGTGTGCCACAAAATGTGGCAACTATTTATATCATATTATACAAAATTTCTTCTGAATTAAGAGATCTTCATAAGCTATAAAATTCAAAATATAGATTTTATTCATCACATAAATAACTTTAATATACAGGACTTTAATCAGAATTGCAACAATTTTAGAGAAAATAAAATACCTTGAAAAAGTTCCTGGTAAAGGATAGTTAAGGGGGGGGGGATTTTTCTTGGAAATCATCATGATGCATCTTTGGAAGATACTTTACTTAAATACTAAGTTTGGTATTTATCCACATTTTCATTCACACACACACTCTCTCTCTCTCTCTCTCTCTCTCTCTCTCTCTCTCTCTCTCTCTCTCTCTCTCTCTCTCTCATATAAGTAATATAGCTATTATGATATGAAGAGTCTACTGCAAAAGGTAGGAAGTTCGTATAATTCGTTGTTCCAAATACAGGTTGCGACCGGCTGTCTCATTGCATCAAAACAAGTCATTGATAAGAAGGCACAGTGGAGAGAGGTAAACAGCACTGTTTCCAGAGAACAAAAATGACTTATGAGACACTTGTAAAAGCACACCTGTTTTGATCATTAATGATCTACAATATACAAATTGTTACATCTGGACCTGACCGATTTCCTTCTTTACATATGTACACTATGAAGACACCCAAGCAATATAATACGGATTGTAATATTTACTGATCGAATGTAAAATAATATCCAAATAATAAAATTTCTTAAATATCTTCAGAATCTTACTGGGTAAAAACGAAAGCAGGAATTAAACTAAATCTTTACTCATCTGCAGCTGTACTACTGAAAACTATATGTACTTCTGAAGCCTTTCAAAGGCAAACCACATTCTATGTTCTGACAAACAAGATTGTAATGCGAAAAAGTTTGATCCACTTTCCATGATGTGATCAGGGCATATTTGAAATATTTTATCAGTTCTGCATCAGTATCGCACTGCAGATAGCATTTGTTAGGATCTAAAAGTGCAGCTTGTATGCAATACATACTGAATCCTGCATTATTTTCAATTACACTTTTAATTTACATCTTTATTTCAGGTAAGATATTTGTGGATTGGTAGATCCATCTTGAGAGTTCTACATGCCGCACAGATTCAGTTTAACTCCATACCTCTGGACTGTAACAGTGTAATAGTTGTGGGTAACTTTTTGAACAAATTTTCAATCAATAATAGTTTCTGTGAAGCTGTTCTGTTATTAGACGTTTTAGTTTGTGTTCTAAATAAGCACATGGATAAGTACACTGCCAGAAAACTTACTATGGTTGTAAAACAAATTAATGTTGCACACATTTGAACAAAAACAGAAATGTTATTCGCACACCTTCCTTTCTACCTATGGACTTGGCTCTGTGTTATGCAGTGATAGCTGTTTGGCAGCAATGGATTGTACACTACCTTGACCTTTGCTTGTGCAAGTAGTGTCGTATGGTATTGTCAAGCCTAGCCAGTCTTACTCTGCATAAGGAAATTGGTACAAACTTCCTAGCTGTGATTATTACCTATTTTATTCCTGACTTCCTACTTTTCAAATTTCAGTTTATTTTAATGTTTTACTTCAATTTTATAGAGATTAAGTTGCCTAATTTTATGTTAAGAGCTAACAAGACCTATTTTTGTGGTAGAATCCAAAAATGCCTAATTTGATTATTTAAGAAATAATACATTTATTTATATAAAAACATTTTCAAAGCGAAAGGAGATCTTTTGAATAAGGTTAAATAACTATGATATTATGAAATCTTGCATGGGATGAAAGAAACAAAGAGAAAACTATAAGAAAGAAGTTAGAAGCTAATTTAGTGTACCATTCAGATTCCTAGGTTGTAGCAACAATCAGTTGCATTCTCTATCAGAAAAAGTGCAAAAAGCATTGATTTGGAACCCCAAGGAACCATACAAGATGAATTTTGCACCTCTTACCTTACATGAAGAGACAAATACTCACTCACACTCTCTCTCTCTCTCTGACTTTTTCTAAGCACATTTTTTATTTAGAGGTCCTCAAAACATGTATTTTGAAATCAAAATGTTGGATGGAATGCAACACATTGTCTACCTATTGTGTAAATGCTAGATAAAGTAAAAAACTTAGAGATTTAGTACTTAAAAAAGTAGAAAGTATTTGGAAATTGAGTACAATAATAGAATATCCTGTAAATAATTAATGGCAGAAATAAAAGTTTGACATAAACTCTAAAAGGACATGTATTGCAGCAATCCTTCCAATGATATGGTACACTTTTGGTACTGATATGAGAATAATGTTACGTGAATAAAATACTTATAACACTCATTGGTCTTTAAATACTAATGGAAGGAATTGATTTCTATACTTCTTTGCAAATATATTCCATCTCCTCAGTTTAACACACCACAATCAGTTGATATATTAAGGAAGCAACTGTACGAGGACTTTTATTTCTGATAAAATTTTGAATACATACCACTTACAGGTTACATTGGTTAAAAGCCAATGGATTTTCAAAAACCGATATAAATACTGGGGAAAGAATGCCAAAAAACCACAAAAAGAAAAACAAAAGACAAGATGGGTCCACTTTCCTTTTATTCAGGACACCACTGAAAGGATTGGTAAGGTCCTACGCAAACAAAGGATTAATACTCGGTACAGCATGGTCAGGAAGCTACAATCCACCCTCAGACCGGGTAAAAGCAGATCTAACCCATTACTTAATCCAGGGATTATAAAATATGTCAGGGCTGCAGCAAAGCATATTTAGGCCAGACCAAAAGATTGGCAGTCACACGACGAAAAGAGTATCAGAAACCTCAAACTTAACCAGCCTGTAAAGTCCACTCTATCTGAATATGCTGTTAAAACTGGCCATCATATTGATTTTGACAACATGAAATTAGTGGTACCATGCAAAGATTATAGACATTTGCATTATATGCGAAAGCATTGAGACATTTAAACAAGAACATCAGAGACAAGTTAACAGAGACAATGGAGAAAATTTGAACATCATCTGGAGACCTCTGCTAAGAAAAGCATTCTACTTTGCTGCCAGTGAGCCAAGGGGAACACAAAAAGCAGTGACCCCATCCATTGGCCAAATGACAACCAATGGGAACACAGGAGGGCGGTACTTGTCATCTCCCAACCAGAGTATAAAAGAAGGACGCAGTCAGACCTGAGCAAGCTTCACCATAAGATGGGTGAAATGTTGGCAGATTTTAGCCTCAAGACCGGAAACACTGTGCCAGATGGTTTCTGAGGTTGTTGATCAGAAATAAAAAAGATGAAGGGTTACAAATTTGCTAAACAATTGAACACCCTCCCTGCAACCCAAATTTGTCCCTCTGTGATTTTTTTGTTTGCACCTTTGAAAGAAACTCTGGGAGAAGAATTTGAGAACAATTAAAAAGTTAAAGATTGTGTAGGTAATTGCTTGATGGCTCACCTCCAAGTTTCTTTGAAGCAGGTATCTACAAGCTTCCAAAATGGTGAGAAAATGTGTGATGTGTCCACAAGACTATGTTGAGAAAAGCTAGAGGTTTTATTTGTATTTTTACAGCCAATAAATGTGTGTAAAAAGTTAGATTTATATTTGACTCATGTTTGTATAACAATGAAAAACACACACTACAATGAGGGAATTACAAACGTTTGAAATATGTGGACTATTCCATTGGACTAGAATATACTGTAGTAAGAAAAGCAAAACTTTTTCCAAAAATGGAAGACCGGAAACAGGTTGATTCCTATAGGTTTCATTCACTTTATAGCAATTTGGGACCATACAGATACAATTCTATACCCATTAACTCATATGCATTGGTGTTAAATACCCAAAAAGGCAATGTGACCACCTGTCTGGATAATGGTCAAGAAAAAATCTTAAATTAAGGGTTCCAATCACTTAGCTTAAGCACATTTACTGATTATGTTTGCCAGGAATATACTGACTGTATAAACTTGATAATCATTAAAACTTTTATATAATCATTGCTTACATTAGAATACCTATTATATTTAGTTTTTCTTCTATTAAGTAGGTTCTTTAAGTTTAGTTTGATAAACTTGCCTGGAGAGCCCTTTCTGACTGTCCCATTGCAGCAAGTTTGTACTCATAGAGCTCCATAACAGCAGAAGTGGAAATGTCATGTATTTCATTTCGTTCTGCAGCCTCATTAAGTTTAGCAATAAAGTTGTCAAGCCGTCCTTCCTGAGCCAGGCTAAAAAGAGGTGTCATGTTTGGTGGCTGCTGTTGTGCAGTGCTTCCTCCTGTGATAGCATTTGGTAATTTACTGCTTCCGGAACCACTCTGCACTGGTAGAAGTACTAATGGCTCCAAATCACACAATGACTTTGCTAATGAAGATACACTAGAAAGAAAGAAACAGAGTTTAAAAACATTATTTATTCCTTGTGTATACTAGTATAATAATGCCTAATACTGGATAGAAGGCTTCAGCAATTATGCAACAAATACAGTAAATACTACTAAGCATCAAAGACAATAATTGTCAAAATACAGATATTTAAAACTTAAATTCGTGATAAAAATGTGAGTAAAGATGATGCTTTGAACTATGAATGCAAATGGGAAGAGAACTTGGAAACCTCCTCCTTCTCTTCTCCTCTCATTTGTCTTCTTCCTCCTCCTCCATTTTATTTTGTTGTTACGAACATTTTTTTCTTACTAAACCAACCACAACTAAATTCTAAGTAATGGAATTCCATCTTTATTTACCATACTGTCAGGTAAATTTACATAAATGGTAAGCTTTCAATAAAATCTTAAAAATTAAAATTCTACTCCCATGCACATGCTCTAAGTATGGATGCTTAAGGGAACACATTTTCCTTTATTTTTATGTCAAGTACAATGTAATTGAAACACAATCAAGTTGCGTTTATACAAATTAAAATTTATGAAAAAAACTTCATCACTACGGCTTGGATGTTTATGACATGTCATATTTTTTTCCTTGCTTCCACTTCAGTCACTGTGTTTGATTAACATGAATTGAACCTTTCTGATTACTTTTAGAGATGTTTTATGTGTCATATATTTGCATATTTAGGTCACTTCTTCGATTTTGGTCATAGTTTACATATTAAGGTACATTTAAGTAATATTTCGATTATATTTGCAGACACGATCTTATGTTGAAATAAGTTAAATGTTTCTATATTTTAAAAGATATTCTGAGAATTACCAATTCTGAGAAAGAGTTACTGATATTTTGGTTTGACTGCCAATGGAATGTGGGTTTGTAGGAAACAGTGTTATACCCTGCTGCCTATTGAGTAGTTGGCATTGCGGGTGAGCCTCTGGTGCAGGTAGCTGTGCCCCTCTCCATAACATTTCAGTAGAAAAGGAATTTTAAATCTTAATGTTAAACTTTCAGTGGATCAGCGAATATCGACATGCCGAAAATTAAGTGTGAAAGTGCAAAATTAAGAAGTTTTGTTAAAGAGTCTGGAGAGGAGCTTTTCAGTACCAATGGAGAAGTCCTCTTCTGTAGAGTGTGTGAAGCTAAAGTGACATCAAGAAAGAGATTTAATGTGCAGCAGCATTGTGATATGCTAAAACACAAGAACAATGTCAGTCGGAAATCTGCTCATCAAAGCAGGGAACGTCTTTTGTTGGAAACAGTTAAAACAATGCTGTCTTCCAAATCGTCCGATTTTTCAAAAGATCTTTGTGAAATGATGGTATCGGCTAACATTCCCTTCAACAAAGTGAACAATGTTCATTTCAGAAGCTTTATGGAGAAATACACAACACACCAAATTGTAGATGGACCAATTTTAGGAAAAATTATTTACCTTCGTGTTATGAAGATACTTAACACGAAATCAGAAGTATGGTAGGGGAAAATAAGATTTGGGTGTTGATTGATGAAACGACAGATGCTTGTAGGAGATCCATTGCCAATGTTGTTATTGGTACGCTCTTTGCTGACTGTCCTGGTGATATAAGTTCTTGATTCTGTAAATAATTCTACAATTGCCATATTATTCGACAATGCCATGAAGCTTTGTGGGGTGGTGAAGTTAAGCGGGAAAATGTACTACTATTTCTAACTGATGGAGCGCCATACATGGTAAAAGTGGGAAAATGCATAAAAATTCTGTATCCGAAAATGGTACACTTAACTTGCTTAGCTCATGGTTTGCATAGAGTTGCCGAGGAGATAAGACACAATTTTTCTGATGTAGATAGATTACTTTCAAATGTAAAAAAAATATTTGTCAAGTCTCTATTGAGGGTGAAAAAGTTTAAAGAAGTTGCACCTTCCTTCCCTCTTTCTCCTGAACCAATTCTTACCCGGTGGGGCACGTGGCTCGGTGCAGTTGAGTGTCATTACAATAACTACGAAGACATAAAAAAAATTGTGTCCACATTTGATAGCAGTGATGCATCTACAATCAAAATTACTCAGGGATTGTTTTCCTGCAGTTTATTGCAGGATTTGGCCTATATAAAATCAAATTTTGGAGGCATTGCAAAATCAATTTTGAGCCTGGAAGAATAGGTTTAGAATTAAATGAAAGTTTGGCGATTGTCAAAAATGTAGAACTGGAAATAAGGCAAGCTAGGGGCACTTAGTGGTTTCCATAAAGGACAAACTTACCAAAGTGATGAATGGAAATTGTGATTTTCAATAATATGCCGAATTGGGGACATTTTAGTGGTGGTAAAGCTATTTTGGATGCAGATGATCCAACATTGGAGTGCAGTGACTTGATTCTATTTCAATACGCGCCAATAACATCTTGCGATGTTGAAAGGAGCTTCTCACGATTCAAGACTATTTTGAGTGACAACAGAGAAGTTTCCTCTTCGATAATTTAAGGATGCATGTGGTAATATACTGCAACGCTGCCAGGAAAATAGGTATATAGTACTTCAAACTAGATTTCTCTATAATTAATACAGGAAATTATTATTGATATCCACAGCTTGATATGGTTTTTGTTCTCTACAGGAACAAGAAATGTGAATCGCATGGATAACAGAAGACACTATTACGTGATAAGATTGTTGAAAAACAGATATTGTTTTCTATTGTTAATTAATAAATATTCATTAAATACGCATATTTGATGGTCATATTTTGTCTTTTTTTGGTCATATTTAGCTATTTTTAACGTCATATTATATTGCATATTTCTAACTTTTTTAGGTCATAAACATCCGAGCCCTAGTGATAACATGTACATTCATCCATAGGATCCATTTCAGAATGTGGCCATATTGCTTGGGTTGGCAGCTCATAAGTGAGGTATATGTTGCACTGGGAAGACAACATCAGTCATCATTCCTGCTAGAGCACACAGCAGTGTCAGGTGTTTGCAAGGCCTGCATTCAAGTTGTTGATATTTCCTGGCAAGCAAAGAGATTGCAATTCCAATTGTTTCACATAGTGACCAGCTTTTAAAAGACAAGGCTATCTCTTTAGCTAATTCTGCTAACGTTTATCTTGATTAGCTTGAGGTAGATAAAAGAATAATCTTTCGAATAAAAGGTTTGTTTGCGCTACAGCTAGAGAACATCATGTGAATGAAACACATCAGATTTTTTTATTCATATATGATTATAATGATATTTTTCCCCTATGTTACTAAAAGATTCTGTATCTCTATGTTTTAAATCTCTTCCTAGCTCCTTTCCAGAAACCTTTTATATTATTTTCCCTCTTTCTCCAAATTTCTCTCAATCCATTATTTTTTAAGTTTGCATGTATAATGTAGCTTCACCCACTTTTCTTTAAGCTCCTTTCTTGAAATTCTAGGCATTGCCTCAACAATTCCTGTCATCTAGATTTAAATAGACCATACCAATATTTGAGAGTTCTCTCCATAATTACATCATTCCTTCACACTCTTCCCATTCCAATTTGAGCAAGTTCCTTTACTGTGGCATTTGGGAAGCCTAAAGTACACAAATATTAATATAAAAATAATTGTTGCAACAAATCTTCACTTATCTTTTGGAATCCTTGCTTGGACTAGTTTTGCAATGATTTCATTGCATTATCAACATATCCTTTTGGTCTCTTTTTTGATGCAGTAACCATAACAGTGTAAATAAACAACATCAAAAAAGACTGCAGTAACCATAACAGTGTAAATAAACAACATCAAAAAAGAGAATACCATCTAATATTGATATTAGGTACCTTGTATTTACAGCTTCTAATAGCTTCTTTGGCCACTACAAATTTCTTTTGTTTTTCCCAATTGCCACCATTTTCTATTGTAACTCCTAGATAAATACATTCCCACACTACCCTGTACTCATTTTTATTTTCATTCTTCCATCTTTCATTCTTGCTCAATTTTCCCCCCTTTTTTGAACACTACAATCTGTGTCTTGTCCTGGTTAACTTTTAAACTCCATTCTTTACAGTAATTATTTAATTTTTGCAAGGAATGTTTTAAGCCATTCACTGTAATTGTACCTACAACTAGATCATCTGCAAACAGTAATCCTGGAATCTGAATATTATTAATTGTTGGCATAAAGTTATTATTCCTCCCAATATATCATCTGTATATAAATTAAACAGGACCAGACGTAACGGCCTAAGACCTTTTTCTTGCTGGATTTCTCTTGTTACAACCCTTTCCACTCTTATACAAAAAGTATTCTCCTTATATAATGCTCTAAAGGTGCACCATTTGTTTACTCACTCCTTTGCTCAACAACCTATGCCACAACAATTGTAACTCTATCCGATTGTATGCTTTCTCTAAATCCACAAAGGCCATGTATAACTTTCCTCTCTTGTCTTTCAAGTATTTATCTACTAATGCTTTTATTATAAACAAATTATCAACTGTTCTCCTTCCTTTTATAAAGCACATCTGAAATTCCAAGAGAATATTATATTCTTCAGCCCATGTTTGTATCCTCCTTGCCATAATACCAGGAAAAATGTTTTCCCACATTTGATAGTAATGCAATGCCTCTATAGTTGTTTGGTTTGTCAACACTACCCTTGCCTTTGTATATTGAATGTATGATTGCTTTCCTCCACTTTTCCAGTATATAACCCTTCATTTTAATTGTGTTAAATAAGTCTACTAGAACCTTAACTCTATTTATTTCAGTGGTGTACCATGCCCTAAGGAACTCTGTCGGATTCCATCTATTCCAGTTGTTTTATTTCTCTTCATTAATTGCGCTGAATTATTTCTTCACTTCTTATTACATCAAGTATATCTCTAGTTATTACCTATTTCCCAATTTTTTGAAATATTCCATCCATTCTCCTAGTTGTACACTGGGTTTTGTTACATATTTATTATACATTGATTTCATAACCTTCCATACCTCATTTACATTATTTTTATTTAGGACCCGTATCAAATTGCTTTCATGTTTTTTCCTCCAGCTTATTTTCTTTTGTTCCAGTAATGAATTATATAAATCCCTCCCTTGCATATACTTTTCCTTTAATTCTATGTATCCTAATTCCCTCCACTTTATGAGCAATTGTTTGACTTGTCTTTTAGTTACTCTACATTCTTCATCAAACCAACCTCCATCCCTTAACATTTATATATGGTATTCTGTATTTACATCCTCTAATCAAATCTATGACAAGAATAAGTATATGAAAGAATTTCATGTTTTGTGTACAAAACAAGTGGTTTGACTTCAAAAAAATTCCCTTTAATGGACTCTAGAAACTCTGAAACATTCATCTGATTTTAAAAGCTTCTTCAGTTCAGTTGAAGACGTTCAATTGTTACAAATATATGGACCTGATGAAGATTATGTGCTCTTAGGTGGTCTTACTTCAAGAACCATCACAGTAAAAAGAGGTACACAAATTTAGATAAAGGTCATGAGTATGTGCAGAGTTGGAACATGGGTTTGTGTTAATGAGTTAATTGGCAAAGGAAAACATAAAAGAGTTTTGCTATTGGCAACAATGTACCAAAAGTGTTTATATTGAACGTGACCATTCAAAGCATACGTTCATGTTTCTTTTTCAGTAAAAAAGAGGAGTTCAGCAAACTTAGTTTAAAAATCTAATGTGTTCCATTTACATAACTTCCTCTACCTATTCTGCAACAAACTATTCCTAGAAAGTTGAGTGGAGACCAGTGGCGACCTGTGAGTACATTTTACGGGGATTGCACTTAAAAATGATGATCTTTAACAATGCTTTCGATAGTAACGATTATATCAACATCACTGGTGTGCCAGAAATTTGATCAAATAACTGATTCCTCAAGAACCATCCAGGCAGGAGGCTGGGCTATCATATTACTCTGCCAAGACAATTCACTTATGATTGCCCATTTAAATAAAATAAATCGCTAATCGGGTGCATTGTCTGCCTACCTAAGCCTGCATCTGATTGGATTAATGAGGAGTTACACTGCATCGTTGTGTTCAATGGGTCAATTCCCTAATTACATAAATCTTGTTCTAGGTATCCTACCTGCCATGAGTGTATAAAATAAAGTTAACCTAATTTTACATGGTCCATCTTCCATCCGTGCATCTTAAATCACAATTAAAAATCCTGGACCTATTGTATTTAATCTACCGACTTTCTACCCAATAAGCAGATTTTTCAGAAGTCACCTACAGTGAAGTTCTCATAGAGAAAAATATAAAGTCAGTGTACAGTGCCTATCACTAGCATTAATTTGTGGAAGCGTAGAGAATGACCTTCAGGAAGCTTTCCTTGCGCTTTCCAGATCTGTATCTAATGTAAAGAAATCCTATATTCTGTTTTAAAATCTGTATAGCCATAGATAACACCAAAATACTGTAGATCAAAGGACAGTGAATGAAGGATAAACAGCTACTAATCAAAACCTTGCTTTCAACATTGACGATTGTTTAAGACATTGCTTCCAACTTATCTGCGGGGGGGGGGGGGGGGTAAGGTATTGAGCTAAATCTAAATTTGAAGCCTAAGAAATATAATGATACTTCAAATATCCATTTGCAAATAATCACTAACATTTAAACAAAAACAAAAGTGAATATCTTAGAAGTTAATGCTATAAAATTGCACAAATATGAGCTTTTTACATAGTTTATGGAATAAATAACTTAAAAATACAAAAGTTAATATTTCAGAACTGGTTACAGCTACAAAAAAACTCACAATACAATTTGTATATATTACCAAGCTCTACAATTTTCCTTCAGTAGATTTCCCCTATCATGTCCAACTTTCGTATATTATACAGAATTATTACCAGTGAAAAAAGTTTAAATTCCCAGAAATCCTAAGGTAAGTATTAGTTTGTGGTCTCAAGACTTGCAATATATCATAATTTAATACAAATCATGTGTAGTTTTTTGAAAAAAAATTTTTTTTCTCTGTAAAGAGTAGTTTTAGTTAGGAAGATTTATTTGAAAATATTTGCCTTGCACCCTTAAGTATGAGATTTGATATTTCTGCAACTTTCGAAAATGTTTCTTTGTAAAGGAAAGTTTTAGTTGGAAGGATTTATCTGAAAATCTTTGCACTATGCCCTTGTATTTCTGCAGCTTTTAGTTTTTGAGTTATGTTGTTAACATACACGCAGATATGCACACAGACCTTTTTCCAAAAATACTTTTTTTTTATTTAGGGGTCCCCAGAATGTGCCTATCCACTAAACTCTCAACATTGAATTTTGTACAAATGTAACACTTCATCTACCTACAGTCCATTTGGACCGGGGCAGAGACAGTAAAATAGAATGTGTTAAAACATTGAATGCCAACATTCCAGTTTAATTAAAATGAGTAACAAAACAACCTGTTGTGTTCCATTCACATGACTTTCTCTACATTTCTGTAACAAATTATTATTGTTATAAAGCTTATTCTACTACTTACTTTAGCTAATTGAGATAAGCATTAGCAGAAATGGTATTATTGCTTGCTTCTTTGTAAATAGAAGGGAAATAAGGTCAGGCTAAAGCGATAGCCAAATTTTTAAAAGCTGGTTGACATGTGATTGAAATTTGTTTCTTTGTATGGACAGGAATTGAACAAATTCCCACATAAGCAAAGTATTTTAAAACTGAAATCAATAACAAAGAATATCTCAGAAATAAAATACGTGATATAAATTGTGTGTTTTAACAAGATCTATATTTTTTTGGGTAAGTTTTTGTCTTTCCCTTATGGTTTACTAGTTATGCAAAAGTCACCCAGATTGAAGAGATCTTCAGAGGCTATGACTAGAAAATTCAAGATTTATTTTGTCATGTAAATTATCCTTAATATACAGCATTTTAATTGAGCCCAATTTTGAGTAAATCAAAATTTTCAAAATGTTTCCATGTGAAGGGTAGTTTGGAGTGGGTGGGAGGGATTTTCCTCACAATTTTTGTGTTGCTTCCTTGGAAGATGCTAAACTTCAATACCAAGTTTAATATTTTAGACTTTTTGTTTTTGAGTTACACATGCAAGCATGTACGCACACACACAGAGGGAACTTTCTCTGAAAATGCTTTTATTAGTTTTACAGGAGCTTAAAACATTGATTTCTGGTGAAATCTCGGTTTCAAATTTTTGGGTAGAATGCTGTCCTTTCTCTACCTATGTACTTTGTAATAAGTTAAAAAAGTAAAGAAATTGAATCAATAAATAAACCTGGAATCAATAACTAAAATTCAATGTTCTTTAGATTTAGAGATATTTCACTTCGAAAATATGTTCTTCATAGTCCTACTTTAATAGTAATTATTATTTGATTGATGTTTGGAGGAATTTAGTAACAGTGACGGTCAAATTATATGTTATATTAATTTGTTGAGTTGGCTTTTTAACACTATGTCACTTACATTCTTATTATAAGGGACTAGTTTCAGAAGCCTATGGTTCCATTTTCAAACTCATGGGTCCAACTGCCGTTGCTGGTTGCATGAGCTTGTGTTTTCTTCTGTGGTGGCAAAATGATGAACTTCTTAACTAAGCTGCCTACTGGTGGGATTTCAAAGTTTATTAGGTGATCTTTGTTTTTCCATATGAGGATGTTTTCCAGGTTGTGAGTTCTGTGTATCCTGACATGGTTTTTAGCAATTTTGGATTTGGATCTAGGTTATGGTTTTCTTTCCAGAAGTGAAATGCTACTGCCGATTTATCTTCTTGTTTCAATTTTAGGTTTCTAAAGTGCTCTTTGGATCTGATTTTTAAACTTCTTTTGTTTGTCCTATGTAGAACTTTTCACAATTTGTGCATTTAATTTGATATATTCCTGACCTATTTTCTGGTAGAATTTCATCTTTTATTTTTGAATTTAGTAACTTTATGACAGAAAATCTGTTTATTGGAGCCAGGGTGATGTTTTGTTCTTTGAAGATTTTTTTGAATGTTCTAAATGCTCGGGAGTGGTAAGTGAATTTTTTGAATGTGTTGATATTGCTTTTTCCTGTTATTAGGGTAGTTACTTCTTTCATGGTTTTTTTCCACTTTGCTTTGTTGAGTTTCTTGTATACAAGGTTCTTGCTGTATCAATTTTGTTCTGCTGTTTGAATTATGGTTTTTAACTCTGTTGAATTCAGTTGTGCTCATAGGTACATTTACTAATCTGTGTGTGATGCTGTTTATTACTGCATGTTTGTGTGGTAATGGGTTGTAGCTTTCATTTTTAATGTAATGTTCTGATTGAGTTGGTTTTCTGTAGATTCCAAAGTTTACTTTTGTGCCATTTCTGATGATTCTTAGGTCTAAGAATGGGAGTTCTCCATTGGTTTCTGTTTCCATTGTGAATTTTATTGTTTTTTCTTGTATGTTTAATAATTTTATGGCATCATCTAAATGTCTGTTTGGCACTATTGCAAATATGTCGTCAACATAGCGGTACCACACCTTGAAAATCCATGGGAATGCTTTCTTCATGTGTGTTTCGAATTTGCTCATAAATAAATTTGCCAAAAATGGAGATAGAGGGTTGCCCATAGAGAATCCTGATTTTTGCCTCTAATATTTCCTATTGAAAGTGAAGTAGTTTTGTTCAATGCACAAACTTGTTAGTTGAATGTAATCTTCTAATTCTGTCGGTTCTATTTCTGTTGTATTTAGCCATTTTTTTAATAAGTCTTGCAGTTTTTGAGTTGGGATGCTGGGGTATAGTGCTGTAACATCAAATGAAACTAATGTGTCCTCTGTATCTAGTTTTAGGTCTTTGATTTTTTCAACTAATTCCAAAGAATTTGCTAGGTTAGAACTTTCAAATTTTGGGAATGCATCAAATTTATTCAACAACCACTTTGCTAATTTATATGTTGGGGAATCAATACTACTGGTGATCGGTCTCATTGTTTTTCCTGTTTTGTGGATCTTTGGTTGGCCATACATTCTGGGTAATGTTGGATTGACTACTTTTATTTTATATGTTTCTGTGTTTTTGATAATTTTACTTTCTTTTACTGTTTTGTTTAATGCCTGGATGCAAGAGTTTAGTGGGTTGGTTTCCACTGTGATGTATTGGTCATAATGTAATAAATTTTCCATTCTGTTTATGTATTCTGTTTTGTCCAAAATTACCATGTTGTTCCCTTTGTCTGCTTTAGTGTATATGACTGGTTTATCTTTTAGTGATTTTATTATTTGTTTATTGCATTTGGATTTATTTTTATTTTTAATCTCATCAACTATTTTTGAACATTTACCTTTTATTATGGATTTATCTTCTTCGTTTAAGTTTTCTGTAGCGATTTGGATGTCTTGGTTCAGAAAGTTTAACAAGGGCTAAAAACATGCATTGACTACTCAAATCAAGTAGAGGACTATATTGCAGTCATCCAATCTTTGTCCCTGACCACAGAGTCAAGATGGTTGAAAGCTTGGATTTGATTCCAATCTAACTCGGTTGCTGTCCCATGAAATCATCTGTAATAATCAACACTGAGAAAGCTTCAAATCTTTAAACACACCATATGTTTTAAAACATTAGAAAGAGGGCTCATATAAATCCACAGAAGGTTGATACAAATTGCAGCACGTTACTGATTCGACATGATGTTTGGTGTGGGATGATCCTCACAGGTCAAGCAAGCAGTGATACACAGGAATGGAGAGAGTGTCAGCATGAGCAGCCTCAGGGAGCAACATCTTGCCAGAAATGAGAGGTACTGACGCTCGTGTTCTGCATAATATAAATGCCGTAAATGCCACACTGTGATTACAGGCACATAATTTCTGCTTTACATAACAGCAGCTGAACTCGATGCAAGCCCTCCTTCAACACACACAGTTTAGTTTCTATGGAGACTCCCACTTCAATTTTCATCTTGAATAATAATATAAAGGTGGCATTGTAACTCTATGCTACTTACATGAAATGAGCTCTGGGTCTCGCCACACTTCAGTCCAGACAGACGAGAATCACAAATGCAGCTTTTTCTATTACTTTCTCTACATACTATGCATATAGTGTATAGAGAAGGTATTGCAACCAAAAATTTCATATCAGATTTCACTGGATATAATGTTTTGGGACCTCCCTGAATAAAAAAAGAATTTTTAGAAACTGTGTGTGTGTGTGCGCGCGTGCATGGGTGGGTGTGTGTGTGTGTGCACGTGCATGCATGTGTCTGTGTGTGTGTGCATGCGTGCGAGTCTGTGGACAACATAGCTCAAAAATTAAAATACTATTAGATACCAACTTGGTATTTAGATTTAATATATTCCGCGGATGCGATAGCATTGAAAGGGAGAGGATTTGTGTGTAGTGAGCTCCTGGAGTAGATGGAAAAAGGGAATAAGTAACAATGGGAGTAAGCATTGAAGTACACAGAGGAAGGATTGGAACCTTTAATAGGTTAAATGGAATGAGTTTAAAATAAACCAAGCTGTAGAAGAGATAGCAAACTATTTCTTCTATTATGTGTAATAAGTTCTCTGTTGATAATTGGTGGAAATGAAACCAACCCTGGACCCCATGGGAATCAAGATGTCATGGAGGAAATCCTGGTTAGAATGAAGGATATTGTGTTGTATTGTATTTATTTTCATCCATAGAAACACAATACATGTTATAGGACATACCGATTCAAAATACAAGAAAAACAAAATTATATCAAGATACATAAACATTAAAATGCAGAAATATAAGATTTAACAGATATAAAAGAAAAGAATATACAGATTTGAGTCATAAAGACAATTTTTACAAATTGTACAATTTACATCAGTTCCTGATGTATAAATTCATCTACACTACAAAAGTCATTGTTCATTAAGAATTTAAACAAAACTTTTTTGAATTTTAGCTTGGATTCAACGTTTTTTATATATTGGGATAGTTTGCTGTATAAATGTACACCAGCATATGTGAAATTATTTTCATACAGTTTGGTTCTATGTGAATTTACAAATAAATTTTTCTTTGCTCTGGTGTTATGTGTATGAACTTCAGTATTTGTTTTGAAGGATTTTAAATTTTCTTTTGTATAGATTAGTGTTTCATAAATAAGAATGCATGGTAAAGGTAACATTTTAAAGTTTTTAAAATATGGTTTATAGCTAGTTTTATTTGAGACATTAGCCATAATTCTTATCACTTTCTTTTGCATCCTGAAGACCTTAATACTGTTTTTAGAATTTCCCTAAAAGATAATACTATATGATAAGACTATGAAAGTATGCAAAATAAACTACTCTAAGAATATGCAGACTCGGCATAAATTTGACTGACTTTACTAAGATGCTGTCTATATACATTTCTCAATTATGGACGAGAGAATAGCAAATAAGCTTAAAGAGGTGGAAAAAGAACTAATAGAAATCAAAGATGAAATAAGAAGTGATGTACAAAATATGAGAATAGAGGTACAGCACGTAAAAAGAGAGTAGAGTTATTGGAAGAGAGGTATTGCAATAAAGTCGATTGCAATGAATGGAACTTGATGGTAAAAGACTCAAATTATTATATTTAAGAAAGGGATAAAATTAAGCAAGTATGAAAAGCGGAAGAAAGAATGTAAAGAATATAAAGTGGTTAGAGATTGTATATACTTAGGGGTCAAAATTGATGGGGAAGGAAGATGGGAGAAACAGAAGAAGTTAGCTTTGGCAAAAGGGAAAGGACCACTGGCAGCAATTAGAGGGTGCAAATATAAAATACCAGATATAAATGTCAACTGGCTAGAAATAATGTATAATATGGTAGTTGAAGTAAAACTGCTATATGGAATTGAAATATGGGGAATAGATAGTGCTTGGGAAGTTGTGGATACGTGCACAGGATGTTCTGCAGGGAAGTGTTAACTGCCAAATGCAATAGTAAAGGAACTTGCTCAAGTTGAAATGAAACGAGTGGGAAGGAAAGGTGTGATTATGAAGAGAACTCTTAAGTATTGACATAGAATACTAAATTTAGATAAAAGCAACTTGTTAAGCCAATGCTTAGAATATCAAGAAAAGAATTTGAGGAAAAATGAGTGGAGTTATTTAATACAAACTTAGAAAATAGTGGATTGGGGGAAATTTGGAGAAAGAGGGAAAACAATACAAATGATTTCTGGAAAGGAGCTAGGAAGAGATTTGAAGATATAGAAATACAAAAATTGTTCAGCAATATATGGGAAAAAAGATCATTAGAAACATATATACAAATAAAAAAACACATGGGAAAAAGAAATATATGTAGATAAATTAAATAAAGAACAAAGGGAAAATATTGCTTGAGTACGAGCAGATGTGTGGAGAATAAAGGATATGAGAAAAGCACTCCAAAAGTAGAGATTTGAAGATATAGAAATACAAAAATTGTTCAGCAATATATGGGAAAAAAGATCATTAGAAACATATATACAAATAAAAAAACACATGGGAAAAAGAAATATATGTAGATAAATTAAATAAAGAACAAAGGGAAAATATTGCTTGGGTACGAGCAGATGTGTGGAGAATAAAGGATATGAGAAAAGCACTCCAAAAGTATCAATGCCCAATATATGGTGAAAAGGAAAATATGGAACATATAGTTTTTGACTGTAAAGGGACAGAGCTTTCGAGGAAACAGTGTATAAATGGTAATGGCTGGAAATGGGCAGAAAGATAGCCTTGATCAAACTTTTTAGTAAGAATAGCAAAAAGGTAGGAGAGTATTTGGCTAAAGTAAAAAAGAAATGGATGTGGTCCATAAAAAGAGAAGTAGATAAAACAAGTTTATAGGTTTTGATTAAATGTTTTTTTCGCACAAGCCATGTGTAGGACAGGAGTTGGATAGGTAGAGTCAGACTGAAAAATACAATGCCATAGCTGGGATTTGAACCACAACTCTCCCGGTCTCTAGCCAGTTCCTCTACCATTGAGCTATCTTGGCAACATGCCGGCATAGCATTGAATTTCTCAACTGACTCGCATGTCTCCCGATAAACCACAAGATGTTTTCAAATTATTTTGAGATGACAACCCCAATGGCGACTTACAATGTTGTAAGTACTTTACGTCCCAGGATTCATAGTATAGCCAACTATTATCGTCAATGGGCATTGATTTAATTTTTTTTTTTTTTTTTCAAATTATTTTGAGATGACGACTTACAATGTTGTAAGTACTTTAAGTCCTAGGATTCATAGTATAACCAACTATTATGCTCAATGGGTATTGATTTAATAATAATAAAAAAAAAAAAAAAAAAAAAAAAACATTTAAATCAATACCCATTGACCATAATAGTTGGCTATACTATGAATCCTGGGACTTGAGTACTTACAACATTTTAAGTCGCCATTGGGGTTGTCACCTCAAAATAATTTGAGAACACCTTGTGGTTTACCAGGAAACATGCGAGTCAGTTGAGAAATTTAATGCTATGCCGGCATGTTGCCATAGTAGCTCAGTGGTAGAGCAACTGGCTAGAGACCGGGAGATCCAGGGTTCAAATCCGGCTATGGTATTGAATTTTTCAATCTGACTCTACCTATCCAAGTTTATAGGTTGTTTTAAGAAATGTTGTACACTTTTATCATCATCATCATCAGCTTTAGGATTAAAATAAATGTGCTAGATTGTAAGGAAAACTTGGCCAAATGTTTTGGTGCAGTACACTTCTTCTTCCTAAAAAAGCAATTAAAATTAAGAGATGTTAAGTTTAAACTATGAATTATAGACATGCTCTAGAAAAGCATAAAATTAAGAAATTGCAAATGTTTTGGTGCAGTACACTTCCTCTTCCTAAAAAAGCAATTAAAATTAAGAGATATTAAGTTTAAACTATGAATTATAGACAAGCTCTAGAAAATCATAAAATTAAGAGATTGCAAATGAAACATTCTCAATGTTTGAACTACATTGATGCAGCTCAACATAACATTTCAAAGAGACCTTTAATATTTAATCTTACCTCTCTGCTGGAAATCCGATTGTGCCAGTAAGTCCAAGAACTTCTTTCTTAAGATCCTCTTTTCCTGTAAATAGTGCCACAGCAAGAACCATTTGCACTTGCTTCTTTTGCAAGAGAGTTGAATATATGTTGAGCCACTGAGCATCTAATGATGCAAAATCAGATAAGAAATCCAAAGCATGAACATACAAAGTTGTTACTTCCTCTTGAAAGAGATTCATCTCATCTTGAGGTTCAATTGATAGCAATGGCTCAAACAGTTTTTGAACAATCTAAAACCAACAATTAAAGAATTACTATATGACATCTAGTTTTGTTATCTTTGCTCTAGAGCAATGAATAATTGATTGACTTTTGTAGTTTTAACTTAGTGCCATTGACTGTTACTGGGGGAAGTGTTGCTCTTCCTTCTCATAAATTTTTAAAAACTTTTCTCTGGAAGTATCTCCCCCAGAATTGATATTTTTCCATCGTTTACATTTTAACCCTTTGGTATCTTCAATTGAGGAGCATTTTTTTCAAAACTTGATAGCGCACAAATTTTGAGAAAATGAGTTATATATGGGATCGGTATGTTTTCGATGGCAGCAATCGGTTCATGAAATCAGATATTGCATGACTCAATATTTGCTGTGTGTATAGCATGGTGAATCCTGAACATTTTTTCATAACTCGATAGAGCACATGCACAGCAATTTTACAAAACTCAATGCAGCACAGTCTAAATGAAAAGATTTGCCACCGGTCAAGACCCGTCACAGACCTGATAATAATTTGCTATATTCTGCTTGCCTTACCTTGCTTTCCTGGAATGAAAAGCTATATATAAAAAAAAAAAAACATTATTATTTCAAAACCTTAAATACCTGACAATTAATTCTCCAAAATGAAGAAAAATGAAGAAAAATTCTAGAAGAAAACAATCTGTGAGTATTTAATATAGCATCAGAAAGAAAATGGAGATGTATTACCAATCTGTGCTGCAAGTTTTCAGGGAATAGCAGGCATGTCTTCTTCCTTGTAAGGAAGTTTTATTCTACTGGAATTCTCCCTTAAGAAAATTGAGGAGGTGACAGAACTGGTGCAAAGGACAAGGAGTTTATCATTGCTGTGAAAAATGATATTAAGTGCTACAGGTGCAGAGAAAGCCACTACAGTAGAGAAAAATCTTCAATGAACTACCTATCACCCAAATTAAATATTTAAAAAATGTGGAAAATGTTTTGTGAAAAAAGAAAAACTATGTAATGCTCATTATCTAAATATAAGTTTATTTTTTATAAGTGTTTTAATCTCTCATTCAAGACACCACACACTGATACATGCTCCATGTGCAAGACAGGTCCAATTTCCATAAAACAAGAGACAGCTTTGGAGGAGAAGAAGAAGAAGAAGAAGAAGAAGAAGAAGAAGAAGAAGAAGAAGAAGAAGAAGAAGAAAAATGAATATAAAACAAACTGCATAAACTTTGTGCAAAGAAGTTTTATACTATAGTGAAAGAAGAAAATTCTAATGCAATATAAATCTGTTTCGATATGCAGCAAAATCAGCCACTATCTAAATTATCAGTGGGTGAATTTACTATTCCAGGCAACTGTGATTCTATAATCTTCAATGATTCACTCTGAACCACAAATGAAAAAGAGTATACATTTCTATACTGGTTGGAAACCGAGTCATCTAAGGGATATAATCAAGTGACATCTGCTTTGTTGAATTTTCAGTTAGACCTGAAAAAATTAAGTGTCCTTCCATTATTCATCTTTTCTCAGGTTCATGTCCAGGTCAAAATAAGAACAGTGTAGAAATAACAATACTCATTGCCTTTTTGGAAAGAAGTACAACATTTATGTTTATACATCATTTCTTTCCCATATAAGGAAGGACACAGTTACATGGCTCCTGATTGTGTACTTGGTTTGGTTGAGAAGGAGTACAAGGAAGATATTTTGCCATCCCATGGAGTTACGAAAGTTCTCAACAGGGACTGGCAAATCAAAACACTACTCAGAAGATTGTGAAAACAAAGCTGCCCTTTAGCATAAGAATGCAACGTGTCACATCGTACAAAACGTCTTCTACAAACGTGTGTAATGTTTCCGCAACTGTGCAGAATACTTACACTACGTCACATGTGGAGGTTTCTATTTTCAAATCTGGAATTAAAACATGCCACAAAGAAATGCTGAGAAGCTCATGTCTACATGAACATGGTGTCCAGTGAGAAGAAGAAAGGTGTAAAAAAACTCATTCAATTTTTTGAAATTCCAGAGGAAGCAAAAGGATTTTATGAAGATGTTCTCAGAAACTGTTAAGGTATCAAAATAAGTGTATATAATATTACTTACTAGTTTAATCACTTTGTACTCTTAAATTTCTGTATTTATTAATTTAATAATTTTGTAATTTTTATAAATGTCTATTATTTCATTCATACATCAATGTTGATTTAACCATTTATTAAATTTGTATACTGTACATAAAAAAATTAATTTATGAAGAAATGAAAATAAAATCAAAACAGTAATAAAAACAATAAAACTAGTAGCAAATTCAGGTTCAGTCAAATTCGCTTGTTTCATAGTCCATGTCCTCTATCGAGTTTTGAAAAAAGCAAGCATTTTTTACCTGGCCAATACTATGAAAAATATGTTTATTCTCTAGGACTTTCACTGTTGTCTAAAATTGTCCCATGATAATGTTTAGTATTGCAAAAAATCAAAAGGTTATGTTATTGGATAAAAAAAATGTTATTTCTGTAAAAATATCTTTTTGTCCTCTATTGAGTTTTGAAAAAATGCTCCTCAATTGCTCTAAGATAATGTGTTTTATTCTTGTAGGGACTGGCTACAAATTTTATACTTGTCACAGTTTGTATTATTTTGGAGTCCCCAATACATACGAGGTACGTCCAGAAAGTAAGTTCCGTTTGGTAATAAAATTAAATTGTGTACAGATACAGAATAATTATTTATTGCACAAAATTCTACAACTCTTAAACTACTTTTCCGCATAACTGCCGAAATTTTGCAGGCATTTATCATAGCGTAGCACAAGTTTTTATATACCTTCTTCATAGAAGTTTGCCGCCTGTACCCAATATGAGCAAAGTTTACAAAATTTCAGTTTTTTGGTAACAATTTCATGAATTAGTGATCGGGAGCTTTGGGAAAATTCCATAGCGAGAGCACTAATTGTAAACTTGTGGCTTTCCTGGATCTTGTCATCAATCGCATGAACCAGTTCTTCTGTAACCAAAGATGGACGCCCACTTCGTTCTTCATCGTGCACTTCACTACGTCCTTCATTGAACTGTGGGACCCATCTTCTCACCATTGAATCACTCATCGCATTTTGTCCGTAAACTTCGCAAATTTGCCGATAAATTTAAATTGGTTTCACTTTCCTAGCATTCAGAAAACGAATCACAGATCTGATTTCACAAGCGGTGGGATTTTCAATCAACACTGACATTGTAAATAAGCACAACAAAGCGTATGTGGCTGACAGCGATCTCTAAATGGCGCACGTTTCTTCTCCTTGATACAGAGGGTCTACCGCGCATGTGCGGAACTGCGATTGCAGCGCTGCAGCGGAGATAAATTGGAACGGAACTTACTTTCTGGAAGTACCTCGTATAAATGGGGTAAACCTGAAAACTTATGGATGTGGTTATAACACTCATTATCAGAAACAAGCAGTCACTGTTTTTGTTTGTACTGGCTGTTTACTGTGTCCAAACTGTGTAGCTCTACTCACTGTACATAGGACTATATGAAGCTCAGTCAATGCAAGCTACACATCTCATGAAGTCATTCAATACTGTTGTTCAGATGTGGGCTCAAACCTAGTAGAGGACAATGACTTTTGCGGGTGGAAAAATCATTAGAATGGCCTACTTCAGAAGGGAAGTAAAGCTGTTGGTCCCAGTCATAGATTTATGGCACATATTTAAGCCTGATAAAGAGGCCTTTGAGCAAATTTAAGCAGTCTTTCATGCCCAGTATAGAATGGGACGCTGAGAACCACTGGTTATAGAATGTCCATGCCATTTCATTTCATTTTCACTGCTGACAAGAAATTTGCAAATTTAACTTTCATTTAGATGGCAGAGCTGGGCTTGCTGTATATTATAGGTATTAGCATTTAATATGTATATTTTACATACCAGCTATTGCTGCATACTTCAGCAACCCTGCATATGCCCTTGCATGCTTTTTTTTAATGTTATCTTTCATCTGTTATTACATTCTGTGATATGTATCTGTATTGCACTAAATTGGATGCTCTTTAATAATCATTAAATGCAACTTAATTTGTTTCAGCATTCTACAGTAATAATATGCAATAATTTTCATATTATAGCACATACACTGGTAAACGTGGCCGATCATCCAAACAATGTGGAGAGGTGATGTAGCCAGCTCTCACACATCCCCTACCAAGTTGGTTTTCATGGTCTGGACCCTGCCTATCACAGCTCCTCATTTTCGTCACAATGAGAAGTGACACCAATTTTACAACCTGAACTTCAAATCCATAACCCAATGGGTGGGATGGATTCCAGTTGCAATATATGGTCCACTGCACTGCAATGCAGGATTTATTATAGGACATTTATAAAATTAAATCATTTTAAGTTTTAGAATTAAGTAGGAATCCGTGAGAACAGAATGTACAACCACACTGAGTTCTCACAAAACTTCTGCAAATTTATTCCATTTCAGTTCACATCTAGCACTCTGCTTGGCAACATCCATTGTCTAAATTAGATTTATTTACTCTTGCTCAATACTAGTAAGAACAGCAAGTTTGTAATCACACCTGCATCTAGGATGACATGTAAGACTGCTCCTATTCAAAGTATAAAATGCAAGTGAACTACAGCATAGTAAGTGTCATGGAGAATAATATCAATGGCTGAATTAGCTAATATTTAAAAAATAGTTAAACCAGAGGAAATTTCAGCTTCTGTATTAGATTAGTATTAGAACACTTGGTGGGTTCAAAATGAGAATAAACTGCTTCTGACTTCTGTTAATACTATTAGATACTTGTAAACTATTATGGTACGGTGATGTAGTAACTTATTAAAGAAGTAACTGAAGCACAAGTAGTCAGAGCATGCATGGTGAGTAAACCAGGAATAGAACAGCTGAATGAACATAACACCATATTATAACAAAATGTCTTTATTGCTGCAAAACTGAGAATAAATAATTGCTTTTATTGCAATGCTGTAGTCAATTTATTTTCTTTCTTTGCTTTAATGCTCTTAAAAGTTGACTGTTCTCTCTAATGCAACTGTATACTCCAAATTCACAGTCCAAATTGAAATTGCTGGGCCAAGCTGCCCCCTTCTACAACTGTTGACATGATAGAAATTTCCAGAAGTAGACGTCACTGGCATGTGTGATCTCTTCACCCAGGCAACAATAGAAGCTTAGATGTAATGCACTACCAACCACATACGTGTTCACTCACACAGGTATGACAATGGATTGAGAATGGAAAGGAAACTGCTGGCAACAATTAGCTAAGCACGGCCAAAAGCAAGCTATTTGCGCGTGTGCAGGGTTTAAGAGGCAAGATACAGGTTCATGCATTTGTCATACAGTTACAATATTATATGTAAGAAGTTACTTTAATATGTTCATGAATTATTTAATATTAGAATTATTTAATTTGTTGTATGGTATCCTTTGAGAAAAGTTGACCTTTTGTTAAATTGCTGATTATTAGTCCTATTTCTTAAATTTATTGACCATGATAGGAATTTAAAACAGAAAAGGACTTTAAGGCACGAATGGAAGTAAATAATCAAATCAAGGCAGATAAGAATTCCTATCAATGGCATATGTTATTAAAGTAGGGATAACATTTGTAATTATGTAAAATGAATTGAATGAAGAAAATACGTCAAAAGGAAGAGAGTGCTTGTACATATTTTAAGGTTAAGATAGCTGTAAAGAAAATAGTTCAAGGAAATAACACTATGAATGCTGCAAGCAATATTGCAAAATTACTACTTACAAAAACAAATTTAAATTCTCACAAACTTATTTAAAAAGTTGGTCCAGATAAGGTATGATTGCTATTTTGGAGACAGATTAGTAAAAGAAACTAGTATAAAAGCATAAATATAGCAGATAAGTTAAGTGCATCAAATACTGTACTAGAGTACTAATAGAGGTTTGTGCCCTGAAAACCACTTTGAAGCTTTGGAAAGTGATGATTTGAGAAGGATGTCATATTAGTACCTTTTTACTTTCTCTACAAGTACTATGTACATAGCGTATAGAGAAGGTACTGCACTCCACACAAAAATTTTATACCGAGATTTCACCGGAAATATATGTTTTAGGGTCCCCTGTATCCAAAAAAGGTATTTTCAGAAAAAAGGTCCATGTGCATGTGTCCATGTGTGTGTGTATGTGTCCGTGTGTCTGTGAACATGATAACTCAAAAACGAAAAGTCGGTAAAATACCAAACTTGGTATTTGAGTTAAGTATCATCCAGGGATGCGACACGAAGATTTTGAGAAAAATCCTCCCATCCCACTCCCATTTACATGGAAAAAATTTCAAAAATTTTAATTTTCTCAAAGATGGCTCTAACTATTTTGATTAAAATTTTGTATATGAAAGATATTTACCTGACAAATAAAATCTACATTTTGAATTTTCTGGGAATAGCCTCTGAAGACTACTTTACTTTATTCCGGATGAATTTTACGGAATTTTGCATAACTGCTAAACCAAAAGAGATGGACAAAAACTTACCAGACAAAACATGTAGAGCACATTAAAACACACAAATTATGTTATATACATTTTTTTCGTGGAATTGATCTTTTTTTAGATATTCCTTGTTTATTGTTTCAGGTTTGGAAAACATACTTTTCTCATGCAAGAATTTGTCACTCCTGTCCATACAAACAAAGGAACTTCAGTCACATAGCAACCAGCTTTTGACTATCACTTTAACCTATGGTACTCCCTTATTCTGCTTCTACTTAGAAAGAAGCAAGTAATAAGAGTATTTGTGCTATTTTTATCTCGATTAGCATGAAATAAATAGAAATATAAGCTTTTTAACAATAATTTGTTGCAGAGATGTAGAGAAAATCATGTGAAAGGAACACATCAGATTTTTTATTAGTATTAAGGATAACAGTCTTTAAGATCATTTACCACGTTATATGATATACTTGAGATCCATTTAAGACCCTTAGTCTTTCAGTGCAGTTGTACATGGTAAAGTGTAATGATCATTTGTTTTGATTAATAGAATCAAGTTTTCCTGAGGATCTCCTTATGATAGGGGACCAAAACTGTCTCTTAATTGAGCTTTTGAAGTTTATCAAGAAGCAATTTCAATTGCCATGCCTATATTCAAGTCTGTACAGCATGAAAGAAAGGGAAACAATGAATTGGAAAACAATTTAAGTTACTTCTATAGCTGGAGCATTGGTCATCTCAAACAAGATAACTAAATATATTAACAACAGAAGCACTATTAACTGTGAAGTTATTTTAATTCAATTTACTTTAAAATATGAGTTGCCAGCATGCTGATGATGGAGATGAAATGTCTCCAAAAATGTTATAAGATTTTGCAACTTGTCATAAGTGAAGTTTAAACGTCAACATTGACTCACTTGTATTTAAAAAGTGAATTAAAAGGAAATAAAAATTTAATTTTCTCTAGCAGTAACAATGTCAGTAGCAATATTTCTGCAAAAACTCTAATCTTTTGGGTCCTGCTTAATTTCTTCTGCACTGTCATCAATGAGAGAGCTGTGAAATATCAATTGGGCACTTACGTATTCATACAGTCTGAAACAATTGAGAACTAATCAGTAATGGAAACTTGAATGTAATAAAAGCTAATTTTGCATCTTTTGTAATGAATTTTCAGAAAATCGTATAGTGAGAATCTGCATTTTGAAAATTTTGAACATCATGCATTTTTGAGAATCCAGTTGACAGTGAGTGTATTTATAGCAAATAAAGACTGGCTCACTCTTGTAGTTCATGCCTACTTCCTGAGGTTAGCGATCTTTGATGTATGACCTATAATAGATCTTTTTTTCTTCATCCTGAGTTTTTTCAGAAGACAGAAGCGTTGTACGAGTTAGTGGAATGTGGTGTTGCAGTTTGTGAATCCTCATCTGTGCAACATTACAGTGCTTGTTGCATGATACACTGTTAGATGTAAATCAGCATATTAAAGTGACGAGTTTGACTGATGGGAAAACAGTTGAGTTAGAAGCACGTGAACCGTTCTATACCCTGCTATGGGAGATTCTCGAGGAGAGTAATAAGGTAGTATCCACTTCATTTCAGTTACGTAGATTATCAGGATGGATAAAGTGTTGGGAATATCAGGCCAAGTGTTTACAGCATTTGTGTTCTACCAAGTTGAGAAAATAAGGTGCATCATTAGTGAACAAAATACAAGAAGTTTTACAAATGATTACGGAATTTCCAGTTGCGACACAAGCACCTGAGGAAGGGAGAAATATTATTGCTGACCGGTTAGAGAGGTAATGTAGAAGTTACTGCATCACCAGTGCAACATGACACATTCAACATTCAGTTTCCTATGGATAGGTTACCCAACCTGTGGCAGATTTTTATTGGCAACTGACATATATGCCAGTTGGGACTCCAGAAGAGCTCTTTGAATTTTTATTGGTGTTACATAAGTTACATAACCAAGCCAAGCTGATATGATTTGATAGTTTTCAGATGCTTCACCCTTATGGAAAAGAACTCATTGCTGGTATGATCTTGAAAGAATTGACTGATAGGCAATCAGGTTTCTTTTTAATGTTTTTATAGTGTTTAACAGCAGCTTTTACTAAATATGGCACTGCAGGCAATGGCACTGATAATACATGGAATAAAGATGGAGCACCGGTGGAATGCAATGGCGGGGGAAACTAGAGAAAACCTGCCCCTTCGCTGCTGTGTCCACCACAAATCTCACATGCAGTTGGTTGGGATCGAACCCGGATCATCTAGGTGAGATAGGCAATCAGTAAAGCAATTTCATAGTACTGCTGTACAAACCTTATTGCCAGTAAATTATAATTTGTTGCTTTCAACCAAATACCTTAGGTAGCAGGAAGATGAGTTGTTTGCAGAATTTGTAGTTCATGTTAGATGGTCGGCCAAGGTTTCAAAGGTTCATTTTTCAAACCAATATATCAAATTCCAGGCACGTAGAAATCTGAAATTTAGCTTTACATGGACAACTAATTACAAATTTTGAGGGATTAACGAGTTGGTCATCCAAGATCATCGTTTACCTATAATAGAAGGCATATCCCAATGGCTAGTGTCAACTCCACATTTGGGAGGTACTGATCATAAGAAGCAGCCATGTTAGAATTGCAAACCCATCACACATTGGAATTGCAATAGTTTTAGACAAGTTAGGATGGAGTGTAAGAAACTGTGTAACTTGAGAAAGATTAGAATACAAACCTCTGAAAGCTGTGCAGGAAATATGGTGCCTAGCACTTTATCTTGAGCTGTTACCAAGATTCATAAGATGGAAGCAAACAGTTGTATGAACTCCTTTGCTTGAAATACTTGTCTTGGTAGTTTCAGACAGTGTTGCTTTCTGGTTAATTACTAACTGATTAGGAGTTGGGATACCACATGCAACTGACTGATGTCTGTGCCATGAATGTAGTCTTGGGTTTGATGGAAATTGTGAGTGTTTTTTATTTAGCTTTGCATATTAAGGAATTTTGCTGGAAAGTAAATTAACATGTGATTTAAGATTTGTCTTCGCAGAGATTTTATTGTTGACACTGCACTAGTGTTAGATATGGCTAGTCAATTTATTTCAAATTTCAACTGTCACAAAAGTTTGCATTGCACTAGATGCAGGGAGCTCGTTGGGATGCTCAAGTGTCACTCTGGTCTCCGAGGAGTAAAGTTGCGGATGGGTGAACTTAACCCATTTATTAGTGAACAGCAGAGATATTCCGTGCCTTGAAACAAGAATTTTTTGATGTACTTACTGAAAAGTTGGGGTGCACCAACTTAGTGCAATATGAAATTCAATAGTTTGAGCTCTGTCCTCTTGGTTAGCTTTATACTGCTTACCACCTCAATGATTACAGATATTAAGATCTGACGTAGATGAAGGGAATTATACAAGTGTCAAATTCTAACTATTCTAGTCCCTTCTTTTTATTAACCATGGATGACAACGATATAAGATTGTCATTAATTATAGAGTACAAAAATTCTAAGATCAAGATTGAGTGAGCTCCACTTCCACATGTCCATCTTAATTACATCAGTTTGCTAAGGCCAAGAATTATACAACCTTGGATCTGATTCCTTTGGAAGAGAAATCAATGGGTTATACAACTTTGGCTACAAATTATCATCTATTTGAACCTAACTGATTACTAAAATAAGAACTGAAGCTTTCCTGGCGACGTGAATTAACTGATTACTGTTTGGAATTGCTATGGGTGCACAAGTTGTTACTCAACTACTTGATAAAATCTTTAGTGGTATTAAGTTTAACTACCTGATTACTATTTGGATAACTTTTACTTTACTACCTTTGAATATTACATGGTTCATGTTAGAGAAGTTTTCGCTCAGTTACAAAAGGCTGAACTTGCTGTAATCCAAGTAAAATTAAATTTGGCTCCAATATTTTAAAAATTTTAGGTCATATCATATCTAATGATCAGCATAGGAATGCTCCAGTAAGAACGCAAAGCATAAAAGAATATCCTGTTCCCAAAACTGAGAAATACTTTGTTGGGAAGTTTATTCAAAATTACGTGCAAAAAGCTGCTAAATTAAATGCTTCAAGGAAAAAAGGTGCAATTTCTACTGGGGGAACAAGAGGAGACTTTTAGGTAGTTGAAAACTGCATTAATTTCACCCCCATTCTTAGCCATTTCAGATTTTTCTCTCCTATTTGTTTTGCAAACAGATGCATGTGGTGTAGCTTTGTCAGCAATTCTTATGCAGGTGCATCCTGAAGGCAGGAACATCATGAGCTATGCCTCATGTATATTAACAACACATGAACACAAGTACTCCATTTACGAATTGAAAGCCTTAGCAGTTCTCTATGGTATGGAGAAATTATGATTTTATCTTGAACATACTGAGTTCCTATTAGGAACGAACACTCAGGCCTTGGCCAAACCCAGACATAGTGCTCATATATTAGCTAAGCCTTGCAAATATCTGCTTTCATGCAGCATTTATCATATATGTGAGATGCTAAATTATGTAGCTTATGCACTGTCGCAAATGTATGAGAAGAAAGTTCAGCTGGTTCCTTTTCTAGGGGTTTTAAAGGACTTTCCCTTAGCATTTGGAGACGTAGCCTAATATAAGCACTTAGATCCCATTTAGCTATGCATATTGTAAACCCATCTCCAGGCCCAATATCCTCTCAATATGAGTGGCATGGTGACACTTTTTGTTGCAGGGATCTGGAGGCAAATTGGTGGTTCTGGAATCCCTGAAGAATATTGATACAGTATTATTACAATAGGTACTGTGTGTTATATTCATCTGGGGGTATTTAAAGACCAGGCATAAAATGAGAGAACTTTTCATTTGGGTGGTATAATACAGAAATGGATTCCTGCCTTTTACATATGTGAGATGAGTAAGCCACCTTAGCACACACATCTTAGGATTTAGCTGCAGAAATGGTTTATTGATTACATTGGACCAGCTTGCCCAGAAGTGAATGGGGTAACTTCTTTGTTCTGGCAGTTGTTTCATTTTCGAAGTATTTGTGGTTGGTTCACACACGCGATGCTAATGATACCAGTGCAATTAGCCCATTGCGGGGATTATTTCCAGTTTTGGGGTGCCAAAGGTAATTGTTTCTATTAATGCTACATATTTCAAAGTGAATGTGTTAAAAAATGTTGTTATAATGCAGGTATAGAACACATTACCACTGTTCCATATTGTCCACAACCCTCATTAAGTCTCAAAAATGTGCTTATTGCTGATCATACCAGCTGGGATCAGAACTTGTATTGCATTCAGTTTATGCTTATTGCGTGCATCATGAGGCTCATGGCCAGTGCCCATTTAATTTGATGATGTCTTTTTCAATTCCTTGTCATTCCATTTCCACTTGAAAACATATGGAATTTGAAGGCTATATTGCCAGATAATACCACTAGGGAGAACATTTTTGACATATAGAACAAAGTGAGGAATAATCTTAAAAGAAACCAGAAGCAGTATAGTAAAGGGCATAAGGTCCCTAAATTTCGCTGGTGATGATGTTTCTTTTAAAAATTATCCTCTCAGCAAAACTATTAATGAGTTTATGCCAATCTCTAACCAAATATGCTGTACTGTTTGTTATTGCTAAATTTATCTCTCTGGTCTTTGTATAGGTAAAAGTGATGGCAGGTCCAAAAACAAGATGTGCACATGTTACTGTGTTATGACAACAGGTATGTGAATGTGTGGCTGTCATGAACTGTAAGAGATCCCATTTTATTGCCAGTAATTGGTTTCCCTCTCAGAGAGTTTCACAATGATGGTGCACATTGTCATCGGTGATCAAAGTGAGGATCCTATTATATAATTCATCACTTCCTGGAGTGGAGGGCTGCTATTCTGCAGTTAAGTGAGGTATGGGTCATGCGCTGAAGTACTAGATCTATTGAAGCTTTCTTTACATAGGGCAGACACAAACAAGCTCAACATTGAGGTAACTCATCTTTACTCAATATTTGCTCCTTATGTAAGACTGTTGCTGGCTGGAAAATAATAGGCTCCTCTGTTATAAAATAAAATGATCCTGTTTTATAAAATAAAAGGATTCCTCTTTTTTGGGCAGTATCTTTCTGCCATAGTATTTTGCTGCTTATACATCCACAATCCAGTATGCATCCTGTGTCATATCCTTGATGCCTCACACTCTATGTGTTTCGGTGTGGTCAGGTTGGTATCAGCATACAAATGTGTCTATCCTGTGGCTTGCTCTCGGAATGATCTGTTGAGTTGGCTTAGGGGTCTTGGGAGGACAAGGTTCTCTTAGCTCTTGTAGTCACATGACTTTGTGCGCATAAAGAAATCTTGAAATCTGGCAAGATATTGCTTGTATAATAGGCAATCTCATAGTTGTGTGAGTGGTTAATGTTATTGTACATAGTGTTTCCGGATATTGAAAGCACGCTTTATGCTTCTGGAGAAATACATGTATTCTGACAGGCTTCCATGTAATGGTGCATGCTTGTTCTTCATTGAAGCTAGAATACTACATTGTGTTGAGCTACCAGATTGTGTTTGGGCTGATTCTTGGGTGTATCCCAGTTTTATGCACTGCAATAGTATTTTACTGTGTTATCTGTGCTTATTCGTAATCAGCAATTTTGTGCCCAATTTTAGATTTTGGTTATTGCAATTTTCAGATTTGTTCATTTCTATGCTGTTTCTATGTTTTGTTGAAAATTCACTCTTGTAGATTATGGGCTTGCTAAAATAATGAAAGATTCAGTTCTTGTATTATTGAAGTAATTTTTACTTGCTTGCTACATTTTATAATAACATTTCAGAACAACTTTTTCTTGTATCAAGGGCATGCTAATTTACTTTAACATCCAAGATTTTCACATAGTGCTAGTTTCCCTTGCACAACTCATTGTTCAGGGTGCAATTATAATTAATTTTCTATTTGTCAATAATTATTACATGCTGCTTGGAAGGCTTCCTTAGACATTTGTCTATTGCTATCCCGTATTGAAATGTGTAATGTAGGTTCTGCAAAGATTCTCATGCTTAAGTCATGTGAATATAGCACATCAGATATTTTGTTTACTTTGGACATTCCAGATACATTTCAATGCACTAATCTAAGATGTTACAGTTGAAACTTAGAAAACAGTTGAGTATGGCCTTTTACCAATAATGGTAAGAAAATCAAAGTTAGCAACATACCAACAGCTGCAGCATAAAACAGTAACAGAGCTAAATTTAAATGTAATGAGTCACCTATTTACACTTTTTGCTCCAAATTTGCCTTCGTTTGGGAAGACTGGTTTCAGTGTACTTTAACTCTATCTTCAGTTCCAGGGATGACTGACGCTACATACAACAGGTGGTTGTGTGCAGCCTGGTGTTGTGTTGCCCTCAACGACAGGGACCTCAAAATTCATAAGACAGTCTTCTTCTTTGGTGATGAACATATTTTCCCAAATTTGTAGTTCCAAAGGTTTCATTATATATTTAATTAACTCTATTTCTTGATTTTCAGACCAAAAATGATGTGCTACTGCAGATTTGTCGACATGCTTGTACCTAACGCTTATCATGTAGACATAGGATGCCTCACCTACCCCCTTCATCTCTTAAGATCATGAGTTGATGGATGAACAGTAGTAGCATTGTATCTAAAATGTATTAGTTAATTCTAATATTAACAAGCTATTAGACTGGATATAGGAATTGCATTTGATAAATTAGATCAGAGCAAGATTTGGACCACACATTGTTAATGCCAACACCCTTTTTATTAACTGAGCTGCTAAGACCTCTGATTCTTCTTTCTAGTCTTTGCCTTTCCACAATTTTCAATACTATATAATTTTTCTACATTATATAGAATAATAATCTATAATTATCAAAACTAAATGTTCATTGTTAACAACAAAATATGTAGATAGTTTTGTCTTTCCAAATAAACAATCCTCTAATTAAAACATTCAAATATTTGAATGTGAAAAACAATGATAAGTTCTTCATTTTTCAGAAAAAATACCAAATTACCTTTGGTACAAATTTAAGGAACAAATATGTTTTCGTGCTTTTTGTGCATTACATATACTTTGTCAACTTATATGTATTTATATTTGTGAAAATGAAGATTCCAATGGTGCAATTTTGAAAGGTAAAATTTACCTTTGTTTCTACTATATCTGAGCTGAGAAGAAGATAAAAAGTACTGTATAATTATTTTAAAATGAATGCATTTCTGAATCTGCATAATGATACAAACCTGTGGTTTCACTGAACTGAGGATTTTTTGCATAAGGTTTTTTATTTTGCACATTTCTTGTAGCAGCTGTAGCAGTGCTGTAACTCTGCTTCTAGAATCAGTATTTGTAGGAAAGCTTTCATCCCCTCCTGTGTCCAAAATTAACAATAATATCTGCAGAGAAATATAATTGTGATTAATTTTCAGTCCAATAGTTTAGTAGAAGCTCAAACTGAATTTTATAAAAATAAGTGTACACAAAAGTAACTATATAAATATGAGCATACAATAAATTCAACACCACCACTGCTGCTGCCACCAAATATTATTATTATTATTATTATAATAATAACAATAATAATTTATTATTATATATTATACAATCATTATTATTATTATTATTATTATTATTATTATTATTATTATTATAACCAAAACCAAAGTTTCTGACAAAAGAAAAATATATACCACAGACACAAACAGAGAACATACAATCAAAATACATATAATATTTAAGTCCTCAAATGTATACTAATAAAAAGTATTTTAATTTACTTTGAAATTACTTTGCACCAATTGCCTTAATTATTTTGTAGTTTGTTAATAAAATCTGTACCATCACACAAAAACATACAAATTAGTAAATTTCTTGGTGGTTCATTCCTTAAAACGATAATTTTTATTTCTTGTACATACTTAAATAAAGAATTTGGAAAATGGATTGAGTCAAATTTGTTGGAAACTGCTTTTATACCAGTTTCAGATTCTCCATACCATCATCTTGACACTCAGCATGAAAAGCAACCAAGTTCGATAAAATGTACACAGTTTAGCAGTGTATTAATGTGTTTGAAATTTGCAAGATGTAAAAGAATAATTAAATACATTGTAAATTCTTCTGTAACAGCAAATTTCACTGTAAAACTCAACAAAGATGAAGATATCCTTTATTTTAAGAGCTGATGACCTACTTTTTTTTAATCAATAGACAGCTATTTCTTTAGAAACACTGAAGAGAGAGGTACCAACAAAGAAAATTTTTCAGCTTCTAAATATCATCAAATGGAGCAGCTCAAGTTTATGAATATATTCAAGGACACATAATTCATACTTTTAAGCTTTAACTCCCAGGACAGAAGAAGTTCCTTCCAACCCTCCAGGGGCCTACTACGGTAGGTATAAGTTTGGTGCACCCGGGGACCCAAGCCAACCTCAACTCTCTCAAGTGGGCAACCTCCAAGTGATGAGGGAGCCATAAGTCAAATGCCCACCAACGTGTAGGCCATGCATGGAGACCAGTGTTGGTGGAAAGGAATATCCTGGTTGGTTGAGGGTTGCGTATCTGAGCCTGGGCCTTCTGTCTTTTCAGTGACTAGGGAGGGTATGCAGCTTAATACATCACTTTGGTTTCTGCTTCACCTAAACAGGAGGCTAGGGAGTAGCCCACCCCTAGTCAATCGTCCAGGACTAGGTAATATACCGAACTCCAGGGTGAGTGGGATGCTATATCCCCTGTGTAGCCCTGTCACCCCAGTGGGGTGACCCCTTGCTGGACTCCATGGTGAGTGGGGAGCACTGGGGGATGAAAGTTAAAACTTAAACCAAAAAAATTCATTAAATATGGTACAAAGTTCGGAAAAGAAGTAGTCGAGAGTTGTGGTCCTCGCTACTTGATTGTTAATAGAACAGATGAAGGAAGAAAGTTCTCTAGCGTAAGCCCTTTTGTCATTCAAAAGGGTCTTGATAACATTGCTGGTCCTGTAAAATCTTGCATTAGAGCCCGTAATGGCACAATCAGCATCCCAGGCTGCGAAAATACTTAAGGCCAAAATGTTAGCCAGCTATCCAGTAAAGATCGATGTACAGAAAAGCTTGAATTCCTCACACGGTGTGGTAAACACCTGCGCATTGGACGGTTTGACCAGTGAGGAAATTCAAGAAAGTCTTGATCCCCAAGACATCATGTTCAAAGAAAAGTAAATGGAGAATTTGTGCCTACCCGCACCCTGTTTGTTACCCTTGATCGGGTAGATCTCCCACAAAGGATAATGGCAGGGTATGAATCCATTTAGGTAAGACTGTATATATTGAACCTGATCAGATGTTATAAATGTCAGCGCTGAATTCTGAACGGCGAGTCTACCTGCATCAATGGTGGCACAATTTCACATGATGGAGAATGCACGTCAGCTCTGTGTTTTAACTGTAACAGTGAACATCCATCAAGTTCCCGTAATTGTCCCTGTTTTGCAAAGGAAAAGACGGTCCAGGAGATTTGCGTTAAAGAGAAGGTGTCCTTCTTGGAAGCCCAGAAACTCTTGCAAATCCGCCAACACTCTATCCTGAAGTATGGTACCTATAGCTCAGTTGTAGCTAAATTGGTACAAAGTCGGAAAATTGCAACTCAAACCTGTGATATAAACAGGGCCACTATTGCAGAAAAGGTTCTCACAGTCAGCTCACTTCCTAGGCCTTCGGCTTCAACATCTAAGTCAGTAGCAAAATCTCCTACATCTGAAACCGTAAAAAGTGCTAAAATTAAATCACCACCAAAGCCATCGATCTTGACCAACAAGACTGATAAGCTAATAATATATAAAGAACCAGAAAGAAAGTTCAAGAACACATATGAGAGAACAGACTTCCTCAAGCAAAGCACAAGGTCTATTCCCAAAACAACAAAGGGAAACAAGAGTCCACAGAGGTCCTCTTCTGAGGATTTGTCTGGGAAGAACTCAGATCGGCGACTTTCATCTTCGCCGGTCTCTATTTCCAATCGGTTCAAGGTACTCAAACCAAAACTTTCAATTGGAAAGGGGTCCTCCCAAGTGGAGGAGATGCAGGTAGGTGATACTGCCCTCACTGCTAGAAGGACAGTGACAAAGAGGCAGGACCATCCTCCTGTAGAAGGTGTTTGCCCAACACCTAAAAAGAATAAACTGAACTGACCTCTGCAACCTTCAAAATACAAATAATCACAATTAACAACTTATCCCATTATAAAGAACATGGCTATTCTATAATGGAACTTACATGGAATAAGAACACATCGACCTGAGCTTGAACTGCTGCTTAACCACAACGATCCATTGGTCGTATGTTTGCAAGAGACTAAGCTCCATCCACAAGACAGCTTCAAAATCAAAAGGTACGCCCCTGTAAGGTATGATCTATCACCGGAAGAGGGTGTACCTGCGCACGGAGGCACTACGACGCTCATCAGAGATGATATATTCGCGCAATCAGTATCATTACAGTCGACATCCAGTCAGTGGCTGTAAGGATTAAACTGTCACATATCAGATTCACCATATGTAATATATACCTACCTCCGAGTGACGACCTCTTGCTCACTGATTTAGGGGATCTAGTTTCTCAACTACCAACACCTTTTCTTTTGATAGGTGAGGTAAATGCCCACCATTCACTTTGGGGCTCACCTCAGGCTTGTGCGAGAGGTAAGTTAATTGCTGATTTCTTGAATAATTATAACCTAATTCTCCTGAACACTGGAGAACTTACATTTCTTTCTGATGCTTTCAACAGTTTTTCACACCTGGATTTAGCAGTTTGTTCACGTCCATCAGCATCTTCCTTACAGTGGAATATCCTCTCTTATTTGCATTTTAGTGACCATTTTCCATGTCTTATTAGTCTCTTGCCACAAGGTACATGTTCCACACGTTTACCTAGATGGCGCATAGATCAAGCCAACTGGAACCTTTACTCCCGGTTGGCTGCCTTTTATTATAACGAGCACGACTCTGTGAATGTTTTAGTGGAGCACCTCATGAAAAATATTCTTGATGCTGCCGAGCAGTCTATTCCACGGTTGACGACCCAAACCTGTCGTCAATTTCCGGTACCTTTGTGGACGGATGAATGCCGGGATGCCATTTGTGCTCGCAGGCATGCTCTCAGGATTTTCCAACGTCGCCCAACACTGGATAACCTGATTGAGTATAAAAAGATGCATGCCAAATCTAGGCAGGTTGTAAAGGATAGCAAAAAGACATCATGGAGCAAGTTTGTAGCGTCATTCAATCGACATGCACCTTCCTCTATCGTATGGGATAAGTTAAGGCGCGTGGACGGAAAAATGACTCATACGCCAATCGCCGGTCTTAAAACAGGTGTAGGAGATGTTGTTGATAAGTTTGACGTGGCCAACACTTTTGGCAGTGCTTTCGCTCAAGTGTCTAGCTCAGAGAATTATTCGCCTGATTTTCTTCCCGTTAAGGCTCAGGTGGAATCGCAAGGTTTCAACTTTCGTTCTTAAAATCGACTCTTCACCATGAGGGAGTTAGATCATGCACTATCATCTTCACAAAACTCTGCACCTGGTACTGATGGAATACACGTCCAAATGTTGCAACGTCTCTCTCTTGAAGGTAAGGCCTTCCTGCTCGAGGTCTATAATCCTGTTTGGGTTGACGCTACCTATTTTGAAAGCTGGAAAGGACCGTTTTCTTCTTCCATCCAGCTACCGTCCAATTTCCTCACCAGTTGCGTTTGCAAGATGATGGAACGCTTGATCAATGGACGGTTGATATGGTGGCTGGAAACTCACAACCTACTGACCAACACCCAGTGCGGTTTTCGATGACGTCGTTCAGCAGCTGACCACCTTGTCTCGATTTCGACGCAGATAATGAATGGATCATGAATATGGGGTATTCTTTGACCTCGAAAAGGCTTATGATACGAGTTGGCGGGCAGGAATAATAGTTCCATATACAACTGGAACATATGTGGACGCCTTCCGTTATTCATTCAGGAGTTTACGTGGGAACGCATTTTCCGAGTAAGGGTCAGCTCGGTTTTATCAAATATTTTAGTTCAAGAGAACGGAGTGCCACAGGGATCGGTACTTAGCGTCACGTTGTTTGCTACACTAATTAATTCTATCTCGAAATGTATTCTCCCAGGAGTATCGTCCTGCTTATTCGTAAACGACTTTGCCATCTATTGTACTTCTCAGCGCACACCTTTTTTGGAACGCCGTCTGCAGCGGTGTTTAGATAACCTTTCAGATTGGAGCTCTAAAAACGGCTTTTGCTTCTCTGCTAAGAAGTCACTCTGTGTGAACTTCTGGCGCCGCAGGAGGCGATTACCACCTTCGCTACGGTTTGGTGCAGTTTTACTACCATTCGCGGACGAGACAAGATTCCTTGGGTTGATATTCGATAGAAAACTTTGTTGGTCACCACATATAGCACAGCTGAAAGCGCGCTGTAATCGTTCTCTGAATATTTTGCGGATACTAAGTGGCAAATCTTGGGGAGCGGATCGGACAGTCTTGCTGCGACTTTATCGCGCCCTAATCCGAGCCAAGTTAGATTACGGATGCATAGTTTATTCTTCGGCAAGACCATCGTGCTTAGAAGATTAGACACTGTCCATAATCAGGGTATTCGTGTGGTTGTTGGATCTTTTCCAACCAGTCCAGTAGCCAGCCTTTATGCTGAATCGGCAGAACCTCCTCTACAGTGTAGGCGCGATATCCTGTTAACAAATTATGGCTTGTGAGTTAAAGTGCAAGCCTTCGCATCCATCATTCACTCCTTTTTTTTAACACCGAGCTGGACGAACATTATAAAAGTATCTCAATTAGTCCACGGCCCCCAAGTGGAGCTTCTTCATAAACACGATATCGTAATTCCTAGGATGTTTCCCAAGGGGGAAAGGGTGCACCCACCTTGGTTACGTACAACATCCCACGTAAACCTCGGGATGACGGCATACCGAAAGTCTACAAGGCCTTTTTCTAGTATTCGTAGATGTTTTTTTAGAATTTTTGTCAAACTACAATGACCGAACTTGTATACATACTGACGGAAGTGCACCGTTGGTGTTGGTGTGCCTTTGTTTATGATACCGAACAACATACATTCGGTTTTCAAAGTGGTACCTCCATTTATAGTGCGGAGCTGTACGAAATATATCGAGCCATTCTGCAGGTTGGCCGTCGAAATTTGAGGGACTGCCTTATATTGAGTGATTCCCTTAGTGCGCTTCAGAGCCTTAGTGAGCTGTACAACTACCATCCCATTGAGCAGTGTATCCAGGAAGCCCTCTACGCTTTATATACTTCCGGGGTTAATGTGGAGTGTGCATGGATTCCTAGACACATTGGCTTGCCGGGGAATGAACTGGCAGATTTTGCAGCAAAGACGGCAACCACCGAACCCAGTACAAAAATTTCTTGTGTAACATCGGAAGACTTTAAGCTTGTTGTGCGCAAGGTGATACTTTCGTGCTGGCACGAAGAGTGGTCAGCTCTCTGCGGAAACAAGCTTAGAGTAGTGAAGGACCTTCCAACAAACTGAGTAACTTCTTCTCGTCAATCTCGACAGGAGGAAGTGATTTTAGCTCGTTTGCGTATTGGCCACTACAATTTTACACATAGTTTCCTTCTTAAGAGTGAATCTGCTTCTGTGTGTCAGCTATGTGGAGAAGCTTTGTCTGTCCGTCATGTGTTGCTAGAGTGTGTAAATCTAGCACATATTTGGGAATCACCGCAACTGCTGGTCAGTCTTGCAGAAGTCCAGGCGGACGGTAATTGAGCAGTAGCTAAGATTTTTAATTATCAAAAATAACCTTCAAATTACGGATTTAGTTGTTTTTACCTTTATTTTTGTATTATTTTGAAATATATTTTTTTTTCTTAAATCACCAATCTGTGGTTTTTTCCATGATTACTTTTATACATTGATTTTTATATATATCTTTCGTTCTTATTTATAATATTTCTTATTGAGCTTTATCTCTGGCTTTTGCCATGATTTGTTTGATAAGGGTGCTGATGACCTTGTAGTTGAGCACCCTTAAACACTAACCACACATGCCAAACAAAAAATGCAAAGTGGTAATGTACATATTAACCAAAAAAATTTCAAGGCATTGGAAAATACTTTGAATACGCAAGTTAATGATGATGCTATCACTTTCTGTGACAACAATGAAGAAGTAAAAAAAAAATTATAATATAACAGCCGTCATGAATTCCTGGCATTTTAAAGTCTGGAAACAAATAAAAAGTTGCGAAGAAAATGAGCATTATATAAAAGCAATATTGATGCAACTGAAAAGCATATCAGAAATATATCAGTTCAAGAAAGAAAAAAGACAAAATTTAGTATTATCTGAAAAGAGATTTTGCAAAATATGAATGATAAAATATCAAAGAAAAATATTGGATGATTTTATCTCTCTATTAGTGAATGATAGGCTACAAGTGTATAAAATCTTAAAGTTTATGAACCACGAAAATAAAATCACTGCTTGATTGAACATAATCCCTCAAAATGTATGGATAAAAGGTGTCAGATTAAGTCTCCTGTATTACAATATTCACAAAATTCTGATACAGACTCCTCTCATTTGAAGATCTTTTAACAGTGCTTAAAAATATGAAAAGCTGTAAGGCTCCAGGAGATAGCTAGAGAATGCAGACAGGGTAATGTTTGAGGGATTACAGCTCTACAGAGACTGATGACATCAGAGACAGAGGCAGAGTCATTGCACTCTCAATTGGTGTGTAAAACTTCAGCAATATTATAAAACATACTAACAAGATATTATGAATACATTTTGAGAGAATGATGGATAATGGATGAAGCTTGTTAGCGGCATATGTATAGGATTTAATAGTTTTAGTAAAAGCTTTTGACTATGTAAGTTGCAATAAACTGATTGAAATATTAGTACACAATAATATCTCATGGTGAATAATTAGCAATATTTTTAAACTGTTCAAAGAAACTTTCATTTCTATTAAAACTGATGAGAAAATCTCTGATTGGTGAAAAGCTTTTACTAAAAAGGTCACTTCTCATCTCTCTTATTCAATATTGCAAAATACAAGAATTTAAAAAAACAAGGCATGATCATGTAAGTACAAGTTAACATTCATATCTGCATATCCTGATTTTTACTTTCTCTATACACATTATGTACATACTGTATAGACAAGGTATTGCACTCCACCAAAAAATTTGATGTGTGTGCATGTGTTTGTGCGTGTGTGTGTGTGTTTGTGAATACGATAACTCAAAAACGAATAGTCGGTAAAATACCAAACTTGGTATTTTACGGACTATAGGGATGCGACACAAAGATTTTGAGAAAAATCACCCTACCCCCAACTACCCTTTACAAGGAACTTTTTTCGAAAATTTTTATTTTCTCAAAAATTGCTCTAATGATTTTGATTACAATTTTGTATATTAAGGAAATTTACCTGACAAATAAAATGTATATCTTGAATTTTCTGGGAATATTTCTTTTTTGGTAGTGTTTAATGCCCACTTTTACTGCTCTGGCACCGCAGGTGATGACACTGATGATACATGAAGATGGAGCCCTGGTGGAATGAGATGGCGGGGGAAACCGGAGAACCCGGAGAAAACCCACCCCTGCGCCGTATGTCCACCACAAATCTCACATGCGATCGCTTGGGATCGAACCAGGGCCGTCTAGGTGCGGCCTTCTGGGAATAGCCTCTAAAGAGTAATTCTGGATGAACTTTACTGAATTTTGAATAACTGCTAAAACATAAGAGATGGACAAAAACTTACTACACAAAAAATATAGAGCATGTTAAAACACACAATTTATGTTACATACATTTTCTTTCGTGGAGTTCATCGTTTTTAAGACATTCCTTGTTTTTGGTTTCTGCTTTGAAAAACTTATACTTTTCTCATACAGGAATTTGTCAACTGCTGTCCATACAAACAAAGGAACTTCAGTGACGTAGCAACCAGCTTTTGAATATCACTTTAAGCTATGATACTCTCTTATTTCGCTTCTACTTACAAGGAAGCAAGTAATAAGACTATTTCTGCTAATTTTTTTCTGATTAGCATAAATTAAATAGAAGTATAAGCTTTTTAAGAATAATTTGTTGCAGAGTTGTAGAAAAAGTCATGTGAATGGTACACATCAGATTTTTTCAGATGATTTGTTCTTGCTAGCCACTTCAGAAGATGATTTATAATGATCAATCTGTAATTTTACATTAACAGCTGATAAATGTTATGGGGAAATTTTAAAAAATGTAATGAATTTCTGTGGCAAAGAACCTGTATGTAGCAAGATTTGTATAAATGAAAACATTTTATAAGTTTGGTTTTATACTGGTTTTAAACTTTCCTCTTTACCCTATGTAGGCATTTCATAAAAAATATTTAAATTCAATACATCTGCTGGCTTTATTAACAGTATGATAAAACTTTGCTTAGTTCTAAAACATACTAGCATTGACCTGTAAGTCGCCATCCATGGCATAATGGTTACCATGCTAACTTCATATATCCAAGGTCACGGTTTCCAATCCGATGGAAGACGGTGAATATTTTTGGGCGTAAAAATCCTTAGCATGGCTTCCTTTGGAAGGGAAGTAAAGCTGTGGGTCCCGTGTCGTAGATTTACGGCATGTAAAAGAACCTCAAGCTTGATAGAGAGGCCTCTGAGCAAAATTAAGCGGTCTTTCATGCCCGGTATAGAATGGGACACTGAGAACCGCAGCAGTTAAAGAGCATCCATAAATAAAATGCCATTTTTTTCTTTATTGACCTGTAAAAGAACCTGGCAAGACTAGTACTCTGTTGCAGCACTAAAGCTTGGACTTCACAAATATGTGATGAAAAGAGAATCACTGTCACTGAAGTGAAGTTTATGCAAGAAAACTAAATGAGAACTTCCTACCAGAACTGGAATGGAATGTCATTCAGATTTATCAACACTGTGATTGTGCAAGCTGCTGCCCAACCTGCCTGGCTAGTCACACTTACACTTCCCCTTGATGCTTACCAACAGCATGTAATGAACCAATAGCTGTTCAAACAAAGCGCTTGTGCCCTTCTCTGCTGTTTGTGTGGCCACTTTTCTGGAACCTTTTTAATCATGGTTTATGGTGATTTTGAGCCTAGACTATGGGAGTATAGGGGGGGGGGGCCACAGATGTGGCAGTTGGAGTCTAGTGAGTGAGTGGGCACAGTGAATAAGTGTGCAGTTAACAGTGGATGGTGCGTAGTGCAATAAATCATTAGTTGTGACTCAGTGATTCAGTTGTTTTGTATACCAAGTTAGTGTTACAAGTATAAAGCTATACAATGAGTGTCTTGTGACAAATTAAGTGATTTAGCAGACGCTGATACTTTGTTTTCATTTGTTACATTGATGTCAGAAGTGGGATACAAATGCAGCAATGGAGGAAATGATTAAAAAATTATTGGAGAAGAGAATAAGATGGAAAGTGAATTAAATACAGTGAATTTGGCAATGGGGAAGATGGAAAGTGAATTAACAACAGTGAATTTAGCAGTGAAGAAGATGGAAGTGAAATAACAGCAGTGAAGCAATGCACAAGATGGGGAATGAATAAAATAACGACGGTGAATATGGCAATTGAGAAATACAGAAATGAAGACAAAAGTGCGCAAGATGAAGGCTTGGCTGGTGCGAAAAAAGACGTGGAAGAGCTTGATGGAAGATGCAGTACCTCAGCCAATGTATTAATGCCCTACAGACTTTGGGGAATGGCTTAATGTCTTGAAAGGGAAAGTAGATGGAAATACCAAGGAGATGAATGCCATGATAGAAAAAATGTTTGACGAAAGACTTAGGGATAAGAAGTTCAAGACACCCGGATGCAACACAACATCTGTACATGTCAAGCCACTAAAAGTATGACACAATGTTGATGTTTGAAGGCTTCTGCCAAAGTTTGCTGCCATTGCTACACAACTGTTGGTCAGTAGAAGAGAAAGAAGCACTACTGAGCCACATTCCAGGGCCATGCGACTTCAGTGTTATCTGGAGACATCAAAAACTGCTTTGGAATTCATTGCTTGGCCACAAACTATCATAGCATCTCAAGTTGAGGCAGCAACAACCAGGTGAAATACCATAGAAATTTGCTTCTACCACTGCACAATTAGCGAACAAAGTCTGGTGAACTTTCCACCTGGTTATGTCTCACACAAAGCCATCTATGGGGTGCATGATGTAAAGATATGGCAGCATCTGATGTTTGATGATTACAAGACATCTTCAAGATGCAAATGACTGTGATGAGAATAGAGACAGCCAAGGTAACAGCAGTTCCCACCTGGGGGATCAGGAATATTTGGTATACTGGGGAGAGTGCTGAACATTTTTCAGTGTTTTTTTTTTTTTTTTGGTAGTGTTTAATGCCCGCTTTAACTACTAATGGCACCGCAGGCAGTGACACTGATGATACATGAATGATGATGGAGCACCGGTGGAATGCGATGGCAGGGGAAACTAGAGTGCCCAGAGAAAACCCACCTCAGCGCTGTTTTGTCCACCACAAATCTCACATGCGGTCGCTTGGGATCAAACCCCGGCCGTCTAGGTGAGAGTCGAGTGGTCTAACCACTCGGCCACGGTGTGGCCTTTCAGTGGTTTGTGTTGGAGAAATGGCCAGTTGGGATACCTAGGGATCTTTCATATCAACCCAACAAACAGGCAGACACCTCCTTAAGACAGGATATGTAAGCCAGAGGAGGGAATAGCTGGATGTCAAGGTCCCACCATGGAGAAGTGTAATTGGTGAAATGGAAAGAGAGTATCAACCCAGAGATGTCAAAAACATTCTAGCAGCATGTGCTGGGGATTTGGTCAGCCTGAATACCTGGTGAGGACTGTATGCAAGTGAGCCGACAAATGTCAAACAGTGTCTGTTGAGGATGCAGTTGGCCATGGCACCTAGTGAAAGGCAGTCCACAACTAAGTCCATGGTCATGCAGGAAAAATAAAAAAAGACATGATGGGATGAGGGGTACACCAGGGTTATCATTGCCACCCTCTTGTAATGCCGGATGCCTTGGACAGAAGGATCAAAAACAACCTCATTGTGGATAGTTGGATATGAGGGATGCTGTGCCACATACTAGTGGACAAAGATTCAGCCATGATGGTAATCCAACCTTACATGGCAGAGGGTTTGGCAACAAAGAAACTGAATTGGCCCTATGAGATAGTGACAAGAGTTGGGCAACACTTTGCCAGTGAAGAAGGTCTTACTGGAATTGACTCTGGGGTGGAACTTCCTCACCACCTGTCCAAAGAACTAGGGCAGTTCAATAAGTACCCATGTTAGGAATGAAGATGCCATTTTTTTCAAAAACAAATTATTTAGTCTTAATATAGTGGAAAAATCTGCAGTAGCAGAACACTCTTGATTATTTGGACATGGCATCAGTTATAAAGACACCGAAATTCTGTCTTCCTCCGTTAACTACCATGCCCATTTACATAGGGAGGTAATAGAAATATACAAACATGGAAATAACTTTAATTGCAAGGAAGAAGCTATGTGCCTTAACAAGGTCTGGATACCTGTGTTGGACAGCAAACATAACGGCACAAACAAAAGCAAAACACAAGACAGCCCACAAATGCATGTGGGCCAATCACAACACAGAGAATAACAGGCTCTGCCCACTGGCCATGTATAAAAGCGCGCTCTCCACAGCAAGAATTCATTCAAGCTCTGACCATCAGATCACCTGTGAAGATGCCAAGTGCAGCCCTTGGCGAAACATTGGCAACTTCAAGACCCAATGGACCGTGGCGTACAAGCCCAGAAAATAATTTCTTTATTCTTTTCTAAAAATGCTTTCTTCAGAATCACAGAGCCTCAAAATGTGTGTTTATGATGAAACCTTGATATTAAATTATTTGACTTCAATGCATTACTACTTAGGTAAGCAATAGAGAAGGTAAAAGTATGTCATAATTAAGTAAGCGTTATAATATACACCACCACATATGCATCGCGCAGCACAGTGTGCAAAATACAATTTGGTTAGGTGAAGACACTGCAAACTCCATCTCCTCAATTTGTAGCAATCACGCTTTCTATATTTTTTTTTTAAGTGGAATATGCCTAATAAAACATTTTTATTAGGGTTGTAGGATTTAATTAATTAATCAAGTAGATTAAAATTAATCGGCTGGTATTTATAACACTTATTAAAGTAACATAAGACATGTGCAAAATTCTAAACAAGCTGCTATTTTATTTCTTTATGGACGATACACAGCTGAAAGTGTAACCTTAGCTATAGTTCTCTTCTGGAAACTCCTGTCACTTGAGACTAAATACTTGTGTACTACATTCTTCAGGCATGTTTTTACTCCCCAAGCTGTTAACACGAACCTCTGATCCATATTGAAATGCTGCCTAACAGTGTAATAAACAATAGTCAAGGATGAAGCAATACACTTTTACATATGCTTAAGTCTGAAGTTTTGATCTCTGTACTGTTGCAACTTGCAGTAGCTTTATTGGGTTTGTGGATGAAGCTTGTTTGTTTAGTTTGCTATATTTCCATGTTTCCATTAGTAGATATCTAAAGCAGTGGTTTTGGTACAATAAAGAAAACATACATAAAACTATATATTTTACTCTCACGAAACATAAATAAAATTATACAATAATAGCGTATTTCAGTATATTTTTTCCAACTTGCTGAAAACTCAATTAACTATTGATTAATCAATTAAATTAAAATAGTTAATCAATTAAAAGTTTTGCTCGATCAACAGCATTAATTTTGAAAAAGTGAAAAACAACTCACAGAAAGTCCTTGGTCCAGTTGATCAAAGATATTACTTCTGATCTCATCCATCTTATCTTGAGTTGTGTGCATTGTTATGGAACGAATTAGAGAGAGTGACTGTGTGCATGCAAGCTCTGTTTGGATCCACTGAAATGCTAAAGACACCATGTGTGGATATAGATTTGTCAAGCAACTTATCTGTAGATTTACTAATGAATGTAAGAATCCAAAAATCATTCCCACACATTCTGCATCTGAAGAATCGCTAGCTAAAAGCTCTAGTAGTTTTGCAGTGCCTTCTGAAAAGCTGAAAATAAATGCAAAATAAATAAATAAATAATATAAATAATAAATAAAATAAATAAAAGCTGAAAATAAATGCAAAATGAATAAATGAATAACCAAACATATGCTGATAACACGAAAAGGTAAAAAATTAACAAGTAAATTTAAGTAGGCAGATTAATTACACTGTCCTGCAACACTTTCCCGATTTTGATGCAAATAGGCTACTTATATGGAAGCAAATGGGCTGATTTCGAAAATGATAACATTTTTCAAATAACATGTACTGTTTTTATGAAACTTGATATTTTAAATATATTTCATATATTGGACACTATACATAATTGCAATTATAAATATATTTTTGCAGCAAAAGATGAATAATAAAGTAGCATATTATGCATCTTCAGGCCATATATATATGCACTTAAAAACAAACCACCCCTTGAGTGCTTCCCTGTTCTCTATCCCTTATCTTCCTTTGCAATGAGCTGATGACTGAAGAAAGAAAGCTTCAGTGCAAGCGGCTGGGGTTTATTTATCAATGCGTGACACTGTGCAGGCAATAAAACTATCAATCATTGCATGATAAACAGCCACTGACACTCACCCTCCAGAGGCTCTCAGAACTTTAGTTGCTTTCTATATCTTGCGGTGATCCATATTGTGGGTTTTGCAAAACATTCATTATTGTTATTTTGTATTTTTAGTGCATGTTATGTAGTGGTACACTGTGTGTATTTTGCATATTTTAAAGTTAAGTTAGGAGATCAAAGTCAAGCATGGGCTCCATATGCTGTCTGAAAAACAAATAGTGAAGGGCTAAGGCAGTGGTTCAATGGAAAACAGAAACGAATGACGTTTGTGATTCCTATGATATGGCATGAACAAAAAAATCATTATGATGACTGCTACTTACATACGTGTAAAATATCAGGGTACAATAAGACAAATAAAACAAAAATTAAATATCCAGATGGCCTTGCTTCAGCTATAAGACCTGTGCTACATGGAGCAGATGTCCCTATTCTTATTCCACCAGCTCAACTAGAGGATACTGAGAGTTCAGTCTCTGGGTCAACAGAAAATTCCAATTCAGATGGGGATTTCTCAGCACACACTGCTGAAGACAGGTCACATCATTTTAGTCAAGAATAGTTGAACGCCTTAGTAAGAGACTTAGAATTACCAAAGAGAAGAGCCAACTACTTGGATCAAGGTTGAAAGAGAGGAATATGCTACTCCAGATACTACATTTTCCTGGTATAGGAATAGAGACAAAGAATTTCCATATTCTTTAAGATAAGACCAACTTGTTTATAGTTGTGATGTACCAGATTTAATTCAACAACTGAAAGACCAACATATAATAGTAACGACTGGCATTTATTTATTGAATATATAGATATATTAAGAATAGTAATACATCTAACATATTATATATACTTCTTCTTTTTTTTTTTAATGCCTAACTACTTATTATTCAGTATAGCAATACTTATGTCAATTACCATATAGTTTATAAACAGTTATTATGTAGTTTCAACATTAATACTATACATCAATAATATACATTAATACAGTTTTTGAGATCCTTAATTACTTCACAATATTTACTCAAATTAACTAACATTTATTCTCTTTAAATTAATCCTAAACTTCTTTAAGGTCAGAGGGCAGCCCTAAAAGGCTGCTACAGGCAATTCATTCCATTCTTCAATGGTCCTATTAACAAAGGAAAATTTTCCTACGTCGGATCTGTACCTTCTACCCTTAATTTTATACAAATGATCATTTCCTCCGTAGTATGCTGGGATTTATAGCCTCTTTCTAACACCCACTCATGCATTTAAACCAGTATAAGCTTTAAATAGTGCGACTAACCTATGTGTTTTATGCCTAACTTTTAGCGGCTCCCATTTATTCTCTTCCCCTTTCATAAGTCCAAAATCTTTACTTCTCTTTATGAATTTAACCGCCCGTTTCTGTATCTTTTCCAGCGAATCAGTTTGATTAACCCTGTATGGGTCCCAGCATACTACTCCAAAATGAAATGGAGTTTTATTTATGGACACACTTTAACTGCTGTGGTTCTCAGCATCCCATTCTATACTGGGCATGAAAGACCGTTTAATTTTGCTCAGAGGCCTCTCTATGAGGCTTGAGGTTCTTTTACGTGCCGTAAATCTATGACACGGGAACCACGGCTTTACTTCCCATCTGAAGGAAGCCAAGCTAAGGATTTTTACACCCGAAAAAATCTATCGTCCTCCGCCAGGTTTGAACCCACGACCTTGGGTATATGAGGTCAGCATGGTAACCATTACACCAAGGAGGGCGATATACTACTCCATATTCCATAACTGTCTGCACTAAGGACTTGCAGGCAATTTTCCTGGACTTTGCGCTCCCCTTCTTCAGTGTTCTCATTATAAAGTGCAATGTCTTCCACGCTTTCCTAGATGTAGAATTTATCTGATCCTCCCATCTGGCATTATTTGACAAGCACACTCCCAAATATTTGCAGCTGTCCACCTGTGGAATTTGTTCCCTGCCCATATGATAACTATGAAGAACTTTCCCCTTAGTATGACTAAAAACAATTGACTTACTTTTCCTAGCATTAATTGCCATTTTGTTTGCGGCAGCCCACCTATTTATTTTATTTAGGTCATCCTGAAGAGCGGTTTCGTGCATGGTATTTTGAATCTTATTGTAAATACAATCATCTGTGAACAATCTTATCTGACATTTAATATACTTATTCACACCACCATATTTATTCATTCTCTCTCTTTCCCTCCCTCCTTCCCTCTCTCTCTCTCCCTGTCTCACCCCCACACAGACCTTAGCCAGAGCTCAGGACCTAAGATAGGACCCCTTGGTATCACTGCAACTCATGCAAACTTGTGAATAAAGTAAGGTGTGAAATTTCGGGTCTAATATTTACATGTTAGGTAAGAAGCATAAGGAACCAGCACTATAAAACAGCTGATAGAGAAAACAATTGCACTCCTTTTTAATTCTTGTTTATATCACATATGCCCTTCTTGGTTAATGAGTAACGGCATAAAGCTAACTAGTATCCCTAATTTAAATTATCAGAGTAATAGTGCTAAAGCCATTAAATAAGTGTTATAATCTTAAAAATATAGTTCTAATAGGTTATAATGATTTTGTGCATACCAGTCACAGAAATATTTGTCCTTATTGTTTTGGAAAGCCAAAGGAGAAAAATTCCACAATGTTTGGATTTTTAGAATTTTGAAGTATCATAGGTTAAATGCAGTGGATTATGTACTGTCACCATAATAATAATTCTTCCTAAACAGCAGCAGATAAATGGGCATAAGTTATACTTTCTGTAGCAGGTTTATGCATACAATGTACATAGTAGCTTGAGAAGGTATTGTATCCTACTTAAAATTTGATGCTGAGATTTCTGTGGTCCCCTGAATCTGAAAAAAATATTTTAGAAAAGAGAGGAGGGAGGGAGGGAGGGAGGGAGGGAGGGAGAGACTCTGTAGGTTTATGTGTGTGTGTGTGTATGTGCATGCGTTCCTGCATGTGTGTGGGTGTATGTGAGAGAGAGAGAGAGAGAGAGAGAGAGAGAGAGAGAGCGAGACATTAGCTCAAAAACGAAGAGACTTTTAAAACCCAAACTTAGTATCATGTTTTTTATTCTCCAAGGATGTGACACAAAGATTTTCAAATAAATCCCACCCTCTACCACAAACTACCCTTTTACATGGAAAAATTTTGAAAATGTTTTCTCAAAATTGGCTCCACGATTTTGATTAAAATACTGTATATTAAAGATATTATAATAACTCCATGGCACGTCAGTTCACGGGGAACCTTGGCCTACCGCCCGGCTGCTGCATCCCCCATCTCGGTCCACTACAGATGTCATGGATGGGGTGCAGTATTGGAGGGTGAGACGTGGTCAGTGCCTCAAGCGGGGTTAATGCGGTCCTCATGACCTGGAGCCACCACTTCTCCATCAAGTAGCTCCTCAATTGGCCACCCAGGGACCTTACGAGGCTGAGTGCACCCCAGGCCAGGTCTCCCAGCGGAGGAAAAATCCCCACGCCGGTATTGGGGATCGAACCCAGGTCTTCCGCTTGGTAAGCAGCTGCGCTACCACCAGGCTAAGATGACAACCTATTAAAGATATTTATATCACGAATAAAATTTATATTTTGAATTTTCTGGGATTAGCCTCTGAAGACCTCTTTATTCTGGATGTGTTTTGCACAATTTTGCATAATGGTTAAACCATAAGAGATAGACAAAAACTTAATCCACCAAAAATGTTGAAAAATTAACCATTTTTTAGATATTCCAAGTTACTGGTTTCAGTTTTAAGCTACTTAAACTTTTCCCAAATGGGAAGTCATCTTTCTTTTGCAAAGAAAATGTAACTCCAATTGTTTTCCACAGCAAACCGCTTTTAAAAGATTTGACTATTTTTTTTTTACTCCATGGCACGACAGCTCACGGGGAACCTTGGCCTACCGCCCGGCCGCTGCATCCCCCATCTCGGTCCACCACAGACGTCATGGATGGGGTGCAGTATTGGACTATTGGACTATTTGACTATTGCTTTAGCAAATGTATTCCCGTATTTCCCTCCTACTTACAATGAAGCAAGTAATAAGACCAATTCTGCTAATGTATATTTTGATTAGCAAGACGTAGATAAACAAATACCTTTTGTAAGAATAGTTTCCATATGGAACAGCTAGAAAAAGTTATGTTAATGTGTGTGTCTTTCTTTGTTTTACTTTTAGTAGTGTAGTATCTGAGCACTAGAATGATGGTCTCTCATGAGGCAACCAGGGTTCAATCCCAAAGACCAGGTGCAGAATTTGTACTGCTTAAATCTGCATTTGCACACGTTTTCTCCACTTTCCCTTACCATTGCTACATTAGTTGCTCTATTACAAAATTCACTCATTGTCACCCTATCATTCGTTGTCTCAGTAAACTGGTTAGTACTTAAATGGTCCTAGCAGTTTCTGGATTTATAAACAATAAATGAAGTAGTGGTTGTTATTTGAGTGTTCATTTCCTGTTAATTTAGGTAACACAACATTTGTTTGCAATGACTGTCCAATTTTATAATAGCAACAACAGTATCATTTAATTTTTGTGAGAATCCCAAAAAAATACTACTTTTTAAGTAATGTAGTTTCTTGTCAGTATTTACATGTAAAGTGGACTGCAGATTTAAGCACTCAAAATAAGGAACATTATACACCCAGGGACTTTGCTGCCAGGGATGGTAAAACTCTCCAAAATCATTTTGTATACGAGGTACGTCCAGAAAGTAAGTTCCGTTTGGTAATAAAATTAAATTGTGTACAGATACAGATAATTATTTATTGCACAAAATTCTACAACTCTTAAACTACTTTTCCATATAACTGCCGAAATTTTACAGGCATTTTTCATAGCGAGGCACAAGTTTTTGTATACCTTCTTCATAGAAGTTTGCCGCCTGTGTCTTCAAAGAGTTGGAAACATTTTCTTTCAGCTCTTTGTCATTGTTGAAGTGTTGACCGCCAAGGAAAGACTTGAGATGTAAGAACAGATGAAAGTCGCTAGGAGCGAGGTCAGGGCTGTACGTAGGATGGTCAAACACGTCCCAGCCAAATCCCTGTAGGAGGTTTTTCGTCACATCTGCAGTGTGTGGTCGTGCGTTGCCGTGAAGAAAAACAACACCTTTTGACAGCAATCCTCGGCGCTTATTCTGTATTGCGCGGCGCAGTTTCCTAAGTGTCTTGCAATAAACATCTGCTTTGAATGTTTGACCATGCGGTAAGAAATCAATGAATAAGATGATCCAGTCCCAGAACACTGTGCACATCATTTTTTGAGGTGTCAAGATTTGTTTCGGCTTAACCTTTGCTGCTGATGAAGTGTGCCTCCATTCCATTGATTGCTGCTTACTTTCAGGGGTGTCGTAAGAAGCCCAGGTCTCATCTCCTGTGACTATCTGTGTCAGAAATTCTTCGCCATCTTCATCATAACGGGTTAAAAACTGAAGTGCACTACCCATCCGTTTTGTTTAGTGTTGCTCAGTAAGAATCTTTGGTACCCAATGTGAGCAAAGTTTACGAAATTTCAGTTTTTTGGTAACAATTTCATGAATTAGTGATCGTGAGCTTTGGGGAAATTCCATAGCGAGAGCACTAATTGTAAACTTGCTGTTTTCCTGGATCTTGTCATCAATCGCGTGAACCAGTTCTTCTGTGACCAAAGATGGACGCCCACTTCGTTCTTCATCGTGCACTTCACTACGTCCTTCACTGAACTGTTGGACCCATCTTCTCACCATTGAATCACTCATCACATCTGTCGGACCCATCTTCTCCCCATTGAATCACTCATCGCATTTTGTCTGTAAACTTCGCAAATTTTCCAATAAATTTCAATTGGTTTCACTTTCCTAGCATTCAGAAAACGAAGTACAGATCTGATTTCACAAGTGGCGGGATTTCACAACCAACACCGACGTTGTAAACAAGCACAACAGAGCGTATGTGGCTGACAGCGATCTCAAAATGGTGCACGTTTCTTCTCCTTGATACAGAGCATCTACAGCGCATGTGTGGAACTGCGATCGCAGCGCAGCAGCGGAGATAAACTGAAACGGAACTTACTTTCTGGACGTACCTCGCATTATGTATTTGTTGCCTTTTCTGTTCATAAAAACATCCTTAGTTTCTAGGAGCGAAGAAGCATAAACAGAAAATATTCTGGGAATGATCAATTCCTATGTCCACTTCAACAGCAAAGCAGCAGATTTTGACACCTGATATACTTTATTTGTCAGCTTTCACATCTGGGTGCCAGACTTTATCATGTGGTATTTCTGACTCTCCATCTGCATTCCAAGTTGCCTCTCCTCAATACCAGCTTAGCTCCAGGAGAAGAAAATGAGTGCAGTCTTTGAACATCAAAAGATTTGTATTGCAATGTACAAGAAGAAACTGGAGGTTTTTCAGCAAAGCCAGTAGAAGAATGAAGAAAATGCCTAACTTTAAAATTGTTCTTGGTGACTTAGAAATAGAAATTTGGTACAATTTGCTTATTAAAGAGACAGAGGGGAAAACGTCAAAGGATGTTCTAGAGACTCCCAATTAAACATTAAAAGCTTTTGCCACTACATCACATTATCTCTCCCCTAAGGCTTATTCATTTGTTTGTAAAACATTTCATACTGCCTTCCTCACCCCCTCACATTTTGTTGGTAGTATAGTAATGTAATGCTGATCCTGGTTTCTCTATTGAGACACTGAAGATTTGACATCACTAAGTTGTAAAAAGGTTTGTGCACTCATTACTGGCAGTATGGCCATCCATAAACTTCTTGAGTGGGATGGCAAGAAATTTCAAAGAACAGTCAATGTGAGTGTAGATCAAGATAATGATTCAGCCCTTGTAGCATCCGAAGCACCAGTGTTTCATTTGGTGTGCATAAGTGAATATTGTACAATACTAGTGGCTATCTTTTTATTAATGGAATGCAAGTGATCAATTTTGTGGACTTGTAGATTAGTGCTTTATCTCTTCTGTATGATACCAATATGCAGTAATGTCATTGCCATGTGACAAGACAGCTCAGAACATTACAATTGGCAAAATTAATGCTTCAGAATTAAAATATGATTTCCCTCATCCTGTAATACATGAACCTGTACTATTTTTCCTAGCTCCATGCCATATGTTAAAGCTGGTGTGAAACACTCTTGGTGATAAGAAAAGTTTATGACGGTGAAAATAAAATAAGAATGGAAATGCATTAAACTGTTGCATCAGCTACAGAAAAAAAGAGGCATTGCATATTGCAGACTAATTAAAAAATACACAGGTGATTTATTTTCAACAGAAAAAGAAAGTAAAGTTAGCAGATTATGTTTTAGCCAGTCCATCAGTGATTCAATTCTGCATTGTCTGAAGAAAGCAACTGAAGGATTTGAGAACTGTAAGGCAACAGTGAAACCCTTGTAACATGTTTAACAGGCTATTTGACCTTAAATTTAGGAGCATGTATGGAAAATTTGATAAGACAATATTGTACCTAGGTAATATTGAAGGCATAAATACATGTTTCTGCAAAGGCAGCTAATGGAAACTGAAACTGACAAGCCAGTTCTACAGCCAAACAGATGGTAGGCTTTTTTGGTTTCCTTGTCTGAATAAGGAGTACTGTCTCTCTGTACAGATGTTTAATTGGTAATTCTGCTTCTGAAAGGCCTCTTAAAACACTAGCCTGTATACATGATAAGCCAGGACCATTTGGAGAAGTTGTTTAGCTATATTCGATCGCATGGAGGCAATAACGACAGCATGCCAGTTCACAGCAGCTTTCAATTCTTAAGGAATTACATGAGGTTGCTTCAGGAAACACACTACCTCTAGACAACATCATGATTCTACAGTCTTTTTCTCCCAAAACAAACCAGAGGAATCCTTATATAATTGCCTACCAACTGCTCGCTTCCTACCTGAAACACAGTAAGTGCAGCAACAACGAATTTACATCACAATTACTTCCTCATTCCTGCTATAAATGATAGCACAAATCTAACACATGCTATTGTGAAGCACCTGAGTGGCTATGTTGTTAAATGTTTAGAACAGAAATTGCAGTGTGTTGAATGTGTTACTGCTCTGTGTTCTGAGTAACATCCCTTATTGGGTTGTGAGCCTTCTTGGATATTGTAAAAGCATGTAAATTTAGTGAATCTGCAAGTATAAAAATGTACTAAAAGTATTATTAATGGAACCAATGTTTTGTTTTGTTCTTAAAAGCTTGAATTTTGGGCAAAAATTCTTTTTTTTGGGAGGAAGGACCTCTATTTTACTCAATTTAGGAAAATTTCTATTCATTGGAATAGATTATAATTTTTGTAAATTGATTTTTAGTCAAGTAGATTTAAGTAGAAAGAGCACTCAAAAAATCAATTTAAAGGTATTATTTGTGTAACAAAGAAGTATTAATTTATTAATAATTTTAATGACATATTAATGTTATTTTTTAACCAACTTTTTTTCAACAGAAGTAATTGCTATATTACTATAATATGGTTTAAGAGACCATTACTTGCTTTTCAGTCACCTGGTGTTTATTCTTCAGATAAATTAGAAACTCAGTTGAAGGTATAAATCTGTGGTGTTAACCAAAATGAGAGTGTTTTCCAGCAGAAAGTTGCCAAAAATTTTGCTAAAAACATATTGCCAGTGTTATTAACAATGGTTTTGGAAAAACTTTTAAATGCCCATCTCTCTGAACATCTAAGCCATCACTTTCTTGATCAGGAACCAGAAAATAATCATTTTATACCATTGGTACAGGTCACTGCTACCAGATATTTAAACATTGGGCTTCACCTTAATAGCAAGTCAATAAATAGTAAATTGCATGTAAGCAGAGTAGGACAGCATTTTAACAAATTAATCTTACTTGCTGGTCAGTAACTTTTGTTGTGAAGTATGGAGTAATAAATTTTTGTTCCACAAAAGAATTCAACTATCTTGTACATTACCTGTGAATCATTACAAATGATTTCATATCAGTCAACATATATACCATAAAATGAAATTATTATTTATGTTTATACAGTGTATTGAAATCCATTAGATAATTTTAATTTGTTTTTTGTATTAGTATTATTCTTGTTTAACATTACAACGGTAACTTTAAGTATGGAAACTCGTTATGGAACATTAAGTTTAAATATTCTGTTCTGATGGCAGGATATTTACTTGTAATGTACAAGACCATGCCTTTATGAAACAGGTTCCAAGTTACAGGCCCTTAATTTTACTTTCTATTCTTCTGTTTGGAACATCAACTGCTACATGCAATAAAGTCTTGAATTACGCTTATGAATTTACTGGTTAGTAAGAAATGTGAAAATAAATATAGTACACCTTATAAATACAATATTTGATTGCAATGTAACCTATCCTATACATGTAACATAAGTTTAACTATTACAATTTAGACAAATATGCACTTATTACACGTCTGCTTCCCTACAGTAACAACACATGCTAATATATACAGAGTGATTTACGTAGAACTGACACATTTCTTTCTTTAATTATTTCATTGGAAATTCATTCAATGACCCAATTTTAGCACCAAATTAAGCAGAATGTTCTGGAGTTTTGATTCATTGTCACTAGATGCGCAGATGTTTGTGTTTTATTCCTAATTGGATTGTTGGCAGCCGTCTCGACATTTTGTTCTTGTAATCAACGTGAAAACGCAGTACGATGTAGAGCTGAGTCAAGATATTTTCAGCAAGATGGCGCTACATGCCATTCATCAAATGAATCCATTAACCTAATTGCAAGTTGCTTTGATGACCGGATAATTTCCAGGAACCTGTGACCACCGAGATCTCCGGATTGGACATCTCCGGACTTCTTTCTATGGGGTTACTTAAAAGACAGGGTTTACGCCACACGTCCCCAGACATTGTATGATCTGAAGCACATCACAAAGGAGATTCAAGCTATTGACAACAGAGTCCTGCAACGAGAGGCCAATTACATAGAACAACATGTTGAGTTGTACCTTATGCAGGATGGAGGACATTTTTATCATTTGATATTGTGGTAAATAATCTCTGAAAAATTCCTCTATAATTTAGGTATAATAAGTTGTCGCTATCATAACACGTCTTGAAACAATTAATGAAAGAAATGTGTCAGCTCTATAGAAATCACCCTGTATTTCCAGTCTAATTCTTGATATTGCATTTTCAGATCAAGTGTAGTGCTTCCCTTTATATCAAGTTATCTTCTTTAGAAAGTAAAATCAGTTTTAATTCCTTAAGAATTTATCAGTTTCTAATAAAGCTCTTCAGAAATTCCGAGCAATTAAACTCTGGTATGTATTGCATACATTTTCTCATTTAATTCAAATAATATACAGGATATTTATAGTTTTTAATTTAAAAGCACTACTAATTTATTTTGTGCTGTGCAACTCATGTTTAGTGAAATTACTGCTAAGATATCTGACAAAACTATAATTATTTCACAGGTACAAAGGTCCTCATATTTTTGCAAAGTTGAAATTATATATGATGCATTTCTTATTTCAAAAGCCTTTCAGTTTGCTATGATGAAAAAAAATAAGCTTCTAAGTATCAACAAGCTATGAATGTGAAGTGATTTATACAGTGAAACTTTTAAATTATTACATAACTAATTTGAGTCAAATATGGCACTATAGTTTCACTTAGTTAATTTTTTCCCAGATGCATTTCAAAGATGTTCATCTTCATCATTGGCGGGTGTTTGACTGGCTTCAGAAGAGGGGATTCTATTTGTAACTTCCTCTGTGCTGCCAATTGGTTTTCTTAAGATGCCATCTGCCAGTGGTATTTCAGAATCATAACTCTGTGCATGTGTATCTTTTCCCAAATTGCTTGTTCAGTTGTGGTTTTTATATGTTTAATAAGTTTGAAGTTGTGTTATGATGTCCGGAAGTGATGTGATACTGCAGATTTGTCTGTTTACTTGAATTTCATGTTCCTGGGGTGTTATTTCAATCTTGTTTGAAGGTTTCTCTTAGTCTGTCCAATATAAATTTTGGGGCAATCCTCACAGTTTATTTGGTAAATGCCAGGTTTTGATTTGTTTGGTATGGTGTCTTTTAATGGGTGGTTTAATAGGTCCTGAGGTTGTATTTGTTTTGAGGTGCTAGTTCTATATTATGATCTTGGAACAGTGTTTTGAATCTGTTGTGCATCTGTGGGTGGAACATGAATTTATTATATTTTAGGTTTGGGTTGGCTCCTGTGCTTAGTGTGGTATCTTTAATCTTTTTTTGTTTCTTGAATTTTTGTATTAGTTTGTCCATAATACTGTTTTGAAACCATTTTCTGTAGCAACTTTCTTTATGTGCTGGTGTTTCCGTTCATATTCTCCCTTTTCCAGTAGCGCGTTTACTAATCTAGGTGTCATGCTGTGAAAATTTGCATGTTGGTGTGTTTTTGGGTGAAGTTTGGTTTTCTTCATGTCTATGAGTGTGGGTTTTCTGTAAATATCAAATTCTATTTTGTTTTTCCGTCTTATGACTCTTAGTCCAAAAATGGTAGCCAATCAGGAAAAAACTACGTAAGTGAAATATAGTGTCCATATTTGACTCAAATTAGTTGTGCACTAAGCTTCTAAGTGTTGCAATGTTTTTTTCTTTGCAAAATACAATTTGTTGAAGTCAATTCAGCATCACCGGTGTGTTTGAATTTATTTCCACAGGGCTTCTTTTGCATTCCAGTAAATCTACCAACACGAGAGTCCACTAAAACTTATTGGCTTGAAGTGAGATTAACTCCAAAGATTCAGCTAAGCAAGAAACTATTTTTCAGCTTGTATGATTTATGAATTTAACTGACATAAATTCACCCCATATGGAAAGTAATTGAAATATTATCAGTCTTTTCTATAATAATTTGTTTTTTATAGTGCTATTATATTTTTTACTCCAATCCTCCAGTTATAAGTAATAAATACAGAGGAGATGTGTATTTTGACTTAATGGGACACTACAAATGTATAATATTGATTATTTTACTGCATAGTTTGGTTTGTTTTATTATGTTCCTTAAACTGAATTGTTATAAAATTCAACATATTTGTCTGGCATGTTTTTCTGTAACTCCTAAAGCAGTGAGTGTAGCCTACAAATTCTTCCATTTATGGGAGAGTTTAACCTTACAGATAATTTCATTTACGATTATTTTAACTGTGACTAGGTTTTTTTAATTCCATTCAGTGTTACAGAATTAGGTTCACACACATGTATATTTTTAATTGGCAAAATAAAGCCATATTTGCCATTTGATTCATTGAATATACCAGTACTAAATATCTGCAAAAATTCATGATGTGCAACATATCCATACTGGTATAATGTTGCCTCAACTTGCACATACTGCTACAATATGTAGAATACAAAGCCAAATATCAGGTTTCCTCCAAATTCCCAAAAATTTTGAAAATCATAATCATTTTGCACTGTAATGTGCAAAAATGTGTCTGTAATGTTTTGGTAGGCACAAGATGGTATTGCCTGCAATTTGTACAAGCACTTCTGGTTTCACCAACTCCAGTGCAGCAAGCATGCTAGTGGCAACTGCATGTTATTTTTCAGTCTGGATGACTTTTACTTAACCAATATACCTTAAGAGATAGACAATAACTTAGTACTCAAAAAAATGTAGATATTGTTACAACAAACAATTTATATCGTTTTATTTTTTCATTTATTATTTTTTCTTTTGTCACAGCTAACTTTTTTTAGATATTCATTGTTATTAGTTTTAAAATTTCCAATACTTAAACTTTTCTCAAATGGAAAGTCATTATTCATTTGAATCATCATGGTCATGCAAACAAACAAATAAAAATGATGTGCTCCATTCACATGGCTTTCTCTTTTTCTCTGCAACAAAGTTGCCCTCGGTGGTGTAATGGTTACCATGCTAGCTTCATATACCCAAGATAGCAGTTTCAAACCCGGCAGAGGAACGATGGATTTTTTTGGGCGTAAAAATTCTTAGCATGGCTTCCTTTGGAAGGGAAGTGAAGCCATGGGTCCCATGTCATAGATTTACGGCACGTAAAAGAACCTCAAGCCTGATAGAGAGACCTCTGAGCAAAATTAAGCAGTTTCACGCCCAGTATAGAATGAGACGCTGAGAACCACACGATAAATAAAACTCCATTTAATTTAATTTTAATTTTCTATAATAAATCATTGTTAAAAAGCTTATTTTTCTTTCTACTTTTGTGATAATCAAGGTAAACATTAACAGAGCTTGTCTTATTTATTTGCTTCCTTGTAAGTAGTAGGGAAATAAGGAAATACACTAAGTTAAAGCAATAGTCAAATCTTTTAAAAGCAGGTTGTCATGTGGACGAAATCCATTTCTTTGCATTGCCAGGAGTTGAAAAATTCCCGTATGAGAAAAGCATTTCAAAACTAAAACCAATAACAAGGCATATCTCAAAAATGGTCAACCCCACAAAAAAGTACATGACATAAATTGTGTGTTTTAACAAGATCTACATTTTTTGTGCATCTCTTACGGTTCACCAGTTATGCAAAATTCAGCAAAATGCACCCAGAATAAAGAGGTCTTCAGAGGCTATTCCCAGAAAATTCAAGATATTCATTTTATTTGTAATGTAAATGTCTTTATTATACAGTATTTTAATCATAAGTATTATAGCCATTTTTGAGAAAATAGTAGTTTTTGAAATTTTTTCCATGTAAAGGGTAGTTTGGGCTGAAAGGTATTTAACTTAAACTCCAAGTTTGGTATTTTACTGACTTTTCGTTTTTGAGTTATTGTCTTCACACCCACCCACATCCAGACACCTTTATCTAAAAATGCTTTTTTTGGATAAAGGGGAACCTAAAATGTGTATTTCTGGTAAAATCTCCGTATCAAATTTTTGGGTGGAATGCATACCTTCTCTATACACTATGTACATAGTATATGTAAAGAAAGTAAAAAGACAATTTCAATTGCATCACATAGTGACAACTTTTAAAAGATTTGACTTACTTGAGCCCATTGTGCTGCTTCTGTTGAAGGAACTAAGAAATAAAACAATCTCTGCTGATGTTTATCTTGATTAGCAAAAAGTACCGGGGAAGTTTATAAGAATAATTTGTTGCAGAATAGGCAGAGAAAGCCATGTGAAGAGTCCATCAGGTTTTTTATTTGGTATCCATTATTTTGCATGCTCTCAGTTTTTGATTAGATATCTTACTGAATGATAAATGCTAAAATATTGATAATCTTTTTAAAAAGAAAGAAGAAAAGGTGCATCGTTGGAAATGGCAAAAATGTAATTTCATATGACTATATTTATGTGTTTCATGTAGTGTGGTATTTTACAAGATATGTTGCAAATTTTTAATTGTCTATACCTGAAGAAAAAGAGAATCAAACTGTGATATGATGCAAATTGCAAAAATGTTATTTCATGAGATTCTCCTTTCTGTGTTCTATGCTTCAGGATAAATCTGTTCAGTCTCCCTGACTGGCAAAATATTTTCTAAAATATTGATTTTTTTAAAAGATGAATGTGGCAACCTGTACTTCCTTTCAACAAAATTTAAAAATGAAATCTGCATTTAACAAGTGTTAAGCAAATGCTAAATGATAGGTCATGTATCCTTCTCACAATCAAATTAGGGGTTATCTTATCCAGCATCTAAACATCCTCTTCCCCTGTCACTAGAGCTAGTGAATTCATGCTTGCCCTGTTCTGCCCTCTGCCTTAGACATAGCCTTAGGCTGCCTTTTGTGAGCAAGAGGTTTCCAGTAAACTCTCTTCTATTGATATAGTTAGGTCAATTTAAAAAAATAACAAAAACAACAAAAATTAATGAATGGTATTATTCTGAAGCTAGCTCATTTAGTTCAAAAGTTTGCAAACTAATTTCATATTATGGATTGCATGTTTCTATATAAAAAAAACAACAGAAACTTATATGTCATCCACATCATGTTTATATTTACATTTACATAGTTTCTACAAACTATTCTTGTAATAGTAATTAGTTGTTCTTTCAATTAAGAGGTGGTATGACAAGCTGAAAAGGTTGAATCAAACTGAAAAATTCAAAGCTATAGCTGAGATCTCCCAGTTTCCATCTGGTTGCTACCATGGCAACATGCTCAAGTAACATTAAATTCTACAACTGATTTATATTTTTTCCAATAAACCACAAGGAGATCTGAAATTCATTTTGAGATGACATACTACAATGGCAACTTACAACGCCTTAAGTACTTTCACAGGCTTCATTGTTTAACTCTTACAGCAATCATTGGTAATTCTTCCTTCTCAGAATCTTGTGCAGGACAAGATTCAAAAGGTGGAATCAGACTGAAAAATTCAATACCATAGATTGGATTTGAACCATGCATCTTCGGGTTTCTGTCCAGTTGCTCTAACCAATTAATCTAATGACAATTTCCCAAACGATTTGCCTATTTCCAAGTTAACCTCATTAATTGTTATAGTAGCTTATTTTTCTATTCACTTCATGTTAACTGAGTTGAACATTTATAGAAAATTGTTTCATGAAACATTTCATAATAGTACAAGGTGGATGCAGAAAATGAAGCAATAACAACATGTTTAAAAGTTGAACACTATGTTGACCTTGAAATACCATTCTTTTTCTCTAACATAACAGCAAAAAGCAATGAATGATGAACACTTTGAAAAATGACAAAGAACTGAAAAACTCAAACCAATATTAAAGGATATCTCCAAAATGATTGATGACATTCGACATTAATTGTGTGTTTGAAGAGATCTACATATTCCATTCAATAAGTTTTGGCCTATCTCTTATGGATTACAAGTTACAATTATTTCTCAATGAAGAGGACTTACTATAAAATACAAGATTTTATTATTTAGAAATGTGAAAATTCATTTGCCAGCTCAAGTGAAATTACATTGGATAGGTTAGTGGATAAAAACGGACTTTGAAAGTGATAACACAATCGGTAATGTTAAAGATTTTAATGCTGGTGTCAATGGCGGAAACAGTACTCCCCAAAGAGAAGTTAACAGTTCTAGTTACTATGAACTTTGCAGGCCCATGGACTTGATGCTCCACAGCAAGTGGAGTAAGACTGAATGGGATGTTGGACTGTGGAGAACTGGCCATGGTCTTTTTAGACATCAAAGGGACCTTTAGTCATATGACTTGAGCAACCACCAGAGAATCTATGTATATGAGGAGTATCAGTTAGATAGTTAAGGGCTGGATAATGCCCACCTTGGAAGGGGCAGGCCATAGCCAGCACAGGAAACGATACTCTCCAGGTATCTACCCCCAAGGGGGGTGTTGTCACTGACCCTGTTGTGCCTGGTGGTGGATGATCTACTGGACAGGCTCAAAAGGGGCAGGATTCATGCACAGGACTGTCCAGTTGAAATATGCTTAGATGCATATGTGAGTACCGTTTCGGAGCTCATTCAGGGCTGCTTATCGACTCTGGAGGAGCGGTGAGGGAAAAAGCCTTGACAGTAAGTTAACCTGAATACCACAGAATGCATGGCCTTCACAAGGAGAAGGACTCTACCTGTATTGGTGGAGCCCTTTCTCTGACTCGGTTAAGTACATAGGAGTGATCGTGGATGATAGACTGAGCTGGAAAAAGTATGTAAAATACCAACTGAAGAAGGCCCAATATGCTATGTGGGCATGTAGGAGAGTAATAAGTCTGAGGTTAGACCTGCACCAAAAACTATACACTCAGTCATTAGACCATCAGCTACTATGTGATGATGGTTTGGTGGTCTGCCTTGAAGTGGCAGGTGGGGGCTGCTAGCTGGAATCACTGCAAACACTGGCATGTATGATGATAACCGGGACATTGCAGACCACCACAGTTTCCCTTAAGAAGATTTTGGTGGACCTTCCTCCTTTGTAATTATTTGTAAAGGTTGTAAGGTTGAGTGCACACCATCTCTGGACAGTTTGGGGGTGGAGTTTCAAACTACTCATTAAGGACACTCACTAATTTTGAGTAGACTTCAGGAGGGGTGTCCTATATCCCTAATAGCAAGAAATTTGATGGGACCATATTTAATCTAAGCCAAGCACATATGATAGTGATTTCAACCTGGAAGGAGTAGAACCCAGAGACCCTGAAGGCAGAGGGCTGGAGGCGGTACATTGATAGTTCGTGCTTTGGGTGCAGGGCAGAGGCTGGGGCGTGGGACCAACTTGCCCTTCTTCTCCTTGGGAGGTTTGCTACCATGTTTCAGGCTTATGCCATCTTGGCCTTGTGTCATGCATATTTTAAGCATGCCAAGCAGACGAGCGGACATCCATATCTGTTCAGATAAACAGGTGCTTTGAAAGCCATTATGGGGGTTTAAACGACACCCAGATTGGTGTGAATGTGCCACAGGATGTTGGATAAACTCTGTGCTTGCAGCCAGGTTACTGTTGTCTGGGTTCCTGGGCATGCAAATATCAAAGGTAATGAGATAGCGGACAGGCTGGCCAAGCGAGGAGCAGTTCTTGCATTTGTAAATTGCTAGCAACTACAGATTACTGAATCCTAATGTAGAAATAACCAGTGTTTCAGTGCCATGCAGTGGTTTCAAAATGTGGTGTAGGTGTGATTCAGAAATTGGTTATCTATTTGAGTTTGAATTGTACACTGGCAGAGAAAACCTGGGTCCTGAAATAGGTCTTGGTGAGTCAGCAGTTCTACAGTTACAAAATCTGTATCAGGACTGGGATGAGAAATTTATGTAGACAATTTGTTAACTCTCTAGCTTTGCAGTTTTATCTTGCTTTGGCAGATATCAGGTCCTATGGTACATTGTGTACCAACCTTTAGAATCCCCTCCAGATAAGGAAATGAAATGGGATGATACAATTAGTCTTAGCAGCAATGGACTGACAGCCCCCAAATGGGTAGATAACAGGGCAATTATATCTATTGTTTAATTTGATCTCCCCAATACCTTGTACAATTGTGAAGATACATCAGTCTGGTTCTTCTGAGAAGAAGATAAAATGAATCGGAGGGGTTGATCTCACTGACCAGAAGAAAGTGACTTATGAGGCTGACAGAAAGCAAAAATAAAATATTATCTGCAACTGTTCTTTGATCTTCTTGACATTGGTGTGAACAATGCATATATAATATATTCAAAATTGGCAGCAGAAGCTGGATTGGAATCATCATTATCATCTCTGGAGTTCACTCAAGAAATCGCATTGGGAGTTACCAGATCGACAAAAAAGCTTATTATCAACTGTAAAAACCTCACAGAGGTTACAATCGTATTATCATCCAAAGAGCCTAGAGCACCGAATGCCAAAATCAGACTTGAGGAGAAGATCTGTTTATTATGCTTCAAAGTTATAATGAACACATCTTACTGAGTACTTTCTTATTCAAAATGTACTTATATCTGTGAGCAGTGTAGTGTTAACTTATGCTTTACTTCAAGCAGAAACTGTTTTATGGAATTTCACAGCAAAGAAACAATAGATAATAGTCTTTGCTTGATCGATTTGCATTATGAAGTGAGTTAGGTAATTCTTCTTTAAGGTCTATTGGGATAAATATGTCCCAGCATTTATTTCAGAAATAAAAACTTAAAAAATTCAAACAGTGGCATGTTTTATTTATAGACCTTCCATTTAACAAAGAGATGCATACATTGCAGTTATTAGCCCATTTCTTATGTACCTGAAAGGATTAAACGCATTGTAAATTTTTTGTATATCTGTTAATTCTCTCTCTCTCCCTCCTTGTCTTTCTCTCCCTGTCCCTCTCTTTCTCTCCCTCTTTGTCTCTCTCTCTCCTCCCTGTCTCTCTCCCTTCCTGACTCTCTCTCCTTCCCTGTCTCTCTCTCTCTCTCTCTCTCTCTCTCTAATAGGATATTTAGGGACACTATTATCTTTATGATGCGTTGAAATGAAATTATATATAGCTTTATTATCTTTCCTATAGTCCATAGTTTCCATAAATTTATTATAAGGGTTCCTTTTTGTACAAAGAATTTCTCTTTTGAATTTTGCTGTTTTGATTTTCTAGTTGAGGATACTTTTGGGATTTTTGTTAAGGTCTCTAGGTCTTTAGACAAAAATGCTTTATAAGTTTTAAATTTTCCTTTACTGATGAATTTTTGTTGTTGTTGCTATTGTTGTTGTTGTTGTACTGGTAGTAGTATGTAGTAGAAGCTGGCAGAGATTGTTATTAATTTTGTTAGAAAAAATGTTTTTTAGTTTTGATCATACAGGACACTAATTTTTTTAATTCTAATTGATACCCCTTCCAATTAGCTTTCTTAAAGTTTCAAGAGCTTTTATTGTTAGTTTTTGTCTTGAGTTTACTCAATATTATGTTAGCAATTATTAATGGTTGAAGCACATACTTTCTGAAATATTATGTGAAGTTCTATCCATTAAGTCTGATTAAAATAAGAGATTCGAATTATATGTTGAGCCATTTTGATGGAAGCATGTACCAATATTTTCTTCATTGAAAATAATTCTATATTACTGGAATGTAGCCAGTCATCTGTTGCTCTTCCTGCTGGATTGATATCTTTATACCTCTAACATTTGGAATGGACATTGAAATCGCCCATTTTGATAGTTTTTTTGGGTTAAATTCAAAAAATTTAATTCTGGTACATTACTTGGAGGATTGTAGGCAAAATATATTGAGAATTTTTCCTTTCCTTTCCATAATTCATATATGCTAATTTGACTTTACCATTTTCATTCTTCATTTTAATAATTTTATATTTTGATGTTGAATTTTTCTTTGCTCCAATAAAGATTCCACTGCAATTTGCCTACTTTTTGGAAGAAGAGAAATTGTGTATCCTTTCATTTCATAATATTTCATTTGGTCCTTTGAAATATTTGCTTCCATGATACCAAAGGCATCAATATTTTTCTCATACAGTAAATTGTGGAGCTCTGATTTCTTATCTTGACTTAATCCTGTTGCATTCCATTGTCCCAAATACAGACCTCACCCAGAGATCCAAATGGGGGACAATTATTCTGGACTGTTTGTAGGAGATATAAACAATGTTTATTGAGTATGTTTCTTGTGGATACCTCTTTTTTATATGTAGGCAGTTGAATCATTCCTTCTTATTGTGGGGGGAACACACCTGTCATTAGTCTATGGATCCATCGGATCAGGCTTGGCAAATCATTAGGATGTCACCAGCCCTTCCTTCATTTTCCAGATGAAGGAAGTTCCTACTGCTATGACAAGTCAGCAGTAAATGTGTAAATAGCATTTCCTTTATTTTTTATGGAACAGTTACAAAATAATGTAAAATATTTGTAGTATACATATCCAGCAGCTGTTGTGCTTTTAGCTCAATAGCAATCACATTAAGTGACTAAGACTATGGTTTAGTTACAAAGTTATGTAAAGCTAAATGCTTGTAACAGTGATTAGGCCAGAGTAGTAAATACTCTCTGCTAGCATAAACTGGATCATGTGGTCTATGATCAGTTCACCTATAGGCCGTGATTGCCTTTTGTGTTGGTTTGATATTATTCAGCAATAAGAGTTGGTACATGCCATTTAATCCTGACAGGAACAAAAGTTTGTTGAGCCCTCCTGGGTAGTGTGGTGGTAACGTGTCTGCCTCACATTCAACAGGTCGGGAGTTCGAATCTCGATAAGGGTGAGTTACACAGATAAGGTTTTTTCGGGGTTTTCCCTTATTCTGAGAAGACGAATGTCGAATAACTTTCAGCTTCATGGACTCCAAGATCATTTGAGCATCATTTCACCAATTTCATTCATTGTCCAATATGACCAACCAGGTTAAAGGACATTAAGCTACCAAAAGAAAGAAAGAAAAAGTTTGTTGGAATACTTGAATGCAGTAAACAAAAGCAACCATGCCAAAGTGAACTGTTAATACAATTATATGCATTAATCCAAATCCTATTTTAAAATTATTACTCACTTCTGCACGTTCTTCTCTTCTTTGGTGGTGTCTGTTGGCAGTATAAAATACAGCAAACTGGGGGAAATTTTTGAAGTGTATTACATTTGACACTATGGATTTAATTTCTATTCCATCCCAGGTTCATTTGTTGTGGAAGTATTTTTAAGCTTGCATGCATAAATTCACTCCAACTTACTTTCAGCTCTCTTAATATGCAGCTCATTATAATACAAAAATTAGTTATATCATAATTAAGTGACAGTGACAGTTGAAAGTTTTCAACTTAATAAAGTCCACACATAAAAATAATTACAGAAATGCAATAATGCATTGTGAGTGAAATTTCTTCTCCTTGTATCTCATTCCATCACATTCCCATTTATCTCTTAATATACTGAATACTTGATAGCATTTAGATTAAATAATTTATCTGTTTGTTTCATTATTCTGCATGCTCCAAGCATTTGTTAACTGCCTAAGAACACAGATTTAATTGCAGTTCTATTTTGAGAACATCAAGTAAAAGCACAAACACAATTAGAAAAAATAAAATCAATAAAACAAAGCAATCTGAGCTACAGAGCACTATAGCATTATTGTTTGAAATTGTTCTTACCTGCTGAAAGTCAGAAGAGTTTTTCTAGAAACCTGATTAGTTTTGACATCATTGAAGAAATCAACAATATGTCTCAAGAGAAATATATCCCTATTTTTGAAAGCATCCTCCAAAGTTGAAAATGTTACATTCACAAAATTCAGAATATCTGATGATGGAACTTCTCCAGATATGTGCTCCAGAATTATAAGCAGCTTGCATACCTAGAACAATAGGAAGGTTAGATTAAATGTGTACACAAAAAGAAAATATTACATTGCAACTATAGTTATAACAAAATACCTTATTTGTGAACTAGTAAATGTACTCTTTTTTTGTCTAAATAACCCAGCTGTTTATGAATAAATTTGTGACCTTTACACTAGGATGCCCAATGAGTCATTTTGACTCCTTTGCAACTCTATTTCAAATCATTATCTGTGTTTGTGATATTCTAAAGCAAAATTCTTGCATGTCTTTTAATTATTGTTGGTTTGGAGTAAGCTGAAAAGAAACTAGTCACTGCAATTCATTTTTGTACAAGAAATTTTATGATGCCCAATGGAATCAATTTGACTCCCACGTATTTCTTTCTATGATCTAAGGTAGTATGTGCAATTTATAATCTTTGGTAAGTGTTTGTTGATACTTTAATGAACATTTAATTCTGTTAGATTGTCAGCAGTTATTGTCAACAATATGAACACATCATTTCATCCACATTGTCATGCTTCACTCTATTCTCAAAGCAGCATTATTATTACATACTGGTGTCAGTGTATAGCTTACTGTGTTAGTGTCATGTTTGGCTTCTGTTATTGCTGCTTGCTACTAAAAATAATGTTTCAGAGGAAACTTAGCAATAAAGAAATGCTAGCCATTTTTCAGGAAATACCTACCTGATGGTGTGTCAGAAGTTAATATGGAGGAAGAATTTGAATCAGATGAGAACATTTGTCCATTGTACCAAGAAATCAGAGCTGGAAATGCATTCTAGAAATAGGGAAAGTGTTGCTGTATGTGATAACTATGTTGATGATAATGAGGTATATGCTTTGTACAATAACAGTCGACAGTGTACCAAACTTAGAAGAGATGGTCATGAGTTAGCACTAGAAAGATGAGTCAGTAAAGAAAGCACATCTGCAGAAGAGGAACCTACCACAGGGATTGCTCCAGGTACCTCAGCAGATTCACACTATGCTGATGTTATGCCGACTTGCTTGCTCCAGATGGAATGCATGAGAACCACTTAGTATTGGCCTCCACACTCCAGGTAGGATATATCAAAATATTTTGAAGGAAGCTACAGGATATGCAAAGCCCGAGACAAAAGCACTTATAGAGTTTGTAAGTCACCATTGTGGTATCATCTTCTTCTTGTGGTTTACTGTGAAAAATCTGAAGTGTACCATTCACATGACTTTCTCTACATCTCTGCAACAAATTATTCTTAAAAAGCTTATACTTCTATATACTTCATGCTAATCAGTAAAAAATTAGCAGAAATAGCCATATTGCTTGCTTCCTTGTAAGTAGAAGTAAAATAAAGGAGTACCATAGTTAAAGTGATAATCAAAAGCTGGTTGCTATGTCATTGAAGTTCCTTTGTTTGTATGGAGAGCAGTTGACAAATTCCTGTATGAGAAAAGTATAAGTTTTTCATTGCAGATACCAAAAACTAAGGAATGTCTCAACGAATGCCATGAAAAAAATGTATATAACATAAATTGTGTGTTTTAACGTGCTCTACATTTTTTGTGGAGTAAGTTTTTGTCCATCTCTTATGGTTTAGCAGTTATTCAAAATTCAGTAAAATTCATCCAGAATAAACTACTCTTCAAGATATACATTTTATTTGTCAGGTAAATGTCTTTAATATATGAAATTTTAGTCAAAATCGTTAGCCATTTTTGAGAAAATCAAAATTTTCAAAAAAAGTTTCATGTAAAGGGTAGTTGGGGGTGAGGGATTTTTCTCAAAATCTTTGTGTCACATCCCTGGAAGATACTACTTAAATTACCAAGTTTGGTATTTTACCTACTTTTCGTTTTTGAGTTATCGTGTTCACAGACACACAGACGCACACACGGAGCTTTTTCCAAAAATGCTCTTTTTAGATAAAGGGGACCCTAAAAGATATATTTCCAGTGAAATCTCGGTATCAAATTTTTGGGTGGAGTGCAATACCTTCTCCATACACCATGTACATAGTAAATATAGAGAAAGTAAAAATGCAAGTCAGTTGGAGAATTTAATGCTATGCCAGTATGTTGCCATGATAGCTCAGTGATCAGACAACTAAACAAAAACCAGGAGATCCATGGCTCAAATCTTGGCTATTGCATTCAATGTTTCAGTCTAACTCTACCTCTGCAGGTTGCCTTTTGTTGATAAGAGTGGATCATGGAATAATGAAAGGCTGGTAGATCATGTGGTCATGTGTTTGATGTGACAACCGACAATTTCTTTACTTCACTCTTCCTTGCCAAGAAAATCAGGGATAAAGTCTACTAGTCTTAAAGGAACATTCAATAAATGCAGAACACAGGTTCCCAATGAATTAAAATGGATGAAAGCATCATTATATTCCACCATAGCCTATAAACATGAAGGAATTGTACTGACTGTTTACCATGGCAAACCGAAAAAGAATGTATTAGTTTTGAGTAACATGCAAGCAAGTTCAACATGTCCGATAACCAAAAGAAAATATCCGACAGGGTGAAAAGTTGCAATGAAACAAAAATTTGGTGAAGATTTAGTTAGCTAAATGGAAACAGTAGTGTGCACAGGAATCCTTTCAGAATACTTTGAATCTAGCTAATGCCAAAATTGAATACTTGCATATACATAGTGAGCCAAAATAATTCATATCTGACTGTTCATATTTGGACAGCTATATTTTAGTTCACAAAGTTTGCTAAATACCATTTTGAAGGAATGTACTTATTTTCTTTTATATTATTCTTAACATGTTCACTTTCTTTCATTAATTTGTAAGAGACATAGTGTAGAATAAAAGCACTGCATAGACCAATGTTGTCCTAATGTGTTTTTATTTATTACACTGTTCTGACAATCAATTATAGAATCTTAACGTCATAGTAGCTAAGTTATTTTCTATTTTCTTTATATAATTGAGGAAAAAATTATTTTAAAAACACTGACAGGTGTAGTAAGACAACTAATGTGCAGTGATTTATAGTATGAAAAGTTGCATATGGCTTGTAAATATTTTAAAATATTCCACAATGATTCGAATGACTCCAGCAGTAATTTATTGGTAATTGGCACAGCCGGACATTCTAGTGTTAAATAGAATAAGCGAACCTATGATTCGCACAAGAAGTAATAAGGATTTTATTAATCAGATTATCTATTAGATATGCTTGGCAATTTCCTTAGTTACATATCCTGCACCACAAAATAGTGATGAATAAACAAACAGAATATCTAATGTTCTTTAAATGCAATCTCCTCATTGAGCAGTACTGCCGTATTTCAAGAAGCACCACTGAAGGAATAAACTATATAGAAACTGACAATTTGTCAGTGGAAATTTAGTTGCTATAAATGCTGCTTTACAGTTAATTTTCCAAATAAAAAAGAATTAGACATCTCTGAGGTAGTCAAAATAATTGTGGCTACAAAAGCTAAATACCTATATCTTCAGATTGCATTCATTACCTATACACCCCCCCCACCCCCAAGTAATCAGAATGTAAAATTAGACATTAACCGCTCCATCAGGAATATAATGTGATTTTAGTTGTGTTTTTAGATCATTAATGAGGCGCAAGTGGAAGATTGTGTTGGCTCTTCTACTTGTTGAAAAAGTGGAGGCCTGGATATGAATTGTGGTGCCGCTGTCCTGCACCCAAAATTGTCTCTGGAATAGCCTGAACTCTTTGATGTTTTGTTTGCTGATGAAGAGAAGTTGTCTTTACCACAACAGGCTAAACTGAATTGCATTGAAAAAGGCCCAATGAGCTAAAAACTGCAAGATTGGATCAATGCTGTAATTCTAGTTTGGCTATTCATTGGGCCATATGCATAAAACAAAGCATTTCTTTTGAATTTTGAGGCTTATGATTTGGAATTTATGAATAAAATGTTAAGAAAACCTTTAGCTTGTGGTAATAAAATGAAGGAAGAAGGTTTACCTTGCCTTGAAACTCTGGCTTCAGCATTGCATAAATTGCATCAATTATGGAAGCAAATACTTCTAAAATGTGAAGCCTGGTCAACTTTAGACTCACCTTTTGTTATAGATACGAGATACGTCCAGAAAGTAAGTTCCGTTTGGTAATAAAATTAAATTGCGTACAGATACAGAATAATTATTTATTGCACAAAATTCTACAACTCTTAAACTACTTTTCCACATAACTGCCGAAATTTTGCAGGCATTTGTCATAGCGTGGCACAAGTTTTTGTATACCTTCTTCATAGAAGTTTGCCGCCTGTGTCTTCAAAAAGTTGGAAACATTTTCTTTCAGCTCTTCGTCATTGTTGAAGTGTTGACCGCCAAGGAAAGACTTGAGATGTAAGAACAGATGAAAGTTGCCAGGAGCGAGGTCAGGACTGTACGAAGGATGGTCAAACACGTCCCAGCCAAATCCGTGTAGGAGGTTTTTCGTCACATTTACAGTGTGTGGTCGTGTGTTGTCGTGAAGAAAAACAACACCTTTTGACAGCAATCCTCGGCGCTTATTCTGTATTGCGCGGCACAATTTCCTAAGTGTCCCGCAATAAACATCTGCTTTGATTGTTTGACCACGCGGTAAGAAATCAATGAGTAAGATGCCTTTCCAGTCCCAGAACACAGTGCACATCATTTTTCAAGGTGTCAAGATTTGTTTCGGCTTAACCTTTGCTGGGGATGAAGTGTGCCTCCATTCCATTGATTGCCGCTTACTTTCAGGGGTGTCGTAAGAAACCCAAGTCTCATCTCCTGTGACTATCTGTGTCAGAAATTCTTCGCCGTCTTCATCATAACGGGTTAAAAACTGAAGTGCACTACCCATCCGTTTTGTTTTGTGTTGCTCAGTAAGAATTTTTGGTACCCAACGTGAGCAAAGTTTACGAAATTTCAGTTTTTCAGTAACAATTTCATGAATTGGTGATCGTGAGCTTTGGGGAAATTCCATAGCGAGAGCACTAATTGTAAACTTGCTGTTTTCCTGGATCTTGTCATCAATTGCATGAACCAGTTCTTCTGTAACCAAAGATGGACGCCCATTTCGTTCTTCATCGTGCACTTCACTACATCCTTCAGTGAACAGTCGGACCCATCTTCTCACCATTGAATCAAGCATTGCATTTTGTCCATAAACTTCGCAAATTTGCCGATAAATTTCAATTAGTTTCGCTTTCCTAGCACAGATCTGGTTTCACAAGCGGCGGGATTTTCAATCAACACCGACATTGTAAACAAGCACAACAAAGAGTATGTGGCTGACAGCGATCTCAAAATGGCGCACGTTTCTTCTCCTTGATACAGAGCGTCTACCACGCATATGCGGAACTGCAATCGCGGCGCTGCAGCGGAGATAAATTGAAACTGAAACGGAAGTTTCTTTCTGGACATACCTCGTGTGTATATATATATATATATATATATATATATATATATATATATATATATATAAAGGGAATAGCAATAGTAAAACATTTAAGAAAAACTCTATACTCTTTCATACCAATGTGATAAACAACTGAAAATTGACAGGAGTTTAAAAATAATAAAATATTCCACAATTCAAACCATTAACCCATTAAAGGATACCCAATTATGGAGGTGAGGTGTTAAAATAAAAAAAATATATATATATATTTTGGTCCTTTGTGAACCTCCAATCTTACCAGTATAGTCAACTCTCACATTCCATGCCTTTTGTGGTCGCATAGCTGCAGTATTATCTGACCTTATAATGCTGCATAATGGTATGAGTGAATTTATATTTTTTACATAATAAAATAGTAAAATGCATGTATCTGCATTCAATTGAAATCCATCAGCATCCAACCACGTCATCACACTAATTGCTTCAGTAGGCACTCCCTGCCCTTACCACAGTTTCTCTTGAATGCAGAACATAATATATTTTGACTGGGCTCTAACCGTGATCCTCGGTTATCAAGGTTAGCAACTCCTATCGTGCTTTAGATTGCATGGCTATAAAACCAGACAAGGTTTCTATTATTTAATGGAGTCATCTGATGTTATCTGTTGGTAAAATGGGTTATATGGTAAAATGAGTGGCTCATTAATTGAGTGGGCTATCCTACAAAAATGGAAAAACTAGCTATATCGGCAACAGAATGATGGGGATATCTCTGACTTTATTTGTACACAACATCCATTAATAATCATGCACAGGACATATTATCATGCCCATATCATTGAAGGGTTTAATTACAAATATCTTAGAAATGGCTAATGCCTCAAAAGAAGGTATTGGAAATAAAGGATATGTTTTACAGAGTTCTACATTTTTGTACAGAACGTCTATCTCTTAACGTTTAGCAGATATATTGTTTTAAATCAACTATTATACACTTTTGCAGTAATTTGTATGATTTATTCCAACCAAAATGGTGTGCAAAAACGTACTATGAATAAATTATATTATGAAATTTTGTTGCTCACCTGATCTAACAACAAAAAAAGTAATTTAAAGTTATGTATTTTCTTTACCATGATAGTATTTTAATAAACCCTTCTGTTTGTTCATCAGATTTTGAAGTTAAATCAGAGCAGTAGTAATAGTGCAATGTCTAAGTGACTAATATGCCTAAAAGAAATCAATTTAATTTGAAGCGACATACTCCAGCAGCAAAGTATAGTGTTAAAATGAATGTAAATCACAAAGAGTTAAATCGGAATGTATTTATTTGGTCAGTGCATTGCAGTTGGAATCCTACAAATGTAACCTGGCTGACACATCATTCGTGGAATTGATGAAAGTAAACTTGTTGGTCCATCAAGGTACCTGGAATCAGAATGACATTCAGCCAAACGTGGAGCAATGAATAGGACTTCCCTTCATACAAATAGCTTAGCCTTTAATTATAATAAAAGTATTGATGGTGTCAATTAAAGTAACATACAAATCAAATACATCTGTCTGAAAGGCTGCACAAAAAAGGGAAAGGCAAGCCAAACTGGTTATTTTGTGCCATGGGTAAAGTTTGTGTTCCTATATGAAACAATCCCAACAAGCAATCATTCACTTACCAATAGAGCCGAACTGTGAGTTCTTTTAGTGAATCCACCCCTTTCCCCCTTATAATTCTAATTTCATACAGTACCAACTATTTAAAATAGCAAATGAAAAATTCCCTGATATTCACACAAAAGAATGTGAAACATCTTTGGACCATACGACTCTTCTGGAAGTGTGGAACTCTGATAGTGCTTCAATTTCTGGAAATGAAGCACAGTCAGATGAAAAGCATTTGAAAATGCAGTTGCAACCTGAAGATACTGAAGTTCACCGAGGTGGTTTTTGAATATCACAAAGTGTTACTCCAATGTATATCAATATGGGCACAGGCGAAGCCAATGGGTAAATAAATATATGTTCATGAGTTAGCTAATGTTTACACTCAAACATTTTGATTAAGCATTCAAACCTGGTGAAGCTGGAGCAGTTACATTGTTTTACAACAAACTTACACTTTTACAATAGCTTTATAAGTCTGTTGGGCAGTACAGAATGTTGTTATATTAGAACAAAAATAAGGACAGTACATTGGTAATATTCGAATGCTATAGTTTAAATACCCTACTACTAGAATATGGATATTTGTTCATATCATTGGATAGTGCCAATAAAATTATGTTTAAGACTGTCAGTGAAAATAGCATCTAAAAATAAATAAGTAAAAATAACACATAATAAGAAATAAGTATTGAGATTATGGTTTCCAGTGTAGACAGTGTCATTAGTTTTACTGCTCTCTGCTGATGTTTTGCTGCAACTTATGTTGAGTTTCTTCCATGGTCCACTGGCACTGCAAGCCCTAACGAGCTGATATTTATACTCGTATGCTGGCAGACCCCTCCTCTCTTCTCCTGTTGACGGTTGGTCTGCCAATCCCCTCTCGCTCTGTCAATAAGGCTTTCCAAATTGAATAGGTGGCTTTCCGCCGTCTCTGTGAGTTTGCTGTTTTGTTTTAACATTTCAATGCTCTCTTATTATTCAGTGTGTGTGTAATGACTGCATACTGCCAGAATCTTTAGATTGTCAAACTCTATGTGATGTCTGGTTTTTTCCACGTGTTCTGCAAGGGTAGATTTTTCTGCTTGCAATTGTTTTATATGTCTGATGTGCTCATTTCTGCAGGTCTCATTCCATTTTTTTTTTTTTTTTTAATTCTCATAAAAATGGAATCTATGAGTATAAAAATAACTAAAAGTATATAAAATGGAACCAATGTTTTCATCCGTTGTTAAAAGTTTGAATTTTGGGCAAAATTATTTTTTTTGGAAGGGCCTTTGTTTATTTTTATTCATTGGATGGATCTGCTAGTCTGTCCTACATACAAGTCCCCACAATCACAGTTAATTTGATACACCCCAATCACACCACAGTTACTGTTCACCAAGATCCCCAGTCAAGTAATCATTAAAGAAACATTAACTGCTAACAATATATCAGATGATTATTTGGAGATGATCGCCGATTGTCTATTGTCCACATATTTTAGTTATAGAGGAGAATTGTATGAGCAGGTAGAAGGAGTGGCCATGGGATCACCTCTATTCCTAGAGGATTTGAAATCACAGCGATGGACACATACACCCTAAAACCTACTATATGACTCATTATGTTGATGATACTTTCGTCATTTGGGCACACAGAGAGCACAAAATAAATGAATTTCTGGCATACCTGAACAGTCTACACCAGAATATCCCATTCACAATGGAACTTGAAAACAATGGCAGGCTACCATTTCTTGACGTTCTAGTAGTGGAACGGGATACAGTAAACCAAACCTTGCGCTCTTTGGTCTGAAGGAAACCTCCACATACAGAAAGATATATACCAGCTGACTTACACCTCTGACTTACAGTTGAATAAGGTATGATAAACACCTTGCCCAAAGGGAAAAACCCATCTGTCATCCAGACTATCTGGCCAAGGAAGCCAAACATCTAAATTATGTAACCAGAGCCAATTGATATTCGACACAAGATATGCAAACCGCCAAATACAGGAACAAAGAAAAACACCCTGCGACGACAACAACAAATGGGCTTTCTTACCATATATCCACCAAGTCTGTGAGAGAATATCTAAACTATTAATAAAACACAAAGGTCAGGTACACAAAAAACAGAATACTATGATCTAAAGTATCAGCTGTGAAAGATAAAGCACCACCTCTACTAAATCCTGGGGTGTATCAAATTAGCTGTGATTGTGGGGACTCATATGTTGGACAGACTGGCAAATCCATCCAGACCCGCAGAAATGAGCGCATCAGACATATAAAACAATTGAAAGCAGAAAAATCTGCCCTCGCAGAACACGTGAAAAAAAACCAGACATCACATAAATTTTGACAATGTAAAGATTCTGGCAGTATGCAGTCGTTACACACACACACACACAGAATAATAAGAGAGCATCGAAATGTTTATACAAAACAGCAAACTCACAGAGACAGAGGAAAACCACTTAATTCAATTTAGAAAGCCTTACTGACAGAGCGAGAGGGGATTGGCAGACCAACAGCCAATAGGAGAAGAGAGGAGGGGCCTACCAGCATACAAGTATAAATATCAGCTCGTTAGGGCTTGCGGTGCCAGAGGCCCATGGAAGAAGCTAAACATAAGTTGCAGCAAAATGTCAGCAGAGATCAGTATAAGAAATGATGCAGCCTACACTGGAAATCATAACCTCAAAGGACTCTGGCCATGGAAGCCTGCAGATAAATAAATAAGAATTTTAACAGTTAACCTTCTCAATAAATGCAAAATAACAGGACAATTCTTCTGTAAGTTTTTTTTTTTATTTTTTTTTTAACACCGGCTAGAATCCTTACATTACAAAAAACAGTGATTTATCAATCAGTTCACTTTGGCATGCTATTTATACATGCCTTAACTTTTAAGGCAGTTTTTAATCCTCTTGTAGTATTTGTTCAAGGCTCTCTCATACTACAGTACATGGCCATATTATTATTACACACATTTGATTTTTCATTATAATAGAAAATTAGGAGGCAAAAATGTACCTAAAATGTACTAGAGCCCCCTACATAGTACAAACCAGCAGGGCCACAGAATATGAGAGGCCCATTTCCATTTGATACAGCCTGATAAGTCAAGATTGACAGAACATTTCTTTAGACTATAAAGTCAGGTTCTCTGTTGTAGTCAAATGTGGTGGCTACTCAGAGCATAGGGTCAAGGAGGCATTGGCTATTTCCTCCAAGTGGGCCATGCTAAACTGGGACACTGGATTACAGTTACCACATGGAAACTGGGCATCAAACTTAAAATGAACCAGCTCGGAAAACACTGATACTAACAATCTAAGCAGCAGCTAGAATAGGCAGGTTTTCTACAAGATCCACCCCGCGAACCTATCAGGAGTGCCTAAGGTTTTCTAAGAGGTCTGTCTAAGAGGTCCATGCTAGTCATCACAGCACATATATATATATATATATATATATACGTAAGGATGGCTAAGAAGAGACAACGCAGACTCGCCGCTGCTAAGGCAGCACCCGACGCCTCCTCCCCGGCAGCTGCCGAGGAGGTAGCAACTCCGAAGCCACCGGTCCCGGCAAGCCCTGCTTCGCCGCCAGCCGCCAACACCGCCGCCTCCACCCAGCTCTACGACGCCGCCCCAGTTGGTACGGGGGGTCCCTTGGGACCTTACCACCCGGCATCTGCTCACCGCCGTGCAGTCGCGGTGGCCTTCTTGCTTGAGGGCCACCCGCATTTACTGCGACCAGGGCCAACGCTGCTCGTTCGTTTGGAGTTACAGGACCAGGCTGACCTGGAAGCTGCCTTGGCGTCAGGGTTGCCCTTATTAGGGCGACTTCTGGTCGTCGAGGCTAGCCGACAGGAACACCATCGGCCCTGCCGACGCTGCTGTGCCTACGGCCACACAGCTGAAGTCTGCTCTTCGCCACCGAGGTGCCACTACTGCGGTACCAACTCCACCACCGCCGAGTGCACTGGGCGTGATCTCCGCCGTCGCCGCCTATTCTGTGCCACCTGTCATGGCACAGGACACTACACAGGGCAAGCCCAGTGCCCTCTCTACCCAAGGAGCAGCACTTCCTCACCACCTCCTGCCCGCCGCACCACTCCACTGCAGACATCAACCACTGAGGCCTCACCACCTACACTCTCAACAGACGCACGATGCGAGAAGCCATTCAGGACCTCCACGCGGAGATCCTGAACGTCGGCGCTCGACTATATATAAAAGCCATTTGACTTGAACAAATAATTCATCAGAGAGATGCACCTTTGAAAACCCCTAGAGTAGGTTTGCCTCTAGGAAAAGTTCAGCTCTTATTTGGAGTCTATGATATTTACAACCAAATACTTCAGTAGAATTTGTGGTCATAAATGCTTTTTCTCATGTGCATAAATACTGAAAAGCTTGTTCTAAAGTTGGTCTGAGTTAAAATGATCAGGGTGATGCTTTTTAGTTTGAAAATGTTGGTCCTAGGAAATTCTCCCCCCCCCCCTCCTCCCATTTACTAATTTTACAAATCAAGTTGTGAAAAATCTTCAAATTGGGTTTAATCTGATTTTAGCAGTCAATCGTTTCATAAGTTAGCACTTAATCTCAACTTTTGAGATTCACTGAAACTTATGTTTGCATTACTTGGATACTTTTTTGCCTACATTCTTCAATTAAAGCACTTTAATTTTGTCCTTAATAACAAAAGTTTTGACAAGCAACAATGAAGTTTGAACTTCTGGTGAAGTGTCTTTCACAGTTGATGCAGACTAAAATATTGTCTTGTATAACCGATTCAGTTTGAGCAACTAAATTAAAAGTTCCAAATAATTTCCCTGTTTATTTGACGAGTCCATTAATTACACTAAACAACACTAACTTGAGATCGATGTCTGGTTGAAAATGAAGGAAACTAGTCCTTCGAAACATGTTCCGGCAAAAATCCCAAGTAAGTGTTGTTTAGTGTAATTAATGGACTTGTCAAATAAATGAATATAACAACACTGTTTACAAATTTCCATAAAAAGAAAAGTGGAATTTCTGTTATTGGATTTGCCATTTTTTCGGTAGCCACATAACGTTAATTACTGTTTGCATAAATACATGATAGTTTGAATTCACATACAAGAATCTGTCTATTTAATGTTACCTGTTCATTATGTTTTATTGTTTGAGAGGTAGAGCTTCTTAAAAGAAAACCAAACATGGCCAAACCAAAATGTTCTTATGAACAGAAATTTATGTTAATGTAACAATGTAAATTTGATTCTTTATACTTGATTGCATTCTCCTATGAGACACCCTCCGTGGTGTAATGGTTACCATGCTAACTTCATATACCCAAGGTCGCGGGCTCAAACCCGGCGGAGGACGATGGATTTTTTCGGGTGTAAAAATCCTGAGCATGGCTTCCTTCGGAAGGGAAGTAAAGCCGTGGGTCCCGTGTCGTAGATTTACGGCACGTAAAAGAACCTCAAGTCTGATAGGAGAGGCCTCTGAGCAAAATTAAGCGGTCTTTCACGCCCAATTTAGAATGGGACACTGAGAACCACAGCAGTTAAAGAGCGTCCATAAATAACACGCCATTTCCATTTCCATTCTCCTATGAGCTGAAATTTCTCTTTGTTTAACAATATAGCTTTGATTCTTTATATTTATATGCCTTTTTTTTTTTTTTCACCAAACTTGGAAGCAAACATAGCACTACATTTTGCTGTTTCAAAACTATCTTTTAGCCAGGAAACCTATCATATAATGAAGATTGAAACTGTTGTGTCTGCTTTTTTGTTAACCTCCTTAACATTTAATTTTTGAATAGGCCATTTTGCTTTCAACTTGTTTTGCTCATCATAAGTAAAACCTGATAGAGGCTTTGACAGTAAGATATTTCACAAAATTTGATATTTCAAGCATACCACTCACTGTAATGAATAAACAACACACAGTTTGAATTTGTTCTGTACTATAATTTTATTTACAAAGAAACACAAATGACAGCAGCACTCCAGAGTCAGAATGATGCCAGTGTACACACAATGGATATGTCAGGGGTTTGTGGAAGTAAAAGGGTGGCAATTGACCTATCTATGAAAGGATTATGGGGATGTCATTAGAGTCATGTCCCATCACTATCATTTATAGTGATTTCTAATGAACTGTGGAAAATAATTGTCCTGTATTAAGTTAATACAAAATAAAATATTTATAGAACAATTGCATTCCTGACCACAAGGACAAACTTGACAGAAGACTATTTTGTTTTTATTTAAGCGTTTGCCTCGTGGGTAACAGTGAACATTTTTGTAGATGAATGTAGTTGAAGACCCTTAATATTCTATGCAAAATGACCATATACAAATCGGAGGGGTTCAATTTGAATGATAGTAGTGCGGATCATAAGGGTAACCTGACAGGGACCTTAGTTCAACTACCTCTCTTGTAACCCCTATCTGCCAGTTTGCATTGTGACTAGAGTGTACTCGGTATCATTCTGCCAGTGGTGTTTGTTTCATGAGGTAAGTTTTGTGTTCAATGAAGATTATTTATTGCAAATCTGCTACATGCACCATGATGGCAAATTTGGTGCACGAGAAGAGGTAGGTAGGTGGTTATTCCCGAAAACACACTCAAATGAGGATACTTGGAAGAAAACTTTGACAAAGCAATACCATAATGAAGGACAAGAGTACGTCTGCTGTTCCTCAGGTCGTGTTTGGTTGCCCAATGGACTGGTGTACCTTGCTTTTATAGCTTCTTTGAAAATTGGTATGAATAATGTGACCTCCTGGTTGGGAATACCTCAATATCGAAATTGCCCTTGGTAGAAAATTCAAACTACATTTTGCTCAAAATGTGCAGTTGTTGAGTTTGCCCTTCTGGTCAGGAACGCCTCAATTTAACACACAAAAACAAAGAGATCACTCAGCATACAAGCTTTCCTTAAACGATGCCCCTACAGTGCATATGAAGTTGCTATGCTGATTATAATTCGTCTGTTTGAACCATCACATCAAGTAGCTAAGTAGAGTGGGGGCAAGGGAATACAAGCCACCCTTAACATCCATTAAGTCATTCAGAGAATACAGAGTAGTGAAAAGGGCAAGAATTGACTTCTGCAGCTTCTGTGTATCATCTATACCGCAATTTAAGGCAAGGTATGCCATCGCTATTATAAGAAATGAATAACCTTTTCCATATGACGTAACTTTGGCGTAACCTTGGGTTGATTTCCAGTTACTGAAAATCTTCTTTGTCTAAACTCCTATACCATCTTAGCTATGTCCCTAATCAGGCTAATTATGATAAAGCAAAATGAAGACTAAAGCAATACAAAAAATCTGATGTGTTCCATTCACATGACTTTCTCTTTATCTCTGCAATAAATTATTGTTAAAAAAGGTTATTCTTCTATTTATTTCATGCTAATCGAAAAAAAAATTGGCAGAAAGGGTATTATTACCTGCTTCATTGTAGGTAGAAGGGAAATAAGGGAGTACCATAGACTAAATCGATAGTCAAATCTTTTAAAAACGGATTGCTATGTGATTGAAGTTCCGTTGTTTGTATGGACAGGAGTTGACAAATTCCCATATGAAAAAAGTATAAATATTTTAAAGCTGAAACTAATAACAAAGAATATCTCAAAAATGGTCAACTCCACGAAAAAAATGTATATAACATAAATTGGGTGTTTTAACAACTCTACATTTTTTGTGTGGTAAATTTTTGTCTACCTCTTACAGTTTACAGCTATGCAAAATTCTGCAAAATTCATCCAGAATAAAATTTTCTTAAGAGGCTATTTTCAGAAAATTGAAGATATACATTTTATTTGTCACATAAATATTTTAAATATAACAGATTTTAATTAAAATTGTTAGAGCCATTTTTGAGAAAATCAACATTTTTTAAATGTTTTCCATGTAAAGGATAGTTGGAGGTGCGGAGATTTTCTTGAAAAACTTTGTGTCGCATACTGAACTTAAATACCAAATTTGGTATTTAGTGGACTTTTTGTGCACGCGCACACACATACACGTGCATGCCACCACACACGCGCACACACTCTCTCACACACATGTGCACACATCCATGCATCCATTGAGTTTTTGGGTGCAGTACAATAACCTACTCTATACACTATGTACATAATACGTGTAGAGAAAGTAATTAGAGTAAGAACCTGACAATACAAAACTATGTAAAATCCTTATGAATGAAGAGAATTTTTTCCTTGAGAAAAAGCAGACATATTGAGCTGAATACAAACAGGTGCAGAATTTGAGGAACATGAAAGAACACGTAATAGACAACAATAGTGGTGGCGGCAGAAGTGGCGGTGGTCAACGTTCATTTAATATTCAAGATTTGTGCCAAACATCTGATCTTATTCTTCACATGCAAAGAGAAATATCAGAAGAAGATTTGGATGGTTTTACCAAGAATCTCACTCAAAGTACCCTAAAATCTGAGCAACAAAGTGAAAGAGGAGCACAAACACTTCTGGTATATTTTTAAAGTGACAATTTCAGTCTTATCAGCAAGTCTGGAAGCAGGGGAGCCTGCCCTTTTGAATTCCATTTATAAAATCAAGATTCAGTCAATATTTCCAGAAGCATGTATTGCTTTAAGATTATTTTGTACTTTGCCAGTTAGTATTTAGTGTTGCTTCTGGCAAAAGAAGTTTGAGTAAACTCTCTCATTTAAGACCTACTTGGAAGAAAGAAACTACCATTTATCTATGTTGTCAACTGAACACCAATAAGAATTGGACAAACTTCTCAGATGCAATATATGATTTTGTAACTGCAAAAGTTAAAAAATTCAAGATTCACAATGCTATCAACATTGAAATAGGAAGGAAAAAAGTATATCACTGAAGGTAAACAGAATGAGGAAAGAAGTGAGGAGGGGGACTCAGGAGAAAAGACTGAAATCTGAATACATCTTTCTTTGATCTAGGTAGCAATTTTTCCAGAATTTGTTTACACCAGCTCTCCCTCACTTTAAGAACTATTGTTTTGTCAAAGGTCCAGATACAAGACCTAAATTCATATAACGACTGGCACAAAGTCGTTACAACTACTTTTTTTCTTGGAGATATATGAGAGGAGGATCACAAACTGTTATTTGTCCTGTGGAAGTCATGCAGACATAGTGTGTATTCACAACAGCAGATGATTCTATGATTGCTGATAGTAGCACAGACGGTGCATGAAATCACTTGTGTGGCGAGCATCATGAGAGATGGCAGTAACCCGTGTTGAGCAGTGCACATACATCAAAATAGCTGTTCTCCAGGGAGTAAATCAAGAGAATATTGCAGTGAATTGGTGGAAGCACTTGGGAATAATGCTCTCAGCATGGGGTTTAGGGAAGTTTAAACAAAGATGTAGGGCAACCAGTGTTAAGCAATGTTTGGGATAATCTGTCAGTGTGCAGACCAATGTGGCACATGCTCCTGGAGGAGTAAATGATAGATGCTAGTGGAGTTAAGAGAGGGCAAGTGGTATCGAGAAATGCACTATTCACAGAATATTGCACAAAGTGCTGCAACCACTCAAAATCACACCACAGTGGGAATGGTGGATGCAATAATCAACATGCTCCAACCATCTAGCATACTGGCAGCAGGACATGTGGTCACCACTTCAAGGCATGAATAATCACCATCAGTGGGTGAATTTTGAGACAGGGTATATGAATTGCAACTCAAATGTCAGTCCGCAGAGTGGTAATATGCTGGATCACCAAGGCAACAGAAACTACGTCAGAATTCTTTCCTCGTGAAATTGATGGTGATTATTGCATATGATGTCATGAGTGTCATTGTGCCACTTTATTACACATAGCAGACAGGGTACTACAGGGACTACCTAATACAGCATTAGGAAGAAACATCTAGTTCTTATGGATGTGCAATCATACTGCATTACAATGCAATGCCACAGAATTGAGCATGTGTATGGTGGCAACTGCAACACTGGCAAAGCAAAAAATTGGAGCACACACTATATTCTCCTGACCTTTTGACAGTGACTTTTATCTCAAATGAAAAGTAAAGGAACTATCACATAGTATGCAGCTCATAGCACAAGAGAACATTGCTAATGGTATATGAGAATGGTCAGTACCTCCCACATCTTTGGCAGCATGAGATGAATGTTGCAGGGATTTCTTTAGCAGGCTTTAGACCCAGTTTTGTCCAGTCAACTGTATGTGTGCTGTGCTGTAATCATTTTGAAACCAGTATCGTCCTGCACATTTTCGTAGCAAACATGAAAGACACAATTTTTGCATGATCACCAATGTCCATAAAGGTACTATATGCACACCTTTTCCTGGGTGCTAGCTTTACAGGGAATTGACAACTGGGAGAAGAGAGATGTCACCAGCCTGTCTTTCCTCAATGTTGTCAAGCACAGAAAGTTTCTTTCTTTGAGACCCTCAACCATTATGATGAATAGGTTATATAATTACCACAAACTAGCTAAATTAGTGTAGCAAAAACTCACTTTTATTGCAACAGTAAAAAAGTCTTTATTTCTTCCACAAACCAATTACAATCAGAATCTGCTCACAAATATATATTTTCCTTCAATGTTTTCATAGCAATTCTGCCACACAATTTCCTTTTGCCTTCGCTACAGCAACGACTACTACATGCTACAAATTTCTCATCGAAACTGAAGTCTGGCCAGGGCTTTGTTCTCCTTTCGACCATGTGGTAGGAAATTTCCAGAAGCAGTTGCACATGCAAACCACTGCAGATGTCACAAACTCACTCAAGTGTGGCAATTCCTATCTTCAATATCAAAGAACCTTTCAATAGTACACCTGTCCACTTGCACAGGTAGTACAATCACAGCTTCGATGTCGTAAGAAATTGCAGCCAGCACTTGTGTCCACTAATGTAGGTGTAACAAATGATGCCAACAATCACCTATGACTTACGAAGTAAGCCATTCACACACTTTAGGCATAGTCACACTGCTCCCTCCTCAGGGCTGGTTCTCCCGATCAGCACCATCATAACAATCTAGATGATCCAGGTGTGCTACTAACCTCTTCCTTTGGAACAGTCTCTGGATGTGGTAGATGACACAATTTATCCTTTTTACCACAAGGTACAGCCCTTGCCATGGTTGTTGAAGCTTGGAGCAGAGTCCAGATAGAGTGATAGAGCCAACCACAGGCACCCTGCTAGAAACCTTGACTGTTGTCCTGCCAATCAATTGTAATGGATCTTCATCCAGTCGCTTGCTATCTTGGTGTATTGACATACCCTTTCATATATATTGTGAAGCTGGAGTACAAGATTCTCCATGTAGCCCACTGCTCGCTGTTTTGCCCAAGGAGGACTTTTAAACATCAGGTTGCATTGTAGACGCAGCTCCCTACCAAATACAAAACTGGCTGATGTCAATCCGGTGGTGTTGTGTGTTGAAGAGCGGTAGGTCAACAAGACAAGTGGCAACCCTCACATCCCAGTCTCCCTAGGAATTAATTACAACCTTTCTCAAATATTGTTCTGAATTCTTGATGTACTGCTCAACCAGTAGGGCCTCCTAGTTAGGGATGGCATAAACCTCTAGCCACTTAGTGAAGTAATCCATAGTGACCACCAGATGCTTATTGCTCCTGTCTGACACAGGGAATGGCACACCTAAATTAATTGCTATGCTTTCGAAAGAAGCTCCGACGTTATATTGCTGTATATGATGCTGCTGGATCTTCAGATCCATTGTTCGGCAATATACTCCATTACTGGTTCACATTTCCTTAACTCCACACCGGTCTGGACGTCCTTGTCAGTCTCCAATGGGCTCAGTAGCCTAATGGGCACTTCTTCCTGATATGCCAACAATACCTGAGCAACACATAATCTGATCAGCAGTGTTTTCAGGTCCAGTACAAGGTTCTTGGCTGTTGACCTTCCAGGTGCACCTTCACCACTATTTTGCTTCATGTGGGAACCACTACATCATTCCTAAGGATCACCCTGCAGTTCCCTGGATGTTATAGGGGTTCCAGAGCAACTTCTCGTCTCAGCCAATGTCAACCGTCGCCTCATGGTTTCTAACAGTCTCCAGTCCCAGTATCACATCCTTGGCTAGCCTCATGGCAACTATCCACAGGCTCACCATGTTCCATCCCAATTTCAACTCCAGCAGAGCCTCGTTCTCCACAGGTAACATGTCGCCTGACACAATCCTAGTTGGTGGGGCCAACTGGGTGTTCATATCAGCAAGCCCTTCCCCACATCAGGTCTGATTACCGTCATGGCCGCATATGTCTACTAGTATGTGGCACAGCTTCCCTTGTATCCAGCTGTCTGCGATGAGGCTATCATCCGCTCTCCAGAATCAGCATCACTTGAGTTGTTAGTAATGATGGGCTCAACATGCTCCTTCATGTACAGTTGCTTGCTAGATGTCCTGGTTGGCCACACCCCCAGCGCACACCACTGAAGAGTTGTCATCCCTGGGTTGTCTCATTATTTCTGCCCTAGTGAATACTCATCTTTGAGGTCAGCGCAGCTGTTGCCTTGGCTACCTTCATCCTTAGTAATGGCATTAACGCCTTGTGAATGATTTTATAGTCGCTGTTGTATCTCAGCATTGCGCACCCTGTCGACAATGCAGAAGGCAGCTTCCTGGAGCACGGAACTTTTTGGTAGGTTCATCGGGGCTTTGTTCATCAGCTGTTCAATTGCCCAGGGTGAATTCTTGCATCTCATCTCCTTTGGCTGTTGCAGCCGCGATTTAGGCTGACAACAGTAGTCTCTGGTTCCAAATCTCAAGATCCTTCTCAGATCTCTCCAGACATTGCCGACAAAGTTGCATTCAGTACTTCTGCTGACCATTGGTTGTGGGTGATGATGGTGGCAAACTGTCATCAGAAGACAGGTAGATATTCCATCAAATTTGGTTAGCTTGACATGTGCAGATGTGGTTTGATTTCCTGTCGTCTTTCAGCCTTCCATCAAGCACTTTTGCACCATGACATTCAGTTCTTTGGTGGCGGTGGTGCTGGCTCTTCTACCCAGAACACCAAGTCGTTCCCTGAAGTTTTCCAGGCATTGATCAAGGTCTTTCAGTTTCACCAAGCTCTTCCATATTTTTTTACCCCAAGTTCTTACACACCCTTCTTCATGACAGCCAGTTTTTCATTGATTTTGTTTGACATCTCCATTTTCAGGTCTTCCATACCAGATTCCATTTTCTCCTCTATCTTCTCCATTGTACAATTCACAGTCATTATCTTGGTTCTCAACTTCTTCATTCATATTCCATTTCTTCATTCCAAGTTGTTTTTTCTTCATTTTTTCCATCCTGGATTTCATTTCCATCTTTATTTCCTTGATCTCATTTCTTCCATCATGACAATATCCACTTCTGACACCAGTGTGATAAAAGCTCTCTTTTATTTTAACAACAGATAACTTTTTATTTATTCCACAAACTGATTACAGTCTGAATCTGTTAACAAATAACTGTCTTCCTTCAATGCTTTTGTAACAATTCTGCCATATAGTTTTCTTTTAGTGTTTGCTGCAGAAAGGACTACTGCTTGCTACAAATTTCCCACCAAAACAACTCTGGGCAGGGCTTCGTTCCCCTTTTTATACTTACTGATCATGTGAAAGGAAATTTCCAGAAACTCCACAGGTGTCACAAGCTCACTCAGGTGAAACAATGCCCGACTTTGATATCGAAGAACCTGCTGACAGCACACTTGCAAACTTGCACCGGTTTAACAATCATAATGTCATAACATCTTGCAGCTGATGCTCGTGTCCACTAATGCAGGTGTAACAATGATGGCTACAGCCAGCTATGACTTATGAAGCAAGCCGTTCACACACATTCGGTGATTACGACCATAGGGCATTACATTATTAGAAGAAACACAGCACATGTACATGTGTGTGAACTCTGAGAACAGATTCTCCATACCTTAGCATTGAAGCCACTAGTTATCAAGGTGTATAACATGCTACCTCTGTCTCAATGTGTTGCTCTGCTCTGCTTCCTTTCATCTATATATGTTGCATTTTCCAACCAGGCTGGTATCTGCAAGAACAAAAAATAGCTGTAATGACTTTTGCTCTGACTCTTCTTGTATGTGCTGACCTGTCAGAGGAGAGTGGAAATTCAATCCGCAGGTAAGTCCAGAAAGAGAACTCTTCAAAGACAAATCCTTGTTCAACAAGCAAGGGTTGAGCTGCAGGCAGGAAATCTTGGGTATTTTAGTAATCAAGAAAATTATAGCCAGATGGATAAACTGACAAGCATGGCAAGTAAAAAGGAAAAAACTAATGTGGCAGAGAAGCAAAAATCTTAAAATTATAAATAGAAGAGAAGTATTAGAGAAGAGCTAAAGAAATTAAGCATAGAATTTGAGTTAATTTCAGACTGAAAAAGAAATAAAGAGGAAGTAAGAAGTTGGTGAACTCACATATTAAGAATGTGCAGGTAAATGGTGATTGATGAATAACTAGCAAGAGAAAATTGAATCCTATATTTAGGATAATAGAAAGAATTACATCCCTGTGAATTTAAATTAGTGGAGGATGTATGGCAATTGTAGGTGTTTTTGTCCTAAGGGAAAGGTGTAAGAATCTTAAGCGTAGAATCTTAAAAATGAATACAAATAAAAGTAAATAAAATTAATCATAATGCGTAATAACTATATGATTAAATAGGAAGACAAGAATGCTGGTGTGGAAATAAAAATCCACATAAAATTTATCAGGTATAATGGAGAAGATATTGTAAATGAAAATGGACATGCTGATAAATGTATATAAAATATCTTCATGATACAAATAAATAGAATTAGTGCCTTGATATCTAAACCTGGATGTGTATTGCCAAATTGTAATGGTTTATTAATTGCAATAGCTCTTACATTATTATTTTACATAAAATTAATTATATTACAAATAAGCTAAGAGTAAATGAAAGTAAACAAATCTTTTTACATCTACTAAATCAAACTAAACATTCTACAACCGCATTCAAACTAGAAGACAGTGAAAGTAGTTAACTGATATTAAAACAACATATGCGTTGGATGCTGAAAAATAGCCACTGGTAGCTGGTGCCTCTATTAATAAACGATCACTAAATGAAACTTAATATATTTAGTTGAAATAATTGCCACTGCTGAAAAATAGCCACTGGTAGCTAGTGCCTCTATTAATAAACGATCACTAAATGAAACTTAATACATTTATTTAAACTTAATACATTTACTTGAAATAATTTTTATCAAGGTTTATCATAAACACTCATGAGTACTTTGTGAGTCATTAGCAAATAGTGAAGTTAAAAGACTAGCGGCAGAGAAGCTCCTTGGAACAGAGAAAAAAGGAGTTAGCGACACGGCAGCAAGACAAATGGTAGACAAAAGAATTGCATTAAGAGGTGAGGTACTAGCAAAGAGATTTTGACAAGAATACAGAAAGTACGAGAAAGAAGATGGAGGAAATAAGGAATTGGAAAAACCAGAAGAAATCATGAGGGAGGTGCAGAACATTATAAGTGTTAAAAACATGGAGGATATGGGTAGAAGGTATAACTTGATAATTTTGGGGACAAAAAATGGGAAGAGATCAAGATGCAAGTATGAGATCTATTTATCAGAAGATTAGTGTTGGAAATGAATAACTATAAAATGTCCAATGCTTTCAGAATTATAAAATGAAGAGGAAGAGAAATATATTCATTAAGTTCAAACGGTGAAAGATGTGATAAACCAGTCAAGGAAACTGAAACAACTAGGAACAACTAGAAAAGCTAATGGAAAAAAGAAGGAAGGCCCATAGACAAGGAAAAACTGTGTAAATCAAAAACTGCAAATTATGAATTGGAGCCAAAATGGTAGAAGGAACATATGTACACAACGAGAGGCAAGAAGCAGGAAAATAAAATTGAAAACAAGAACTCCAGGAGCATTGGCCTATGGAGTGAATAATCAGGAAGAGACAGACAGAGAGCCTAGCAAATATTGACGAACAGATCTAGGAGCAGAGATGGGAACAAAGGGGAGGTGGTAATCAACAGTCCAGCACAGACAGGGTGAGGAGAACCTGTGATGGAGGGGATGATAAGAAGAAAGGATATCATAAGTGAATTGCAAAGGTACATGGATGTGCAGCAGAGAAGCTCTCATGGAAGAAAGGAGTTAAGCAATATGCAGCAAGGGAAATGGTAGATAAAAGAGCTATATTAAGAAGAGAGGAACCGGCAAAGACATTTAGACAGGAATGGAGAAAGTATAAGAAAGGAGAGGCAGGAAATAGGAATTGGAAGAATTGGAAGAAATCAGGAGATGCAGAACATTAGAAGAAGTACTCGAAAAATGGAGGATATGGGTAGAAGGTACAATTTGATCATTTCTGGGATAAGAAAAAATGGGAAGAGATGTGAGATGCGAGTGTGAGGTCTATTTGTCAGAAGATTAGGGTTACAAGTGAACAACCATGAAATATGCAATGCTATCAGAATTGAGGGAAGATAAGTATGCAGATGAAGAGAGATGTGATAAACCAGTTATAAGGAACTTGAAAGGAGCAGACATTTACCGTTATAGAGACCTGACTAACAAACAAGGAAGACTAATAGAACAAACAAGAAAGGCCCATAGACAAGGAAAAACTTTATACATGAGAAACTGCAAATCATGGATTGGAGGCAAAAGGGTAGAAGGAACATATTTTACAAGAGCAGAGGCAGACAGCATCAAAATCAAATTCCAAAGCAAGAATTCAGAGACCATTGACCTATGGAGTAAACAACCAGAGACAGCTTAGCAAAAACGACTGCATCTAAGAGCAATGAAGCAACTGGCAGAGAGGGGAATGAAGGCGAGGTGGTAAAACCAGCCCAACAGATACAGAGGAAGGAGAACGTGCAGTGGAGGGGAAGACTAGAAGAAAGGAAAGGACTTCATTCACAGAAGAAAGAAAGAGCATCCAGTAAATTAGGAAAAGGAGAAAAACCAAAGGCAGAAAAGGAGTTGAGTATTTTGACATGGGGAGAAATAGACAGTTCAACAGAGAAGAAGCTGAAAAAAAAAATGGAATCTATGAGTATAAAAATATACTGTAAATATATAACTCCATGGCATGACAGCTCATGGGGAACCTTGGCCTACCGCCCGGCCGCTGCGTCCCCCATTTCGGTCCACTACAGACGTCATGGATGGGGTGCAGTATTGGAGGGTGAGACGTGGTCAGCGCCTCGAGTCCCCCCGGCCAGTTAATGCGGTCCTCATGACCTGGAGCCGCTACTTCTCCATCAAGTAGCTCCTCAATTGGCCCCCCAGGGACCTTACGAGGCTGAGTGCACCCCAGGCCAGGTCTCCCAGCGGGGGAAAAATCCCCACGCCGGTACTGGGGACCGAACCCAGGTCTCCCGCTTGGTAAGCAGCAACACTACCACCGCGCTAAGGAGACGACCGCACTGTAAATATATAATAAGTGTTTAATATATATATATATATATATATATCCTTATTGAAATGAATAAAAACGATTGGAATACACATCTTATGTTTTTATTATTCTGACCCTTTTCTATTTCTCGTGTAATCAGTAGGTCAGCAGGTTAACAAGGAAAAGGGAAAGGTAAGTAGGAGTGAGATGATGCATCTGAATAGTATGAGAGAAGCAGAAGTAATCTTAAGACAAAGAGAACATAGGATAATAGCAATAGATAATGTGACAGTTGAGGCAGGGTTGGATAATGGGGGAAAGAAGGGAAGGGAGAATAGGGAGTGACAGGGGGGAAGAAAGCAGAAGGTAACCAAGGGTAACCAAAATGACTCTTGTTTTAAGAAGTGAGGAGACGAATTCCAGAGAGAAAGGGGAGAATATGAGGTTAAAGGAGTGAGGAAAGGTATGGAAGATAGAGGCCAATTTAATGAAAAAGGTAAAAAGTGCTAGAAGAAACAAACAGTAAAGAAAGCAAAGAAAGAAAGAAAGGGCAGATATGAGAAATAAGCAAAACAAATAATGGGAAACATCTACACATAAAAGGGAGGAAGGGGGTAGGTCTACCATACACAAAATAACCAGGGTGTGGAGTTGTATTATGACCTTATGATGAAATAAATGCTTAGAGTAAGGAGGTTTGTAAAATTGTAATTGTAATAATGTATTGGAGGAACAAGGAATTCATACATTCCTTCATTCAATTTTTTGTGTAATTCAATAGTATAATTAGAAATATAATTTATAACACATTTTTGCTTAAGGGCCATTCCACATCAAGAGGTCGAATGCAATTTAACTTTTCTTGTTATCTGATACTCTTCAAATGTTTAGTACTCTAAGAGAGAATCTCAAAACTAAAATGTTATATGTTTTGCTTTTCTAATTTTTGTGTTATCAGATTTCAAAAAATTAAAAAAAAAATTCAAATTTTGTCATTTGTAAGAATACATAATTCTCAGGCTGAAACTGAGATATAGAAACAAAATAAAAACTATTTTGCTCAGAATTCAACATACTTTTCATTTAATATTTAACATGAATAGATTTGTGAAAGTTTACATTTTAAATTATTGGCTCCAAAATTCAAATTTTGGTTTACAAAAAAACCGGACTAAAAATTTTCAAAAGAATATAATTTCTTCGTTAATAATGTTTTAAGATCATTCTTACAAATGGGATATTCTGTTTTATGGATTTTTGTTTTCTAGTATACATTAGAAATTCTTATGCATTTCCCTACTACTAAACTTAATACCTATTTTTCCTTATATGTTTCTCTTTCATTATGTATAGAATTCTTTATTGTTAATACACTATACTATCCCAAATTTAAAAAAAAAAAAAAAAAATTGTTTGATGAAATATTTCACACCGGAAGTATTTGAAATCACAAAAAAAAAAAAAAAAAAAAAAAAAAAAAAAAAAAATAAATAAATAAATAATAATAATAATAATAAAAAAAAAAATAAAAAAAAATAAATAAAAAAAAAATAAAAATAAAATAAAATATAATATATTTTATCATCATAGTTAAGATTTTAAGACATGGATATTTAGTCCATAGTTGGTTTTTAGAGTTTATCTCCAGAAGATCATTTAATAACTAATCTAGTTTCCAAACATTTGGTTGCAGCAGACATCTTAGTTTGGATTAAGGTGTAAGTTCTCCATGTTGCAGCTCTTGGTTGAACTTGTGTTAAAATTTGGCTTCTTTTCATCTTCAATATACCTTTCTTACCCGGATACACAAATAGTGTGCTGGCTCTAGGTGTTCCAAGATAGTGACTGTTACTTCTTCATTATCAAAGTCTTTGAAAAGTATACAAGCCATGAGACAAAACCAGTCATTTCATCAATTGATAAAGTTTTTGATCCTCTAGTACTATGTACATACATTTTTTTACTCAGTGTGTACATATTTGTAACAATTTCACTTTAACATGAAGCAGTGAAATCTGTGTGTTCCCTGAATCATTTTTGCTTCTGAAAAGCAAGATTTGAAGCATTTTTCTACTTCAAGGTGTTCCTGATTTGTCCACAAAATGAATTCAATTGAAGAGAGGTTTAATTGCTCCAGTTGAAAAGTTACAGAGGTCTTTAGGTCACTGCAAAAATTTTTATTGTACCTCCTAAGCCATCTCAGACCCCTCTGCCATGAGCGCATTGAAAAGCCATTCTGCCTCCACTCCAAATTCTTGCTTATGGTGACAAAGTTTGTTGAAGTTTTTTTGTTATTGTATTGTGCAGCTGACCCATCAGAAAAGTATAAACTCTTTTGTAATGTAGGCAATATTTGTTCTTTAGGAATGAAATCAGCTTTCTTTAAATTAAAGTTATACAGTTACTGTGTTGTGTGTCAAGTCCTCAGAAATAAATATAAAACTTTTGTACCTGATTTGATCGCTATAATAAACTGCACAGGGATGTATTGCTGCTTGATTAGTATTCAAATGATAAGATTGAGCATCATCTTGTAGTACAAACGCATAGTTTTCAGATAAATCTAAACTGATTATGGCTTCATTTACATATATGTTTTCTTTAAAGTGGTTGTAGAATGTATTTTGCTGTTGAGCTCTTTATGAGTGTTTTTCAATGTTAAAAGCTTTTAACAGAAACTATCAACAAAGTCTTCAGAATTTTTCACAACTGTCTGAAAATTGCTTCTGTCAATTGTATATATGTAAAAGTTTCTATAATTTCTTCTTCCAATTTGTTTATTAATTGTTCCTTTAATTGAACATTCCCTGGATAACTGTTCCATTGTTTAAATGATACTCTGGAGTTGAGGCACATTATTTTACATGAGAATAGTTTATAGTCACACATTAAATACCATACAATGAAATTTTGCTCCAATTATCATTAATTTAACATTTTAATGAGGAGTATACACACACTGAATGTGTACCACTTGCACCTGCTTCAGTTTTCACTGGGAGTGGCATAACAAACAACAACCAAGTTTCAATGTGAAATTCATAGCGAGCAGCAATAGTTGCCATAGCGAACGTCAAAAAGAAACTATAGGGCAGAATTGTAGCACTGAAGAAAGACAGTTTCTTGTGAGCAGATTCTGATTATAATCAGTTTGTAGAAGAAATAAAGAGTTGTTTATTGGAGAAAGGAAAGTTTCTATTACAATGTTTTTTCACTTAAATAGAACCATAATTTCATTTACTTTTCATTATCCACTTCACTCATGCATCAATCATCTTCTCTTCATACTCCTTTCTCAATAACCTCACCGATTCTCTTGGTTTCTTCCTCTATTACCACACTTCTTACATCAGACATGCTGTTCAGCACACTCTCGTGCACACCCTTAGGTTCACCCCATCCACTAAATGTTACATATGAAAGTGTAATGTGGCATTCTGGTATATTTTCAGGATATGTGCAGTTGAAATCAACATATTATTACATTGTTTGCTATTTATTTCATTAACTTTCTCCTAGTTGTCTTTCTTGAGCCAAGCAATTGTGCCTCTTAATATTATTAATAAATGAATTGGCCAGGGTGGTTTTAAGTATTTAACTCTCCTATAAACCTTAGCAGCACTTTCTTTGAGTTCTTCATTGTAGAGTATTTATCTGTACATCATCCTCCAAGACCCTACCTCATATGTTATTATTGAAGCCCAGATACTTTATGGTAAACTGATATAGAATTTAATAATTTCTCTGACAATGTTCTCACTAATCTAATGATGATTTTTTTCTGATTTTTCTCTGAATATATTCAATATATTTTCTAAAATGTAAACATTCATCTATTTAATACTTAGCTATTTAGCTTCACTTTAGCATCTTATGTTTTGAGTATTATACTTTATGCATGGATCTCTTTTGGGACTACCTTTCAGGAACATTTATCCTGATTTTTTTTAAGCTACTTGGAGTTTAATATTATGCTTTAGTTATATTTGCTCTGTTTTTTATTTCCCTTCTGCTGCTTCTTTCTATTAAAAATAAAGCATTGTCAGCATTGACTAAGGTATTTTTAATTGTTTCCCTCAGTAATTAATTCATCTAACAATGTTTCTAGAATAATTCCCTAAAGAGATTCTTGGGGACATCCTATTGTAACCTCTATAAAGTATATGGTCTATTACCTGTATATGAACCCTTCTATCTTTATAATACTCTTTCAAGATGGCCTAGTCATTCAGGTAATACTTTCTACCATAGTCTTTTAAATAATACCTGGCAGCATAAATTCTTAAATGTACTGGAAATATCAATTACATATTTTGATTCCAATTAGACATTTATAATTTGTTGTCTTTAACAGTTTCCATTACCTATGTATTGGATCTTCTGTAAATTTCCCTTTCCTAAAGCCAAATTAATTATCACTCACACCTGTCATTAATCTCTTTCAATACTTTACAAATTAGCTCTTCTAGAAGTTTTCCTAAAGTATTCAACAAGTTGATCTACAGGATTTCAGCTCTGACTTTTTTTCAGCATTAAGGAAATCATCCTTCCATACACAATCATTAAAAGGCTGTAATGAATACAGTTTGATTTTGTCATCCAGAGCCATAAAACTTCATTATGCTATCAGACTTTGCTGTTTAATTCCTTTTTAGTTTTTACTTTCTTTACACATACTGCATACATAGTGTACAGAGATGTCAGATAAGACCAGGAAACAAATACAAGTATGTTTTATTTGAAAGCCTGCTTGTCTACAGATCCTAGAGCATACATGGTTCAAAGATGGCTAGCTCAAGCAAGTGTAATCTTTCCGAAAAAGAAATGCTAAACATTTATTTCAATGATTCAGAATCTAGAGAAGACTTTAGTGAATATTTTGAGAGTGTAAATGATGCTGCAGGAATTAAATTGTACTTTAAGGAATTTTCTACATTGTAATTGATGTGAGATTATTACTGATAAATTGTAGACATGATATTTTTTGCATGTTTTCTTATGCGATTATTTTTTCTCCAAGAAAATGTATTATGCTTCTTCAATATTTATATTTACAGAAGAAGAGCATCAAGGAGAAATCGTAGTGAGCTGTGAAAATCACGCTGATTTTTTTTTTCTCCTTTTTTCTTATAAGCTTGCTTGTATGAGTTTTTTTATTTTTATAAAATCACTATTTAATTTTTATTTTTTCAAAATTTTATGTGACATCTAAAAATATTGTATTTACACTCTTTATTTAGTTTAAACTTCATTAATAAAAAAAAAGCAGTGAATTATCCCAAACAGTTCATGAGTTACCATTTTTTAAAAAACCCTTAAAACACCCAGTCAGGAGGCCAGAACTGTCAAAATAAGGCCCATACCAGAATAAGTTAAAACACATAATTTATGCCATATGCATTTTTGTTGTAGAGCTGACAGTTTCCAAGATATTGCTTGTTTCAATTTTAAACAATGTAAATTTCCTCAAATGGAGTTACCTTTACTTTCATTTAAGTATTGTTTACTGTTAGCCTTGCAAAGTAAACTAACTTCAATTGTTCACATAGCAAAGCTTTAGCCATATTTCCCTTCTGCTTACAAGGAATCAAGTAATAAGACCATTTCTGCTAATGCTTATCTTAATTAGCATGATGTAGATAAAAGAATATCTTCTGTAAGAATAGTTTGTTTGCAGAATGGGTAGAGAAAGTCATTTGAATGGAACACTTCAGATTTTTTGTAACTAGTCTAATTTCAGAAACGTCAAAAGGAAATATGGTTATGTTATATGATGGAAACATTGTCAAGTAATGTTTGTTAATTCAAGAAAATATTACCTGGAAGTTCAGTTGGTATGCCAAGCTGGAAATGTTTGGGATGGGAACATGGACATGAGAAAGAGTTTTTGGAAAGAAGTAAAAGAACAATGATATAGAAAAACAAGATTTGTTTAGTAGCTTAAGAGATAAAGGTTCCCTGAAGGTATACAAAAATTCTTAAAACAAATGTTTAGCAGCCTAAGAGATAAATGTTCACTAGCGCTATACAAAATTCTATAAACATATTGGGCAGAGAGAGATATGTGGACTTATGTGATAAAATGGGGAGAGAAAGATATGCTTACAGAAGGAATTATGTGTGGGGCAAATCAGGATGCCCATTCTATTCTTGAGTGCAAGAAAAAAAAGCTATGGAGAAGTAAACTGAGATTTGAGAAAATATTTAGGAAAGGTGTATGAGAAATGTTACAGAATTGTGAGGCACTGCAAGGAGACAAAATGAGAAGTGGAGAGAAAGAGTTAGTATTATTAGCTAGTATAGTTAAACAGGATTCTTATATACCAAAAACAAGGGTGTTAGTGTGTATTAAGTCCAAAAGAACATGCAATTCTCTAAGATAGAAATTTAACCGATTGTGTTTAATGTAAAAGAAAGTTATATTATTAGTATTTCTGGCTTCTGGTTGATGCTATGTATTTTGATGATCGTATGATTGTATTTTCTATTTATACCAATTTTTTTTGTTTATACCAGAAGCCAGAAATAATTTTAATGTCACTGGCCACAGAAGCCTAATAAAAAGTATATTATTGCTCGAAATGTAGGAAATTTATTGTGATTAATGCTAATAAATTAATACACTCGTTCAAATAATTTTATTTTTATAAGTGTGAAATATTATACATATTTTTGTCATCCTGAATAAGCAAGTTATCTAGAAGAATATTTACAGAAGTTTGCCAAGTTATCCTTAGCTCATTTTCCTTTTGTAAAGCATTTAAAATTTCAACTGTTTTAATTAGCTTATTATTTTAAAGAGCACTCCCAATGTATTGGTTTCTAATTCATGTTCAAAAATTTGTTTCCCAGAAACCTTTTCTGTTTCTTCTAAACTTAATTTGATTCTCTATATTTATTCACATGTCTCTCTTTATTACGAATTATTGATCTTTATTAGCTTCTTCTCTAAGTTTCTTAACATTACTGTATGCCTATAGTGTATCTGTCCAAGTGTTGTGACACAATTTTTTTACTTTTAATCATAGGAACTGATTTTTCAATCATCTTTTGTATTGAATGGACTACATTTTTAACATCCTTCAAATTCCAGCTATGTGTTATCAAATTCTTGTCTTAAAAGGCTTCCAATCTGCTTATTTATAATTAGAAAATTTTATCCTCTCTATTTTGTTTAAGTTTATGTTTTCCAATGTGGCATTCAAAATAAATTAACCTATGGTCAACAAGGTATGTATATGAAGTGGTTTATACAGTGCAACTTTTAAATTATTACGTAAGTAATTTGAGTCAAATATGAACACTATAGTATAAAAAAAACACAAAAACCAAAAATCAAGCCCAACAATCAACCTTTAAAAAAAAAAAAAAAAGCATTGGCTCTACAAACAGTACTTTTAGTTTTTTTTTTTTTTAATACTCACACAATCCATTTTATTTTTTCTTTTCTATATAAATTTAACTTCACTTAACTTAGTTTCTTCCCTGGGTAGAGTGTATTGCCTTCCAAAAAGACGACAGCATGAGACCAATAATAACCACATTGATGCACCAACCTAGCCATTAGATGGTTAGTAAACAAGCTAACCTCCATTAAAAAGTTTGGCAGCCTTAATATCAAGAATTCAGCCCAATTAGTTGAAATCATTAAAGATTACAAGATAAAACCAGATGAAGCCATGGTCTCGTTTGATGTATCGTCCTTATTCACCAGCATCCCAACAGAAGAAATACCAAAATTACTAAAAAACTGGCTAAAATCCATAGAAATACAGGAAACACAAATAGAAGAATTGATCCAATTGATGAACATATGTACAAAACAATCCTACTTCAGCTTCAACAACAAATTCTACAAGCAAACTAAGGAACTTGCTGTGGGAAACCAGTTATCACCACTATTGGTTGATGAAGCAGAAACTCAATGCTCTGCATTGAATTTCCATAATTTGTGTAAATGTTTTTAATTTAATCATCAATTAATTAATGAGTTTGTTGTTTCTAGTATTATGGTAACATTGATTTTTTTTACTTTCTCCATATGCACTATGTACATAGTGTATAGAGAAAGTATTGCACTCCACCAAAAATTTGATACCGAGATTTCACCGGAAATATATGTTTTAGGGTCCCCAATATCCAAAAAAAGCATTTTCACAAAAAGGTCCGTATGTGTGTGTATGTGTCCGCGAGTCCGTGTGTCTGTGAACATGATAACTCAAAAACGAAAAGTAGTAAAAATTCCAAACTTGGTATTTAAGTTTAGTATTTTCCAGGGATGCGACACGAAGATTTTGAGAAAAATCTCCCCACCCCCAACTACCCTTTACATGGAACTTTTTTCAAAAATTTTGATTTTCTCAAAAATGGCTCTAACGATTTTGATTAAAATTTTGTATATTAAAGATATTTACCCGACAAATAAAATGTATATCTTGAATTTTCTGGGAATAGCCTCTGAAGAGTAGTTCATTCTGGATGAATTTTACTAAATTTTGAATAACTGCTAAACCGTAAGAGATGGACAAAAACTTACTGCACAAAAAATGTAGAGCACATTAAAACACACAATTTATGTTATATACATTTTTTTCGTGGAGTTCGTCGTTTTTGTGACATTCCTTATTTTTTGTTTCTGCTATGAAAAACGTATACTTTTCTCATACAGGAACTTGTCAACTCCTATCCATATAGACAAAGCAACTTCATTGACATAGCAACCAGCTTTTGACTATCACTTTAACCTACGGTTGTCCCTTATTTCGCTTCTACTTACAAGGAAGCGAGTAATTAGACTATTTCTACTATTTTTTTCTGATTAGCATAAAGTAAATAGAAGTATAAGATTTTTAAGAATTATTTGTTGCAGGGATATGGAGAAAGTCATGTGAATGGTACACATCAGATTTTTTTTGGTAGTGTTTAATGCCTGCTTTTACTACCTATGGCACCGTAGGCGATGAACATTGATTTATTTTGGTAGTATGCCAAATGGATTTGTCTTGTATATTGTTTGAAAATATGTATTCGGGAATCTTTTGTGCCTGTAGAAAAGTATTCAAAAGGGATCAGTTCGTTTACGTCTGTGTGGTTACGAAAAGGGTAGCTTGTAGTTTACACCGGGAAAATTATAAACAAGCTACCAGGGAATAAAATCTTGGGAGAGACATGGTAGACAACCAATGGGAAGCTAATACGTCAGCATAGAGATAAGTATAGAGGGGGTAATTGGAGCATTGCAGAGATGTGTCTACACATTCTGAATTATGAAAATTCACTCTTTGTGGCAAAACCAACAGGGAAAGTTCAAGAGACTATGAGAAGCAGGAGACAATGCCATGGTTCGTTAAGTTTATGTACAGTGAATATCCCGAACTAAACAGAAGAGATTTCAAAGTATTTTATAAAGAGTAAAGTGGCAAAGCCATGTTATGATTATAAATAGATATTGAGGTTAGGGAATAGTTTTCGTTTTTTTTGTACTTATAAAATCTTGAATACTTTTCGTACTTGGGCACACAAAAGATTTGTGTACTAAGCAGCTCAAGACCAACATTATGGGATTATATAAACTTATTAACAGTACATAAACTCTTATTTATTTCCCTAATACCCAACAGACATCCTGGTAGCCGAATCACTATTTCTTCTCCAAACGCTGATGTTCCCAATACTTCAGCTAGTTAGTCTGGGCTATGGGTATCACATCCATCAGCAGTGCTAGGATACGCTACTTGTACCAGAAGGAGACACCACCAGCCGGAGAGTGACCACGTGGGCAATCCAGTCCACACCTCTTGAGAAGTCAACAGCCACGAGGGACGGTGTGCAGTGGACAATGCCTAGCCTGAAGCCAAACATCACAGCTTCACAGGGTCTGCCTCACTGATATATTCATGAGCAACCTACCAAACAATATGATCCTTCCCAAGTATCTCACATGGGTCAAGATTGCCAAGATTGTTCCATAGTTTACATTGGGCAGACTAAGAGAAACCTCCAAACAAGATTGAAAGAACACCTCAGGAACATGAAACTCAAGTAACCAGACAAATCTGCAGTATCACATCACCCCTGGACATCAAACAAGACATCAAACTTATTAAACACGTGAAAACTACAATAGAACTAGAAATTTAAGAGAAATGCACACTTAACTATGAATTTTGAAATACCACCGGCAGTCAACATCTTAGAATACCCCCAAAGAAACCAGACGGCAGCAGGGATGAAATTACAATATGAACTTCCCCTTTTGGAGCCAGTCAAACACCCACCGACGATGAAGATGAACATCTTTGAAATGCAACTGGGGGAAAAAGAAAGTATAGTGTCCATATTTGACTCAAATTACTTACATAGTTAACTATGGTATCTGATAGTCATATCTCGTTAACTATCCATTTAAGATTTTGCTTTTAACACATGCTACTTACAGTAATATCAATGTATGCTATAGTATTATTTCTGTTTCTGAAAGTACGAGGGTTATGGGACTCATTTTTAATAAACAAGTTTGTTCAGAAATAATTTCTTTCAATTTGTCTCCTCTTTCATATTTGAATTTATTATATCACTAATCAGACTTGGAAGTGGCATCACTCTTAAAAGCTTGCTCATTGTTTTTAAAAATCTTACTGATTTTATTTATGTATCAATCAATGGGATGGCTGTATTGAAAATACAGTGGTATCGTGTGTAACTTCTATACAATTTAAATATGACACTTTTCTAGTTGCATGATAACTATTTGTAAATTAGGATTTTAAATAATGATAGATGGCATCTATACCCAAGGTTGTGAGTTCAAACCTGGCAGAGAAAGATGGATTTTTTCAGGCGTAAAAATCCTTAGCATGGCTTTCTTTGGAAGGGAAGTAAAGCTTTGGGTCCCATGTCGTAGATTTACGGCACGTAAAAGAAGCCTGATAGAGAGGCCACTGAGCAAAATTGAGCAGTCTTTCATGCCCAGTTTAGAATGGGATGCTGAGAGCCTCAGCCGTTTAAGACCGCCCATAAATAAAACACCATTTCATTTTTTAGCATCTGATTCTCACCATGACCTACTGTTCTAGCTAAGTGGGGCATTTGTTACTCTCTCTTTGTTTGTGTTTGGCTCCTTAATATATAATAAATCTAGGTTTATTCTTCTCAGTTTTTTTTTCAGTTCAGGTATTACTTGTTTACTCCTCTGGTTCTTTATTTGTCCAATTTTATAAACATATACTCACTACCATGTTTTCTTTTATTAAAATGGGTCCAGATTATCATTCCATCTTTCACAAACAAAGTTTAATAATTTCAATAGTTCCATTGAATTTGTAATATTTTGTGATTTTAAATCTATATGCTCAACAATGTCTGGTACAGGAAAGATTACTGATTTGCTGTTCTCATGAAGCTCATATGTTATATGATGCAAAGCAGCAATAAACCTTCCTCTCTCCTCAAGCCAACTGAGCAGTAACAAGCTATCGAAGTCTGCATAAAATCTTTACTATTGTCGGTAGTTATAAATGTCTGTGTGAGCTCTTTTAATGCATCTTTACTCTATTGGATGTTATACTTTTCTTACTGCTATTCCCATCTTTATATCCTTCAAGTAGTATCAAAATCACCCTCTCTGTATTATTTGATAATGGCATGATAGTCATTATTACTGTGACTATGCTCTGCAACCATAATCGCTGCAGGTGTGTGAACATCTTGCTGCAGAACTCATAGCTGAGTGTTGCTGTGCATTGTTACACCTGCATTAGTGAACACGTATACCATCAGCAAAGTCTTTTGACACTGAAGTTGGCATTGTTACAGTTGACAAACACCTGTGGTAGTTTGCATGTGTGACTGCTACTGGAAGTTTCCTGCCAGATGATCAACAGGTATGAAAAGGAGAAAGATCCCAACAGTCATTCAGTTTCAACAGGAAATGCAAAGCACGCAGAGCATTTGAGTCAGTTTGAACAGGATTTTTGCACTGTGCAGTAGTAGTCGCCATTGCACTGAATGTCAAAAGGAAACTATGTGGCTGAATTGTTGAAGAAGCACCAAGAAAGACACTTATTTCTGAACAGATTTCAATTTGTAATCAGCAGAAAAAATAAAGAGTTGTTTGTTGTAGTAATAAACAGAGTTTTATAACATTATTATTATTATTATTATTATTATTATATCCCAGATGTTTACGTAACATATCTAAAAGATGATCAATATTACATAAATATCTATAAAATACCTAAAAAAAATTATTTTAAAAATTTTCTCTTTATTTCAGAGTATCAAGTACAGCACAGTTCTTACTTCTACAATGTTAGAACTGAAGGGTCTTTTCATGTCAAGTGATGCAATTTTTATTTAAAATTTTACCTTAGGTTTTTAGATTTTGATGAAATTTGGAATATCAACTGACTGACATGAATTGAGTGTTAATCTTAAATTTCATAATTTTCATTCATTCCATTTTGAATGTAAATTTCAAAATATATGTGATTTTGGTCTAGCACATAAAAACAAAAAATTCATTTCCTCCGATCAGGATGGAGATATTTTTCTGAAATAAAAACCATTTTGCTCAATTTTTATAAGCTTTTATTTGATATGTAACATGATTAGAATTGTGGAAGCTTACATTTTATATTGTTGGTACAAAATTCAAAATTTGAACTCCAAAAAAATAATATATGACCAAGTTTTCAAAAAAATATAGTTTCTTCTTTAATGTGTTAATATCATTCCCACAAATTTTAAAGTTGGTATCTCAATGGACCTTTTTTTTTCTTATAGTTTACATAACCATAACCTAATGAAAAAAAAAATCTGATGTGTTCCATTCACATGACTTTCTCTACTTCTGAGTAACAAATTATTGTTAATAAGCTTATTCTTCTATTTACTTCAAGCTAATCCAGAAAAAATTATCAGAAATAGTCTTATCACGTGCTTTCTTGTAAGTAGAAGCGAAATAATAGGTTAAAATGAAGTCAAAAGCTGGTTACTAGGTGACTGAAGTTCCTTTGTTTGTATGGGCACAAGTTGACAAATTCCCGTATGAGAAAAGTACAAGTTTTTCAAAGCTGAAACCAAAAACAAGGAATATCTCAAAAACGATCAACTCCTCGAAAAAAATGTATATAACATAAATTGTGTGTTTTAATGTGCTCTACATTTTTTGTGTGGTAGTAAGTTTTAGTCCATTTCTTACGGTTTAGCAGTTATGCAAAATTCCTCCAGAATAAAGTAGTCTTCAGAGGCTATTCCCAGAAAATTCAAGATATACATATTAGTCAGGTAAATATCTTTAACATATGATATTTTAATCAAAATCGTTAAGAGCCACTTTTGAGAAAATCAAAATTTTCGAAAAAAGTTCCATGTAAAGGGTAGTTGGGGGTGGGGGGATTTTCTTGAAAATCTTTATGTCGCATCCTTGGAAGATACCAAACTTAAATACCAAGTTTGGTATTTAACGGTCTTTTCGTTTTTGAGCTATGCTGTCCACAGACACACAAACACGCACACACAGGGACCTTTTTCCAAAAATGCTTTTTTTGGATTCAGGGGGACCCAAAATATGTATTTCCGATGAAATCTCGGTATTGAATTTTTGGGTGCAATACAATACCTTCTCTATACACTATGCACGTAGTACGTGTAGAGAAATTAAACATATATTTAACTGTAATATATGCAAAAATAAAACAAAATTTTCTTTTATTTTCATATATTATAGTCAAATATATTTAAATAGAAATAATTCTGTTTGTTATATTTTTAATGTTGGCAGTGGTACTTTATTTCACTTGTTTTTCCGTGTTCTAATGTTCATTTGCATGTCTGAACACATATAGACCTACAGTAGGACTGTTGCTCAACAATTCACTTCATGCTACATAGTAGTCTGCATTAAGCTCTTGTGTGAGATAGTGACAATTTCAAGTAAACTAATGTGAAGCTGATTTACATATCAAGCAGTGATATTTAAGAGGGCTGGTATCATTGGTTCTTTATATATACACAAAGACTGTACGACTGGTTATTACTAAATTCCAATGTAAACCATTGTCTGATACAGAACAAAGTTTAGGTAAAATGTCTTTTAATACATACTGTTGTAATCCCTTTGAAAAAGAAGTCCATAAAACTATTAAAAATTTAAGGCAGAAGTAAACAATGGCTGGATGTCTAAAGTAAACAACTATAATAAACCAGGTATATGACAGCTGTAGAAAAAAGTTGAAGATTATGAGGAAGAAACTTCAATAAATAGTTTATTGACTTGTCTACTGAATATTTGAATAACCCCTTTCAGTGTTTTATTGTTATTGTTGTTGTTATTATTATTATTATTATTATAATTATTGTCATTATTATTAATTATTGTCATTATTATTATTATTATTATTATTATTATTTCTTCCAGTCTCAATACATTGATTTTGGACATTTCATTATATACTTATATACATTTATAGCAGAATCACAATTCATAGCTTATCTAAATTGTATAAACATCTATTTAATATAATACCTTCCATTTTAAGTTAAATTGTCATTTTGACACTTCTGTGACTGATTTAATTTCTAGAGGTAATTTGTTAAATAGCTTAGCAGATACATGATCTTAAATAGCTTAACAGATCTTTCACAGATACATTTTTATTTACATTACATCTGCAATAGTTCATATTGCCTCTTGTATTCATACATTTGTTTTTTACTTCTTTATACTTGTCTATTACAAACATTATTGCTCTATAAACATAGGTAATATCCTTTTATTAATAAATGTCTCCCTGGATGAATCCCTCGTTTTTAAATAAAGCATGATACTAACACTTTTCTTTTGATATATAAGTAATCTATCCATATATGTTTTTGCAGCATCCCTCCATATTTCAATTCCATAGATTAAATGTGGGTAAATACATCCATAACAGATGAATTTTAAAATGTTAAGATTTTTATAACTGCTAAAATATCTTATTAAATAAACCGACTTGATGGTTTTATTGCATATGTACTCAATATACTGTGCCCACATTAACCGATTATCTACAACAATACCTAAAAATTGTTGCTTTTCCACTTTTTGCACAATATTGTTATTAACTTTTAGAGTTGAATTGCTACTGTTATTCTAAAATGCATTCTGGTAATTTTATGCATGTTACACAACAGATTTATGGATTAAAAATCATTTAACAACATAGAAGTAGTTTTATTGAGGGTTGCATTTAGGCCCTCTAAGGTTTTATTCCAACACACAAAAGAAGTGTTTTGCAAACATTTTATATCATTGATGTACACAATAAACAATAGTGGACCTAATACTGAACCCCACCATACTTCAAAATTTCCAATTTTGATTTCATCCATTGATTTCAATTCCCCTTTTTACTTTCTCTACACGTTCTGTGTACATAGTGTATAGAGAAGGTTGCACTCACTCCACCCAAAATTTGATACCAAGATTTCCGGAAATATATGTATCCAAAAAAAGTATTTTCAGAAAAATGTGTGTGTGTGTGTGTCTGCGTGCGTGCATGCTCGTGTGTGTGTGTGATTTTTTTTAATGGAGAATCAATGAGTGACAGAATAAAGGAGCAATTAATGAACAAATTGATAAAAAATATTACATATAGACAATGGGTGTCAGTTGACACATGCAGTTTTGAGATAGTTGAGAAGAGTTCTGAAGATTTTGTTGATAGTTTCTGTGAACAGAAACACTCCTATAGAGCTCAACAGCAAAATACATTCTACAAACACTTTAAAGAAAACATTTATGTAAATGAAGCCATAATCAGTTTAGATTTATCTGAAAACTATTCCTTTGTACTACAAGATGAGGCTCAATCTTATTATTTGAATATTAATCAAGCATCAATACATCCCTGTGCAGTTTATTATAGTGATCAAATCAGGTACAAAAGTTTTATATTTATTTCTGAGGACTTGACACACAACACAGTAACTGTATAACTTTATTTCAAAGAAAACTGATTTCATTCCTAAAGAACAAATATTGCCTACATTACAAAAGAGTTTATACTTTTCTGATGGGTCAGCTGCACAATACAATAACAAAAAAACTTCAACAAACTTTGTCACCATAAGCAAGAATTTGGAGTGGAGGCAGAATGGCATTTCAATGCCACAGCTCATGGCAGAGGGATCTGCGATGGCTTAGGAGGTACAATCAAACATTTTGCAGTGACCTAATGACCTCTCTAACTTTTCAACTGGAGCAATTAAACCTCTCTTCAATTGAATTCATTTTGTGGACAAATCAGGAACACCTTGAAGTAGAAAAATGCTTCAAATCTTGCTTTTCAGAAGCAAAAATGATTCAGGGAACACACAGATTTCACTGCTTCATGTCAAAGTGAAATTGTTACAAATATGTACACACTGAGTAAAAAAATGTATGTACATAGTACTAGAGGATCAAAAACTTTATCAATTGATGAAATGACTGGTTTTGTCTCATGGCTTGTATACTTTTCAAAGACTTTGATAATGAAGAAGTAACAGTCACTATCTTGGAACACCTAGAGCCAGCACACTATTTGTGTATCCGGGTAAGAAAGGTATATTGAAGATGAAAAGAAGCCAAATTTTAACACAAGTTCAACCAAGAGCTGCAACATGGAGAACTTACACCTTAATCCAAACTAAGATGTCTGCTGCAACCAAATGTTTGGAAACTAGATTAGTTATTAAATGATCTTCTGGAGACAAACTCTAAAAAGCAAACTATGGACCAAACATCCATAAGACTTAAAATTTTAACTATGATGATTTTATTTTTCTTGTTTGCTTGTCTTTGTAATTTCAATAGTTAATATTGACCTATCTGGTGTGAAACATTTCACCACACATGTTTTTTTGTTTTTTTTTAATTTGGGATATTATAATATATTAACAATAAACAATTCTATACATAATGAGAAACATATAAAGAAAAATCTGATGTGTTCCATTCACTTAACTTTCTCCAGCTGTTCCATAAACAAATTTTTCTTACAAAAGATTATTCTTTTACGTCTGTCATGCTACTCTAGATAAGCATTAGCAGAATTGGCCTTATTACTTACTTCTTTGTAAGTAGAAAGGAAAATTAGACTAAAGCGATAGTCAGATCTTTTAAAAGCTGGTCGCTATGGGAAACAATTGAGATTTGGATCGATTAGCAAACGTCTGTTTGAGAAATTTAGGGTTTTTATCTCTCTCTTATGGTTTAACTGTTAAAAATTCTGCAAAACATTACCAGAATAAAGAGCTCTTCAAAGGCTATTCCCAGGAAATTCAAAATATACATTTGATTTGCCATGCAAATATCTTTAATATAGGTATTTAAATCAAAATCATAGCCATTTTTGAGAAAATCAAAATGTTCAAAAAATATTTCACATAGGGGCAGTTGGGGAAGGGTTTTTTTTTTTTTTTAAATCTTTGTGTTGCATTTTTGGAAGATACTGAAGTTAAATACCAAGTTTGGTATTTAACAGACTATTTGTTTTTGAGCTATGCTGTCCACAGAAACACACATTCGAATACACAGGTAGACATATGGACCTTTTGCTAAATTTTTTTTTCTGATTCAGGGGACCTCAAAACATACTTTCACTGAAATCTTGGTATCAAATTTTTGGATGGAATACAATTCCTTCTCTATCAACTATGAACATACTGCATACAGGCTAGAGAAAGTAAAAATAAATATTAAGGTTATTAGAAGAGAAATGGAAAATAATTTCTAAGTCTACCAGAAAACAAAAATCTATAAAACAGAACATCCATTTGAGATCCCAAATTCAATATTTGTAAGAATGATCTTAAAACATGTAAGAATAAATATTTTTTAAATAATTTTAGGCATTTATTTTTTTGCTAACCAAATTTTGAATTTTGAGGCCAATAATTTAAACCTTCACAAATATCTTTATGTTATATATGAAATGAGGCCCTATTGAATTCTGAGGAAATTAGTTTTTATTTTGTTCCAATATCTCAATTACAGCCTGAGAAAATAATTAAGTATTCTTGCAAATGATAAAATTTGAATTTGTTATAACTTTTTAACTCTGATAATACAAAAATTATAAACGAGAAAAATATAAACTTTAGTTTTGAGATCCTCTCATAGAGTATTAAACATCGGAGTATAAAAAAAAAAAAATAATAACAGTTAAGGTAAATTGCATTGGATCACTTGACCCTGGAATGACCCTGAAATTAAAAATTGATATTAATTCAAACTTGTGAATTTCTATGTTGTAGGAAAATGAAAGTATTAAAAAAGTCTTACCTTGTTCAGAATTACTGCAATAGATAACCAGCAGCATGCACAGGTTCTTCAAAGTTAGAGAATGCCTGTTGTCGGAAAACACATTTTTGTAGTATGAGAAACTCCTTTCCACATCAGCTGATACCCTGGAGCATACTTGAAATACACAAAATAACATTGCACGAAGTACCAAATGTTTCACGGCTAACACTTGAGAAATCCGACACACAGTTTTGAAGGCAGAGTTTCTATCAAGAATGTTTCGCTTTCTTAGATATCCTTCTGCCTACACTTTTCAAATCAGAGTCAATTTTGTTCATTAGAGTTAGAGAACTTTCCAGACTTACACCTTGCTTCTGTACACATGTGACTCCTTGAGTTAAGCAATTGAAATTTGCCTTTATGATGGCTAGCTGTCCTTCAATTTCACTGCTTGTAAATAGTTTTTAGACATATCAATTGCAGCAGCATTGTTAAGATTCAGTGTGTCAATAACATGTTTCACTACCTGGAAATGATTGCAATAATAAACTGCTGGATCAATCCAGCCGCCCATTAGGTGCTGCCAGGTTCTGGTGGGAGTGGAATACTGGAAGCCAAGGACTTGAAGAGCAGTTTACGAGAGGGAGCAATAACAATTTTCTTTGTCTTTGACACAGCAATCCATTTGAGAAAAATGTTCTCTAACTTCCTCTGCCAAACTATTCATAGCGTGTGCCAAGCAAGTGATGTGCACCATTTTCGGGTAAAAAGATTGTATTGACTTTTTAGTTTTTACCATGTATGACGCTGCGCCAGTCACAAAAAGCAAGACAAAACTGACAATTTGTAAGGAGAAAATCCAAAGTGAAATTATAAAAATGTCATCAAATTTACGTGCATCAGATAGCAGGTTTTAAAACAATGTATGAGAAAAAGCTATAGCAAGATGAATAAGGTTGGCATGAAAAAAATAAAAGTTGAGAGGGATATGTTAGGCAGTACATGGTATATACAGTAATAAGTAGAGCTTAGATTTATCTTTTTTTTTTTTTTTAATTTTATTTTAGTAATGTCAGAAAATATTGAAGTATGTGGACATGTTATTTATCAAACACTATGATAAGATGTTAATATTATATTGGTGATATTTTATTAAAGAACTGAAGGACAACACAAGGGAAATACTGGCAATCAGTCAAGATAAACTTCTTCGAGTGAACCACAACTGGTTTTGGAGATATAGGTAATGTATTCGCATTGAAGGTCATCAATTTCAATATCTATTGTGACTTCAGGTAATTAATGTAAATTAGTACAGTATTTAGAGTTCCGTACACGTTACCTACCAGTCCTTTAGGTGTAATTTTGGCAGAGAGCTTGCCGGCTCTCACTCACTATGGTGCAGCCACAGAGTGATTCAGTTGCTCAGAGAAAGCACTGTACATATTTATTTGAAGGGAAAATAATTGCATAAAAAATGTGCAAAAACATTAGTAAATTGTAGATGTAATGTTTTTGCACATTTTTTTACCTCACATCATAAATTACAATGTAAAAAATTCCATAAAATACAATTTAATTCCTTCAGTAACATTAACACTCTCAAAAATTCACTTAAGTCTCCTCTAGATCTTGAATCATTGTAATAAATGATGAGCATTTCTTCTTCGGTAAGATTACGCTTGCTTGACCTAGCCACCTTTGAACTATGACTGTAGTACGATCTGTAGATATGCAGGCATTCAAACAAAACATACTTTCATATTTTGTTTTCCTGGTCTCATCTGCCATCTAGTGGATTCTTTTATTAACTAAAACGTCCAGGCTACATAGCACAACAAACAAAATGCAAGCATTAGCCAGCGTAAATTTTCTGTGTATTTTTATACTTCACTGCGAGCATGTCGTGAGCCTTATATATATAACTTATAGCTTAGCCCACAGTTAGACCGGAAAGTGTTTTGAAGTTATGGTCCTATCTATGCACACAAAACATAATTCTATTAACACTTGTGTTACATCACTAAAAAAAGAAGTGTAAATAGACTATTATATTTTAAAACTTAAACACAAAACATAAACATAATTAAATTCAGCCCATATAACTGCCCTCAATATTCAGGGCATAGACAAAATTAAATGCCTGCGGTAATGTGGACGAGGAGCTACAAGATCCCAGGCTTTTTGAATTTGTGCCAAGAAGCCATCTTTTGTCCTTTGCATCTACAGGTAAATTACACTACAGCTCCCATTTTACCAGTCCACACATTCTCAATAGGGTTCATATCTGGTGAACAGGGAGGCCCATCTACCACTTGATATCCTGCTTCTCTGAAAACCAATTTGAAACCTTTTGAGATGTGTGAACAGGATGATTATTCTGTACAAATTCAAAAATTCCATCAGTATATCTCATCCTCACAGAGAGAATCAGAATATTAAGTATTACCATGCACTGAGCACTATTCAGTGTATCGTCAAGCTGCTACAGCACACCTAGACCATCCCTTGATATCCAGCCCCAACACAATACAGATACATGACCATGATGGAATTATGAAGTCACATATTTCGCATTGTAGCAGGACCCCTTTTGGATATTACACAATTACCTATCTCTAATATGTGGAATATCATACCATTTGAGAATATCACGATAAAACAATGTTCTTACCTACCAAAAAAGTCAATTTTGTCCAAAATTGGATTCCAAAAAATGTTTCAAAACATTGGTTTTCTTAACAAAACCTTTAGTATTCTTTCATACTATACAGAATCCATTTTTTTTATTTATTTCTTTTTCATTGAGAGGGAACTGTTCATGCAGAACAGTGTGAAGCAGAATAAAGCCTTAAAGAAGCATCACAATAACTATCATATTGTATGTCTAAAAATAAATAGCCGCTATATGTTGAAACAACATTATTAAGAGAAGCAGAATAAAAATGTTTACTACATGCAAGAAGCGAGCCTGCGACTCTCACCAGAGCAGTAATCTACGTTTTGCTACAGGCTACAGTAACAAAATGAAGGCAGGTTTAATAATGATTTACAGTAAAAACAATATCATGTTTTGTGTCACTATTTTTAGTTAATATTGATGTTTTGTATTTGATTATTGGTCATATGTATTAGTAGTATTAAGATTTGGAATCTGTGAGAACTTGTCACTCCTACACAACTGTATCGTGGATGACGTATACTGTGCCGTGAAGGACAAATTTGGCATTACAGATATGATTCATTTATTTCTTGTCCACGGTTGTACATGTATCATATTTAACAATACATTTTGCTTTGAGGTACTCTAGTACCCCCCCCCGCCCCCTTGGTATACCTTGTTATTCTTTTAGCTTGGTACACAGGTTAATGGATATACATATATAAATATTTGTACCTGTACTCTTATGTTTGGATTCTCATCCTGGAGCCTCAGAATTGTACGAAGAAAGTGCTTTGTGTCCACACATCGCATCAAAGTATAAACAGCTGGTAAATTTTTGTAGCATAAGTTAACTAGAACTCCTAAAGATGTACATATTACGTCCTTCTCAGAAGAAGTAATAAATGTAGTCAATGTTGATATAAGATGTGGAAGATGAGCCTCTTGCCAAGATATTTTCACCCCATAAGTTAATTCCTAAAAAAGAAGTATTTTCAGATTAGAAACAATGTAATACATAAATGTAAAAAGAAGCTAGTAACAGTGAAGAATAACACAAATGTCAATTTAAAAATAATAGTTGCAACAAATCTTCACTTATCTTTTGGAATCCTTGCTTTGGACTAGTTTTGCAATGATTTCATTGCATTATCAACATAATATCCTTTTGGTCTCTTTTTTGATGTTGTTTATTTACACTGTTATGGTTACTGCTACTAGGTGGATTGTGTACTAATGCATTGCTAACTACTGGAATCAAAACAAATTTGGTAAGAGAGTCAATTGGAGGTATATCAAAATTCATTGCATGATTTCTATACTTTAATATAAATATTTTCTCCCAAACCATCAAATCTATGGGCCCATTTAAGTGTTTTAATAATTTAACATCTGGATTTATTTCATGATTAAATTTCCAAAAATGTTCTGCTACAGCCGATTTATCAATTTGTTTGTATTTAATATTCCTAAAAATAAAACAAATAAACTGAAAAATAAATTAAATAAATTATGCTTAAAACAAAATAAATTGAAACCAACTAAAGAGAATAACCCTAAAGATAATGTAATTAACCTTTCAAATTGTAATTTCAATGAGAAGGAAATTAATTTTTTCAATAAAGGTTTAAAAACCTGTGTAGATTTTTCAAAAAATATAGATGATTATGTAGCAGATATAGAAATTGCTAGTGGGGATTTAAATGAAAATAATAAATTATTGGTTAAAGAAAAATGTAGTAAAATATTACAGAATTTGAATAAAAATCACCCTAAAGTAAATCACATTAAACAAATTATTAAATCATTAAAAGAAAAAGATGTAATCTATACTAAAGCAGTAAAGGTAACAGCATTGTAATTTTAAATAAAATTGATTACATTAACAGAATGGAACTCTTACTTCAAGGTGAAGATTACAAAAGCATTGATATCAACCCTTTAAAATCCTGCATTTCAATTTATAATAAAATCCTTAGTGAAATTAAAAGTATTACAAATAAAGAAAAGCAAATTATAAAAGTCAGTAATCAATTTTACCCAGAATATATGCACTTCTCAAAATTCATAAACCTGGAAATAAAATGAGACCTATTTTAAATTGCATAAATTCACCTACTTACAACCTAGCTAAATGGTTAAATAAAAAATTCACTAACTTTGAAAAATTTTAGAGTTTAAGTATTAAAAATTCTTTTGAGCCAGTCGAAAGGATCAGCAATACTACACTGTCTACTAATGATAAACTTGTTTCTTTTGATGTAACTGCGCATTCCTAGAGAAAAACTTTTGACATTTTTAAAAAAAATGGTTAAGTTCTATAGAACTGAATGAAGATTTAATAAATGATTTTGTTATCCTTACTAATCTTTGTTTGGATCAAAATGTTTCCAGCTTTAATGACAAATTCTATCAACAAACTTCTGGTTTAGCAATGGGTAGTCCACTTTCACCTTTTCTTGCTGATCTTTTCATGAGCTATTTTGAAATACAGGTCACTAAAGCATTCCCTCCAATTTTTAAAGCTTGGTATAGATATGTAGATGATATATTTGCTATTGTTCCTGATAAACATGTAAATGATGCTTTAAGACTTTTAAATTTACAAGATAAGGCTATAAAATTCACATTAGAAACTGAAAGTGATGGTTTTCTCCATTTCCTGAATTTAAAAATAATAAAAAAAAGACAAATTGAATTTTGGAATATACAGAAAGCAAACACACACTGACAATTATATAAAAAATAATGGCTTTAACCCTTTTTTACATAAATTTGCTGTTTTAATAGTTTAATTTATAGGTTGATTAATTTACCCCTTAATAAAGATGCATTCTATAAAGAATATATACACATTATTAACACTACTTTAATTAATGGTTTTAATACTGATTTTATAAATAAAAAAATTGAGAAGTTTAAATATCAAAAAGTTATTAAAGATATTTCTATGCTTAAGAAAATAAAAGATAATTACATTTTTAAAAAATTTACTTATCACCCTTGGGCAAATAAAAAATTCACTAATATTTTCAAAGAGCATGGCATAATATTGGTTCCTCAAAATAAATACAGTATAAAAAATTTGTTAAGCTTTTCTAAAAAGGATGAAGTTTCAAAAAATAAAATCTGGCATTTATCAATTAAATTGTTTAAATTGTGACCTTGTTTATATTGGTAAGACTAAACGTCATTTGGAAACCAGAGTAAAAGGACACTTTAGGAATATTAAATACAAACAAATTGATAAATCAGCTGTAGCAGAACATTTTTGGAAATTTTATCATGAAATAAATCCAGATGTTAAATTATTAAAACACTTAAATGGGCTCATAGATTTAATGGTTTGGGAGAATATATTTATATTAAAGTATAGAAATCATGCAATGAATTTTGATATACCTCCAATTGACTCTCTTACCAAATTTGTTTTGATTCCAGTAGTTAGCAATGCATTAGTACACCATCCCCTAGTAGCAGTAACCATAATAGTGTAAATAAACAACATCAAAAAAGAGACCAAAAGGATATTACATTGATAAGGAAATCAAATCATTGCGAAACTAGTCCAAAGCAAGGATTCCAAAAGATAAGTGAAGATTTGTTGCAACTATTATTTTTATATTACTAATGTAATACATGTAACTCTATGGAAATTATTCTAGGAACTAAAGATTAAGAATAGCTTAAATATGTTATAATACATAACCACTTCAAAGTATTAAATTTACTGTGTATAAATTAAGACATGCTTCACATGCATCCCCACAAAACTACTTGAGATGTTTAATTAGGGTAAACTTGGAATATTTTCAGAGTTAGAAGAAAGAAAGAAAAAACAGCCCACTCATGCACCCTGTGGCTACTGGGAATCAAACCTAGGCCTTCAATCTTGGAAAAAGGCACATTATACCCATACTACGAGGGGCATACTGAAAGTCACGAGCAACTCATTGTAAAAATTTAAATTTCAACAATGTAACGAAACAAATTGCAGGATCGTAATCTACAGACTTTAAGCCACATTTTGACATATTGTGACGTCATTAGCTTCTATCACGTGACCACAGACGGTGTTTGAAAAATGACTGACATTGATGTTTCATTTCGACAGCGTGCTGTCATTGAATTCCTTGTGAAAGAAGGAAAATCTGCTCCTGAAATTCATCTCAGACTTCAACGTGCATATGGAGGTGTCTGCATGGGTGCCAGCAGTGTTAGAAGATGGGTGAAACATTTCAAAGATGGAAACACGAGTCTGCAAAATGCGCCTCGTAGCGGGCGTCCTCGAACTGCCTCTACAGAACGCAACAAGGAAAGAGTTGATGAGCTCATTACAGGAGATAGGCGTTTCACTGTGAATGAAATTGCTGCGCAACTTGGAATAGGACATAGTGCAGTGCAAGAAATGATCCACAGCTTGGGTTATCGAAAGGTCTGTGCCCGTTGGGTCCCCCGTTTATTGACTGAAGACCACAAACTTCAGAGAAGAACCATTGCACAAAACCTTCTTCAGAGATTTCATAATGAAGGTGATGAATTTTTGACGAGTATTGTGACTGGAGATGAGAGCTGGTTCCATCACTATGAGCCAGAAACGAAACGTCAGAGTATGGAATGGCACCACTTGAACTCACCATCGAAGAAGAAAGCGAAGACAGTGCAGTCTGTAGGAAAAGGGGAAGTGTCTTTTGGGATGCACAAGGTTGCATTCTGGTTGACTTTCTTGAACCTGGACAAACCATAAATTCTGCCCGCTACATCAAGACACTTCTGAAGCTCCGTCGGGCTTTGCCTGATAAATGCCCTGGAAAGAGGATCATCCTTCAACAGGATAATGCGCGTCCGCATACTGCCCGTGCTACTATGGAGAAGATCAGGGCATTAGGGTGGGAAACTCTTCCACATCCTCCCTACAGTCCCAACTTGGCACCCTCCGACTACCATCTTTCGGTTCTGTGAAGGAGCACGTGGCCAACGCTACGAGATGCTGGTTTAATGTCAAAGGTTTAATGTGACATATTATTATAGGGAGCATCATCAATGTTTACAAGATACAAAATATAGAAGTATTAGTCACAGTGTGCAATCCTTGAGGATAACATACATGTCTAGATTCCTTGCCCTTTACGCTTGTGCATGTGTTTGAAAACAGCTACAGAAGCTGAGATAAACTGTGAAGATATAAAATGCCGAAAGTTGTCAGCATTTCAGATTGCCTTAAGGAGTTTGAAAGTGAAAGATTTTATATATTTTATTCATTGTTTTAGGAGCTGGAGATGTTCCCTCTGCAGAAACTGACAGAACTGTGTATGTACCCTGTGTTGCACAAAAAAGGAAAGCAGAAGTCATGGAGTGCATAAAACAACCAGCATGTTGTTATACTTTGTGATGAGGCAACAGACAGAAAGGGATGCTGTGTGTTTGCCAAGGGTGCTTTCTGTCCTAGTTTTGTTGGAGGAGTGAAAATACGAGCAAGCAAATGCCGGTGAGTGTCCCAGAGCAGTAATGGCTGTGCTTCAGGAATAAAAGTTGAGTAGCCTTTGTGAGGGACTCAGCAAGATACATGACTTTGTATGCATAAATTTGTACTGTTTTACATCCTGCCATGCTTCACATTCAATGCTGAGCTCACAAGCTGAACTAGTAGACAGTTGTGGTCCTTTGAGCTCATTCACCTAAATAGTGCAGTTTCTAATGCCAAAATGTTGTTCCTCAATACTCACAAGAGGAAGCAGGTTTCTTGCTTTGCTGAAAGAGCACTCTGAGAGAGATCAAAACTATAGCCTTTCCATCCCCAGGTAACTCTTGGTTTAAGTCTGCCCTTTATCTTGGCAGACATAACTATAGCCTTTCCATCCCCAGGTAACTTTTGGTTTAAGTCTGCCCTTTATCTTGGCAGACATATCCAGGACTTGGTAGATTTTAGTAATACCATGGATGAAGGTGGAGCTTCAGTGAAATTCTTTACTGAGCCAGAAAAGGAAACTGTGATGGTGGTTGAAACAAGTTCATCTTTCTGAAAGAACATGGCCAGCAGCTTGTTGACTGCACCACCAGATATCCTTTATTTATAGGCTTGAAAGTAAAATTATTAACCTGATAAATGGGTTCAGGTTGGTAAGCAAAGGACCACAAACAACTGTTGGTTTCAACTGCATCAAATCAACAATAAAGAGGGCAGATATAAGTAGCAGCTTGAAAACCTGGGGTGCCTCTGTCAAACAAAACCAGGCTGTTGATGACTAACACAGCAAAAGTTTTCATATCAAATATTGGTAAATTTTTTGATGCCACAAGCATCATGCAGAGAAATCTGTCCTGGAAGCTGCTGCAAAGATTCCACCTTTGAGCAGCTCTACTTCCAGGATATATACAGTAAAGAAAATCATTAAAAAGGGAGATACTGTCAAAGTGCCTATCAAGAAAACCACAGCAAGTTTGTTGAGTGTTCCGTGAAAGTACTGTGGGTACCTTGCTCAAATGTGGACACCAAGTGCACCATTCCTTCTTATGGGAACATTTTTACAGACTGAGGAACAAATGCTTTGCCAGAGACATTAGAAATAGAAGTGAGTGCGTACTATGGTTCAAAGCGTAAATAATGTTTTGTTGTAGTTCAACATTTTAAGTCAGCATAAATATGTTTTTTTCAATGTGAGCTCAATTAACATGTATAATTCAATTTTTTTGCCTCATGTATCTACAGTTTTTCTTTCCTAAAGCTTTCTGTTTTCATTCTATGTGTAACTTTATCTCTGTATATAATTTTTTCCAGTCATAAACATCATTTTCAATTTACAAACTTGTTACAGTTATTTACCAAGACCAAAAAAAAAAGTGGTTTTTAAAGCCGCTTTGGTCCATATTTTTGTATTGCTTTCCTGTGATCTTATTTTCCACTTTTCAGGGTCCCTAATCATAAGTGTCCACTAAAATAAATCAGTGTCCATTGTCCACGGAGCCTAAGTAGTAAAATGGTCATTAAATAGCACTAAAAAATAGTCTATGTTCCATGCACATGACTTTCTCTACCTATTCTGCAACAAATTATTCTTACAAAAACATATTTTTCTATTTACACTATCTTAATCAAGATGAGTGTTAACAGAAATAGTCTTATTACTTATATCCTTGTAGGTAGGTGCAAGAGAAATAAGGGAATGCATTAGGCTAAAGCAATAATCAAATCTTTTAGAAGCTGGTTGCTAAGTGATGACCAAACCTCAGATTCTTAGGTTCTAACCTACATTATTCCTGACTGGCTAATCTCCAAACTCGTTTATTCTAATGCTTTAAGGACCAATGACTAATATACTTCAATTTGATAAAGCTTAAGTTGTTAGGACCTAATAACACCTTTTGTTTACAACAGAACCTAAAATGCATAACTAGGTTATTTAAGCAAATAGAATGCATTTGAATATCTTTAAAGCAAAAAGAGATCGTTTGATACAGAAAAATGTTATAAGTAAGTTAGTTTTATTCTTCCGTTAAAGTGGTTTGGTACAATGTACAATCACTATTGGACACGTCAAGCTATAAACATAACAATCATAGGTTTTTGAAATATATACAATATGGTTTTACATGCTAAATACTATGATTCATGATATACATTCATGTTCAAGGTAATCATTGATAGAATAAAAGGAGTGGTTAATTAGATTGAGACTGGATTTTAGCTGGTTTACATTTTTAATTGCCTTGATATGACTTGAAAAATTATTGTTAAGTTTAACACCAGAGAATAAAATACTTTTTTGGTAGAGTGAGGTGTTGCAGCTGTTCATATGTATTTGTGTATTATCCCTGGTGTTGTGTTTATGCACCATATTATTAGTTACAAAAAGTGAATTGGAAGCATTAATGTTCTTGAGTATAAGTGTAATAACTGCATATATGTAAATGCAGGGAAGTGGGAGGATTCCAAGTTTTTAAAAACAGGTTTACATGATGACTTTGGGCTAATTCCTTCAATAGTCCTGATAATTTTTTTCTGTGCAATAAAGGTTGATTTGCATGCTGGAGACTCACCCCAGAAAACTAGAGTGGGTACACTTGTGCAAAGTACGCTGCTCTGTTTCTTTACTTGTGCATGTTGTCAATGATGCTAATGTTAAATAGCTATACGTAATATTCTTGAATAATAAATTGTGAGTAAACTTTCAGTTTATATCAATTAATGTAATTAAAAATAGTGCAACACAATATTTGAAGAATCAACTATCCCCATGACAGAAGCACTGTACGTCAACAAAATTGCAATCCAAAGTTAGGGCTTGCGGAAGTTTTCTTCCTCTAGCATTTGAATTTTTGCTTTTATAGCATCCTTCCGTTTCATGGCTTCTAGTTTTAATACTTTCCTTTCCTCTTCTAGGTTTTTTTATCTCCAAAGTTAATTTTTTTTACGCCTTTTGATTTTGTTTTCATTTATTCTTGAAGAGATTCTTCATATCTTCTGCAGGTAGCTCTGACATTCATAAACATTACCTGGGTTATTAGAATCTTTGAATGCTTTCATAGCATCTGATTGCATTGTCTACTCTTCTCTGTACAATTAGGCTCTTTTCATGTAAATTTACTGCCATAGCTCCTTATTTATAGAGAAAAAAGCTTTCTACTGTAGAACTTCCATGGGAAAATGTGACTTAACTTGGTAACCCCCATAATTCTGAATATGATTTGATTCCAAAATATTATTGAAGAAAATAAATTATCAATTTTGCCAGAAGTCCATCCCTTTGCTAAGAAAGTTTAGAACTTTATTTCTAATGTAGAGAGAGCTACATTACCAAGCAAAGTATGTGCATTTTTGCCTTCTCTGCAACACAATCTGTGATTCCACTACTTAAGTAGAATGCTTTCAATAGCATGTTGAACCTCAGTTTTCCAAATTCTGACTGATTTAAAATTACACTTGGATCCAATGATGAAACCTTGAGCAGCCATATATTTGAAAGGAGTTCTTTCTAGTAGCTTCCTAGTCTGATAATTAAAACAATCAAGAACTCTAATCTGAAATTTAAAATATCAGCTTACTTGGAAGCATCTTTGACAAACTTCTTTGTTTGAAATCTAATATGAATATATGTAAGGTTACGTAAATTGTTCTTATTACCGAGATCTAAAGAAAACTTGTAGTGGTTGCGCTTTTAATTTGATTTAAATCACTCCATCAGATTGTTCACAAAGTTGTACAAGTGTATGTGGCATTAATTTTCTTGAGTTGGTATTTTTAACACTACGTCACTTACATTTATATTATGAGGAACTAGTTTCGAAAGCCTATGCTTTCATTTTCAACCTCACGGGTCCAACTGCCATTGCTGGTTGCGTTTGCTTGTGCTCTCTTCTCTGGTGGTGAAATGATGAACTTCTTAACTAAGCTCTCTACTGGCGGGATTTCAAAGTTTATTAGGTGATATTTGTTTTTCTATATGAGGATGTTTTCCCAGGTTGTGAGTTCATTGTGGCCTGACATGGTTTTTAGCAATTTTGGATTTGGATCTAGATTGTTGTTTTCTTTCCAAAAGTGAAATGCTACTGCCGATTTATCTTCTTGTTTCAATTTTAGGTTTCTAAAGTGCTCTTTGGATCTGATTTTTAAACTTCTTTTTGGTTTGTCTGTAGAACTTTTCACAGTTTGTGCATTTAATTTGATATATCCCTGACCTATTTTCTGGTTGAATTTCATCTTTTGTTTTTGAATTTAGTAACTTTATGACAGAAAATGTGTGCCAGGGTGATGTTTTGTTCTTTGAAGATTTGTTTTAATTATCTAAATGCTTGAGGGTGGTAAATGAATTTTTTGAATGTGTTGATATTATTTTTTCCTGGTGTTAGGGTAGTTATTTCTTTTATGGTTTTTTTTTTCTGCTTTGCTTTGTTGAGTTTCTTGTATACAAGGTTCTTACTGCATCCATTTTGTTCTGCTGTTTGAATTATAGTTTTTAATTTTTTGTTGACTTCGGTTGTGCTCATAGGTACATTTACTAATCTATGTGTGAGGCTGTTTATTACTGCATGTTTGTGTGGTAATGGGTTGTAGCTTTCATTTTTAATGTAATTTTCTGATTGAGTTGGTTTTCTGTAGATTCCAAAGTTTACTTTTGTACCATTTCTGATGATTCTTAGGTCTAAGAATGGGAGTTCTCCATTGGTTTCTGTTTCCATTGTGAATTTTATTGTTTTTTCTTGTATGTTTAATAATTTTATGGCATCATCTAAATGTCTGCTTGGCACTATTGCAAATATGTCATCAACATAGCGGTACCACACCTTGAAAATCCATGGGAATGCTTTCTTCATGTGTGTTTCGAATTTGCTCATAAATAAATTTGCCAAAAATGGAGATAGAGGGTTGCCCATAGAGAGTCCTGATTTTTGCCTGTAATATTTCCTATTGAAGGTGAAGTAGTTTTGTTCAATGCACAAACTTGTTAGTTGTATGTTGTATGTAATCTTCTACTTCTGCCAGTTCTATTTCTATTGTATTTAGACATTTTTTTTAATAGATCTTGCAGTTTTTGAGTTGGGATGTTAGGATATAATGCTGTAACATCATAAAAGAAATAACTACCCTAACACCAGGAAAAAATAATATCAACACATTCAAAAAATTCACTTGGGGGTAAGCATTTAGAAAATTCAAAAAAATCTTCAAAGAACAAAACATAAGGTTACTAAATTCAAAAATAAAAGATGAAATTCCACCAGAAAATAGGTCAGGAATATATCAAATTAAATGCACAAATTGTGAAAAGTTCTACATAGGACGAACCAAAAGAAGTTTAAAAATCAGATCCAAAGAGCACTTTAGAAACCTCAAATTGAAACAAGATAAATCGGCAGTTAGCATTTCACTTCTGGAAAGAAAACCACAATCTAGATCCAAATCAAAAATTGCTAAAAACCATGTCAGGCCACAATGAACTCACAACGTGGGAAAACCTTCCTCATATGGAAAAACAAAGATCATTTAATAAACTTTGAAATTCCGCCACTTTCAAAGTCTTCAACCGACAGTTCACCAGCATTGATACACACAACCAGTGGTCCGCAGAAGAGGAACTGCACAACTGATAGCAAGCCTCCAGGGACAAGCGGTAGAAGTACTGAATGTGATTCCAACATCAGCGATGTCTAGATACACTTGGGAGACCCTAGATACCCGCTTTGGGAACCATCGCCTGCCTGCAGCCTACCACAGTCAGCTTAAATCAAGGCTACAATAGCCAAAGGAGACTGTGCAGGAATTCACCCTGGCGATTTAGCAACTGGTGAACCTAACACCTAGTTATATGTTCCAGGAGGCCACCTATTCCTTTCTTGACGGGGTGCATGGCGCAGAGATACAACAGCGACATGTGCCTGGTGACTACAGAACTATTCATGAGCATTAATTGAAGTGCTAAGGGAGGAGGCAGCCAAAACAACAGCTGCATTGTTACAACAGGGACTGAGAGACAACCCATATACAACAACTTTTAAGTGGTGAAATGTTTGTTTTCCAAATTACGTGGCTTGTTTCAGTGTGGCTCCTGGCAGTTTGTTTTTCCTCTGTTCTGGCACTTTACTCGCTTTCCCCTCTCCTCCTTTGTTGGAGGTTGGTGGGGAAAATGGTGGGTTTGGTTTGGCAGAGAGAGATTGTGCTGGGAAGGGTGACGCACGAGTCTAAAAGTGTGAGAGGGATTCCTCGTTTGTGGGAGCGTGTGAGTAAGTCTTTATACTTTGCCTTGCTTTTCCTTTACTTGAATTTTCACATATATGTAAAGTTTTTCAAAATTTAACTATCTTTGTTTGGTCTCTGACTGCTGGCTTCCCAAGGTTAGATGGGCCCAAAATCGCTAGATTTTCTCTAGGACTGGCCATATGCGATTAAAACTTTGTTATGAATACACCTCTCACATTTATTACATTTTAATGCTATGTATTTATTTTTTTTATGTTTAAAAGAAGGTTGTATAACCACATTTTGAGAGAAGGTTACTTGTTACAAATTTCAAGCATGGATTGTTAGTGTTAAATGTGCAAGTGTTATTTTTATATTGGAGCTTTCATATTTCCTTTTCTTAGAACTCTAGCTGCGCTAGTAAATTGTTTAACTGGTCCCAACTATTACTGCTTCTTGTGTCTATTTTATGTAATATATTAAAACTTGGTGCTTTCTGTATCTTTTCCCATTCAACGTACTCTTCACGCCACTGGTTTGAGCATATCAATTTGTAGGGAAATTGAGCCTTTTGGGTTTCACTTACACACTGTGGGTTAATGTATACAATGTAAATTATAATTGAATTGTATGGGGTTTCTTTGGCCGAACTACAAAGTTACACAAAATATTGTACAATTTTGGCATTTCCATTTAAAATTTCTTTAATCCATTTTGTTTCACATCCCGTTCCGAGTGTACTTAAAACCAGCCAGTGCAAGTTATATTCGTAAAGTCACTTCTTTTTTCTCGCATATAACTCTAGTGGTTTTTCCTTATTGCCATTTGCGATTCTTATGCTTTTGGATAATTGAAATATTTGCTACCATATTGGAGAAAGTAAACTTCGTTTTTGGTGCTTTCCCAACCTTATGTTTAAAGAGACAGCCTTCCAGGGTTACTTTTACTTTAATCAGCTTGTTCGAGCATAGAAACCTTGGGATGCTTTCTTTCATTCTCTACGATAATAGTGTTATTAGTATATTTTGAGTTAAATTTATAGTTTCCTTGTCTTTTATTATTACAAAATTTCTTTTACTACACGTGTTTGGTTTAAGTTATTCTAATTATTTTCTGTATATTGCAGATAATTCTCTATGAGTTTGGTGTAATTATTCCTTAGCAGTTGACCTTGTTTTATTTACCCTAGCTGCTTGACTTCCTGGCTGTGTGTTCAAAAGGAGAAGTAACTTGTAGTAAGACAAAGTTTTTGCTGGGAATTATAGAAATTTATAGTTCATCAGCCCTGAACACATACTTATTACTACCCATGTTTCTTTATTTTAAATTTTAGTCCAAGCTCTAACTGTTTGGTGTTTGAATCTAAATTTTACACCCAGTGATAGAGTTAGTGCCGTTTCCCCTAGTATAAAATTGTTGGATTATTTTGGGGAGTCTTAGCAGAAATTATTTGAATTTACTCTATACTGCTGATTTAAATATGGAGTTTATCTCTTACTGACTGCGAGTTTGAAAAGTGAAGTAATTTACAGTTTCTGGAGTATTGCATCTCCAATAGTTAAATGACTATCTGCTAGCTTAATTGCTTAATTATTTTTAAATCTCTTTTATTTTGGGTTTTATTTCCACCAACTTCTGGGTTTTCATTTAAATTTATTGGATTTTTGAGCTTCAGCCTATTACCTTTTTGGTTTACTTTGTAGTTTGGCCAAAGTTTACTTGATTTATCCTTAATAGGGTATATAATTCTACTCTGATGGCTGTTTGTTCAACCATATTTCAGCAGTTAACTTGATGTAATTATGACTAATTGATTTCATAAGCGATATTGACAGTGTTGTGAAGGAACACATGGACTCAAGCCAAATTTTCAAAGGGACCTCCAAAACTATCCAGAACGAACTACTGGATTGTATGTTAGAAGTTTGTCGTGAATTACCGAGGAAATGAAAGAAGCTGACTTTGTAGCTGTTATGGCAGATAAAACCACAGATGTTTCTCACCAGTCCCAGCTTGTACTAGTATTTAGATACGAGAAAAATGGTTTACCGTATGAGAGATTTTGGGGATTTTTTAAACCAGAGGGACAAAACTCAGAGGCAATTTCTGAAAGCATATTAAAAGTGCTCAATGAATTATTCAGAGATAAACATTATAAACTAATTGCCCAAACTTATGATGGAGCCTTGGTAATGAGTGGCACAGTTGGCGGAGTGCAAGCAATAGTCAAATCTCATTTTCCAAATGCACAGTATATTCACTGCTATGTACATCAGTTGAATTTAGTAATGGAACATGCTGCTTCTCAGAATAAGTCTGCCAGAATATGTTTTCTTAATCTCATAGCTTTTCCTGCCTTTTTCTCAAGATCCCCACAGCGTTTAACCGCCCTAGAATCTGCAGTAGCCAGAAGAGTTTCTGGTGGTTCTGCAACTAGGTGGAATTTTAGATCCAGTAGTTTATGAAAATCAAGAAGAATTGCTGGAGTGTTTTTCGGAGCTGGAAAATTCTGTCCACGATAAGACTTGCCTAGAAGCAAATGGACTTTGGCGTTACTTAAAACATAGCAAATTCCTTTCATGGTTGAAATGTCTTCATAGAGTAATGCCTCATATTGATGTACTTTAGAATCAGCTGCACTCAAGATCAACTGTGGCAGTTAAAGTAGAAAATGCTGTGTCTTTATTCATTCAGTGCATCTGTGATATTCGAGAGACAGCCGACGGTATATTTATGTTTACACTTGACTCAATGAGCAAACGCCATAAAGTAGAGTCCTTGAAGATAGAAGCCAAAGAAGTGTGTGATCCCATTATTGAGGAGGCTAGACGTCGTTTTCAGTTCCTTGAGTCATCTCGATGCAGTAAATTGTTAAATTGCACATTTTTTAAAAGCTTTATAAATAAGTTTCCCGAGAGTGAACTTCAAACTGCCGTGGACACATACAATGCTGAACAAGAAAATGTAACTGAGCGTTCTGCATGCAAGGTCTGACTTTAGAAGCACTAATGGGGCTGTGCAGTTGTTGCAATATATACTTTCTAATAATTTGGAAGATTCATTTTCGAAAGTGACTACTTTGTTAAAAATTTTGATCACTACATCAATGACCACTGCTGAACCAGAAAGATGCTTTTCATGCTTAAAACATGTAAAAACACTTGCGAAACACCATGTCACAAGATCGCCTTAATGCTCCGCAATGCTGTCCATGGAAAAGAGCGTCGCTTCTAAGATGGAGGGATTTAACATCAGTGTCATCGATAAGTTCTGTAGTGGGCAGGAGCACCGTATGGACTTCATATTTCGCCATTAGGTAAGATAATATGTAAGCATGTGTACACATACGAAAGTACTGTAGCACACACATTATTTTGTTCAGCAGCTGCCACTGCTGTCCACATCAAAGCAGACCAACAGGTGAAAGACATTGGAGGGGCATGCTATAACCAAAACCTCAAGTCATGCTATACCCCTAGGAAGAAGAGTGGAAGACAGCCTTATCACAGACGGCTGGGTACAAGGGAACTTGTGCTGGATGTTAGTAGATTATATTTTTTTGTGGTTTATGAGTATTTTCTTCCATATGTAAACATTTATTAATAACTTTATTAAGATTAGAATTTATTTTTTTGACTTTATTATTTTATATTATTATATAGATATAATAAATAGAGAATTATATATAACAAAATATTTTTACTGTCTACTAATATACACAGTGCATTTGTGACTGTAATCAGACCTGACATGGCAAAGGGCCTGCCGACATGAACACCCAGTCATACCTACCAACTTATGATGGCGACAGGCAACATCTTACCTATGGAGGCAGAAGCCCTGCTGGAGTTGACATTGGGACGGAGCATTGTGAACCTGCAGGCATTTGTCACAAAGGTGGCCGAAGATGTGACACTGGGACTAGATGCCCTCAGGAGCCATGAGGTGACGGTCAACATTGATCAGAAGATCTTGCAAGTTGACCAAGATCAGCTATTGCTTTGGAGCTCCCATGAACATTCAAGAATCTGCAGGATGATCCTGAGAGATCATGTGCCAGCATGAAGCGAGGTGGCAGTGTAAAATGCATCTGAGGATCAACGGTCATGGAACCTTGTACCATTGAACATATGTATTGTCAGGAGGAAGTGCCTGTATGGCTACTGAACCCATTTGACACTGACCAGGACATCCAGGTCAGGAAGGAGTTTGGTACATGCAAGCCAGTAACGAATATTTCACTGTGCAACTAATTTGATCAACCAGCACCGTATCAGGGCTTGGGACCCCAAATGAAAAACTTGCTGAAGAGAGCTGCCCATCTTACCACTCCACAACTGGAGAAGGTCCGGCATCTACTTAGCCAATCTTCAGCAAAGAGATCAGCAATTATGGACACACTTGTTGGTGCCCACTGGTTCTAGACTTTGGACCTGAAATCGGGATGCTGGAAGGTGGCGCTAGATCCTAGAGATAAGGAGAAGAACCGCATTCTCAATTGGCCAAGGGCTTTGGCACTTTACGGTTATGCTCTTTGGCCTCTGCAATGCACCAGCCACCTTCCAGAATGGCATTGAGTTAGTCATGAGACGGTTGAGTTACGACGCCTGCCTATTATATCTGGATACCATCATCATAGGCCATAACCTCAAAGACTATCTCAAGAAGCTGTCCAAGATACAACGGCTGCAGGCAGCTAACCTGAAGTTAAATGCAAAGAAGTACCAACTCTTCTGCAAAGAGGTTAACTATTTGAGCCACATAGTCTCACCATTTGGGATGGTCACAGACCCAGAGAAGGATCGAGCAATGAGAGATTGGCCTTCTCCAAAAGAAAAACGAAAACTACAAAGTTTCCTAGGCCTTTGCAGCTATACTGCCGGTGCAGTACACCTATTTTAGAATTTAGGATTTCCACAATGTGGTAGTGACTTTAATGTGAACACTGATACCATTTACACCAGCTTTGGACGCATATTATCCCAAGCCCAGTATAGGTATAAAAAGGGCAACGAAACTCTGCCCAGCACACAATTTTCACTGGGAATGCATTACATGCAAAAGTTAAGTGAATTCAGTGAGCTATATATTATCGCTGCAGCGAATATCGAAAAGAAACTATTCAGCAGAATTGTTATAAAAGATGGTTATTTGTGAGTAAATTATAATTTGTTTCTGGAAAAATAATGAGTTTTTGTTGGGGAAAAGAAGAGTTTTTGTTATTATACGTTTTGATCCAAAAATTTCAACAACCACAAAACAGTCATCATTTCTCTAGTATCATTAATGCATCCATGCATAGCACATTACCCAATTTTAACTTTTTAAAATCTTCATCTATCATTTTAATAAAAGAAAATGCAAGAATAAAGCCCTATCCAGCAATATACATTTGGCATCAATGCACACATATTGACTTCAATATGTACTGGACGGTGATGTCATAACTCAGTTACTTATGTCAAAAGCTTTTTTGAGAGTCTTGTGAAATCAAACTTTAAAATAAACAGTAGATAATATATTTAAAATTAAGATAATGATACATAAATATTTTGCTAAGTAAATCGTGTGCTATATTTATTGAATTGGAAAAACTTATGACAGGGTCAATAGAGTGGTGCTAAGGTATAAGCTAAATAAGGAAAGTTTAAATGTCAGTATGATTGGTATATTACAAGAGTTATATTATAAAAAAAAATTCTGTGTTAAGTGTGGTATTGGAGAGATAAGTAGGACTGTGAATCAAGAGAGAGAGTTTAGACAAGATTGTAAATTAAGTCCCATATTGTTTAATTTATTGCTTGAATTTTGGATTATTTGCAGCATGTTTGTAAATATATGTATATAGCTACCCTGGGTTACTTTATCTGGATGATTTGGTGATTTGTTCAATATCAGTGATTGGCTTAAAGGCAGCCATTGGTAAAATCAACAGATATTGCAAAGAGTAGGAGCTGAAGGTGAATCAGGATAAATACAAAATTATGGTGTTTAAGATGGGTAATAAATTGCGAAAAGCTGTTTTATGGCAGACAAAAAAACTGAGGTTGTTAATGAGTTCATGTATCTGCGTATAAAGTTTTTAGTAATGGAGGATGGGAGATACAGAAAAGAACTGCGCTGGATAGGGAAGAATGGCCATGACAGCGATATGGAAACATTTATACATGAGGCCAGGAATGAGTTTTAGATGGCTTAAAAAGCTTTATTCTGCCTTAACAGAATCTTGATGAGATTACGAAGAGGAAATATGGGGGAATAGATGAAAGTTGGCATAATATGGATTTTATGTTCAGCTTCTGCAAACTAATCCTGGAAGTTCCCAATAATACGGATAATGCAACAGTTTTAATAGAAGTAGGGATGGTAGACGTCAGGGAGTTAATGATGAAGAAAGTATTGAAATATTTATTTCGGATCCAAGAGCTACCTGATACTGACTTACTGAAAATATGCCTGATATATCAAGAAGAAATGTTGGCTGATTTGCCTGATGTCTGGCTGAAGAAAATCAAGGAACAGTTAACTGTAAATGGCTTAGAGCTAATACTGGATATTTTGGAAGAAACTTTTGGGAGGAACAGAGATCCAGGATGGAAGAAATGGAAATTTTATTTTCTCAAATGAGAGAGAAAAGTTTACTGGCATTTTACAAGGAACTAAAAAACAACCCAGAGAAAGAGAAGTACATTTTGATCTGGTTTAGATTAGGCATTTAGAAATTAGGGGTAATGAGGGGATACCAGGAGGTGACTAACTCTGGGATGAAGAAGATGAAGTTCACATTATCTTTCAGTGCAGAGCCACAAATAACTGGAGGAAAAATTTAATAAGTAGGAAATGGCTACTGAGGAACAACCAAATTGCACTTAGAACATTTTTGAGGATCATAAACATATACCTAACTTGGGTAGCTTTTATGGAAGGTAAGAATGAAATAGAAACGGTCAGTTGAAAAACATGGAAACTAGATTAATTTTAGAGGATAAAGGATATTTAGTAATATCTTGAAATGTTGTACATTTAATATTTATTAAGGTCAGACCATCATCATGTACAAACTTAGCACCATAAATAAATAAAAATAAATCTAATATAACACATTTAAAAAAAAATAACTTTAAAATATTTTCTTCCTTTCAGAAGAATGTAAAATTATAATGTAGTATCATTTCATTAAAAATATATTCAGCACTTATGCTTGTTTCCAAATATATATGCATTAAGTACTGAGTTTAAGCTTTAAAAAAAATCAATGGAGGGAAATGTTAAGAGTAAAATTATAACCTTAGCCACCTGACATGGCTGCCGTTGACAAAATTTAAAAGTACAATTAAAAGTAAAACCTGGATTTATCGCTCCATTGTTAGCGGTTAAAAAAACAAAAGCTATTAAAACTATGTTTGTAAAGCAACTGTCACTTGGAATAAAAATCTAAAAACCTTCTCTATCACTCTGGGATCATCGGCCAGAACCCCTGAAAACCTGGCCGGCAGTTGCAGAGTGGCTCGTAATGGTGCTAGATGAGCACACTCAACCAAGACATGTCTGACGGTAAAAACATTGCCACAGAGCGGGTAGACAGGTGGAGGTTCACTCTGAAATAAGTGGCTATGACTAAAAATACAGTGGCCAACACATAATCTAGCTAAAATAACTTCCTCCCGTCTATTCCGATGTGAGGAAGTCACCTGGTGTATAGGGAGCTCCTTCACCTCCCTAAATTTGTTGCCGTGAGGAGCGGACCACTCTCCATGCCAGCACAATATTACCGCTCTTCGTACAAGTCTAAAATCTTCAGTAGAGACTAAGTTAGTGGTAGCACTGGGCGCAGATGATGCCTTCTTTGCTGCCAAATCTGACAGTTCATTCCCCGGCACGCCAACATGGCCAGGAACGCAGGTGTACTCTACATTTACATCCGAAGCATGCAAAATGTGGAGGATGTCCTGAATGCAGTGTACTAGAGGATGGTAAACGTACAGCTCACAAAGGTAATAAAAAGAGATTTTGTTACAATATGTATATGATAATATTATTGTTTCTAAAAAATTTGCACAAGATTCCCTGAAACTCCTGATTCCAAAGGCAAAATAATCATATTCCCATTGAATAGAAAACAAAGTTTCATAGATTTGAAAAACAGAAAGCATATCATTTTGTGTTGAAGGTTTATAAAATGCCAATTTATATAGTTGCTTATGCCAAAGAAGTAATTGTAATACAAAATCACAACAATATGTGGTATTTCATAGTTTTAACATTTAAACTGGTTAATGTATCTCTTATAAGAGGTAACTCAAAAGAATCATGATTAACAATTATAAACATAAATTAGGAATAAAGGAAATCAACAATGGTAACTTTGTAAAGATAACCTTCAAAACTCAGGAAATTTACTTTGAATGCATCAAAATAGATGTATTGAATAGAGAGCAATATCTAGATAAAAGAGTATCAAAGAAAGATAAAACTAAGACAAACAGAGTTCTTTGTAGTACCACAACACTGTTGGGAATGCCACAATGGCAACAGTTTAAGAGATTCGACTGATAAAGCATGTCAAGAACTTGATGGACAAAATTTACACTTTCAAAATGAATATAACTTATTGAGCTTTGAATTTTCACTGATTGTTGATGTCATGCAGCTCGCTTGTAAAGAACAGGCAGCAGCAACACAACCCAAGAAGGAATTCCTGAGCTTAATCGACTATAGCTGAGGATGCAAGTAAAGCATATCAAAACATGTCTTTCAAAAGAAATAAGTAATTAAATTACACAAATATTTCAACTAAATTTAAGTCATTCCTAACTTAAAATTAAGAGGTATTGTACAGGGTACAAGGGTTCTCAAGATACAATAATCAAACCATGAAAAGAGTAGTGGAAAAAAATCTGATGTGTCCCATTCACATGACTTTCTCTACATCCCTGCAACAAATTATTGTTAAACAGCTTATGCTTCTATTTACTTCAAGCTAATTGAGACAAAATTAGCAGAAATAGTCTTATTACTTGCTTCCTTGTAAGTAGAAGGGAAATAAGGGAGTACCATAGGTTAAAGTGATAGTCAAAAGCTGGTTGCTATGTGGCTGAAGTTCCTTTGTTTGTATGGACCACAAATTTCTGTATGAGAAAACATGTTTTTCCAAGCTGTAACCAAAAACAAGGAATATCTAAAACACGATCAACTCCAGGAAAAATATGTATGTATATAACATAAATTATGTGTTTTAAAGGGCTCTACATTTTTAGTGTGGTAAGTTTTTGTCCATCTCTTATGGTTTAGCAGTTATGCAAAATTCCGTAAAATTGGTCCAGAATAAATAGCCTCTTCAGAGGCTATTCCCAGAAAATTCAAGATATACATTTTATTTGTCAGGTAAATATCTTTAATATACAAAATTTTAATCAAAATCGTTAGAGCCATTTTTAAGAAAATCAAAATTTTTGAAAAAAGTTCCACGTAAAGAGTAGTTGGGAGTGGGGGAATTTTCTTGAAAACCTTTGTGTTGCATCCTTGGAAGATACCAAGCTTAAATACAAGTTTGGTATTTAACGGTCTTTTCGTTTTTGAACTATGCTGTCCACAAACACACACACACACACAGACCTTTTTCTACAAATGCTTTGTTTGGACTCAGGGTGCCCCAAAACATGTATTTCCGGTGAAATCTCGGTATCAAATTTTGGGTGTAATACAATACCTTCTCTATACACTATGTACATAGTACATGTAGAGAAAATAAAAAATAGGGGGTTTCCCCAGCCAAAGCCATACTTAGTACTGCATTGCAGTCAAGAGAGCTTTGAAGCAACTGGAACTCATTCAATTTCAGTTAAATCTTAGTTTTATTACTTTGAACATACACTAACTTCCCAGAATCTAAGCAGGATATGAAAATTTACACTTAAATATATTTTCCTTGTAACATATAGGATTGGAATGCTAAACCTGTGCATTGATATCGCAGCATTCTGATCTCAAGATCAATGGCACATCTCTGCTTTTTGTTCTGTTGAATTGAACAAAACCGAAAGAACATAATATGGTCCTTTTCTTTAAATAAATTACACAAGTCTTGCAATTAATCTAGAGAGTAAAAGTTTGTAGTTGCGCACTGCTGGTAGTAATCATTGTGCGCTGTTTCAAAGAGCTAATCATCTAAAAAATTACTTTGTTTTTAAAAGAAGATTATATTATTACCTGCAACAACTGCAAAACACGTAACTTCTTGTCTTGAGTAAGGTTTGCCCCAAGCAACCTTGTTAAAATGGGTGTGAATTTGTAGACATGTATTAGAGCATGCCTGGCTGCTGGATTGCGGCAAGCATGTTGAAGCACTCCAATTGCACACCATATTAGACTAGAGCGCGAATCCAAGCTTGACATTAATTCATGAAGGCTGATATAAAACTCAGCTGTAATAATGCTGCCTGCATCAAATATGCTCATATCTGATGTCACTCCCAGCATCTGTAACAATATCATTTATTTTACAATATAATTAATCATTATGAAAGATGGTCAGCAAGAAAGTTGCATTCAATACGCACTTCCAAATTTTATGCACCATTTAAAGGCATCCCTAAATAAACATTACAGAATATGGGCATATGATATTTTTCAACCACTAAAATAAACCATTCAAAAAGGAAGCAAACATGCACAGACACACCCCATCAAATGAGTTAATTATAATTCCTATTACATTTGATAAACCTATCACTTTTGTAATGTAATAACTTTTGCCAGAGATCTATTGAGGACCATGGCAATACAGAAAATGACTTTCACACCATTCATTATTGGTGAATACAAACCTTTTAACAAAATACCATTAGATTAGCATCAATTCCCATTCTACAAGACATTCTGTAGTTACTATTGCACAGTTACTGCAAAAAGATCTGATGTAAATCAACCTCTGCAATTCACATAGCTTTATCTGAAATTTCTCAAGTAGATATACAAAGTATGTTTACAGTTATTGCACAAAAACTTAGTGCATGGGACATTCATTGGCCCTATAGGGATATTTAAGATATAAATTAAAGGTGGCAAAACGAAACAAAAGTGTCTCTGACTAGCTGAACAAATCTATTTTAGCTTCCCACCTTTAGCCAGGCAAATATCTCAAAAATAATAGTTTCAGGCATAGTTGCTTCAAGAATCTATGAACAAACAGGAGATGCAATAAAGAATAGCACTGTGTTTGGAATTTGTTCTCTCCTGCTGATAGCAAAAATAAATACTATTACCAATGTGAATGAGTGAACTTGGGTTAACCATGTACATTCAATGCTTGCACAACATTTTAATACTGCAAACAGAAAATAATTATAGTAGATGACTTTTTCAACCTAAAACTGTCATTAAAAATCTGCAAATAGAAGAATCTAATAATGTTACACATGTCAGGTAGAAAAAAAAATGCTACAGAAGAAAATAATGAGGAAGAAAAGAAGAGGAACAGGTGAAGTCAAAGGACGAAAGTTCATGGAAAGTAAATAAAAGAAAAGAAAAATATGCAGTGAAGGTCTTGCTTATAAAATAAAGAACAGGCACAGAGCACCTAAATAACCAGAGCCTAAAATAAGAACTGAAACTTTCCTGGCGACTTATTAATTCAAAATCTTCTCGGGCTTCTAACCAGGTAAAAACTTGGCTTGATACCAACGTTTCGAAGAAGTGCATCTTCCTCGTCTGCAGGGTGAACTGATGGATTGAGCAAACAGGACGCACTATTGTCACACGCGTTTCTGAACACCAAAGATCAATAAGGCTTATGCAACCTGAAAAATCTGGACTGGCTGAACACTGTATAGAACAAAGCCACAGAGCTAACTTTGCCTACACCAAGATAGTGGCAAAGAGTTCGAACTACTGGCAAAGGAGAGTAAAAGAAGCTTCAGCCATCTCATCTGAAACAAATAATCTAAATCGCGATTCTGGCCTACTACTAAGTTCAGCATGGACACCAATGTTAAAGAGCCTTAACACCTAATCCTCTACCTGCAGTCTTCCAAGGCTTGTTTTCTAGCAGGTCCGTACTCAAACACCAAACATTTGCCGTATAACTGCTATAAATAGTTTTCTACGAAGTCCGTGCCCATGTCTCAGTCATCTTAAATACCAGGCCATAAAAAAAAAAAGCCATATCATCACGCGAACCAATCAGATGTTAGCTTCTTTCCAGCTCTTATAAATACCAGTCTCCATAAGCTCAATCCATCAGTTCACCCTGAAGATGAGGAAGATGCACTTCTTCGAAACGTTGGTATCAAGCCAAGTTTTTACCTGGTTATAAGCCCGAGAAGATTTTGAATTAACCAGAACCTGTTAACTGTCTTACCTGTAGTTTCAAATCCTCTTCCGCCAAAAAACAAATGGATATTTGCACATCATATGGGAGGTTGGATAACTACAAGCAGCAGAAAAACTTACAAATGTGGATAGTGGAATTCCTGAGAGGAGAAGGCAGGATGAAGCAAAGAGATAGATAAGAGAAGTGTCAAGGAAATATTTAAACTGGAAGGACTCAAAATGAGAGTTGTCAGTCATTTTTTCTTAAAACTCTGTATTGGGAAAAATTCTGTTCATACAGCTTTCAAGCATAAAGCAGAATCTAGCCTGTTTATAGGTGAAGATAACAGAGGCAAACATGTACTTTTCAAAAAAACTGACCCAAATAAAATCCAGCAAATAAAAATCTGATGTGTCCCATTCACATGACTTTCTCTACATTTCTGCAACAAATTATTCTATTTACTTCATCTAATCAAGAAAAAATTAGCAGAAATAGTATTATTACTTGCTTCCTTGTTAGTAGAAGCAAAATAAGGGAGTACCATAGGTTGAAGCGATAGTCAAAAGCTGGTTGTTATGTGACTGAAGTTCCTTTATTTGTATGAACAGGAGTTGACAAATTCCTGTATGAGAAAAGTATGTTTTTCAAAGCTGAAACGAAAAACAAGGAATATTTAAAAAATGATCAACTCCACGAAAAAATGTATATAACATAAATTGTGTGTTTTAATGTGATCTACATTTTTCGTGCAGTAAGTTTTTGTCCATCTCCTATAGTTTAGCAGTTATTCAAAATTCCATAAAATTCATCCAGAATAAAGTACTCTTCGGAGGCTATTTCCAGAAAATTCAAGATATACATTTTATTTGTCAGGTAAATAGCTTTAATATACAATATTTTAATAAAAATCGTTAGAGATATTTTTGAGAAAATCAAAAGTTTTTAAAAATCTTCCATGTAAAGGGTAGTTTGTGTTGGGGGGATTCTTCTCAAAATCTTCGTGTCACATCCCTGGAAGATACTAAACTTAAATACCAAGTTTGGTATTTTACCGACTTTTTGTTTTTGAGTTATCGTGTCCACAGACACACGGACAGACACACACAGACCTTTTTCTGAAAATACTTTTTTTTTGTACAGGGAACCCTAAAACATATATTTCCAGTGAAATCTCAGTATCAAATTTTTTGGTGGAGTGCAATACCTTCTCTATACACTATGTACTAGTATGTGTAGAGAAAGTAAAAAGTTACATTGAAAGCTTTCCAAACCTATGCTCTTACTACTCGTCAAAGTCAAACCAGAGAGGGTATTTGGATTCTAATCTGAGTATCTTTCAGCAAAATGTATGAAATGTTTAAAGAAAAGACCTTGAAAGCAGAAAACTATGTGCTGGTATCTCTTATAACATTGCTAAATTTTTGTAATGACTATAATCATTTTTCAAGCCCAAAAAGGACTAATACTAACTTTGTACTGCGCATGAAAAAGCATTCAGAAACTCATGGGGATGCATAATAAGAAAGGAGGATTGCAATGCAACAAGCTAGGAATAATGAAAGAGCAAATAAGGAATACTAAATTCTTATCAGTGACATTTGAATTGCAGTCTGTTTTACAGATACCATCATCAGATGTACTACAGTAGAAAATTCTGTGTACACATTCTGACAATTTATGAAGCATTTCCACCAAATAAAGCTTATTGCTATGCCCCAATTTTCAGATACTTGCAGAGGTGAGAACCACAACCAACATGTTGCTGCCCTTTTCCTGTACTTAGTCGAGACATCTCATCTTCAAGTCATAGAACATAAAGTTTTGGTGAGTGATCATTCTTACATGGAAATAGATTCTATGCACAGTTCAACTGAAAAGTCAAAGAAATTTGCCTTGTTGAATTAATTAAAGTGGTATTATTAACACACACTTCACTTATTTTTATTGAGTAGGACAATTGTTTCGCAGACCGTTGCCTGCATCCTCAGCTGTTGAACCACTACTGCTTGGGTTTGGGTTCCAAGTTGTGGTTGTGGTTAATTAATTCAATTTGATTATGCCTTCACTGTAAGCAGCTTCAAAATTATAATTTATAAAATTTGTCTTGGTTTATACATTGCAGAACTGGTGGAAATTTTTCCAAATTACACACTCCCAGGGCCTTAGAGATAAAGAGCTTTATGAAATCAAATAGATGAAATGTCATGGTTTTCTTGACTTGATATAGTTGTCCAAAAACATTGTTAAAAATAAGAGAAAAAACAGATGTGATACAATAAACTGGCTGTGCATGATGTAAGAAGTGTAAACAATGAAACATTGAAATATGCTGGAGTAATTTGAGTTTAACACTTTAAGAAGCGTTATGTCCTCATCTAATGGCAGTCTATGGCAAGGGATACCCTAGAGCATGGAAAGATGTACCAAAATATTTTGCCAATCAGTAAGCTTAAGAAGCAGAATCTGCTAAACTTCTGCCGGAGTGGCAGTATCCCTGAAGAATTTCACAGTTGGTACACTGATCTTCCAACTGCAGAGTGATGGATAGCATTACAGAACCAGAAGTTGAAGATACTATGATACAAATGAATGATTATATCCTCCTGAATGAATGTCCTTGAACTAATTGTTATTAACCACATCTAAAACACTCAACATGAAACTAAAATAAAGTATCCCAGATAGAAACAGCTAATGCAAGAAACTAAATTTAACATTGTCAGTGAAATACACACACTGTATTTTGCTACTACATAATGAGGACATTGATTTGATCAGTAACAACATATTTATGTACAATCAGTCTTAAACACATGTCTGAAACATAACCCTAACTTAAATCACCATTTCTTAATTTCCTGATATTTCATACAATATATGTTATTTCACAAACTTACCTGTATTATTTGGAGTGAAATAGCTAATGACTGAATAAACATGTGTAACCATTTAATATTTTTTTAAATGAAAATGTATCTGTTGCACAAACCATTGAATTCAAACAACGATAAAAGAAACTTAAAAATGTTTGTTGCTAAATTTTAATTTTAAATCATAAAATCTATATTCTAGTGAGCATAATCCACTGGGTTCCATGTCAAATCAATGCACTTTAAATAAAAATTTTACCTAACCATGTCAGATTTTTATGTAATTTTATACCCGAAAGTAGAAGTTAAAACTAAGAATAATACAAAATTTCAATTTTTTATCTTATACGGTTTCCAAAAAAAGGCTAAGTTTCCAAAAATCGCTTAAAATTGCATTATGGCCAACTCTTTAAATGATCATAGATCCCCTACTAATTGAGCTAGAATCATGAAAGAGGTGTCATTTTGTAGCATTTTAAAATCCCTTCAATATGATATACAACACACTATGGATTGTGAAGAATTCTTTTTATAAATTCAAAAATAAAAATTTAAATCCAAATTTTAAAAAAAAATGCATTTTGAAAGTTTTTCTAAAAAAATTAGGAAATATTGTTAAATCATGTACCAAGTTTGATGGTGAGATTATGATGGGTTATTATAAAAATAATTTCAATGAAATATGGTTTTAACTGGATTTTACAAAATCTATGCTGGAATCAAGTTTAAGGTTGTAAATAGAATTTTAAGAATTTAAAATTGATATTATTACTCACATAATTTTTTTTAACATTAAACTACTATAAGTTATGGCTAGATTAGTTTTAGTAAAAATTTATAAAGCATAAAATGATTGAAAATAATTTAGCCTAAATCTTTATTAAAAATCATAAGTAATAAATAATATAGATAGTAAAATTAATAGCAATGACAATGATGCCATATGCTTACATTACACATGTTTGTGCAGTATTCTTTACAAGTTCAGACAGGCTACTCCAGCTACTAGTACAATGCCTACTGTTCAAATCTGTGCATGTTTTTTTTTAAGGTTGGGACAGGCTCACTTCCTCTTTTCCAGCTACTGTTCAGTCTACAGTTGGAATCAGTGGTGTCTAATGTTAACAAGTGTTTTGTTGATTCGGATTATTTTTACTTTCTCTACACGTACTAATACATAGTTTATAGAGAAGGTATGTAATGCACCCAAAAATTTGATACCGAGATTTCACCAGAAATACATATTTTGGGTTCCCCTGAACCAAAAAAAAAGCATTTTTGGAAAAAGGTCTGTGTGCATGTGAGCGTGTGTGTGGACAGCATAGCTCAAAAATGAAAGGACCGTTAAATACCAAACTTGGTATGCGACACAAAGATTTTCAAGAAAATCTCCCCACCCCCAACAACCTTTTACATGGAACTTTTTTTCGAAAATTTCGATTTTTTTAAAAATGGCTCTAATGATTTTGATTAAAATATAGTATATTAAATATATTTACCTGATAAATAAAATGAACATCTTGAATTTTCTCTGAAGACTACTTTATTCCGGATGAATTTTACAGAATTTTGCATAACTGCTGAACAGTAAGAGATAGACAAAAACTTACCACACAAAAAATATACAGTGTGATAAAAAACACAATTTATGTTATATACATTTTTTTCGTGGAGTTGATCATTTTTGAGACATTCCTTGTTTTTGGTTTCAGCTTTAAAAAAACTTATACTTTCCTCTTACAGGAATTTGTCAACTCCTGTCCATATAAACAAAGGAGCTTTAGACACATAGCAATCAGCTTTTGACTATCACTTTAACCTATGGTACTCCTTATTTCGCTTCTTCTTACAAGGAAGCAAGTAATAAGACTATTTCTGCTAATTCTTTCTGGAATAGAATAAAGTAAATAGAAGCATAAGCTTTTTAACAATAATTTGTTGCAGAGATGTAAGGAAAGTCATGTGAATGGAACACATCTCATTTTTTATAAATGAGAATATTTTGATTAGTTTGGTTCAAATATTTATTTCAAGTCTTTATTGGTGATACAGTTAAATAAGTTTTTAAGTGTTAGTTAAACTGAAGATGTCAAACCAATGCAAATTTGTGAATGTGCGGTGTTGAATCCTCTTAAAAAAAACTAATCATAATGTCAGGAATAAAAAGAAGTTAAAAAATATCACAGACACTGGATTTTCAAATTGTATCATGAAATTTCAAAGAATGCAAAGATTTGTGAATAGCTGAAGGAAAGAAATATCAGCTTTAAATCATGGAAATGCTTCTTCCATTACAAGTAAAAATGAAGAAAAAGCACCAGACTTTGATGAAGATCCCAGTTTCCGAGCAGAAACACACATGGTTGAGACATTAAACACACCTCTACAAGAGCCAGGCGAGCCCCCTATTGATTATAAAAAAATTATGCTGCCAGGAAAGTCAAAAATATAGACCCAGATATGAAAAGGAAACTCTTTGTATCAATTGTACAAGATTCAGATTCAGAAGACCATCAGAAAGATTTAATTGATTCTGTTCTTCAAAATCTTAAGACACAATTCACCAATTCGAAAGTAGGAACAAAAAGTTGATGATTTTAATTTGTATTCCATTAACTTGGGGCATCAGAAAAATCATGTGTGAGTTTAATATTCCTGATTATATGGCCTGCCAGTCAAGGTTACTTGAAGAAAAGGTAGTTTTGGAAAGTCCCAATCCAAAACCGGGTAAAAGTTTACCAAAAGAAGTTGCTCAAAGAGTCCAGGACTTTTATGAAAATTATGAGATTAGCAGAGCCATGCCTGGAATGAAGGACTGTGTTACCGTAGTTGATGATAAAAGTGGAAATAAAACCAAAACATCAAAAAGGCTAATTTTATGCAACCTTAAAGAGGCTTATACTCTATTTTAGGATACTTTTCCGTGTATGCAAATAGGTTTTTCTAAATTTGCTGAGCTTTGGGCTGAGCACTACATTTTGGCAAGTTCAACTGGAGCCCACACAGTGTGTGTTTGTACAACACATCATAATGTGAAATTAATGATAGAAAATACAAAATTGGGAATAATTACAAACAATGAATAAAAACTTACAGACATTTCATGGCAAAAATGCTATTAATCCTCCGTCAATTGACTGTTTCATGAATGAATGTAAATCTTGTCCAGGAAATAAAGAAATTAGAATACCCTTAGAAAGATCATTTCAGGAAAAGCCCATTAAAAAAATTACGTTTAGGCAGTGGATATCGATGTACTTTGGAAATATTACAAAAACCATCAATAGAGTTTACTGATCTGATTTGCAATAAGTTAAGTCTTAATCTGTCATAATTTTATCGCAAAGCAATAAACTGCATACATGAATCAGATCAAGGAAAAACTGACTGAATCTGAATATGCCGTAAGACTTGACTTTTGCAGAAAACTACAGTATGTTATTCAAGATGAAGCCCATAGTATCACTGAGCTAGTGATCAGGCTATAGTTCACCATTTGGTAATTTACTACAAAGAGGAAGAAAAAGTCAAACACTTGAATTATGTAGTTATTTAACGCAGTGGCTGTGTATACTTTGCAAAAGAAACTAATTCATTTTTTGATGGCAAAGTTTGGAAAAATTCCTAGAAAAATCATTTATTTTTCTAATGGGTCTACTGCTCAGTAAAAAAGTAAAAAAACATTTATCAATCTAAGCCATCATAAACAAGACTTTAGCATTGCAGCTGAATGGCACCTTTCTGCTACGGCCCATGGTACAGGACTGTGCGATGGAGTCAGCAGTACAATAAAGGGATTAGCTGCAAAGGCTACCTTGCAACGACCTTTAGATAACCAAATTTTAACCCCATGTGAGTTGTAGGAGTGGTCTGTGAAAAATATAACAGGAATAACTTTTGATTTTAATACTCAGGAGGAACATGTGTTGTCGGAGATACTTCTGAAAGATCGTTTTAATGAAGCACACACAATTAAAGGAACCCAACAGTATCCTGCCTCCATACCACTAGCCTCAAGCCTAAATAAACTGTCAGTCAAGTTCTTTTCAGATGCAACAAACGCTTCTCAAGCATCTGTTTCAAAGTAAATAGACCACTGAAATTAACAGATTGCAATGGTTATATGACTGTGTTTGTGACTTGAACTGGAGGCTTGCATATGTACTGGAAAAAAATGAAGAAGGTGAAGAAAAGTTACGTTCCTTCATCTTCAAGGGCCTTCCCCATCATTTAGCTATCCAAGAAGACCTGATGTGTTGTGGATACCTTTTACCAATGTCCTATGTGTTGTAAGCCCAACAACTCTAACAGGAAGAATTTATGTTCTATCCGAGGATGACACGTTGGGAAGTAACGAAAAACTGTTGAACTGCTTCCAGTGAATTTTTTGAACAAGGAGTAAGTGCTTTCTTATCTATTTTAACCAATATCTGTTTCAGATGTCAGTCGTAATTGCTAATAAAGTTTTATCAGTTCTGTTCACCGTTATTTTTACTCAAAAAAATAAAAAAGTTCTAAAATATTTGCACTTTAATAAATGTTTTAAACTTTGATGTAAATCATTTCAATATTGTACAACTTATTTGTAATTGATGACTGGGATTTGTTTTGAACAATTTATAAAATGTATAATCATTAACTTTGTTCAGGCATGTAGTTGTTTTTTTTTTTCCAATATAAAAATTTGTTACACTAAATCAGCGGAAGAAGACCATTATCTTCTTTTACTATATGGAATTTCAGATACAATAAAATTAAAGACTTTTAGTAAGTTAACAACCATGGAATTTCAGATACAATAAAATTAAAGACTTTTAGTAAGTTAACAACCATGGAAAATACACAAGAAGTACAGACACAACGAAATGCAGAAACACCAGACAGCATGACGTATGGGTTCAAATAGAAAAGCCCTATTCTGGCAGTATTTCTAAGCATGAATAGTATATGTCTTGTATCACTCTAAAACAAGCTATTTATATATTTATCAATAACAAAAACCAAATTAAATGTTGTAGACACCATTGAAATTGGTTCACGATGTTCACAATTACCAGAGACACTATTAAAATATGCTGCCAGAAAGACTTGAGAGCAAACCAAAGTTGCAACTTACATGTTCCTTGTTAAACAGGAACTCCCAATCACGATGTAAAGGTTAAGTTCTTTAAAGTTCCTAACATTATATGATTCACATATTGCATTTCCAGCATAAGTCTAAAAATACAGTGTAACACTTAATTAACTGTATATTATGTTAAGTCGGCATACTGGTATTCCAAATCCTTTTGCAACCAGTTTGAGTGTTGCTTCTCCACAATAATCTGCAGTATATGATACCATCATATACCTATAATGACCACAATTCAAACATTTGAAACATTCAAACGCATTCTGATTAAAAAGATTTCATCTTTTAAAGAATTGCTTGGCTTATTTTATGTGACCCATGTATTGGTCACCTTTTAACACTAAATGTTCGCAAACGGTACGGAGCCTCATTCGTATTTGAAGGATTCACTAACCTGTAAGAGCCTTTGAATGGAATTGGAGGTCACTTCACTTCGGTTTTTGGAATACTCCGCAGCACTTTTAATAAACGATTTCATATGCTGATATTTCTCCATGATAACAGATTGTCCTTTAAGTTAAATAGCAAATCCGAAATAACCTAAAACCAGCATACGTCCCATTCGATATTACACTGGCAAAATTCTTCTATACTTAATTTAAGTATTTGGCCACTTTTAGACTTATCGTTCAAAACTTGTCACGAAAATAATGTGAAACAAAGGCATTATCAAAAATTTATTTAAACCAATCTCTCTCTAAATAATAAGACCTTCCCTCAGTAGACACAAATCCGTACAGATTCTTACGTACGCCTTCGGCCCTATTCATCTTTTGTTTTTTAAATTTCCCTCGCTTCCGAGAGCGCCACCACTGAAGTAATAATTTTGCAATGCTTTACATTTGAAGAAAGGAATGCTCCTGTTAAACACAGAGTTGAAACTCGCTTATACCTTATTCACTTCAACATTTTTCGCCCATATACATAAAATTTTTCATTTTTCTCGGTACTGCATCATTTTTCTGATCCCCATACACAAAATGTACCTGTTTATACATTTTTAAAAAATACGTATGGTGGTATGCTTGCTGTGTGTAGCAATGGAATTGCTGGTTGCTGCTTTCATGGTCGCTTATCGTTTCATTGTCGTCTTATCGTTCCAACAGTCTATTAACCTTGGTTCCAAAAGTCACACCTCTGCTTTAAGTCGAATACTGCTAGTGTGCTGTTTTCATTGTCATTTATCCTTTCAGTTTCGTCATAACGTTCCAACAGTCACTTATCTATTTTATGTGGAGTTTCGAGTTACAAACAAGAGAAGAAACGTGCTGAATATCAACTAGCTTGGAAGAAAACAAGAAAATCTTTAAATCTTGATGAAAAATTAAAAATTCTGGATGAGATCCATAACAGAAGAGAAAATCAGTTACACATTTTATTATTTATGTAGTATTTTGGTAGTCCCCCTTGGAAAATGTATAAGTGAGGTTCCACTACACTCAGAAATTAACCTGGACCAAGAAAACTTAAATAAATAAATACAAACATACATGATTATTATTATTATTATTATTATTATTTTTATTATTATTATTATTATTATTATTATTATTATTATTATTATTATTATTATTATTATTATTATTATTATTATTATTATTATTATTGACAAGTGGTTGGTTCATAGTGTGAGAATGCTCAAGAAAAAGTGACAATAACGAATCTGAAGGAAAAACTTATGTAAAATAAACAAAACCAGAAAGTAAAATTTAGTCAGTGCAGCATAATATAAACTGTATTAAATTGTAATGTAAGTGATAAGTTTCTTGTGACGAAAGAAAAAAGTGCAGTTTCATAGAATTGGCATGTGTAGCCGGCAGCGTGTCTACACTACTCGCATGCACGATCCATAGCGCTTAAACTACGGGGAAACGCAGTGGCAGAGACTTGAAAGAGAAAATCACCAATTTATAATAATATGGTAAAGGAATCTATAGAAGAAAAGAAAAGAAAACAAGCAAATAAGAAGGAAAACATAACAGAGTCAACATCTACAGGAGGAAAGTAGTATTCTGAAATTGTGAAGAACATACCTCAAAGTTCTGAAAGCGAGAACTTTCAAAATTATAGTGAAATCAAAGAAGAATAATTCACAAAACATGAACGCATTAATTAAACAGAAATTTAACCCAAATGAGATTAAGGCAGGATATGCAGCTTTAAAACACTCAAATATGGGAATATACATAAGCAGTGCAGCAGCAAAGCAGACGCAGATAGGATACGCTCCAGTATCAATGAAAAGTGGGACGAAGCATTGCAGGCAAACGAAATTATTTTGAGAAATTCCAGGATGATAATATACAATGTTCCACAAGAAATGAAAATGGAACAAATGAAGCGAGCCATAAGAGAGCAAAATTCCGAATGGAATATAATGGAAGACAACCTTCAACAAAAATTCGTGCTTAAATACAGGAAGGGCAACACGAATATGGTCATAGAAATTAAGATAGCTGCACGGACGACAATACTGGGAAGAGAGATCAAAATAGGGAGTAATATGTACAACTCAGATGATTACATAAAAATAAACCGGTGCTTCAAATGCAACAAATACAAAAATAGTACACAAGACTGTAGGGGCATGTCCGCTCTGTACAATAATATCACATGAGCGATTAGTCTCCTCCGTGGTGTAATTGTTATCATGCTAACTTCATATACCCAAGTTCGAGGGTTCAAACCCGGCGGAGAAAGACGGCCCCGTGTCGTAGATTTACAGCATATAAAAGAACCTCAAGCCTTATAGAGAGGCCTCTGAGCAAAATTAAGCGGTCTATCGCGCCCAGTATACAATGGGACGCTGAAATCCTCGGTATTTAAAGAACGTCCATAAATAAATCCCCAATTCATTTCATGTCATGAGAGATTGCACAGCAACAAAATAACAGTACAGATGCATAAACTGTGTAAACCACCAGTACAATAACAGGCAGCAATAAATAAGTATATACTCAACACAGACCGCTAATACGAAAAAAAAAAAAAAAAAAAAAAAAAAAAAGCAATAATACTCAAGCGAAAATAAACCATCGTAAATCATTGCGGTGCTTACAATTTAACTTGTAATGTTCCAGGAATGCAACTAGCAATTTAGTGCAAATAATAAGTGAACAAGACGCAGATATAATATTCATGCAGGAGCCGATGTCATCAGTAATCAACCGGTTTGCGACATTTGCAGGAGTAAATGGGGGGGGGGGAGAAGTACAGCAATAATAGCTAATAACAACAAAATGGACATAATAGCAGTTAACTAGCCAAGCAATGCAGACTGAGTTGTTGTAGTAGTAGTAGAGGTTATTACCAACAAACATAAATTTTACATTGATATTGAAGGAGATATAGGACGGGACAACAAACAAATTGAATCTATTCTAGATCTCGCAAAGGACTACGGAGTAATAATCGCAGCTGGCAAGAACGCTAGGAGCACCACCTGGTTCGACAATAAAACGAATCAAAGAGCCAAAGTACTTGAAGAATTCATAACTACTAGAAATGTAATAATAATTAACGAAGACAACGGAATCCCTACTTTTGATACTAGCAGAGTTCGCAGACGAGTTGACTTAACGATCTCTTCTCCTTATCTCCTTCACTAAATTACTGAATGACCAGAGGCTTGGGAGGGGGCTGCTCTGGTACAAAACTCATCTTCTTCATAATAGCAAATATAATTAATAGAAAAGATTTGAAACAACAGAACAGTATCAGCAAACACGGTGTTTAATAAAAGAGAAATAATTCCTCAAATTTGATGATAGCCTTGTGGAAAACATCGAACTAACTTTCACTGTACAACATATAAAGCAGCTGTTGAGAAAGAACTAATCGGGAAATTTAAGAAAGAAATCTCCACTGATGAGAGCATAGAACATTGCTTCTCCTGCATTCAAACAGCGGGTAGATCGGCATTCCAAGTGAAGAAAGCAAGTAAAACAAGGAAAGGTAGATCAGTTCCATGCTGGACAGACGAATTAACAATTCTACGTAAAAAGGTAAACGCAATGAGACGAAGATACCAAAGAATGCAGAATAACACAAATCTAAGAGAAGAAAGGAAAAAACCTCTACAAAGAAGGAAACCGTAAACAAGCAAAGCTCTAAAAACAAAAACACAGGGGCTTGGAGAAACTTTTGCATAGTAATACCATGATCGACTCCATGGAATATAACTTACAAAAAAGTAACTGGAGAAACAAGCAAAACGTTTTTTTTTTTTCTACACTACAATTGCTAGAAGGAAATTGTACCAAGGATATGAAAAGCACCGTAAAACATATAGATTATTTTATACCAGAGGACAATGAAGAAAGTGACAGTAAATGTCATTCAGAAATTTGACAACTAGTAAGAGGACCCCCCCCCCTGAGGAAGCGGACAACATACATTTCTCTCAGGAAGAAATCCTACCTGTACTTAAGAAATTTGATTCTAAAAATCACCTGGGGAAACCGGGCTTACGAGCGACATCCTCCAGAGAGTGTTTAAACTCATACAAAAATGCCGTAAGGAGATATACAAATAAAACATGCTTGGAAAAAGGCTGCTTCCAAAAATGTGGTCAATCGTTAATAGTTAGAAACACAAAACCACACAAGGAGCACTGTGTCAAAAATACAAGCCAAAAAGCCTCCTTAATGTAGCGGTAAAAGTGCTGGAGAAACTAATAGTAGACAGAATTCTTCACCACACGTACAAACATAATATTACTACATAATATTACAATGAACACGGTGAGTTAAAAAGGAGGTACCTAACCAAAACATGCCCACAGGAATACTGCAGCGAAACTGGGTTCTGGATCATTATGTATAACTGAACCTCAACTTCTCAAGCCACTCGCGGATTATTGCACTCGCTGATCAAATTCTTTGCTCAACAGGAGCCAGTGACAAGGCAAAAAATTACGTCAATACTGATATAAGAAAAATAGAAAAATCTGACATGTTCCATTCACATGACTTTCTCTACATCTCTGCAACAAATTATTGTTGAAAAACTTATGCTTCTATTTACTTCATTCTAATCCAGGAAAAATTAGCAGAAATAGCCTTATTACTTGCTTCCTTGTAAGTAGAAGCGAAATAAAGGAGCACCGTAGGTTAAAGTGATAGTCAAAAGCTAGTTGCTATGTGACTGAAGTTCCTTTATTTGTATGGGCAGGAGTTGCCAAATTCCTGTATGAGAAAAATGTTTCAAAGCTGAAACAAAAAACAAGGAATATCTCAAAAGCGATCAACTCCACGAAAAAAAAAATTGTGTATCATAAATTTTGTGTTTTAACGTGCTCTACATTTTTCGTGCAGTAAGTTTTTATCTATTTCTTACGGTCTGGGAGTTATGCAAAATTCCGTAAATATCATCCAGAATAAAGTAGTCTTCAGAGGCTATTCCCAGAAATTCGAAGATGTGCATTTTATTTGTCAGGTAAGTGTCTTTAATATACGATATTTTAATCAAAATCGTTAGAGGCATTTTTAACAAAATCAAAAATTTTTAAAAAAGTTCCATTTAAAGGGTAGTTTGGGGTGGGGGATTTTTCTCAAAATCTTCGTGTCGCATCCCTGGAAGACACTAAACTTAAATACCAAGTTTGATATTCTAGGGAGTTTTCGTTTTTGAATTATCATGTTCACAGACACACGCACACACGGGCACTCGGTCACACACGGACCTTTTTCTGAAAATGCTCTATTTGGATACAGGGAACCCTAAAACATGTATTTCCAGTGAAATCTTGGTATCGAATTTTTTGGTGGAGTGCAATACCTTCTCTATACACTGTGTACATAATATGTATATAGAGAAAGTAAAAATGGAGAAATAAGGATAATTCGTATTTCCCGTCATGGTTTTGACATTTTTCTTCCTGAGGTATTTTTCATTTCCCTTACTCTCATATACTTATTTATACTCTGGTTGGGGCTAGCCTTACTTTCCGGCTTATAGTTTGCTCAAGTACTACATGGAAATATTTAAAAAAAAAAAACAAAAAAAAACTAAGTACATAGATCGGAGGTATTTTCGTGAACATGAATTTAAAACAATCTGTTGCCAGTTTGCTATTTCTTTACAATTTTAAAATAAAACTTTGCAGTGCTTGGACACAGCAAATAAAATACTAGTAATATTGTGTATAATGTTTCTTACATTTTATGTTATCAAAATACAGAATACAAAATATACGAAAAATTAATATTATTTACAAATGGTGTAATTGGTCTATTTAATGGGTAACAGTACGCTATGGTTATCTAAAAAAACCGAATTAATCACTAGCATGAGCCAAACGATTAAAATTATTTGTCAGCTTTATACTGTACTAAAAATCAATATGATTATTTTAATTTGTTTTAAATATATAGAGGTTCTATATTCTACGCTGACTCCGATTCCCTTAAAAGTTCCGTCGGTTTATGAGGACATTTTTGTTGTTTCTCCATTTCCAGGAACAATTTCTGGAGGACTAATCATGAACATAATGAGCGTGTATTTCTAGTATTAAATAACTAAAGTCATGCTACGCATGTGGACGTTAGTTATATTAAATATTCAGAGAGTTTTTATAAAGAGTGGAATGATGTAATTTGCAGCTAATGGACAGAGTGTGGGCTAGGACTAATTAATTCTGTGCGGTATTTCCTCTTAAGCAGCTTACTAAATGTATGGCCTACTCTGTAATCCCAAACGCGTAAAAGCGGTACAACGCAATTTCAGCGATCCGTCACTTTTAGGTTTATATTTGATAGGTATTTTACTTTAGTTCACGTTTTTTTTTTGTTTTTTTTTTTTTGTTTTTTTTTTTTCCGTTATGTTCTTGCTGTCCAAGTAGACCATGTGGAACATGAACTTCACAAGCTTTAATAATAAAGCACTTGTAAACTACATGTATGTGAATACAAAGCCTTAAAGCACCTTCTAATTTTTGTGATATGGTTCATTACAACACTTAAACATGCTCTGAAAAGGTAAAAATCTAATATGTTCCATTCACATGACTTTCTCTACATCTCTGTAACAAATTATTGTTAAAAACCTTCATGCTAACCGAGATCAAATTAGCAGAAATATTCTTATTACTTGCTTCCGTGTAAGCAGAAGCGAAATAAGGGAATGCAATAGGTTAAAGTTATAATCAAAAGCTGGTTGCTATGTCACTGAAGTTCCTTTGTTTGTATGGACAGCAGTTGACAAATTCCTGTATGAGAAAAGTATAAGTTTTTCATAGTAGAAACCAAAAACAAGGAATGTCTCAAAAACGATAAACTCCACGAAAAAAATGTATATAACATAAATTGTGTGTTTTAACGTGCTCTACATTTTTGTGTAGCAAGTTTTTGTACATCTCTTATGGTTTAGTAGTTATTCAAAACTCCGTAAAATTCATCCAGAATAAACTACTCTCCAGAGGTTATTCCCAGAAAATTCAAGATAAACATTTTATTTGTCATGTAAATGTCTTTAATATACGATATTTTAATCAAAATCGTTAGAGCCATTTTTGAGAAAATCGAAATTTTAAAAAAAATTTCCATATAAACGGTAGTTTGGGGTAGGCGGATTTTTCCCAAAATCTTCGTGTCGCATTCCTGGAAGATACTAAACTTAAATACCAAGTTTAGTATTTTACCGACTTTTCGTTTTTGAGTTATCGTGTTTACAGACACACGGACACACACGGACCTTTTTCTGAAAATACCCTTTTTTTACAGGGGATCCTAAAACATATATTTCCCATGAAATCTCGGTATCGAATTTTTTGGTGGAGTGCAATGCCTTCTCTATACACTATGTATATAGTACTGTAGAGAACGTAAAAATGGGCTAAAAACAACAAAATCACATTCAATGAATCCAAATCTACACAACGTTATTCTCAGCGAAACGGACTGCCACTAATAAGAAAATCAATATATTTGTAAACTATGAACGAATCAAACATGTCCAAGAAATGAAGTACTTAGAAATAAAGTTAACTTCAAATAATGCTTCGATAAACAAATCGAGACAACAGCAAACAAGGCAATGAGCATATTAAACATGTTAAGAAACGCAGTAAGAATGCACTGGGGAGAAGGACATACAGCATTAAAGATTATATAATGGAGCAATATTAACCTGGGTTAACATACTGAGCCAAAATATGGAAGGAAGCACTAAGAAAACTTAAATAAACTGAAGATAGTACAAAGAATGCCACGATAGCAAAAGCCTATAGAACACCACAACACGAAGCATCTTGTGTTATAGCTAGTATTAAACCAATAGGGATCAATAGTACAGAAACAGCACAAATATGCAATGCATTATATAGTACAGCCAATGATTTCATATGCACTGATGCACCACAGACAAGGAGCGGCCACACCTGCCCGAAACGATCACTGTGGATGAGATTGCAGAAACAAATAGCTACAAAACTGAAATATTCTCGGATGGCAGTAAACTCTAGGATGAGGTGGGAGCTGCTGAAGTTATCTCAAAGAACGGACAGATTCTGTACACATTGAAAGCTAATCTGTCACAGCACTGCTCAATTAAGTGGAACAGATCGGAATTCTTAAAGCCCTAGAAACCATTACCTCTATCGACCAAATTACCTCTGAAGAAAGTATTCCGGCAGTTTACACAGTCAAATTATTCTCGATCTACTAAAATACAACTTTAAGCATGGATTCATAATATCAGAAATAAGTCCAACATTAAGAAAACTCCAGGAATAAAACTGGACGGTAAAATTGGCTGGATAAAAGTCCATGTCAGAAATCACATTATGAAATGGCAGATAATTTGGCGGAGGAAGCTGCAACAGGAACCAACAGAAAAACTGAGTATACAAAAAAACACAACCAACAGTTATTACAGAGATAAAGGAAGAAGGAAATATCAAATGGCAGAAAACGAATAGAACAACACAGCTAAAGGGGCCACTTGCAAGAAGTTCTTCCCGTCATTTTCGGGCAGATTAAATCTCATACGTCGGATAACACCAGACATTTCCGAAATGGTACAGGATATGAAAAAAATAAATCACATCTTCACCGAATAGGGAGCTTAAACGAACCTACTTGCCCCTGTCGGAAAGCCATGTAGACAATAGGCCATCTGGTACATGCTGTGAAATGCAGCAACACGCCAGAAATACGCTGAAAGAGGAAATCCACAAAAAATAAAGGGATATGGCCAGTGACACAGAACGAACTTGTACAGGAACATTTTAACAAATATGTGAAGACACATTTTAACAAATATGTGAAGACACTAGTGCATGTATGATAGGGTCTGAAGGACAAGTGAATAAACGTAACATGTGTTAACAATGATGAATAACTGGTTAAAAAAAAAACAAGTAGTGTAATGTGCAAAATTATATAAATAATATATATACACAATGAAAATATTGTACAATATGTAATGCATGTAATATTACTTCGGCAATGGAACATGCTGCTTTAAATAAAATATATTTAAAAATACTAATCATAATAATGATTAATGATGATGATAATAATACTAATACTACTACTACTACTACTACTACTACTACTACTACTACTACTACTACTACTACTACTACTACTACTACTACTACTACTACTACTAATAATAATAATAATAATAATAATAATAATAATAATAATAATATTATTATTATTATTATTATTATTATTATTATTATTATTTTAAATTAATGTTTCTCTGCATCAGTAACGCGACCTGAGATTAAGACTAATCAACTAAACCAAATTGACTAGTTGGCTAAAACCTGTTCGGTAAAGCACAATTATACAAACAGGAAATTATACATAGAGTTCTAAAACAAAACTAACTCACCTATTTGGATCCAACCAACTTTTTCATTCGAATCTGCCTCTCGGGACCCATTCAACCCGAATTGTGTTTCCTACCTGGAGCAACCCGTGGCCAAAGGATGAATGCTTCATATTTGACACCCCGATGGAGAATGAAACCGCTGACGCTTCATATTTGGTCCCGCAACGTGGGTACGAAGCGTTAACGATTCAACTTTAACATCCAAATTTGAGGCACGAAGCACTAACGCTTCACACTTGACACCACAGAATTAAGCGCAGAGATATAACGCTTCATATTTGGAACACCAACGTGGAGTTTGAAGCACCAACACTTCATGTTTTGCTAGATTAACACGATATAGATAAAAGATTAATCTTTTATAATGAGAGCTTGTAGAATCAGTAATGTGATGAATCTGGATTTAATATTAAATAAATCAAGTCAAGAGAAAGTGAGACAATACTAACCTAAAACTAATGCTATAATATAATAAAACATATTGGTTTGCAATGTAAGCCAAATAATTGTATGTATAGAAAAGACAGCGTGATGTCATCGCCGCACGATAGGCACGAAAATAGCTTAAAATTGCGTGCTTATACGAATATAGCATAACCAAGGTTATGTAACGAATACAACACATTATAATGTATAGCTAAGAATTGATGTTTAGAAACGCATATTAACAATAAAACATCATTAAAGTAGTAAAATGAAAGGAGGAGAAGAATAATAAAAGTGAAGGAGATACCGGATGCTATATATTGTTTATACCGGTAACAATACATAAGTACAGAGTTAAACTAATAAATGATTTAAAATGCCAGCTATGTATAAAAACATTTTCATGTAAATCATACAAATGTATTACTTTTAATTATTAAGAGTATGTAAAAATATATTGCAAATACATATTTCACGAAATGTGGAATAAGGAAATCTGTCATTCCCATGGTGACGGACAGATTACTATGGTAGAAAATATTGATCTTCAATTTTTAGATATATATATATTGAAAAATTTTATAGCTTCCGGGACGCGGTCAACAAGATAGAAGACAGGGACACAGACGCCAAGAGCTAATCTCCCAAATCGAGATCTCTAATACAGCTATTTAGTGTGAAATATTGTATTTTAATGATTATTAACACGAGATTTATTGTAAGTACATATTACAAAGTATATATTTGGCACAGTTTTCTCAAAAAGGTATAAGTTTAAATAGCGTGCTTTAATTCACTACATTGTTTCAACGATGTACGAAATAAAAGTTTATAATTAACAATAAATCTTTTAAATTAATTCTCTATTGTATCAAATCCTACCACCCAAGCAAGGAGGTTAAGATTCTTTTACTCACCGACTGAGGATAGCAAACATATAACGGAAAACGTGGTTGAGCTGTGTATAAATAAGTTAATTCGCCGCCGATAATAAGCTTGCAACTACTTCAACAATAAATTTTGGCGCAAATAGTTTACAGCAAGGTTACCAACTTCACATACAGCGGCAAACTTAAACCTGCAAACAAGGTTTAAATAAAATACAACTCCGAGAAGCTTAACAACCAGCAGCCCTGAGACCAACACAACACCACAGACCTTAATCCGCCCCATAGTGATTACAACACATCAGATGTTTTTACCTATTTCCTTCATCAGGGTAGACTAACATTGGACTCGGAGCGCAGGGTAGGGTATAGCATCGACCCACATTTATTTTATGGTTCAAGGCAAATTATATGCACTCGCCTTATGCTACCATTGGTTGCAGTGCCACCTAGTTCTTCATAAACAGTGAAGTCATTCACTCTAAATGCTTCGACTATCGTCTTTCTGATCTTGTGGTGTCTACTATTTCTAAGTATTTTTCCGATCGAATAGAAGCCCAGGACATGTCCAACAGTTTCGTGTTCTCTGTGGCAGCGCCGGCAGAGAGTGTTGTCCTGTGATCTGCTCGATAGGGATCATACAGCGAGACATTGAATATCATTTTGATCGCGTCTTTCCATTCAGAACATGATAGACGTTTATGGTGTTGAATCCGCTTTGTGGTCGCAATATGTTGCTCTTTATCTTTGTGAGACAAATCACTCAAGCGAATGAGCTCCCGTTTTCTGAATTCATAACGCACCTTTCTGGCATCGGAAAATGGCTATTGTTAACAACATCGGGGTCCATATATATATCCAATTGTTGGAAGCAACTCCAAATTTATATGTCTACACTTCTTATCCATTCAATGCATAGGTTTCCTTCCCGTTTTAGCTTGTTACATAGTTCTGCTTGAACAATGGTTCCAACTGTGCATTAAATAGTCCGAATCCCTTATTCTTTCCCTCTGGGTACAGCATGCTACCAGGTGTATCAGCTTATAATTGAAGTATCCCCCTTAGAGTACTTCCCAAGATCTTATCGACATCTGTTAGAAGTTTGAGGGGAGCAGGAAGTCTGGTGAGAGTAGTTACTTGAAAGGGATATATAAGTGTAGGAGGCTGAGCAGTTTTAAGATTTAAAATTCTGGTCTGGTTGAAGTAAAGGAGAATGTACAAGTTTTCTCTCAGTAGGCTTATGGTAGCGTGGGGTTTAAAAGTTAATTAATCAAGGAAATTTTCACCCACGTATCGAATGGATTCAGATTTACCTTGAGTTCTTACTTGTTTATTTTCATCGATGATAAGCATTGTTTCATTCAGCTTTCCTGTTTGTTACCGTTTTTATATAATTTAATATCAAGGCCAATATCAGCGATTCTTTGTAATGCCTTCTTCGTTAGTTCTGTTGCAGCTTCTGTTTTCACCGAAAAAAATCATATCATCCACGATACTCATAGCAGTTAAATTGGTTTCTTCGTTTAGGAGTAGCCATATTGACATAGAATGGCATCTTCACTCAATTCTTCTAAAATGTTCTCTTGCTATGTTATAGAGAGATGGTAAAACGGTGGAACTTTGCATGAGACCAGTCTGAGTTAGAAAGTCAGTTTTGCAATTTGATATTTCAATCGGAACATAGTTGCTTTATTGCAAGTTCTTTAATGGCTGCTTGTTAAAAACGTGGTTTCTTAAAGACATTTAAGAGATTTAACCTGCTCGCAGAAAATTATTTGAAGTTTTCTATTATAGTGAAAAATTCAAGTGTCCTTAAATAACGGTGTCCTACTTTGTTAAATTCTCTGCGGATGTCTAGAAACCTAAAATAAACGTCCTTATTATTATTATTATTACTGGCATCGTTCAGTATTCCTTCCGGAATTAATATAATAATATGAGTTCCCAGAGATATAGAGAGTTGGTTGAAGTTAAAATGTATTGTACTTTCTGGAATTATAAGGGGAAGCAAGATCCCGACCCTCATTAATTAGTACAGTTCTGGCTGTGTTTAGGCATGCTGGAACCATTCCTGTTTTTACATTCTAGTAACAATTGGTGAAATAATTCTAGATACAGGATCATTTCTTAATACTCGCATGATGACATGATCTGGACCGCTAGCTGTGTCAACTGCTAGTTTTCGACTATTATGTATTTTTTTTTCTTAGTAATATGAAGACCAGGTTTCATTTAATTCTGTATATTCGGCGTTACTGATTTTTAAGGGATAATTTGCTTTGTGTTATTACTTGATGTAGACAAACAAATTAGAGAAATGGATATGTAAACATATACTATTAATACGGTATAATGTGAATTATTTCCAAAATAATTACCTGTAGCTTAGCTTCTTAAATTGTAGTAATAATACTGTATTAATTCGTTTTGATATTTACATAGACGTTTCTCTTTATCTCGTTTGCCAGTCATTTCCAGTTTTGAACAATGCTTGTAAGTGCTTTGACTATTGAACGTTTTTCTTGCTCCGTAATATTTTCGCGACGGGAGTTTAGGTCAGTGGAATTTTTGGACAGCCTTAGTAGGGAAGTAAATAATTCCTCTACTAATCTTCCAAAAGGTTCACAGTTTATGTCTTCAGTAAACTGCTCTTTCCCTTCAACTAATGTTGTGGTATAATCGGCATAATTGTTACCAATTTGGTTGTAATTTAAATTAGTGTCTAAATATTCAACGTTTATAGCCATATCTTCATTGTGATTATTGAAACTGACAGTTGAATGAATTTGAGATCACTACACTAAGTACGTAAACACTGCTTAGATAAACAGCCTTTTAACTAGTAATTTGTACGGAATAATAGTAATTTGTACGGAAATGAAATCTTATACTCCAGTTTAATATACAGCATAGAAAATTTCCAATCGGTATAAAATAAGGGAATTTGGGTGAACAATCCCCTAGAAAAATTCGATTGAAAGAAATGTTTCCAAAGAAGAAGTCCACAAGATAATAAAAGCAAAACAAACTATTGCGGTTGCAACTAAGTTATAGCGCTACCCGTACACCTGCGATCTTATATTTTGTTCGCTAAGCATATCATGCGGTTGCACGAAGATCGGTGGGTGAAGTCAAAGATAGAACGACAATAATACTTTTTTTATATTTAAATTAAATATTGGAATACTGGGTTTAAATGCATTTAAACGCTTTGATAATATTTCATTTTCTGAAATATTTACTATTCGGAAACAAGTGAATAAAACCAACTTTGCACACATAAATACCAGCATTTGAATTACAAAAGTGAATGAAATAGACAAGATGTCACTTTTCACATTACAAATAAAAATAATTTAATTAAATAAACAGATACCTACATATATATATATATATATATATATATATATATATATATATATATATATATATATATATATATATATATATATATATACACGACGGCCGTTTTTTTTCTCAACTTCCGATAGGCTATAAATATAAGATAAGTTCATAGAAAACAATTATTTTATTACTAAAAGTTGTGTACGTTTATGGTTACTTTTCAACATAATCACCGAACAGATTGGGACATTTATCATACTTGTGCACAATCATTGCAATACCTGCTTCAAAATTTAGTATGTTATTATTTATTATTATGTCCATTTATTATGTCCCCTTCTCTTTTTCTACAACACTCCTGCACGAAGCTTCTGTCTGCTATATGTGGAGGACGAGATCAGACGCCACAAAGTTAAATTTAACGACAGTTTACCCTTCCAACGGACTCGTTAGTTCTCTTGGGGATCAGAACCCCAGAAACTTGCGATTCAGCTGTTAATACCGGCTTCCCCGCATGGCTTGTGGGCATCTCCGGAGCAACTCCAACTGCTGCTACGGGTAGAGCTCCTATACAATCCTTCTAAGAGCTACTTGGACATCATAATTTCAATAAAATTCCAAAATGAACAAATTTTGTAACACAATTACTCCAGCAGAGCCCTTTTACCGTGAATGACAACCGTTGAGGAGCAACTTTTATACCTCCTTTCACTCCCCAACCTCATTTTCACCCGTCGTCCTGCAAACCTCACATTCCCGCCAAAACGAACTTAAGTTCTAGCAGAAAGCAGTACATGTTTAACATACCTTCGGGCTGCCCACGGCAGTTTCGATGGGAAAATCATAGCAAGCAATGGAATTCGTCGCCATAGTAAACATCGAAAGAAAAATACACGGCAGAATTGTTACGAAAGTCTGAATTACGACAGTTATTTGTGTGCAGATTTTGATTATAATCAGACTTAAGAAATAAACATTTCTTTATTAGAGCAACATAAAGAGGGTCTTTGTTACAGCTATTTGTTATGTGCATGGTAAAGTGCCCTTGTTTCACCCTATGGTGCCCGGCATACGAGCAATCGTGTGTGAATACAGCGAAGGAAAAACATTGTATACTACGCATAATCAAATTGATCAAAATTTTGACTTTAATAGAATTTAAAAACATTGGTTTGCTTATTAGTACTTCTAGTATTTTTTCACACTACAAATATTCCATTTTTAATACTTTCTAGTTCCACCATCTCCTTTACTTTTCTCAATTCTTTTAGTATCAAATTTTTATAAAATATTTCATTCCGCGAAACATGAAACCTTAAATTAAAATGAAATAAGCATTGTCAGGGATTATTTGAACGTTTCATTGATAAAGATAAGCAATGTTGTAGTTGATTAGATATTATTTCTCAGCTATGAAATAAATGAAGGTAATACAAATTAATATAAACTTTGAGAATGTTTCACATTTTATTATACTACTATAGTGGCTATCCCATAGCTATTAACAAGGAAATTCCAGCACCCATGTCCTCTATTCAAGGCTTACACATTTGCTGGTTTTTTTTTTTTTTTTTTTTTTTTATCGATTTGCAAGACAGATAAAATTGTATTCGCCATAGCCTTCTTCGTTTTGTAGTGAAACTTTTTTACCTTAAGTAGCCCCGTAGGTACAATGTATATAGTGGATAGAGAAGGTATTGTATTCCATCCAAGAATTCAATACGGAGATTTCACCTAAACTACATGTTTTAGTTTTTTTTTTTTTTTTTTTTTTTTACCGTGGAGGGGAAAAATGCATTCCTGCATTCGACCCCAAGCCTTAGTGCAATGGCTTGGGGGATATGTGGAGCTCCCCGCAGAGTGCGGTATATCCACTAAAAAAAACCCCTCCACGTGTTAATCGTTATATATAGAGTACTTTCGTGCAAACATGCATTAGTCGGGTCCCGCATAGCACCCCGGTTAGTAAGTGAGAGCTACTTAGCTGGCATGCATTGCATGCGAGCGCGTTAATGCTACTTACTGGGATTGTCCATGAAACCTGAACAATACCAGTGGATAATCATGCGCTACTTTGTAAGTGTTTTATTCGTTAATGATTATGTTCTATTTCTGCAGGGTGTGCCTGCTTGTCATATTAGGTAAAATGTTATTTGACATGCACTTAAATTTAGTCTTATAGTATATGTTTAGAATGAGTTCCGCTTCTGCGCTGTTGCTTCGGGTCCGTTAGTGGTTGCGCAGCCGCTCGTCGCTAGTAGCAGTACCGGGCTCATAGGCCTTCGTCATCTCGTTTGCCATGTAGTTGCCAAGGTCGTCTAAGTGATTGACTCCATATTGCAGCTGCCCGCGTCGATCACAATGGGAGGCCCCTTCCCCCGGTCCGCCTCAGCTGTAGCTGAGGGCTTTAGGGCTCTGCGACGGGCTGGTACTGAAACATATGTGAAGAGAGAAAGAATAAACATATATATATATATATATATATATATATATATATATATATATATATAGTTGTGTGTTAGAAGGGGAGAGGTTTTTAGGGAAGGAGGTTTGTAAGGTATTGTTGTATTTCGTCTGGAGTGGTGTCTTGTGTTATAGTTCTGTCGAAAAGTGATAAAGGTCTGTTGTGTTTGTTTGTTTGTGTGTCGTAGTTCCCTAGCGTTTCTATTAAAGGGTTGTGATGTGCACTTAATTTTTGATACGTGTCGTAGGTTAGCTTTTTAATGAATTGTTCGATTGTATGTATTTTGAGTTCTTCGTGGAGTATGTCAGCTGGAGCTGTGTATGGTACCTTAGATACTAAGCGTAGAATTTTATTTTGGAATCTTTGTAAGTTTTTGATGTGGTTTTCGGCGGCATACCCCCATACTTGGGATGCGTAAATAATTATAGGTCGGATTAATGTTTTGTAAAGTGTGAGTCCCATGTTAAGGCTTAGCTGTGAGCCCATGTTGATGAGTGGGTATAGCCTGCCCAATTGGGCATTGGCTTTTCCACGAGTCTGAGTAATATGCTTTTTCCATGTTAGACCTTGATCCATTTTAAGTCCAAGCCAAGTTACCGTATCTGTCCATCCAATATCTTCACCAAATATGATAAGTGGAGGCAGGCGGTGTCTGGGAAATCTGTGATTGATACGCTTTGTGAATATGATTGCTTGAGTTCTTAGTGCATTTACTTTGATTCGCCATTTGGTAAGCCAGTCCTCTAGGTTATTAAGGGACCTCTGGAGTCTGCTGTGAATGAATTTCGTTTTTCCTGATTGGGTCATTATGGCGGCGTCGTCCGCATGAATGTATAGTTCTGTATTTTTTTGGGATGTCATTTATATAGATATTAAATAGTCTTGGCCCGAGTATGCTGCCTTGTGGCACTCCGGCTTTGATTGGGCGTTCGGATGACAGGTGATTGTTTACTCTGGATTGAAATTTTCGATCACTTAGGTAGTTTGCTATGAGTTTAATGAGTGAGTCGTGTATATTTATTGTTTTGAGCTTCTTTAGTAGGCCAGCATGCCATACTCTGTCGAAGGCTCGTTCGACATCTAATAATAAAGCACCTGTTGATTTGTTGATGTTGAAACCGTGCGTTATAGATTCGGTTGCCCTAATTAGTTGAAGAGTTGTTGAGTGTTTGGCTCGGAATCCAAATTGTTCTGGAATTAGTATGTATTGTTTGTTTAGTTGAGAGTTGAGACGTTTGAGAATTACTTTTTCGAGAAGTTTTCCAAGTGTGCTTAGTAGACTAATTGGTCTGTAGTTGTGCGGTTTGGACAAGTTTTTCCCCTTTTTGGGGAAGTGGACCACGGTGGCTAGTTTCCACCTTTTAGGGTAATGTCCACTAATGAGCACGTAGTTGAATATGTCAGCCAGTAGCTTAATTGCCCTTTCGGGCAAATGCATTAGGGCCACTGTTGGGATGTTATCTGGCCCAGGGACTTTTCTCTTTGGGAGGTGCATGATTAGCCAGTTTATTTCACTCGGGCAGGTTTTTCTCACTAAGTTGTGGGTTGCCTGTTCTTTGAAAATTTCCGTTTCCTCTTCCGTTGCCTCCGTAAATTGAGGGCAGCAGGGAGTAGGATTAGGCGTGCAGATTTCTTGCAGTGTGTCTGCGAGCATATCTGCGTTTTGTTGGTCTGTAGATGCTATTGTTTGATTGTGGTGTAATGGTGGTATTTGTGTTTTATCGCGTGTTAGACAGCGTGCAATTCTCCACACCGAGTCTCGTTCGTAGTCGAGGTTCTCAAGTGTATTCTGCCATTGTTGAGAGAGATGGTTTGTTGTTCTCTCTCTGACAAGGGTATTTAAGTGTCTAACGTATTCCTGGTCTACAATATGACGTGTTTTCTGCCATCGCCGTCTAGCTCGGTTTCTTTCCGCTGCTAGCATTTGGATGTCAGGTGGTAGTTGTGATTGGCATTGCTTAGGTTTGTTTATTGGTACAGCTTCTTTGGTTGCAGTTTTTATTGCATTTTCTAGTTAAGTTACCGCCTCATTCATGTTTTCTGCTGTATTTAGCTGTGTAGTATGTAGGTGCTTGTTGATAGTGTTTGCAAACCTATCCCAGTCTGCTTTATTGTAGTTTAGACGCTCAACTGTTGGATTGGGGGCTGCAGTGCCCTCTAATGTTATGATCACCGGTAAGTGATCGGAAGAGAGTTCGTTCTTAACTTGTAGGTTGATTCTACGAGTGAGATTACGCGTCACTGCAATATCTAGAATATCAGGCCTTTGGTTTCGGCGGAATGGGATATACGTATGTTCCGTAGGAGTGTGAATTATTATATCAGAATTATTTTCAAGGTTTAGGAGGGCCGTGCCTTCAGGGTTAGTCTCATTGCAGTCCCAAATGAGGTGTTTTGCGTTGAGATCTCCGGCTATTAGCACCCTGTTGTTTACCTGCGAGATTGAGTTAATGTCCGCTATGTTTAGTACGCCTGGGGAGGCATATGCCGCCGTGATTAGAACCTTGTTGTTGTCAATGGTGATGTAAATACTAGTAGCTTCTAGAGTTGAAAATTGCGGCTGTGGAGCAACATCATGGGCAATGCTATGTTTTATTATTATGGCCGTCCCGCCTCCGCGTCTGTTTCGATCGTTGCGGTGGGTAGTGTAACCTGGCATGTTAAATCTGTCTTTGTCGCTTAAATGAGTTTCTGCAATTAACGCTATGTGTATGTTGTTGCGTGTTAAGAAGTCTCTAAGTTCAGTCTTTCGTCTTTTTAAGCCGTGTGCGTTCCATGTCATACAATTGAGTTTGGGTGTGTGATTCATAGGAAGCCAGGAGAGGTGAGGAGTTGGAAAAAGTCTCTGTAGCAGGCCAGGATGCTCCGGGTCTCCGATTCCCGCGAAGTGGCCATTAGTTCCATGATGTGCATACAGACGTCCTGTATGTCTGCGTTTCTCCAGTGCTCAGCTGATGCACGTCTGAACATATTTCGCTGGTGCTCCAGCCGAGGGTCAGCCAGGGTCTCCTCCCTCGTCGGCACTTCCTTCGGGGGTTGACGTGGCTTAACCTGTGGTCGGCTTGGCTTTCGGGTCCTCGGCTCGTTCATCCCCCCAGCGCTAACGACGCCCATCACCGAGCCACGAGGGGCAGGCGGCGCGCGCACCGGAGCCTCTCCACGCACTCGACCACCACTCCCCGCCGGAGGCGCCCGCGCCCCTGTCCTCTGGGAGTTGCGCGCTGCTACAACTTGTCTCTGATACTCGGGACAAGCCCGGTACCTGGCCCCGTGGCCCGAATTGAGACACAGCGCGAATCTCCTTCCCAGTATCTTCTAGGGATACGACACGAAGATTTTGAGAAAAATCCCCCCACCCCAAACTACTCTTTACATGGAACTTTTTTCGAAAATTTTTATTTTTAAAAAATGGCTCTAACGATTTTGATTAAAATAAAACATATTACAAATATTTAACTGACAAATAAAATGTATTTTTTTAATTTTATGGGAATAGTCTCTGAACACAACTTTATTCTGGATAAATTTTGCATAACTACTAAACCGTAAGATATGGACAAAAACTTAACACACAGAAAATGTAGAGCACGTTAAAACACACAATTTATGGTATATACATTTTTTTCGTGGAGTTGATCGTTTTTGAGATATTCCTTTTTCTTGGTTTCAGCTTTGAAAAACATAGTTTTCTCATACAGGAATTTGTCAACTCCTGTCCATACAAACAAAGGAACATCAGTCACATAGCAACCAGGTTTTGGCTTTCACTTTAACCTACGGTACTCCCTTAATGCGCTTCTACTTACAATAAAGCAAGAAATAAGACTATTTCTGCTAATTTTTCTTGATTAGCATGAAATAAATAAAAGATAAGCTTATTAACAAAAATTTGTTGCAGAGATATACAGAAAGTTATGTGAATGGAACACATCAGATTTTTTTTGGATACAGGGGACCCTAAAACATATATTTCCGGTGAAATCTCGGTATAGAATTTTTTGGTGGAGTGCAATACCTACTCTATACACTATGTACATAGTGCGTGTAGAGAAAGTAATAAACTTTTGTTAGAATAGTTTGCTGCAGCATAGGCAGAGAAAGTTAAGTGAATGTAGCACATCAGATTTTACTTTCTCTAGCAAATGAGTACAATGTACAGAGTAGAAGGAGAAGCATTTGCATTCCATCCAAAATTATACCTAGGTTTCGCCAAAAGTGCATGTTTTGAGAGTCCTAACTGCATAACATATTTTAGAAAACTGTTCGAGTATGGGTGTGTGTGAATAGCATAACTCAAAAACGAAAAGTCGGTAAATGGTAGGTGATGGTCTCACTACTTAAACTTTTCTCAAACAGGAGAGTGTTTCCTTATTAATTATCTTCTACTTACAAGGAACTACTTCTGCTAATGTTTACCTTGATTATAATGCCGTTGAAGAATGCGTTTCTGGAAGAATAGTGTGTGGTAGAATAGGTATGTGTATAGAAATATCATTTTTTCAGGTAATTTCACGCGCTAAGTTTTAGGTAAAATGAATTAAAACATCGTTGATATTATTGCTTAGGCTGCACATTATAAAGCTTGTGTAAATAACTTATGTGAATTGAAATAACCATAATAACAATAAAAGAAACGTTGAACACATTTGCAAACCAATAGCAATAATGTTGCCGGAGAGCTAGGACTACCATCGTAATTCTTCTCATCGTAGGACAGCGCCTCTCTTTCGTGGGCCTCTAAGGTGTCCATTCTGTATTACTCTAAGATATTGTTATTTTGAAAAAGTTAGATGAATTATTTATAATTCCTGGATATATAAAATATTTAGGAAAACATTTTAACTTATGTCGCGGTAGCCCAGCCGTTATATTGTTATCGTAAATTACGATGATAGTGCTAACTTTAGCTACTCTTAGTGGGCGTTGCATTGCGATATAACTTGGTGATTTGCAAATTCCCAGTTAAAACGAGTAAGGAATATTTTAATATATTTGTTCCTACAAATTAAATGAGCTGTGTTATGTAAATATTTCACTACCCCATTGAATTTGCGTAAAAGCATAGAGCTCATAGCGAACTAACCTCATATTTGCCCTCCAGTCTTGTTTGTACTTCGGAGCTTTACACATAGCTTTGTTCCCATTTAGTTGCCGGGCGCAGATATCGGCGAAACGTCGGTGATGAAAACATTTGGATCACGGCCTACTAACCCGGCAAACATGTATAATGAAATTCTATAAAAATGTTTATTACAAATAATATTAAGAGGAGGCCAATACTCTGGCTGTTGTGGTATATTTTCGAATACAATAATGATTGGAAATCGAACACGCTACGGTTCAAACCTGGAGGAGGGTGATGGATTTTTTGGGCGTAAAAATACGTAGGATGGCTTCAGTCAGAAGGAAAATAAAACCGTTGGTCCCGTTACATGGATTTGTTATACGTAAAATAACTTCAAACCTGCTAAAGAGGCATCTAAGCAACATTGAGCGATCCATCAATATAGAATGTGTCGCTAGAGAAGTTAGAGTAAGAAACGATGCTGTCACTCCACCTTTAACTATCCTTTATACGCAAAAGCTTTGGAAATATTTATTTTCTCAAAAATGGCTTTAACGATTTTGATTAAAAACCATTTGAAGTCCCATTTATTCTGGGCGACTATTGCATAACTGGTAAACCGTGAAGAAAGACATGTGTAATTTTACTACATAACGAGATATAAATATTGTTAAAGTACAACATTGTGTATTTTTAAAAGATTTTCCGAAATGTTCTTCGTTATTGTCAGAATTTTCTAATTTAAACTTTTCTTGAACACTTTTTTTTTCTCTCCTGGTAATGAAATACAAGGGGATTTCAAAGCCAAAAGGCAGCGACCAGCTTTTAAAATATTTGACTGTCGATTTAGTCCACTGATTAGGTTTTTTTTTTTTTTTGTCTTGCATCTACAAAGAAATGTGTAATAAAACTATTTGTCAAAGTGCTTAGGCTTTCACGGCAGGTGTCAATACTAGCTATAGTATAATACTGGATTATGGGTCGTGGTCTACTGGGCTTCTCCTTCTTCTTCCCAGACGTTTCGTCTGCGATTACGGCAGACATCTTAAGTGGCAGCGGTGATGTCCAAGTACTCTACTGAATGTTTCAACTGCGACTGTGCTGTTTTTTTTTTTTTTTTGTTTTTTTTTAAAGGTAATCAGAAAGAGAGTTGGATAAGGTAAAGAATGGCTTATTTCGCCATTGAGGGTGATGTTTTTGCTGTTGTGGTACACTTTATTTTATTTGTAGGGGAACATAATATGTCCGGTACCGCATATGCACCCGGAGTTTAAGGTCAACGTGAAAAACAATAGCCAGAGCGAGTCTGTAAAAGGGGGAAATGCCATGGCCAGCCCTGTCATTGACCGTCGTCAGAAAGGTGATTGTAGTGGTTGAGGAGTTCAGTGTCTGTGTGTAGTTGTGGCGGAAATGTGTGTACGTCCTCTGGAAGCTGATGGTGTATAACTGAGCGGGCTCAAAGAGCGTCTCGGTAGATTTACTGGTCTTGGATTCGGCTGCTTGAAGGTGTCATCCAGCATCTTCAGCCAGACATAAAAGGTGTCCGTCTGGTCACGTAGGAGAGGCTCGAAATTTCTGCGGACTTTGAAGAACCTCTGGCTGTTGACGTAGTCAACCAGCTTCTGCAGCTTGTCGGTCGTTTGGTGACGTACTTTTTGCAGTCCTGTGATAATGATATCCGGTAGTAGATCTATGATGCTAGTGAAGGTGCTAATGGAATTAGTGGTTCTGATATGCAGTTTTCAAGGGCTTCGAGGCAACTATTAAAGGCTTGTTCAAGGGAGTCTAGACGGCTGGTGACAGCGTCCAGGGTTTCCTTGATGTGTGTGAACTCAGTTGAATAGCCCTGTGTTTGTTCTGGGTTGGAATGTGCGGTGGAGGTGCTGTTGTGTGTGTGATGTAGGCTCTGAGTTCGATTGTTGCGGAAGCGACAGCGAGTTGCCGCATTGGCAGCTGCTGCTATCGATGGCAAGACTGAGTTAATGGTCGTTAGATTTCTCGGGTGGAGTGGGCAACACCCCTGCCCGGTGAAGTGGTCGCTCCTGCAACAGTTGCGCAGAAAAGGCGTCGTTGTGAGAGTTGGTGTCGTATTCATTCGGATGTCAAGGTCAGAGACCCGCATTAGTGATAACGGGGAGGCGATATGCAGTTTGTCGCAGAGTGGTACAGAGTGGTACAGCGGCGGCAAGATGGCGCCTATGTTGTACGGCTGGGCTCGAAGCGCATTGCCTGTCCCAGGAAGTTAAGGCCGTTCGAGAGCTCAGCGTCGTAGTGCGCCTGGTCCCTTAAAAAAGGGACTAGTCCGGTAGGCCCATGCCCAGCGCGGATTCGGTTGGCCTTGTAAGCCGTAGGCCAGTGTCGCTGGGCGTATTCCAAAAAGAGTTGCTCGAGCAGTTGGTGGTGTACACCCACAGATACAGCACCAAAGTAGCGCGGTCTTCATCGACGGTGTCGGACTGCGTGAACGGACTCTTTAGTGTCGGTGACGGTGCTGTGAAGGAAGGAAGTGATTAGGTTGATGCGGTTGCCAGTAACGAGTTGCCGGCATCAGCAGGGTCGTCTGTGTCTGCGTTGTGAGCTGCCGGAGCGGCAGGTTGTGGTGATCGTTTCTCCTTGCTGCCCTTGCCCATGTTGCCTGTAGCTCCTTCCTCCAAGGCATTCCGAGACGAAATGTGGACCGCGGTATTTATATCAGCGGCTGGTGCGGAGGCATGCGGTGATTGGTCCGGGTTGATGGTGGGCTCGACTTCTGTTGGCGGAGTGCTGCGCTCTGCTTGTGTCTGATTTGCTTGGGTGGAGTTCTTGATTTTGACTTTGGATGGTGCCGTTTGCCATTTTCTGTTTCCCGCAAAAGCTGATGTACCCCAGGGTAGTGTCCTGGGACCCACGCTATTCTTTCTGTACATCAACACCCTGTCCTTATTGCCACGATGCACGATAAACTTGTCCCCCGACGACACTGTGGTCACTTCCACATCTACGCAGCTTGAAACTGCAGCCCATAGAATTCAGCAATACTCCGATCTCCTCACCACATGGTTCAAGCAATTTTGCCTGCGCGTCCATCCGCCGAAAAGCCAGGCATTCAACTTCAGCAGACACCACCTGAAGGACGCAGCTCCCATCCGGTGTGCTAGAGGAATATTAAATGAAAAAACATAGCCTACATCACTGATTTAGTAAAAAGTTATTGCCTTTCTTTATATTGCTAACTGATCAAACCATATATGGATATGACTTTAAAATAATGGGCAAAAACTAAGGATGAAACAAAAAGCCTGGGGTAAAGCGAATTTGTTAATATAATGCTTTTCTTGGTATTCAAATGTAAGTGCCCACCACACAGCATCTGGCAAATTATAAAAATATAAACCTTTTAGCATAATAATTCCTATATTAAAGCTTCTGAATTTCTACTTGGTGATGATATTGGGATGGTATTGCCTACAATTTTTTCTACTAAGCACATTATGCATCGCTCTTGCCATGCTTCCATTTCACGTGCTTGACTTGTTTTTTTTTTTTTTCTTTTTCTTTTTTATTTTTGTGAAGGAATATTTACCCTGGAAGCCAGGGATGGATACATTCTATTAAAGATACTACGACTGCTTAATGTGCGTGTGTTTTTATATAAACATAATATTAATAATTGCACTTCTTGGTTTCATCTTTGTGTTTTGTATTGACAAGATCCTGCAGTCATTTATTGCTTTCATTCAACGATGATGATTGGAGTTTAAGGACCCTACTCTGCTAGGATATTAGCGCCCTCAGAAAACTAACTTGGTAAAGCAAGAAATAAAAACAATATAAAACGCAAAGTATAATCAATATGTTAAATAAAGCTAGATATAAAATCCAGTATAAAAACTGCTTGGTAAAACACGATAGAGATGACTCCAAAACAGTTCAAACAATTGAAAATAAAAGGAATAACTAAAACCCCATTGAACAAGTCATTGTGGTAAATATTAAAAACCCATATCTATAACTCCATTATCATCCATCAGATAAGATAAAACCAACTCCTTACTGGAAAAGGCAATTTTTATAAACGTTTAAAAACATTATCTACCCCTATGGTATCCTCCATCAGCACCTCTGAAAAAGCAGCAGTTGCAGGCTTGCTCGTATTGGTACCATAGTAGTGAACTTCAGTAACACTTTTCGGATCAACAATGCTGTTGTACAGAGAGGAGCGATAGGTGGAAGTGCCATTGTAAGCAGGTAACTGTGTGTAAAAAATCTGATGTGCACCATTCACATGACTTTCTCCATATCCCTGCAACAAATAATTCTTAAAAAGCTTATACTTCTATGTACTTTATGCTTATCAGAAAAAATAGTAGAAATAGTCTAATTACTCGCTTCCTTGTAATTAGAAGCGAAATAAGGGAAACCGTAGGTTAAAGTGATAGTCCAAAGCTGGTTGCTATGTCAATGAAGTTCCTTTGTCTATATGGATAGGAGTTGACAAGTTAAAATATGAGAAAGGTATACGTTTTTCATAGCAGAAACAAAAAATAAGGAATGTCACAAAAACGACGAACTCCACGAAAAAAATGTTTATAACATAAATTGTGTGTTTTAATGTGTTCTACATTTTTTGTGTAGTAAGTTTTTGTCCATCTCTTACGGTTTAGCAGTTATTCAAAATTTAGTAAAATTCATCCAGATTAAACTACCCTTCAGAGGCTATTCCCAGAAAATTCAAGATATACATTTTATTTGTCAGGTAAATATCTTTAATATACAAAATTTTAATCAAAATCGTTAGAGCCATTTTTGAGAAAATGAAAATTTTCAAAAAAAGTTCCATGTAAAGGGTAGTTGGGGGTGGGGGGATTTTTCTCAAAATCTTCGTGTCGCATCCCTGGAAGATACTAAACTTAAATACCAAGTTTGGTATTTACCTACTTTTCGTTTTTGAGTTATCGTGTTCACAGACACACGGACACACACACACACACACACACACACACACACACACATACACACGGACCTTTTTGTGAAAATGTTTTTTTTTGGATATTGGGGACCCTAAAACATATATTTCCGGTGAAATCTCGGTATCGAATTTTTTGGTGGAGTGCAATACTTTCTCTATACACTATATACATAGTGCGTATGGAGAAAGTAAAAAGCAGTGGCCAATACGCAAGCAAGCAACAATTCCTCCTCCCGCCGATAAAGACGGGAGAAGGTTACCCAGTTTATAGTAAGCTCCGTCACTACTCTCAGCTTGCTGCCGCGGAAAACTGGCCACTCTTCATGCCAGATCGAAAAGACTGCTCTTCTCACAAGACTAAAGTCTTCAGATGTTACACAACGAATTGCAGAACTGGAATGTGTGGTTGCCGTCTTAACTTCCAAATCCGCCAGTTCATTCCCCAGTAAAAACGTCACCAGAAATACATGTACACTCCACATTAACGCCGGAAGCATGTAAAATGAGGAGGGCATTCTGAATGCGCTGTACGAATGGATGGTAGTTGTACTGCTCACGAATGCTCTTAAGTGCTCTAAGGGAATAACTCACACCCAATTTTGACGACGATCTTAGAGAATAGCTCGTTATATGACATAGAGCTCTGCAGTATAAATGGATGTGCTATTAAGCGAACCGAAGCGTTATAGCATCAAAGTCATATCCAACATCGCCAGTTCATTTACTTCCATCAGTGTAAATACAAATGCGGCCGTTGTAATGTAATAAAAACTTTTAGAAACACAACTATTAGACACATACATTGTAGGTTTCCCGTATGCCGCCATCTCGAGATCTACGTTGTATGTAGCACGCAATTAAGGTGGGTGCAACCTCTCCCACTTGGGAAACATGCTAGCCATTTCATTATTGGGCTTCCGATAGAGCTCTCGGAAACGAAAACTTGCTGGCTTTGGCTTAGTGAGAGGTTTCTATGACGGTCGTCCAGCTCGATACGGGAAAAAGGAGTAAGTTTTGATTGCTCAGACATGCACTAGGCCATAATTTTCTAACAGACATCACGCTGGCATTGCAGAGGGGATTCTGCGTAAAGCGCAACTGGGATGGTCGGAAAAAACCCAACAGTCATACAGATGCCCTGATTATGGACAGTGTCTATTCTTTTCAGTACAATTGGCCGTGATAAAGAATAAACCATGCATCTATAATCTAGCTTGTGTCGGATGAGTGCGCGATAAAAAACCCAGCAACACTATCCAACCTACACCAAAAGATTCTCCGCTTGCTATTCGTAAGATACTCAGAGAACAGTCACATCGCGGGTTCATTTTATTTTTGGTAGTGTTTAACGCCCGCTTTAACTACTTATGGCACCACAGGCGGTCGCGGGTTCAGCTGTGCTATGTGTGGCGCCTTCAAATGTTCGATCGAATATCAACCCAAGGAATCTCGCACATCTGCAAATGGTAGGATATCTGAACCAACTCTGAGCGAAGGTCGTGACAGCTTCCCACGAGTCCAGAAGTTAACGCAGAATTACTTCTCGGCTGAGAAACAAAAAGTGTTTCTGGAATTTTAGTCCCAAGGATTGACTATACACTGCTGAAGTTGGTGTTTCAAAGGCGTCGTACGCTGAGAACTAAAAATGAGGCAAAGTCGTCCACGAATAAGCAGAACAATACCCCTTGGGAAACACAATTCGGGATAGAATTAATTGATATAGCAAACAGCTCTGTGGCACTCCGTTCTCTTAAACAAAACGATTCGAGAGAAACAAAGAAAAAGGATAAAACCTAGCCAACCCTTACATGGTTACGCTTCCACTTATGGCATAGGCCAACTAACATGAATTTAAATTTTTTTGTTGATTCATTGAATGTTTTTTTCTAAATGTTTCTGCAGTATAAATTCTAACAAGTCTGCTTCCTATTTTCCCTATAGGTTAGCTTCCTATACCCAAGGTCGCGGGTTCAATCCCGGCGGAGGACGATGGATTTCTTCGGGTGTAAATATCCGTAGCATGGCTTCCTTCGGAAGGGAGGTAAAGCCGTTGGTCCCGTGTCGTAGATTTACGGCTAAATTAAGCGGTCTTTTACGCGCAGTATAGATTGGGACGCTGAGAACCATAGGAGTTAAAGAGCAACCATAAATAAAAAACACTCCATTTCCATTTAGACTATGTGTCACGGGGCAAGGCCCCCCCATATATTTGCACAACTCTTTAATACCAACAAAAATGACGCTACAGGCCCAGTGCTAACTTCCTGTAAAATATTGTTATTCACTGACGTATGCTGGGATTACGAGTTTCGCTATTACTAGACCAAGCAGAGCCGGACAATAAAAGGGATTGTTATTTTATATGCGTTGTTGACCTTTTATGCGTATCTAGAGCTGTGATCAAAATGCTTCTCAGAGATTACTTTGCAAAACCCGTCGTATCCCATGGAGTTTTCTCTGTTGTAAGCACACATGGCCAGAAACAACGTTTATTTAATTCGCATGAGTCACACAACCACACACACTTTTTTTAATTTTTAGATTAAATACTTTTTCGCATTTGTTTAGATTAAATACTTTTTTTTTTTTTTTTTTTTTTTTGTAAGGGTTCTTATTTTCTTCCATCTGCTAACATTGCAAATGCGGAATTGCTGGTATAGGCCTCCCTTGTTTGAGGATTGCCAACTTTGCATTGTATTTCAACTGAGAGAACTGTTTGTTCACTAGCGGTTTAATTACACTTTGTGCGAAAAATAATCTTATAATAATGTAATCTTTCCATAACTACAATTAAAAACACAATACACTCGTTCATGCTTTTAACTCCATGTTATACAGAATTCCAAACAGTCGCGTCCGTAAGATATGGATGTTCATGTGACTTGACCCTACAGACATACGGGCTGGCACAGTAATAGAGAGAATCGATAGGAATTGCGCTATCCTTATGCACTGCGAATTGTTAATCACATTTTGTTCAGCCGCCATATTTTGAAACTACAATTATGAGATGAGTACGGTTTTTGTGGGTTAAATGTGCACCCAAAAATAACATATGTGGTGTTTATTGTCAATTAAGGAGTAGTTTGAACTGTAGATTTTAAACCAGTATAACGGTGAATACGTGTGTGGTATTTGGCTGTAGTTTCTCGATTAGTAGAACCAAAAATAAGGAAAGGGAAATTTGTTGCAATACATAGGTTACGGTTCTTAGGTGCTTTTGTGGTGTTAAATGTTCAATTAAGCAGTAAATTTAGAGTATACGTTTTAAACCAGTATAATGGTCAATATGTGTGTGGTGTTTGGTTGCTGTTTCTCGAATAGAAGCATATACAAGAAAGGTGATTTTTGGTGGTATACTAGTGAAATATTTCAATATTCAGGTTAGTGTACTTATATAAGTGATATTTTGGTGGTATACCGAATGAAATATATTATATATTATCAACAGAACGATTCTGTACTGTTTGTTATATTTTAAATTTCCAACTCGGAAAGACCGTTGTAAAACAACCAAAATTGGCAACCTACTCCGGTTTATAAGAAACATTTTGCTAATTTGCCCATTTAGTTGCTATCGCGAAAAATAATTAGTACCTATCAAATTATGTGCTTATAATACGAGAACCGTCAGAATGGGAGAGGGTGTTCCTCGGACTCAGTATGCAATACATTTAGTACACAGTGAAAGTCATTATAATCTTTGGGATAATCTCTGATACTTTCTCTTTTTTTTGTGCATTTATTTGTAAGTTCATGCTGTGTCTATAGGCATGAGAGACAAACAATAAGGTTTGGACAAAATCCGATATTCTGCCCTGCTCAGTTTTAGACCAAGAAATTAGAACAAATACCAATTTATCAATAGTAACTTCTGACAGGTCGAAAAATGTGATTGTATTAACTATTCCTTCATTTAGGGATCTCTCCCCCTCCATTGTCATTTGTTTTTTTACTTCAAAAACTTTTAACGGGAAATACAACTACTGCCAGCCACTTAGCTATAAATAACCATGCTCTAATACCATATAGCGAATAATAACCGGTTGGTTCCCTTGGCACCATTTGTTCATTTCGTCAGTACTCTTTCTGTTTCTAAAGTTGGTACGATTAGCTACGTTACGCTGCCGACCGCGCTACTTGTTCCTGGTCTTGTGTGCTGCCAGCCGTGTGAGGTGAAGTTAGGGGAAGCTAGGATTGTGTGTGACGTATGTCTTATACGCACGTCTCGTTCGGGGCTCTTTTTATTTCTTCATTTGTGCTTGTGTGTGATTCTATTATGTTTTATTACTTTTGTGTTCTCGTTGGAACTTAAGGTGACGTCTCTAACATACTTCGAGTTTGGTCCCCCGGGGGGTCCCTGCGTCTGATACGCAGGAAATATTAGTGATTAATTCTAATTCTCCCTCGAGTGAAGGCATGGATACCGACGTTGTCACCAGAGCCGGTATTTCGACATCGCCACCAACAGTTTCCAATTTACAATCCGTTGCCGTAGTGGCTCAACAGTCACATGGGGCTGGGGTTGGAAAATCGGCCATGGCTACTGGCGTGTCGACTCCGCCTCCTCTCAGGTATATTTCTTCGGATCGTGATCCTTATTTTGTCTTTATCCGTAGCAATAGCAGGAACATCCGGGATTTCTATCCCCTAAAGATTGGTCGCTAGCTTTTTCAGCACGCGGAGGAAGTCAACCATAGTCATAAATGCGGGCATAATCAATTGGAGGTCCATTTCTCTTCATATAATTATGCCAATCGATTCTTGGATTCGGATTTTGATGCTGTACGATACGCATTCCACCATTCCCTTTTATAACATTCTTGTTACGCGGGTGATGCGCATCATTGATGTTGATATAACTTTGGAGGAATTGAATTCCCATTTGCATTTTATGGGGCAGTTGCATGTGCACCATATGCACCGATTCAATCGCCGTACTCAGGAAAATGGGGTCACTATCTATGTACCCAGTACCATTAAGATTACATTTAGGACGCAACGGCTACCCTGACATATTTATCTCTATTTTCAATTATTTCCGCTGGACACTTACACCGAACCGGTGCGGGTATGCACTAACTGTGGCAAGTTTTACCACAGGGCTAAATTATGTCGAAACATCAAAAGATGTTTGAAGTGTGGACAGGATCATTTGGATGCGCAGCTGGCCTTCTTGCCAGACTAGATAAGATGTATCAACTGTTAGCAGGCTCATGTGGCAGATCAGTTAGACAAATGTCCAGCATATAAGTTAGAATCCCAGATTGCTGCTAAAATAGCCAAACTACCAGTGTCCCGCTATGAAGCTCAAGAAGTGGTATTAGGTCGTACGTCTTATGCGGGAGTGGTGCGTACATACACAGACCGCCAGGTTGCCGGTCGTGGGGAGGAAGTTTTCCCTGGTGTTTCTGGCTCCTTGATCGGGACACAGAGGGCTCTGCCCCCGATGCAAAGTTTCTTATACGACTCCCTCTGTGTCGACCAAACGCAAAAGTCGCCTGTATCGAATGATTGGGTTTTGGCCCGCTTGGCTCCACATGGCCGATTGCCTTCCGCCCCTAAGGCCGCTAGTAGCACCGTTACCCCAGATATGCCTATGGGGAAGGACCGCCCTTCGGGGGTGCCAATCACTGCCATTCTTCGACCTACCGCGCATGCAGAGACTCTTGCCACTTCTACGGCCTCTCACGCCTCGGGATAAGGAGTTTCGGGATCTCCACAACCTCTTCAATAAACTCTTAGCGGAAGCTCCAGATCCGCTTTTACAAATTGTGATATCTCTAAAAACTCAATTACATCTTTAAGTTAGTTCAGATTTACTGCCATGCACGACCTTCGCTCTTTTACTGGAATGCACGTAGTCTTCACCGCAATCTCCCAGATATACTTTGCCTTCTACCGCGGGTCAGGCCATATGTAATCATCCTTACCGAAATTTGGTTGAATTTGCATCATTCTTTAAGCAATCCTGTTTACCAGTGGTTCCGCAATTATCCTCCTACCCCGGGTGGGGGCGTTGCCATTGACGTGCCTAGTAGTCTATCACTTCACACTTGGGATACGGATATTCGCTGTCCTCCATATTTGGAAGCTGTCCGCGTTGTTTTGGGCGGTCTTACAATTTTAGGGATATACACGACAGGTCAACGTTTTGCTGTACCGGAATTCCTCAGTTCCATCTGCAGATTATGTGCGGTGATTTCAACATTGCTAACTTCCATTTGTTATCGCCATTGCAGAGCCACCAACAGCCCTTGCTACAGATCGCTACGACCTCCCACTGGGCTCTGTTAAATTCCCATATGGCGACTTGCCTGGGAGCTCCGGGACAGGCTGACACATCTCCCGACTTGTTTTTCGTCACCCCGGACATCGTCCCCTATACGACTGACCCGCCACATCGACACATTGTGGAGTGATCACTTGCCTTTGGTTCTTCAGTATACGGCCACTCTGCGCCGGGGTCCAGCCCCCTACTGGCGCTGCCGACGGGGGGCGGTGGATCCGAAACCTTTTTAGCGCTCTATGCGGAACGTTACGGATTATCTTCCTGGATCTAGTGTTACTTACAACCTGCTGGAGTCTATGTTACATGAGTACCGCGATACTTTTCATCCCCTGGTTGAGACCTCATTGTCTAAAGTACCTAAACCGCCTTGGTGGACGGCGGAATGTTCCTGTCTGTTCGCAGAAAAACGTTTGACATATACTGAATATCGACATCTTCGGATGGCGGAAGCATACTTTTTGGCTAAACGCACCGAGACCAGCATTCGTCGACAATTCCGATGCTTAAACAAGCTGTTTGGGCGAGCTACTGCAATTCCCTCACATCATCCACCTCGGTACCTCAACTATGGCGCCAACTTGCTTGGTTCAAACATTCCCATCTCGCCCGACGGCTATCGACATTAGACGGGAATCCGGCCCTCCAAGAACAATTTCTTCGTATGCTTACTCCGGATTTCGTATCGGCGGACTCGCAGGTTGCCGTGTCGGTTATAGATCACAGGTATCTGTTATTATTGCCTATCACACACGCGGAAACGCCTTTAGCCCTTCAGAATAATTTTGATAAGTCTGCCTCGTGGGCAGACGACTCGCCTAAAGCTACTCCCGGAATCTTGGTACACTCTTTTGGCATGGGGTTTTTACCGTGGTGATACACTCTGGCTCGGTTCTATCGTCCTGGCAGGAGGCCATTATTATTCCTATTCTAAAACCAGGACACTCCCCGATAGACAACCGTCCGATTTATTTACTTAAACTCTTCGTAAACTTTTTGAGAAAATTATACAGGATCGTGTCAGTTTCTTCTTGGAGCGGTATCACTGATTGCCTCGCACACAATCTGGCTTTCGCAAGGGCTACGACACTACCTCCCCTCTATATACCTTCCTTACCGATGTCCACATCGCGTTCGGTACCGGCAAACACGTCCTTGCACTCTTTGTTGACGTTTCTTCTGCGTACGACCATGTTTTTCTTCCTCTGTTACTGCAACGTTTACGGGCCATCGGACTTCCTTCCCCGATTTGTCGCGTCATCGCCGCGTTACCTGTTAACCGCCGCTGCACGCTGTCTCCCCGCCTCTCACACAACCATTCCCGATTCACCTCCCATGGGCCCTTAGCCCTTTCCTTTATACGCTCTACGTAGGCGATATTGTTTCGGAGGTGCCGGTCTCTTTACGGGTTCTCCAATATGCCAATGACATCATGTTATACCACGTGATCTCGCCGCGTTCTCGCCCGATGCTTCGCAAGTTCGAATCCGATTGTCCACGTGTCCTCGACTTCCTCGCTACCCTGGGTCTATCCGTTAACCTGACGAAAACGCGTTTTCGTAAGTTTCAGCATACGATGATAGAGAGTCTCATTCCGCCTAAATAATCTCGACCTGCATGCGGTCACGACTACTAAATTTCTCGATATGTTTCTCCAACAAGATCTCCGTTTTACAGCTCATTAAAAATCTCTTCTCTCGACGTTACAATCTTTGAAATCCTTGTTTAAGGCGATGGCAGTGCTCTGCCCCTTTGGTCTTACTCCGCCTTTTTCCTCCGCTGATTTTCTCTCGCCTAGAGTATGGAGTTCTATTGGCACTCCTGCCTACGAAGGGCCTCCAGGCGAAATTCGCGTCCTTCTTTTATCAGCTTCATAATACTATCTTTAACATACCGGGCCGCCCCACCTTAATTCTCACCCAACGTTATTTTCCTACTTATGATGCTCCGCATCATCTCATTCTTGGTTGTCTCATGATTGCCGATTTACTTATTTCTTCGCGTAACATTCTCTTACCTAAACTGTCCCGGCTGTTAGGGACTCTCCTTGATTCTTATCCGGTTAACGCGGAAATCCGGGGTCTTGCATCGTTTCTTTCCTATGATTACTTTACTGGACGCCGGTCCGCTTGGTTTATCTGCTGAATAGGCCGTGGAATTCGCTTCCCTCCACAGTGACCATTGACACTTCATCTTTTCAGGGCTCACTCATTGACGCTGACAGGGCATGGCAGGAATTTATCTCACGTCCTTGCATCCACATCGTCCGTTTCGTTGTGGATGCTTTTTACAGATGGCTCCAAAACGCCTGATGGAGTCAGTTCGGGTATTTACATCTGGACCACGCGAACCTCTCACACCTGGCGATTGCATTCGTGTACGTCTATTTATTCGCTGAAGCTATAGCCCTATATCAGGCCCTTGTGACGTTGCAGTCCTCACCTCCGATTCGGGCCCTTGTTTTACCGATTGTCTTATCCTTCTTCTTGCCCTCGCTCGTCCCTTTCAGAATATTCGCCGATATATTTATGAAATTCTTATACTTAATCTTATTCACCGTTTATCGCGCTCCATAGAGCTCACGCTCGTTTGGATCCCTAGCCACGTCGGCATTAAGGGCAATGATATTGTAGATGCCGCGGTTAGGATGGCGACTTCGGCTCCGGATATTACACCTGACATCTTGACACCTCCGAGTGATATTTCTTATGACTTGTTACGGTTAGCCCGCGATGCTTCCGGACGTCGAACGGAACTTCCATCTCGACACCTGGTACATCGCGCTTAGCAAAAACTGCATTTTCTTATTATTTTCGCGCTTTATTACAAGTGGCTCAGATCCCGGCTTACTTATATCTTATTCATCTGCGTGACTCTGACAGTTGTGACCATTATCCAATTTTTTTTTTTTTTTTTTTTTTTTTTTTGGGCGTGCCCTTTACACGCTACAGCATCCCACCAGTTTCTTTCTCAGTTGCTACAAATATTTCCCACTGGCCCGTTTCAACACCCTCGATCTTGCTTCCTTTCTCTCCATCCATTTGTAAGGCCTTATTTCGTTTTATCACATGTTCACGCTTGAAATTTTGAATTCCCTCCATTTACACTTCCGGTTATAATACCCGTTTCATTTTTTCTTCTTCCGCCTCCACCTCTTATTTGAGACGCTGTAGCTATCCGTCCAGGCTGGCAGTCACGTCTATAAACAAGCCTCAACAACAACTCTGACTCTTGTGCTGTCAGCCGTGTGACGTGAACGGAGAAACTAGGTGTGTGGTGTGTGCGTGTGAATTACGCGCAGGGCTTTGTCTGACTTCTTTTCTTTCTGAATTTGTGGTTCTTTTCTTCCTTCTTATTTCTGTGTATCCGTTGGAAATTTCAGGTACAGTGTTTATAACTCCTTTCGAGTTTGGCCTCCCTTGTGGGGAAGGCCCTCGCAAAGGGTACCTAAGTCGGAAATGCAGAAACTGTTAGCGATTAATTCTCATTCTCCTCCTTCTAAAGGCATGAAGACAAACATTTTAACCAGCGCCGAAATTTCGGTACTAGGCCGTGCCAGCTGGCGTGTTGACTACACTTCCTCTCCGATGTATTTCTTCGGATGTTGTTCCATATTTTATTATTGTTGTTATTGTTCGAAGCAATAGACGGAAATTCCGGGAGTTCAACCCCATAAAATGACTTTTTTCTACACGCGGAGGGAATAGCTCATTGTCTCAAATGTAGTTATAACCAACTGGAAATGTATTTCTCTTCTCACCTTTATGCCAATAAGTTCTTGGATTCTGATTTTGATGTACACGATACGCGCTGTGCCATACCTTTTTATAACGTCTTTGTACGGGGGTATTGCGAGGTATTGATGTCGACATTACTCTGGATTAACTGCGTATGCATTTGAATGTTACGCGGCAGTTGCCTGTTCACTATGTGCATCGTTTCCATCGCCGACAATAAGAAAATGGGGTCACTAACTACGTACCCACCCGTCGACGATGACTTTTAGAGCGCAATTGCCCTGACATATTTACATCTATTATCAACGCTTCTCAGTGGAAACCGACATTGATGGGATGCTGGTGTGCACTAACTGCAGAAAGTTTCAGTAACACTAAATGTTGCTTGCAATGTGGACAGGACCATCTAGATGAGCAACAGTCACTTAACAGACCAGCTGCGATGTGTTCATTGTAAACAGGTTCATTTAGAGTTCAGGTAGAGAAATTGGAATCACAGATTGCTGCACCTATGTGGGAGTATGCAGAATGCCAAGCTATATGTCATGGGAGGATTACATATTACATCTCTGTTTGAATAGAGAAAATTTTATATCACTTGGTCACTGAGTAGAATACAATTGTCTGTAATTCTCATTAGTCACTTAATGCAAAATTGTGACCACTTTAGACTGCATGCAACAATCAGTTATAATAAGAGCTCTTGTTTCTAGTTGTCTGTTTAATGTTACTGCTTATGAATCATGAGAAACACACAGTCTAGCTTCGGCATGTATTCACACATTACATTCTGGAAGAGACATGTGACCAGCTTTAACACTTCATTTCAGTTCTGGAGTGTAAATAAATTTTAAAGATGAATTCTTCATGTTGCAGAGCTTCAAAATGAATTAAAAAAGCCACAAAGAATACTATGCTAAATCAGTAAATCTAATTAGAAGTACTCTTTTTCCAAAGAATTATATGAACAATTTTAATCTCTGATCATGCTGCAACTTCATCAGTAATTCAATTACCATCTGAGATCATCAGTTTAAATAATTAAAACACGAAAGAACTGAAGTGGGTCACAAAAGGTATAATAATTTCTTGAAAAAGAAAGAGGCAGTTATAAAATTTGTGAAAAATGAATAATGATGTGCATCTCCGAAAATACTACAAATCTTACTGCAAGATCCTAAACCAGGTCATACACAAAGCAAAGTTGAAATCAAATGAGGGTTATATTGGAAATGCTAAAAACAAAGCAAAAGCAATGTGGAAGATAATAATGGAAATGGACAAAATAAGTCAAATGCTAAGAAAAAAATCATACTAAACAAAACTGGGGAAAACATTGAAAATCCCAAAAAAATAGCTGAAATGTTTAATGAATGCTTAAGTCAAGACGCTGAGGGCTTTGAAACAGCAGCAAATATTCATCCCCCATTTCTTATACAAACAGCCAAACTATATTTCTAACTCCAGTAACACCAGAAGAAATGATCAGAGTAACTAAAGGCTTAAAAACAAGTACTCAAGTGGAAGTGATATCCTAGATAAAACTGTTAAACCAACAGCATTCCAGCATTTGGTGGATATTGCAAATTCATCATTGACTATGGGAATATTTCCGGAGCTCCTAAAAGCAGCAAAGGTTCACCCAGTTTTTAAAAAAGGGTGAAAAGGATTTACAAAATTATCACCCAATACCTTAGCATTTGCAAAAATATTTGAAAGAGTAATGAACAACAGGTTAATGCCTTTTCTGGAGGCATGCAGCATTTTAAGTAAGTTTCAGTTCGGATTTCATAAAGGTAAAAACAGTAGCAATGCTATATTTTTATTCCTAGAATCAATATTCAAAGCCCAGGATGACAAAGAAAAGACTGTTGGGCTCTTTGTAGACCTTAGCAAAGCTTTCGACATGGGTAACCATAAAATGCTGATTCATAAACTTAACAAATGGAGAGTGAGGGGATTAGCTGGAGAATGGTTTACTTCATATTTAAGTAACAGATATCAGTCTGTTGAAGTACTTTCAGCTAAATCAAACGATGTTATTATAAAGCATGGAGTTCCACAAGGCTCAGTATTATTCACTACTCTTTTTTATATACATAAATGATCTCCCTCCTAATATTACTCAAGCAGAAAGTGCGTTATTTGCAGACCCTGCCAAAAATAAGTTGCAGGATAAAACCAGCAAGGTTTTAAAACAAATAGAAAATTGGCTACTGACCAATAAGCTCAAGCATAACATCGAAAAAAACCGTGTATATACAGTTCCATAATTATGAGCAAGACCCAATGCAAGTTTCTTTCAATGATGTACATATTACCAAAGTAGAATCCACAAAATTCTTGGACATATGAGTAGAAGCAAACCTGACATGGGAAACCCACATACATCATCTAAGCAGGAAACTCAGCTGTCTATGCTATGCATTTAGAATCCTCTAAAAAGTATTGCCCTTGGAGGGCTTAAAGTCAGCATACTATGGATATGTCCATTCACTGCTTTCATATGGAATAATAGCATTGGGGTCTTCTTCAAAAAGTTTGCAGATGCTTAAGCTTCAGAAAAGATTAGTAAAAATCTTAAAACAAAGTACCAATATAATCAGATAGTAAGATAGTATTCAAAGAACTATCTATATTACCCTTACCTTGTATATATATATATCTTAGAGTCGGTCTCTTTTATGCACCAAAATTTGGATCACTTTAAAAGAAACTCAGCCCATCATGACCAATATACAAGAGCCTGCAGTAATATACATCTCAACACTCATAGGCTCACCAGGTGTCTTAAGTCTATATCACATCAGAATATAAATTTATACAACCATCTTCCAAAGAGTGTTAAAGAGCTTAATCATAAAAAATTTAGAAAGGCTATTAAGAACTATCTCAAAAGTCATTTACCACTCACTATTATCGAATACTTAAATCTGAAACTCTATCTTGTTCCACAGAATACAAATTAAATAACTATAAATGATCATCATCTTTGCAACCTCATTTTTTCTGTGCTTATATTGCCCCTTTGTGTTTGTCATTACAGATCCCATTCTGCAGAAGTAGGAAGGAACCTGGTGATAGCAGAAAACTGTTCTGAATTTTTTTCTATTTAATTCTGTATATATATTTAAACTCAAATGTAACAAAATTTATTTGTATTTTGACGATGCCATAGAATCTATATTTCTCCAGGCTGATAATAAATCTATCTATATTCATAAATACAACAAATAGCAAGAACAGCAGGAATTATGTTATATTTTAATAAACATTAAAGAAATAAAGGAGAAATTCCAAATCAAATAGCAAGTCAAGGAAGTTGATTGGAATAGGCAGAAAATACTGGAAAACTGTTCCAAAAATGAAAATAAAATTATAGAATATGATTCCAAGTTTATTGAACTGTTGAAGAGTCCCATAATACAAGCAATTCTTAAACATATATTCATTTGAATGGACAAAGTTTCAGTATTATATTACATAAAACTTAACTGTTTTGTTTAGTTGACCTTGGAAATGCTGGGTTTTATAGATTATTTCTATGTTTTGCATGTCACACATTATGCATGATATTATTTGTAGCCTTCTCGCATAACGAAAGGTGAGTGTGTGTGTCTTAATTAGGTGTTGGGAACTTGGCAACTGTTGTACGTTGTGTGATGTGCCCCCAAGCATTGCTCACTGTGGCTTCAAGAATAACAAAGCAAATACATTTTAAATGTTTGGACAGAAGATGCTTAAAAAAATTGTTTTCTGATTAATCTATAATAATTAAAGAACAGCTGTTAAAAATAACCAGGCAAGGAATTTATTGAAGAGGTTGTCTGGAATGTGGACAAGAAATGTCAAAGTGTACGCATATACCTTGGATACAAACTTTAAGCTACTCTTAAATTCATATACTTTGTTACAGGTTTAGATAATATTAAAGTATGCAGTAATATTCTTGTGGCTTAATGCAAAAACAATCCATATCAAGCACTGGTTATTATTGCAATAAGTACTTTAGTGTTTATGACCATCATGGTTTGATAGAATCCATTTTGTATTGTTTCCTTTAAAGTTAGACATTGGTTGTTCTGGGCTAATCATACGAGGGCCGTTCAGAAAGTAGCCTCCGGTTGATTGCAAGAAATTCACCAAGTTAAATAAAAATATTTTAATATATACATCTTACAACTACATCTTTGCACTATTTTTCTACATAGTTTCCATAACGATTGAGGCACTTATCGTATTTGTTCACAAGCTTTGAAATTCCTTCTGCATAAAAATCACCCGCTTGTGCCTGGAGCCAGCCTGTGACCGCATCTTTGAGCTCTTCGTCGTCATCAAACCGCTGGGACCCGAGCCATTTCTTCATATGCATGAAGAGGTGATAATCGCTTGGCGCCAGATCTGGGCTGTAAGGTGGATGGTTGACAACGTCCCACTTGAAGGACTCAAGAAGGGCTGTTGTTCTGCGAGCAGAGTGAGGACGGGCGTTATCGTGCAAAAAAACGATACCGGAAGTCAGCATACCACGGTGTTTGTTCTGTATAGCCCGTCGTAATTGTTTTAGTGTTTCACAGTACACGTCTTGATTAATGGTCGTCCCACGTTCCATGAATTCAACCAACAACACCCCTTTTGCATCCCAAAACACCGTTGCCATCAATTTTCGGGCAGAAAAATCTTGCCGGGCTTTTATTGGTTTGGTAGGCGAATTTGAATGTGCTCACATCTTTGATTGTTCTTTTGCCTCAGGGTTCACGTACTTAATCCAGGTTTCGTCCCCGGTCACGATTCTGTTTAACAATGGTTCACCTTCGGCCTCATAACGTGACAGAAAGTCTAATGCAGAGGCCATTCTTTGAGTTTTGTGGTGGTCGGTAAGAATTTTGGGCACCCATCGTGCACAGAACTTACGGTAACCCAATCTTGCTGTCACTATCTCGTACAAGAGAGTCTTAGAAATCTGTGGAAAATCAGTAGACAACTCCGACATTGTGAAACGTCGGTTTTCACGAACTTTTGCATCAACTGTCTGAACGAGTTCGTCCGTGACCAATGATGGTCTACCACTCCTCTCTTCATCATGAACGTTTTCTCGTCCACTTTTAAATAAACGTACCCATTCACGGACCACTCCTTCACTCATAACTCTTGGTCTGTACACGGCACAAAGCTCACGATGAATAGCTGCTGCAGAATATCCTTTGGCTGTAAAAAACCTTATAACAGCACGCACTTCACATTTGGCGGGGTTTTCTATTGCAGTACACATTTCAAACAGCCACAAACACTAAACTAGCGCAGGTACGACTTTCACTCGACCACGGCTTGATGCCGACTGACCTGCTGAGTGCGTGAATGCACAGATGGCGTCGCTACTCCCCCCACTATCCGCCCTGTGACCGATCGGAGGTTACTTTCTGAACGGCCCTCGTATAACTTCTATCTTTCATAAAAAATTGACATTAATGGTTTTTGCATTGGGTCACATATTTAAGATAAGTATACAGATATTCAACTGCAAGGCCAAAAGGTAAGGATTTTCTTATTATATTAAAATGTTCATTTTAGCTCACATTCTTCTTTTATAGTCCACAAAGGTTCTTCTGCACACTTTTACCATTGCTCATTTTTCTCCTGAAATAAATAAATAAACAAACAAATAAATAATAATAGTAATAATAATAATAATAATAATAATAATAATAATACATTAATGTTAAAATTAAAGCAAATGCACAACTATATATATTTATATCTTCTGCGTCCATCAATAAGAGAGATTTGTTTTTCTGATCTATCAATATGGATATTTCAACAACTATTATACTCCAACATACATAGGTAATCAAAAGAAGGTGAGGAAGGATGCAAATATCTCCTTTTGAATTAGAAATGTAAAGCATTTAAAAAATGTTCTGCTCTATTTGAAGATATGTATTACATACACATTTTGGTAATAGGAAGAGAATATAAAAGTATCATGTTCTATTTGTATTTAGTGACTTCATTTTTATCTTTGTAAAGTATCTCTGTATCTGATAGAACAAACAAAATACCAAATGTTTAAACAATAATTGCTTTTAACATGTATTTTTCTCTCTGAACCAGTCCTATATAACATTTGTATAGCTATAAAAAGTTAAGACTATGTTCAATACTTGCCATTAATGAGTCAGCTTGAATAATACATAATTTAATAGAATTGCAATAAGAAAGATGTTTGTCAAACCATTTTCTGTATATTGAATTTTGGAAACAACAAGAACTGCAAAGTGCAAACTGAAAACATGATATAGTAAACAAAATCACAAGAACATAGATTACTATATAACATGCACATTCCACTGCTGTAAAGTATAATTACATTGTTAATATGCATATCTTATGCTAATCATTAGGTAATAAAAGGAATTCAATTAGATCATTAATATTCTAAACAAGCTTTTCGCAGATTAATGAGAAAACAGGTGATCTGTTAAATAATGAAACAGAACTATATATTGCATATCAGAATTATATGGCTGGGGAAAAAGTATATTTTAATATGCACTAAAAATCTGATGTGTTCCATTCACATGATTTTTCCTACCTATGCTGCAAACAAACTATTGTAACAAAAGATTATTCTTTTATCTGCATCATGCTTATCAAGAAAAACATTAGTAAATATAGTCTTACAAGTACATAGATGGGAAACAAGGGAATACTCTTGGCTAGTCTTAGTCAAATCTTTTACAAGCTGGTTGTTATGTGATACAATTGAAATTTGGTTCTCTTTACTTGGCCAGGAGTAAGATAAAAGAAATATGGAATGAATGAGGACTTCCTGTTTGAAGAAAGCATAAGTATTTTAAAATTAAAACCAATAACAAGGATTATCTCAGAAATAGTGAAATCAACAACAACAATAATAATAGTAATAAAATGTAAATGACATAAATTGTGTGTTTTAGCGATATCTCTATTCTTTATGTAATAAATATTTGATTACATTTCATGGTTTACCAGTTATACAAAAATCTGAATGAAGAGGCCTTCAGAGGCTATTTCCAGAATAAAACATTTCCAACAGTCTCAAGTAAAGAGAGTTTAGGGTGAGGGAGGATGGGGGAGGGGGGTTCCTACAATTGAGCCACACACATCAGATCTCTTTTTATACAAATACTTTTGGGGGGGGGGGATTCAGGGGATCTCAAAACATAATATATTCAGGGTGGAATTTCGACATCACATTTTGGGTGGAATACAATACCTTCACTTCCTACTATGTACACAGTATGTATAGCGAAAGTAAAAATAGAGATAAAGTTGCATGTCCATTATTATATAACTTTACCTTAAAACAATGCTGATGTCCCTCTCTGGCATCACTAAATACTCAGCCATATTATTGGTACTGTCTAGGCCTTATTTTAGCTAATGGTGACATAACTGCAATTTGTTCACAAATGCTAGCTTTTCCATTTTAAGTTTATCTGAAAATAAAGATAAAATCTTAATATAAATAGCCTTACTTAACATACCTGATATTACACATGAAAGTTTAGGTAGTTATGGATTCAAATGTAGAAAGCTTATGCATTTCACTTGGTTTAACCTAAGATGTGACACTGAAGCTTTGTCTTGCATCCCAAACTTACATTACTGAATCAATGCATAAACTTGATTTTCCTACAGCAGTGCATTTAAAACATCCTTGAAAAACTAACAAAAATTATGTAAAAGATGCCCGTTGTAGTGAATAGACCTATAATTTAACACCACTAAAATTTGTAACTGCTACCATTCTTTATTAAACTTATTACCCAACTTCAATAAGTTCCCTTCCTCCACAACGTAGAGGGAGAGCAGCTACTCCAAAAAAAAAAAATAATAAATAAATAAATAAATAAATAAATGTAACTGGAAGTCATTCAGGTCTGGATCGTAAATCAGAGAAAGGTAAAATACGTTTCATGTGTGTGAGAAGACATGAAGGTAACTGTTGAATAATAAATTTACATAAAAAAATCTGATGTGTTCCATTCACATGACTTTCTCTTCATCAAATTATTGTTAAAAAGCTTATGCTTCTATTTACTTCATGCTAATCGAGAAAAAATTAGCAGAAATAGTCATATTATTTGTTTACTTGTAAGTAGGAGGGAAATAAGGGAATACACTAGGTTAAAGTGATAGTCAAAAGCTGGTTGCTATGTGACTGAAGTTCCTTTGTTTGTATGGACAGGAGTTGAAAAATTCCCATATGAGAAAAGCGTAAGTTTTTCAAAGCTGAAACCAAAAACAAGGAATATCTCAAAACTGCCAACTCCACGAAAAAAATGTATTAGCATAAATTGTGTATTTTATCGTGATCTACATTTTTTGTGTAGTAAGTTTTTGTCTATCTCTTACGGTTTACCAGTTATTCAATAAAAATCATTTACAATATTCAATAAAAATCATTTACAATAATGAGGTCTTTTGAGGCTATTCCTAGAAAATTCAAGATATACATTTTATTTGGCAAGTAAATATCTTAAATATAAGAAATTTAGAGTCATTTTTAAGAAAATCAAAAATTTTGAAATTTTTTCCATGTAAAGGGTAGTTTGGGTAAGGAGATTTTCCTGAAAATCTTCGTGTCGCATCCTTGGAAGGTACAAAACTTAAATACCAAGTTTGGTTTTTAACATAAATAATTTTCGTTTTTGAGCTATGCACATACACACACACATGTGCAACACAATACCTTCTCTATACACTATGTGCACAGAACAAAATGTTTAACATACAATATGTAATGGGGCATATATTGATTCATGATTAAATAATAGTTAACACATGTGCTAGAAATTGATTGCCTAGAGATTACTAAACTGGCTATTGTTAAAATCAGTAGCAAATGTAAAAGCGAAATATTAACAAAGATAAACTATGCAAACTTAGCAGCAGAGGTTTGGTTCCGCCAAATCAAAAAATTAACAAAATAACTATTAACTTGGATGCCCTTTTGTTACATCAAGATTACTGTACAACATTTGATAAATACTTGAATAATAAATATTGTCTGTGAACTTGATATTCAATTGACTTTTCACTCATAACTACATAAGATACATTCACCCACTGCTGGTCACACATGTGCACGCTAATAATGAAATCACTTGTATAATAATTAACCTTACAAAATTTTGCGCAAGCCCAAACAACAAACGCAGGAAAACCACCTGGTCACACCAGTTAAATTTGTCTGCCATTGCTAAACAAAGCATATCCAAAAGCAACAGATTTTAGCTTACGAATACTACTACTTCTCAAAATAACATACCCATTAACTTATGGATTCTCTATTCACATTACAAAATACATGCATACTGATACAATTGAAATAGAAGACCCATGCTAATACTTAAGGTGTTCTGTGTCCATTGTGGCATCACATCAGTGTGTAGTCAATGGTAACAACATGGAGACTATGCAAGCCAGGTAGAGATAAGGCGATGTATAGTTGTTGCTCTTACAGAGCGCTTGGCTCGACTCGAACATCTGTTCCTCTTCGCTGGAGAAGACCAGACCATAGGTAGCTAGAGAGGGGAGAGCTGCGTGTGCATGCCACTGCCAATGAAGGTCAAAAAATTCTCAAACATAGAGAGATGAACAAGCCCAGTGGCATTCATTCGCCAAAAATTACATACAAATCTATAAATGGGTTATTTCTAGACTTGTACCATAATAGGGTACTATAAAGCATTTAGAATTTCTCAGGTTTCTTTTTAGTATTTAAAGTTCAATAATTATATTCAAATATATCATAAGTACTTAGTTTTTAAATTCCTTATAATAGTGATGTAACAATCCTGAACTGGTAATAAAATGCATCTTCTTTGTGCCTTCTTTGTTTGTCACAGTATAATGATAGTTTCATTTGATTTCCTTGGCAAATGCCATAGGTATGCTTTTACATAGTTATTTATCACATGGATTATAATTCAAATCATAACTTATAACTTGTCACATAACACTGAGCTCAACACAATTTACACCCAACTGTCTATATACATAACTTGTTTACATCACAAGTTATAACGTATTCTAATTTTAATAATATATTGTTATTTCTCTTGGAAGCTGATAGTAAATGATTTAAGGTTAATTTAACTACTGCAGACTAGTGATGATTTACTTTTCCCAGCATTCCCAGTATGTATTATTAAAACACTATTGGTGAGGGAACTAACACGATCAGAAGAGCAGCTCAAAATGATAGAGAAGTGATGGGACCCAGATGGTATACAATTTAAAGTTAGCCTGTCTATTGTAGTATTATTGTGGTTATGTGGTACCTGAATTAGCTAAAGGTGATTTCATCAGAATATGAAAATAAATGCTCCCCCTCCCCCAATCTGGATGTGATTTTATCAGGAAACATGATTAAGAAAGAATATTAAAGGGTGAGTTTCTGGAGGCTTGTTTTTACTGATGAGGAATCATTTGGCAAAAAAGGGAAGGAGAAGATGTCAGATATTAGTGAGTGCTATACAAGGTGTGATCAAAAAGTTTTCATAAACACTACATAACAGTTTGATTTGTCTGTCACCCTTAAAGTAGTCTACTTGGGAGTTGATATACTTGTCCCAGTGCTTCTACCTCTGCTGGAAATCTTCTTCTTTAAATGTGTTCAGAGCCTTCTACAATTTGCGATGGGTGACATCAATGTTCTCAAAACAGTGTCCTTGGAGCCACATTTTAAGTCGTGGGAAAAGAAAAAAGTCTGTTGGAGCCAAATCTGGAGATTAGGCAGGATGGGGAACAGTATTCATCCTATTTTTATCCAAAAATTAGTGAACAGAAAGGGCTTTGTGCATGGCTGCATTGTCATGATGCAGGAACCAGTCACCACTCTTCCATTTCTCCCATAATCTTTGCAGCACTTGTTTGTAGAACACTTAATTCACTGTTTGACCCTGTGGCATAAATTCCTTATGTACAATGGCTTTAATGTCAATAAACACAATAATTGACTTCGCATTGGATCAAACTTGTCTGGTCTTTTCGGAACATGGAAATGGACTCTTCCATTATGAAGATTGTTGCTTTGTTTCTGGATCGCACCCATAAATCCATGTTTCATTACCAGTAATAATTTTCTCCATAAACTGAGAGTCATTTTGAAGCTGTTCTTTAAGATCTGTGCAATCACAAAGCTTTCCTTTTGGTCATTTGAAAGCAGGTGGGGTACGAACTTGGCAGCAATTCTTCTCATGTCTAAATGCTTCGAGCAAAAATGCATTGAACACTTCCAAAGGTGTGTCCCAATGAGTCAGAAAGTTGCCTTATTGTAATGCGCCTATCATTTAAGTCCATTTCTCTCTTACCTGATTGATATTTCCATGAGTTTTGATGGAACAGTGTCGCCCTGAATTATCTGCATCTTTAACTGGTGTCATACCACTTTTACATTTTGAAAACCACTGAAATGCTCGAGTTTTGCCTATTATTATCTCCCTATATGCTATTCTTAACATTTCATAGGCTTCTGTTGCTGTTTTGATGTTTGTTCTTTGTTCTTCATAATCTGCCATTTTGCTAAAAGAATTGCAGCACATGCAAAACATGTGATCACTTCAGAGCTTCTACCTCTGCACAAGGTCACAAAAAGTCACATACCTCTCATTTTTATTGGGAAGAATTAAAGATATCTCAATGGCAGCATTGTTGTGAAGCCATTCTGGAAACTTTTTGATCACAGCTCTTATAATCCGTTAATTTCAGGTTTCATAACTCAGATCTCTTTTATCAACCAGAAAAGAGTTGTCAAATATAAACTCAGAGTTTCCCTTGATGGAATTCATATTAATAGGAGATTTAAATGTAAGAGATGGGGAGTTGGAAATCAAGGAATTAAATGTATGGGATGTCTTGGGGAGGGACAAATTTAGCAAAACATGGGTTAGGCACAGCAAAGACAAGGTTATAAATGAAGAAGGATTAAAATTGGTTCAGTTTTATGAGAATAATGAACTTGTAATGTTGAATGGTTGCTTGAGTGATAACGGAATGGTTCAATTTACATTTACAAGTGCTTGGGGGTCAGAGTGTTGTGGATTATGTGTTGTGCAATGATTGCATTTTAAGAAAGTTTGTAAATTTAATGTAAAGAACGTCTGTGAATCAAGCTCATATTTCCCATTTATAGTGTCATGATATAGTGGAGAAAATTTTGAGAGTGATAGATGGGGTAAGTGTGGTTCTGGTAATAAGATTATTAGGCTGAGGTTTTCGGGAGATGTTGTCTTCAGGCTGCATGGAATTAACTGACTGCAAGGTGGGCAAAAGTGGATTCATGAATCTGTGTGATTTGTGAACCTTTTGCCATATAACTATGCAATACAATGGTACACACCTTAGTTGATTTCAGGAGTAAACAGGTCACTTCCAGTCGTATGAGTGGAGGAATTATTATGTATGTGTCAATGCCTTCTACTTCAAGAAAACGAAGACTTATATCAAATTGAGGTAAGAATTTTTCATTGTGCGGAAAGAGACAATGTAAAATTCCTCATTTGTAAAAACATATTACATGGTTTTCTTTGAGCCAACAGTGAACAGCATTATGGTACATATCATGCTGCATACAATTAAAAAACTGGTGAGCATTTTCTGATCTACATTTTTTCTTTCTCTACATGTACTCTATAGAGAAGGTATTGTATTGCACCCAAAATTCGATACCAAGATTTCACCAGAAATAGATGTTTTAAGACCCCCTGAATCAAAAAAAAGTATTTTTAGAAAAATGTCTGTGTGTGTGTGTATCTGTGGCAGCATAGCTCAAAAACAAAAATACCGTTAAATACCAAACTTGGTATTTAAGTGTGGAATCTTCCAAGGATGCAACAAGAAGATTGCCCCACCCCCAACTATCCTTTACATGGAAAAATTTTCAAAAATTTTTATTTTCTCAAAAATGGCTCTAACAATTTTGATTAAAATATTATATATTATAGATATTTACCTGACATATAAAATGTATATCTTAAATTTTCTGGGAATAATCTCTGAAGACTACTTTATTCTGGATGAATTTTACGGAATTTTGCATAACTGGCAAACCATAAGAGACAGACTTACTTAACAGGAAATTTAGAGCTCATTAAAACACACAATTTATGTTAAATTCATTTTTTTTGTGGAGTGGATCATTATTAAGATATTCCTTGTTATTGGTTTCAGCTTTAAAAAACTTATACTTTTCTCATGGGAATTTGTCAACTTCAGTCACATAGCAACCAGCTCTTTTGACTGTCACTTTAACCTATGACACTCCCTTATTTTGCTTCTACTTACAAGGAAGCAAGTAATAAGACTATTTCTGCTAAGTTTTCTTGATTAGCATGAAGTAAATGGAAACATACGCTTTTTAACAATAATGTATTACAGAGATGTAGAGAAAGTCATATGAATGGAAAACATCAGATTTTAAGTGTTATATACATTTCCTATTATCATCATCATCATCATCATTGGTTTGTAATGCCTACAGCCTTCAGAGCGTGCCAAACTTCTGGAAAGTTTGCAATCTAGATCTAACAAATATACCATGCTGTGTGACGACTCTCTTACCCAACAAATCAATTGGCTAGTTATGCAGTGGCTTACGAGATTGCTAAGTCGCTTAAACCATTTATAGAGTGTAAATTTGTGAAAAAGTGTATCACAAAAGTTAGTTACCTCAAGAAAACTGCAGCTTTCTTGCCGAAGTGTTGTGAGGAGAATAGAGTACATGTCCCATGGTGGCCATATCATTGCAATGCAACTGAAAGTTAAGATGGGTACATTTGTTGCTTTCTCTCTCACTTAAACAAGAGCAATGACATGTCAGATACAGTTAGTAACATTTATTCGTGGTGTAGATGAGGCTTTAACTGTTAGTGAGTATTTTCTTCATATGGTGTCTCTTAAAGAAAATACGACTGGCAAAAATATTTTCAATACACTGTGTGAATCTGTAGCAATGTTTAGCTTGTATTGGGATAAGTTAGTGTCGATAATCACAGATGGAGCACAATGTATGATTGGAGTTGGTTGGGAGGCTAAAAGGAAACCTTCAACAGAATGGAAGAGTTCACAAACTGTATGCTTTCCATTACATTATACATCAGGTGGCACTGATTGCCAAATCTGTGAATATAAGTGATCCAAACTGTAGACTGAATTAGAGCTAACTCATTGAAACATGGACAGTTCATGGAATTGCTGAAGGATATAGGAGAGGAAATTGAGGATTTGGCATTTGTTTCGTATTGGTAACATCTCTCTGGTAACTCAATAACATCACACTTACTTTACTATAACTTACTTTATTAACCTAAATAACACTACATTACAATACTAATGCCTAACTCTCTCTTTAACCATTGTTAATGTCAAGATGTTCAACTACTACTAATGCTGCTAACTCTCTCCAGGTGCAGCAGCCACAAGGTGCTGCTCTCAAGCAAATTACAAGGAACATTAAGCACATTACACGGATTATGCCACTCAACTAATTTGAATCACAAATTACACTTCAAAAGAATGTTTACTATACAAGATTACACAGGAAAAAATTGCTGCTCTGAATGTAACAACATTTAACTCAAGTCATCAGGAAAAGGGCAGAGGTTAGTTAAGGCATCTTATAAGACCTGTTGTTGATTTGCACAGTCACAAAGCAAACTAAGCCTGCAAATCCCAAATGAATTACTTCAAAAATATCCGTAGACCAAGCTAAGGGAGGAATGTTATCCTCCTTCAGAAGGAGGAGATCGAGCTAGTTCTGGAGTACTGCTGAAATTGACTAAGGTATTTGTCGACCACCTCTTCCAAATGGCCTTCTGGCACCATTGGACAAGCATCCCAACTGTATAACTTAAAGGTGGTTCCGATACACTCTGATTTGAGAATCGCAATGAGAGATTTGCCAATCAAGAAATAGCCAGGTTTCCAGAACACATAATCATTGGGATCACTTGGTATTAGAGTGATGGGCCTAGAGTTTAATAAAGTGGTAATTTCTCATAATTTAAGAGAGGTTTCCAGCAGTCTTTCTGAGGTGATTCTTTATGTATTTGGCTCCAGTCCACCGAAGTGAGGGAAGTGATGTGGAATAAGGTGCCACTCAATGCCTTCGTGTGCTGTGAAGCTTGACTCTAGAGGCAGTGAGGAATGCATCTGTGGTCAAGTCACTCATGAGTTCAAGATGAACTGATTTCATTGACACATGCAAATACTGCTTTATAGCATTTTCTCAGGGTTTTTTTTTTGCAAGAACCATCACATTTCAATTGCAGAAATCCTCCGTAATCTACCCCACAATGAGAAAATGGTTTACTAGGGGTCACTCTGTGCAAAGGCAACAGTCCATGAGTTGGCTGGTTGTCTGAGCCTTTGCTGTGAAGCAAGTAACACTGTTTAATCACACGTGTAACTACTGAGCGACCATTTGCTATCCAACAGACATTAAATAATATATACAAGGTGGTTCACCTGTCCCTTATTCTCTAGTTTTTTATGCAACCTGCGGATTACAATCTAACTTGAAAACATTGTTCCAGAGACCCATTCTGCACACCAACATTATAGACTTTGGCACAAAAGGTTATAGCTGAACAGTAGCATATATGATTAATGCGTGGTGTTAGCATGAGCTCCAAGATGCTCAATTCAGATTCAAATCTTACCAAAACATTGACAATTTTCCCTTTCTTTCTTCCTGATTTGGCACAAAGCTAGATGGGAACACTTTTTAACTTGCTTATTTGTTTCTTTTATTATTGTTCTCTTTATTTATATTTATTCTAACTTAATCAGTCCAGCTACAGGAAACACAAATGAAGATGAACATTCTGAGGCCTATTCATTCAGTTTCTTCTAAATATGCAGGTATTATTACAATATTTTAAAACCAACATTGGTATTTCAGATAATACTACAGAACCAAACCCATTATCAGGGTATCTCTAAAACGAAAAATACACAAAATAGCTAGACTGACATTCTCAAACTGTGCCAAATACATAGGTATTCACTGTTACTTTAAGTTGAAAAGAAAATTAGGTTTAATTCCCACAACTTAACAAACTTCTCAATATCAACTAGATAAAGTGTTTCTGACATGAAACTTAGTGATGAAACATTCTCTAACTACGAAGAACAATCGATAACATATTAGGAGTATTTTGAAATTGTTTTTATTAACTTTATACGTTTTGAAATTTTACTTTATTGTTTAAAGGCTTAGTGAAGTTTCTTTTTCAAAATGATTAGAAAGAAAATTAAGGATCGAAGACTGGAAGGGATGAATTGAGTAAAAATAAACAAAGGCCCTTCCTCCCTAAAAAGAATTTTTTGCCCAAAATTCAACTTTTAAGAACACATAAAATGAACTTTTGTTTGTTCTTCATTCTTATACCTTTTTGTTTACACCTAAATTTTAGAGTGACAAACATTGAACTAATTTTACACCTCAATGGATACTACACGGAGAAGAAAAAAAGTGCACGCAGACTACGGGACTCAAACTGCTGACACACTGGAGGTTCTCAGGGAACATGAAATTAACCAGTTGAGCTACAACATTGCACCCGCTTGTAGGTAAAGTATCACAAATGTCTTCCTCTCCGCTTCTGATCTCTTTATAACTGTTATGGGCCCCTTTTTGTAGCTTAAGCTCTTCATTTACGTGGTAAGATGCATGACAGCGATCCTATCGATATAACATTACTGTAACAGGAGTTAATAGGTACATGTTTTTGAAATGGACGTAACTATTGCTGCTAAGGTTTACTTTCCGATGAAGAGCAGGCTAGATTTGTATAGTTACCAATTGGCCGACAAGCATGATAATTTCGACCTTATTACTTTCAGAGTATGAAGTGTTGCCTATCTCCAAAATAATAAGGAACAGGTGAACCATCTTGTGTGTGTGTATATATCTCTCTGTTCACTTTTATTTGGCTTTTGGAAACTATTATTTCGGGCTAAAAGATCAACCCTAATAGGCTTTACTCATAACATCTTAAGTAATCTAAATGAAAAAAAGAAAACTGTAGGCATATTTTTTGATCTATGTAAGGCGTTTGACTGTGTCCAGCATGATACATTACTATTAATCTTAGAAAAGTACGGTATTAGAGGGGTTACCAATAGATTAATTTCGTCATATCTAAAAGGTCGTGTATAATGCACAGAAATAAGTTTCAAACAAGGAAAAAAAAGAACAAAATTTAAATCAAGTGCTGAAATAGTTAAATACAGTGTACCCCAAGGCTCAGTACTTGGACCATTATTCTTTATTTTATATTTAAATGATATCTATTCGACACCTAATTGTAAAATTATAAGCTATGCGGATGACACCACTATTATATGTAAAGCAAACAATGATCTTGACTTGAAATCAATAGCCACCAATGAAGCGCTAAGAATAAACCATTTTTTAAATCTCTCAACCTCACTTATAACCCTGACAAGACAAATATAATTAAATTTGAGTTAAGCAAGAAGAAAAAAGATATGTTATTTTATACTAACTTTGGAAATGTTGCAATACAGGAATCTGATTCTCACAAATTTTTAGGAATGCAAGTAGATAAACTCATGTCCTGGACTAATCATATCGATGACCTATGTAAAAAAATAAGTAAAGGTTTGTATTTAATGAGGGAATTTGCAAAAACTTGTAATGTTGAGGTTCTAAAACTTATATACTGTGGGTTAATTTATTCACATATCCAATATGGTATTGAATTATGGGGGGGTTGTAATAAAATGCATATGCAAAGGGTTCTAGTGCTACAAAAAAAATGTATCAGAACTATGTTTAAAATGGGGTGTCGAGAACCATGCAGGGAAGTTTTTAAAAGAGAAAAGATGTTTACTGTAGTATCTCTATACATATACAAAGTAACTTACTTAATTAACCAGAAAAAACCAAAACTAAATAGTGAAATACATAACCATGATACTAGATGCAAACTTGACTTACATTATACCAGCTACAATGTAAAATCTGTAAATAGCATTACACATGTATAATCGACTACCTGCATATGTAAAAAATGAAAATGCTGTTAAATTTAAACAATGTCTCAAGACATATTTACTAAACAATCCTGTGTATATCAATGAATTTTTAAAATAATTTATGTAGACTATATTAATACTTTGTTAAACCAAACATCCTGTATATATTAATGTATTTTTATAATTTATGTAGACTAAGTTTATTTAATGCTAATTTTGTTTAATGTAAACTGACAATGCCCGATACTCGAAAAGAGTTTATAGGCTGCTAATAAATTACAATTACAATTTTTCTATCCATTTTAGTTAATTAAAATAAACTTTTACAGAAATAACTTCTTTACACTTTTCATTGCGGCAGTACGCTCGTGGTTAAAATGACTAACGGTATTGGTGAGTTACGAGTTTATCTCATCATCATTATCATGACCATCAGCGTAATTATTATTATTATTATTATCATCGCCATTATTATTGTTGTAGTTATCATTATTACTGTTGTGATTATTATCATCATTTTTAGTTTAGAATACCTTTCAAAATAAATGGTTAATTTGGAATGACAGCTTTAATGACATTCTAAATGGCACTTTTCAATAAAAACTTAAAAACCTTATCCTCATAACTCACCCTAGGCAAGATTTGAACTCGCGACCTGTTGAATGTGAGGCAGATGTGCTACCCAGGCGGGTTAACTGTAAATTGTTTGCATTTTAACTTTTCTCTACACATACTATGCACATGGTGTATAAAGAAGGCATTGTATTCTATCTAAAAATTCAATACCGAGATTTCACCAGAAATACATGTTTTGGGAACCCTTGAATAAAAATTAGAAAAGTGTGTGTGGGTGCAGCATAATTCATTGCGACATGAAGATTTTCAAGAAAATTCCCCCACCCCAAATACCCTTCACATAGAAAAATTGTTGACAATTTTGATTTTCTTAAAAATGGCTCTAACGATGTTGATTAAAATATTGTAGGTATCTTAAAGATATTTTATGACAAATAGAATGTAGGTATATCTTGAATTTTCTGACGATAGCCTCTGAAGATCTCTTTATTGTGGATGGATTTTATTAATTTTGCATAACTGGTAATCCATAAGAGACAAAAACTTACCGCACATGAAATGTTATCTTGTCAATACACATAATTTATCTCGTGTTCCTTTTTTTTTTTTAAGTTTGTTTGTGGAATAGGCATGTGAATAGAACACGTCAGATTTTTTATCTTTGGTAGGACCTTGAAACCTCTATTTTCAGTGACATTTCAACCTTTTGTTGTGAAAAGAAAGGTATGGAGTCACAAAAATAAATATCGCAGCAACGTAGGTATGTTAAGTTTAAAATTGTGAAACATGTAATGCAATTTCTAATTACATGATCTCCATTTTTTCCTGTACCTACAAAATTTACTATTTTCATTTCATCTTACCAGAAGTTCAGCACACCAAATACACATGGAATAGATATATAACGTTTTAATTACTTGTTTAAAACATTAACTGTTTCAGCCGCATTGCAGGAGTTAACCTAATTAAATGAAAACTTTTCAGTTTTGTGTTTTATAATATAATGTGTGCATGTTTGTGTCCTATGCTCGTGCTTTTCACATTTATGTTTTTGAAATATACCCCATGAGTACTTATCTTGTGTTTAATGTTTATTTTATTTAGTATTCTTATATTTGACAAGTTTCCCAACACAAAACACTCTTTATTAAAGTTCCCTATACTAAAACAAATTTGTTAATTTCTCTGCAATGTCCTTTGCATAAGTAGAAGTAGTAATGTATTCCATTTTAAAATTTGATGTACAGATTTCACAAAATTTGCATATTTTAGAACTCCTGATCCGGGGAAACAAAAAAAAAAAAAAAAAACTGACTGTATGCATCTGCATATGCCTGTGAATGGCATACTTCAAAAAGAAAAAAAATCTGATGTGCTCCATTCACATGACTTTCTCTACATCCCTATAACAAATTATTAATAGGCTTATTCTTCTATCTACTTCATGCTAATCAAGATTAACATTATAGAAACGGTCTTATTACTTAGTTTCTTATAAATAGAAGGGAAAAAAGGGAATATACTAGGCTAAACCGACAGTCAAATGTTTTAAAATCAGTTGCTATGGGGTTGAAATCCATTTCTTAGCACGAACAGGCATTGACAAGTTCCCGTATGAGCAAAGTTAGTATTTTAAAACTGAAACCAATAACAATTAATATCTCAAACAGCCAACTACACAAAAAAAATATGTATATTACATAAATTGTGTCTCTTAACGAGTGCACACACACACACACACAAACACACACACACACACATGCTGACAAACAAACTTGCACACACACAAGGACATTTTTCTAAAAATGCTTTTTTGTATTAAAAGCATATAGGTGTTTGAAATCTCGGTATCAAATTTTTGGATGTAATACAATAAAATACCTTCTCTATACACTATGCACATAGTAAGTGCAGAGAAAGTAAACATCTGACGTGTTCCATTCACTCTCTGTAATAAATGTTTGTTAAAAAGCTTATTCTTCTATCTACTTCATGCTAATCAAGATAAAATTAGCAGTAAATGGCCTTGTTACTTGCTACCTTGTTAGTATAAGGGAAATAAGGGAATATACTAAAGTGATAGTCAAATGTTTTAAAATCTGGTTTCCATGTGACTGAAATTCCTTTGTATGGCCAGGAGTTGATAAATTCCCGTAAAGTGTAAGTATTTTAAAGCTGATACCAATACTAACAAGGAAAATCTCTGAAACGGTCAGCTCTGCAAGGAAAGAAAGAGGCAAGTAAGAATGAAAGAAAGAAAAGAAAAAAAGTATATCAGAAAAATTATTATTTTAACGAGGTCTACATTATATATGCAGTAACTTTTTGTCTACCTCTTACAGCTTAACAGCTATGCAAAATTTATCAAAATTCTTGCAGAATAAAGAGGTCTTCAGAAGCTATTGTCAGAAAATTCAAGATATACCTATATTTTGTCATAAAATATCTTTAATGTACCTACGATATTTTAATCAACATCGTTAGAGCCATTTTTAAGAAAATCAAAAATGTTAACAATTTTTCTATGTGAAGGGTAGCTGGGGTGGGGAAACTTTCTTGAAAATCTTCATGTTGCATCGAGCTATGCAGCACACACATACATTTCTAATTTTTATTCAAGGGTTCTCAAAACATGTATTTCCGGTGAAATCTTGGTATTGAACTTTTAGGTGGAATACAATATCTTCTCTGTACATCATGTGCTTAGTATGTGTAGAGAAAATTAAAAATACTGTAAATACAAAAGTTGGTATTTTGGCTTGAAATCTGTCAGAAATGCAAACAATTTACAGTTCGCCCGTCTGGGTAGTGTGAAGATAGCACGTCTGCCGCACATTCAACAGGTCGCGAGTCCAAATCTCACTTATGGTGAGTTATGAGGATAAGGTTTTTTTTGGGGATTTTCTTTATCCTAAGCCTGTCGAGTAACTTTAAGCTCCATGGACCCCGAGATCATTTGAGCATCATTACAGCAATTTCATTCACAGTCTATGGATATGACCAACTGGTTTAAAGGATGTCAAGCTACAGAAGGTAAGCGTGGGAGGCTCCTTAGTAATGTCATTCTTTTAATGTAAGTAATGACAAGCATGCTTGCAGAACACGTTTCAAGAGTTATGGTTTGGTTATGCTCAAAGACGTATGAAAAATTATGAGTTTAAAATACTTGTAAAAGCTGTTACGAGTTTAGTTCCGAGCAATGTGGTCTTCCTCGGGGCTAGGCCTTGAAAGATTTGGAATTCAGATAGAATAGGCTTAAAACCCTAGACCTGGTACACTTCCTGTAAACATGTACCTACAACAAAAGCGGGCAATGATATATTGCCATTTCAACAAGTTTGATGACTTTATACATCCTGTTCTAGATATTATTTTCCTTGATTAAACCGTGGAGACTTAGCACCTAGTATCCGCCAGTAGTCTTAAAACATTTTTATTGAAAACTGCCATTTAGAAAGTTATTAAAACTATAATTCCAAATTAACCATTTATTTTGAAAGGTATTCTAAACTAATAATGATGATAATAATCACAACAGTAACAATGATAACTACAACAATAATAATGGTGATGATCATAATAATAATAATAATAATGCTGATGGTCATGATGAAGATCATAATAATGTGATGAAATAAACTCATAGCTCACCATCACTGTTAGCCATTTTAACCACGAGCCTACAGCCGCAACGAAAAGTGTAAAGAAGTTATTTCTGTAAAAGTTTATTTTAATTAACATGAAGTGGATAGAAAAATAATCTTTTATAGGAATAGTTTCCAAAAGCCAAATGAAATTGAACAAATATATATATTATTTATGTTGGTGTTTTAATGTTTTTCATTCTTAAACGCATGCACATTCACTCTGACATGCTGATGGTTAATCTGGATTATAGTTTTTATAAAATTCACACATTTCTTCACATGCATTCTTCCAGACCACGGGAAAATGGAGTAATTGTGGTTAAAGAAAAACCACCCGCTACAATCGGGAATCAAACCAAGAAACTCTGTGTGAAAGAAATTTGATTTTAAATTATTTTCTGTGTTTTCACCATAGTCAGGACATTTCACTTTCCTTTCCCACTACAGACACCACGGCATACATTCATATGTAGCTATGTGTTAAAAGATAATGTTGGTAGCAGCTGGTACCCAGCGGATACAGTATTCTGATGTTGGTACTCTGCATAGCAGATGGAATAATATTTAGAGGCGTAACGCAGAATTACCCCAACAATTTTGCTGGAGTGAGGCGAGAAGAAGCTGGCTTCCAGCAAGCATTAGCCATATATCTCATGCTAGATGATTAGTTTTGTGACATGGTGCATAGATGGCAGTATTAGTGGATGTTCCTGATTGAAGGGAGCTTCAGCATTTTCCAGTTCTGCCAATAGTTTCACTGTCTAAGAAGGGGTGTAAAGTCAAAAGTTTACTGTTGAATTTTATGGCTTTCTCTTGCTGCAAGCTCTGAATATCCTGGCCTAAGGCTGAATGGTGATTGACACGAATAATTTTGGCCAAGGATTTATGAAGTTTGGTTGTAGTCAGTTTTTCTTGATATTTTGATGTTGCTCCTTGTTTAAGATTGTGCATGACGGTATGACGGTTTTCTAATTTTCTCCAATTAAAAAACTTATTAAACAGCATTTTTTAATAGTGTTTAATGCCTGCTTTTGCTGCAATGGCACCCCAGGCGAACTTCTGTGAATGTTATGACAACACATAATTTTGCTCTTCATTGCTCAGGAGTTTCTTCCAGTTTGGGAGCAATCCCCTGTGATCAGAAATGATGAACCTGATATAGCCAAAGGAAGGGCACCTATTAGTATCTTGGGTTTAAACCTCTGGAGATTATGTCAGCTGGATTGTCCTCTGACACCACATGGTTGCAAGTTTCCTGAGCAGGTAGTTGCTGAATCTCAGATACTCTATTAGCTACAAGTTTACCACTTTGTAGGGTAACCAGCTATCCAAGCTAGCACCACTATAGAGTCTATCCAGTAATATTTTCCACTGATGTGTGAACTGAGTGCTCTGAAAACCTTGCCCATTAGCTTGCTTAACAGTAGAGCACCATTCAGTTCAAGACATGGTAGCATCACCTGTTTTAAAGGAGCTACTCTAGATTTTGAAACAAGCAGATTAACGATAATTGCACTGTCCGTAGTTGTACAGTGCATGTATATACAGGCACCATGTGCTCTTTCCGATGTATCAGCAAAGTCATGAAGTTCACTACTGCACTGTTCTCTGCAGCCCTCCTTGGGAAGGGAATTTGGTTCTGTTCAGGCAATTGCTGATGTATTTTCTTCTAGCATTCCTCCATACCGTACAACAATGATTCATCCCAAGTGCATTGTTGCCAAAGAGCTTGAATGAACTTGCACTTCAGGATCATGGTCCAATTAAGTCCAATGGGTTGTATATTGAAGCTAGTTTGGCCAATACAGTTCTCTTTGTCCATGTTGAGTTACCTTGACTGCAGTCTACCATGGTGAATTGTAAATGTCTCTACTGAGATGCCAGTTTAATCCTAGAACCTTTACTAATCCATTCTCAAATGTAATTCTGCATGGCTCCTGTATCTCACGAAATGCCATTGGAATGGTGTCCAATATTTAGAAACTATTTGATTGCCATTTGCAAATGAGAAAACTTGTTGACATAAGTAACAATGTGATGTCGTCGTATAGATGGACAATTTCCTTGACAGTGTCAGCCTCAGTAAGGAGGTCCTCCACTTAGAATTCATATTGAATAACCTTGGCTGCTACTGGGTGGATACGTTGGTTGACAAATGCCACTTGCTGTAAGCAACATATTGCTTGGTACACAGCTGTAGTGGTTCTATACATCACAGTAGTCAACCGGTAGCTTTCCAACCCTGGGCAAACTTTGTCCTCTTGGTCCAACCATCAACAAGTCATTTAGAGAGGGTATAAGAGTGCTTTTGCTGATGCATTAGAGACCACTCTAGCCTTTGTTGTGCTGCTGCTGGCTTTGACTACTGTATGATGCAAAATATAGTAATTAGGCTGAGATCTGTCACTTCGATTGACAACTTCCATGTGACCCAACTGCAAATATTCATCCACTAATTTGATGTACTTACTAATGCTTCAATTTTGGGTTTTTCTGCAATTGCCTCTCTAGATAGAAAAGGTTCTGTTTGTTTGGTCCTTTCAAATGAACTTTCAAGTTTACTAACATGATGCCATAAAGGTAGGTTCACAATAAATCTGCCTGTCTCATCGCATCTGAAAATCTTAATGAAATACGCTTCATAATGGTTTTCCTCCTTGTTGAGTTGACACATCGTTAGTTCTTCTTGTAATCAAAATATTTCAACCTTAGTGTGGAGGTTGTCGGCTGTAGTCAACAATGACAGCATCTTTCTGCTTTGTTTAATGGGATGTACAGGTATATATCTTGACAAGATCCACCCAAGAACTTGTTCTGTAAAGTTAGATGTCCTTCCCTTGATAATTTTTCTGGTCTTAGAATATCAAAAAACACCTTCACTCAAGAGTAGATGTGTTTCTCTTGGCTAAAAGAAATTTGTGTCAGCTAGGACAGCATCCTTGAGCAATTCCCAGTTATCATACTTGATTCTTGATGAAGGAAGTGGAGTACTGAAGAAACTACATGTCTCTTATAACAATCAGATCTGGCCCCTACTTGTAGTTGACAAAAGTGAGACGATTCCACTGTTGCTTACCCCATTTATTGGCACAGAATGTTGATTCAATTTGAGACATAATCTGTCGACCAAGTCTCAAGATATGAAATTCATCTTGTACTAACCAACACTCAACAGTGATGTCTTCACCCATCGCTGTGGTTAATACTGAAAACAGCACTAGATTTGTTTTTTGTTTCTTAATTAATACATAGGACTGACCTTAACCCAGTTAGTTGGTCAGGCCATAACCATTTCACTATAAAAATTTGTATTATCCGTCCAGCCTTACTTCACTGGTAATGTAAACAAAAGCAACAGTTTGCAATGGATATGATTGGTTGCTGAACGTTTTACTGCTTTTGTTCATTGCAAAATAGTTTCTCTTAAATTGCCGAGTGAGTACAGAAATGTCGTATTATACAATGCAATGTTGCCTAAATAACATAGTATGAATAATTAAGGAACAAAATTTACTTACTGATCATTTAATCATTATTTCTTTATATAACAATGCACATCCATTGTGCAGTTCAACGGCTGCTTCTAGTCAGCAAGTAATGGCAGAAACTTTTAATACCAATGTAGTGAAATATAAGCAAGGAAAGAAACCTAGTGTATATAATAAGTTTTGTGAAAAATACCTTACTTTTCCATTAAACAATATTCTTAGCTTAACGGTAGAATTTACTGGGTATCCGAAAGCAATACTTTTAAATTAGTCTAGGTGCAACATCTGTGCAAGCAGTATATCAACAAGTGACTGTCGAAAAATGCAGTGAATTTGTGTCACACATTGTTCAGGAACAGTAAACAAAGTAAGATTTGGAGGGAATTGTGGACATTGTTGTTGGCCCATTATCAATCTCAATGATACTTCAGGTAGTTTGATTGTAACTGCAACAGATGACTGGTATCTTGAAAGAGTGAAGATTAGCTATTCTGGTAAGTAACTGCATTGTGGCATTATATCAAAGAAATGTACAGTATATGGTTGTGCACATGTGAATATTAAAATTTGCAAACAAAAAAACAAAAAAGAAAACTTGTCAGTGTGATTAACGTGTGCAATACTTGAGCAAACTTTGAAAACATCATGTATGCATTTTATAACTTTATGGGAGAATTTTACATTTTGTTCTGAACATATAAACAATTTGCTTACCTATTTTATTGTGTTCTATTATGCATATAATAGAGATAGTCATTATTTGTGAAAAAACGAAGGTATGTGGTTTTACAATTGCTGGCAGACTAAACAGATTAGCATGTGTTGTATGCATGTGCATTTGCAAATGAATACATTCTGATTTGTTTACATTGCCGGTGAAGTAAGAATGGACAGATAATATATTACATAGCTTTCCTTTTTCATCTAAAACCTGTTCTCGGTACCATGTTTTTTAACTGTCCATTTCCATTTCCCCTTTTCCTTCCACAAAAACTCTCCTAATATAGGTATCTGCTTCTGATCTTCAAAATCTTTCAGATATGCTGTATCCTCCATTCTCAATCTCACTTCCCTTGAAAAATATTTTAACCCAAGTAACTCCTAACCCATTTTTACTTTCTCTACACATACTATGTGCATAGTGTATAGAGAAGGTATTGATTGCACTCCACCCAAAAATTTGATACCAAGATTTCACTGGAAATATATGTTTTAGGGTACCTTGTATCCAAAAAAAGCATTTTCAGAAATAGGTCTGTGTGTGTGAATACGATAACTCAAAAATGAAAAGTCGGTACATTACCAAACTTTGTATTTAAGTTTAGTATCTTCCAGGAATGTGACACAAAGATTTTGAGTAAATTGGCTCAAACGATTATGATTAAAATATGGTATATTAAAAGATATTTACCTGACAAATAAAATGTATATTTTGAATTTTCTGGGAGTAGCCTCAGAAGACTACTTTATTCTGGATAACCTTTACGGAATGTTGCATCTGCTACACTGTAAGAGATGGACAAAAAATGTAGAGCCCATTAAAACACACAATTTATGTTATATGCATTTTTCCCGTGGAGTCAATAATTTTTTAGTTATTCATTGTTTTTGGTTTCACCTTTAAAAAACTCACTTTTCTCATACAGGAATTTGCCAACTCCTGTCCATACAAACAAAGGAACTTCAGTCACATAGCAACCAGCTTTTGACTATCACTTTAACCTATGGCACTCCCTTATTTTGCTTCTAGTTAGAAGGAAGCAAATAATAAGACTTTTCTGCTAAATTTTCTCGATTAGTATGAAGTAAATAGAATAAGTTTTTAACAATAATTGATTGTAGAGATGTAGAGAAAGTCATGTGAATGGAACACATCAGATTTCTAATTATCTATTCCATTGATTTTCCTCAGCCATCTATTAGATATAGTATGCAAACTTTCCTTGTGTGTATCAGGCATTTTTTCACTAATTCTGTATCAAGTATCTTGGACTTGATATAAATATTTCAGGATTTACTTCATCATTAACCCTCTCACACTTACTTTTCCTAACTTTAAAGCTGCTGCATTTGTAGTATTAATGGGAACTGCCAGAATTAATTTACAGAAGCTTCTTAATCTTAATTCCATATTACACCTACCCTCATCTATTACCCAAATTTCCCCTCCATAACTCCATCAAGATTCAACCAAGGTAGAATAAAGCCTTTCAAACCACTTAATATTCTGGCATTATATATCAAGTTTTTGTATGCTTTCATGGCCATTTCCTCCTTAACCATTACATTTCTTTTCTTTTTCTTCCAGCCCCCATTACTATTTAACTTGATGCCCAGAGATGAGAATTCGTCGACAATTTGCCATGAACCACTTTTCATCTTTACGTAGTTTATTCCCCTTCTTAAACACCACCATTTTAGTTTCTTCCTGATTCACCTTCAGACCCCATTTTTTGCAATATCTGTCAATCTCACCTTAAGCTACTTTTAAGCCAATAATTGATATTGCACATATGTACCACCAGATCATGAGCATAAAGTAATCCTGGGATACCTATTTTTTTTTTTGAAGTCAATGTATACAAGCATGTTGCAAACAATAAACTGATAAAATAGTACAGGCAGGCCTGAGTTTAGGACCTCTGACGCCCCTGGGTAAAAAAAAAAACATTTGCTGCCCCCCAACTTGCAATACATATATTACTTAAATTTTCACAACATAGAGAATGGTTTACTAGTTTGGATACTTAAGGATGAGTGGCAAACACCATAAGTGAGTTTATTAAAATTTAAGTAGAAACATCTTAATAGAAAGAACTTACACTACAGAGGCCTCACCCCATATTAGATTTCAAAACACATACTGTTTAAATAACAAGAGGCTTCCTCCTTGCACTGTCATTTGCAAACAAATTTGAATTTGTCATAATCCATTTTCACTGTTAAGTCAGATTCAGTTGCAAGAACACTAAGATTACTAAGACGATCCTTCACTTGTGATGTTCTTAAATAATTATATATGAGCGAAAATGATCTGTACTGCCCTGGGCAATTGCCCAGTTTTCCCTGCTGTAAAAAAGGCCCTGAGTACAGGGCTTAATTTACAACCTTGTCTTAGCTCTCTCTCTTCTCCCAACCTTAGTTACTTCCCCCAAGCCACACTTGGCACAAAATCTGTTCTGATAGTATAACTCCTGTAGAATGCTGACCATATTAGCACTTAAATCCTTCTCCTTTAATTTTTACCATAGCACTTCTCTAGTCATCCCAACATAAGCTTTTTCTAGAGCAATAAATATAGCATACAATCAAACCCTTTTGTTTCCTAGATATTTATGTACCATTGTTTTAATTATGAATTTAACAGTGGTAGATAACAAGACTCACTGTGGACAAGCACCCCTAATGGAACAGTAGGATTGATAGTGACTCATTGCTTGAAGAGGTGCTACAGTCCTGAATTGGCTCACAGTGTAGCAATGTGTGATGAGATTTATTACAGTTTCCACAAAATTCCTGATCTACAGTTGTTAGCACAGACTATATTCCTTCAGCTACATCCAATGTTGTAAATTTAGAACACTTGTGCTGAGGATGTGCAGAACTACACAATCTGGTGATGAATGGTCCCTTGGAGCTTGATCTGTGCCATGCATCTTTTATTGTTGCAGACACTGCTTTCTTGTTCTCTGTGTTTGACATAAACTGAATCAGACTTTTCTGGCTGGGTGCGTTACATCTGCTGTATCGTACTCCCGTTGTTTCCATAAATTCATACTAATGCACTCTGGCACCAATGTGATAGCATGGACTCATGAAGTGGAGTTTCAATGCCATTAGATTGCTAGACAACAGACTTATAATAATCACAGATCCTTCAGCAAATCCTGTTTCACGGTAGGTAGAAGAGGGATTGTAGTACCAATTGTGGATTAATTCCCAAGAAATCTTGATATTTTCTTGTGAGACTGGCAAATTTAATATTAGTTTATGGGGTTGTCCTGATAAGCACAACAGCAAATAATAGCATCTCTTGATTAAAGCTGCTTTGAATGTGTCGAGGAAATGCATGAATTCTCGCAACTTACCACCAAATTTAGGTACAGAAATTCTTGGTAACCTCAATGTGCAGTTGGTTGTTACATTTTCATTGTTGATGGAAGGAGTAGAGGAGGCAGATTCATGGGACAATGAAGTTTGCATAGTTGTTCAAAGCCCTCCCTGTCTGATACATGAATTCTACTGTTAGGATCATTTACTTCTATCTCCATCTGAACTTCATTGCATTCGTCTGTACTCAATGACATTCTTTACCTCACTTTAATATAACCGATTGAAACCTGTTCACAAATGTGACATGATAGTCACTCATTATTTCACTAATGCTCTATTTTAAGGATAAGGAAAAATAAATGAACCAGGTTGACTCATCAAATTTCTGTCTACTGTGGCAGTGAAAGGTGTGCAGCGAGGAGCCTCTGGTGGCCGTGCTTGAAGAGAGATGTTACTTGTATACTGCGTTCTGTGCCACAACAGAGAATTCCGGTGTGCTCAAGTTTGTGATACTGCATTAATGGACCCACAAGCTATAATATCCAATTGTTCTTGTATAATCTCTCCACATTTGTATGACATATGTCACAAGAAACATGTTCAAGCCACTGATTAAACACTTGAGCAGTTTTGAACACCACTTCTTTTGTTCAATGAAACTGTTTCTTCAAGCTGATTGCTCTTCTGATTTTTGATCTTGTTTGATATCTAAGCCTGGAGGACCAAAATGTTTTATAGTGACAAGAACTCTGTGTTAACTCAATAACACCACAGTTACATTACTATAACTTATTTAATGTAATTTAGGTTAATAAAATAACACTAATACCTAACTCTGTTTCAACTGCCACTAGTGTTATGCCCTCAAGTAGAGGAAGAAAATTCCAATGAACATTAAGCAAATTACACGGAACAGCACTTTTCTGTGATGTAAACTGGCTTAGTCAGGGTGATATGTTATACCATTTTTTCAATTTGCAAAATGCCATTGTTACCTTTATGAAAGAACAGGATTTTTTTTGGTAGTGTTTAATGCCCACTTTTACTACTTGTGGCACCACAGGCGATGACACTTGTGATACATGGAATGAAGGTGGAGCAGCAGAGAATGTGATGGAAGGGGAAACTGGAGAACCACCAGGAGGAAACCCACCCCTGTGTCGCTTTCCCACCACAAATTGCAGATGTGGTCATATGGGATCGAACCCAGGACATCTAGGTGAGAGGTGAGTGGTCTAACCACTTGGCCACTTTGGCCAAGAACAGGATATGCATACAGAGTTAATTATTCCTCATAAGTATGTAAGATTATTTATTTTAGGATCAGGAATTACCCGAGTTAAGAGGATAAAAATTGTGTGAGCGATCTGGCATTTCTTTGCAACATATGTCACTATCTGAATAGACTGATTTGTAATCTACAAGGTCCAAAACAAAGCATTATAGACATGTACACTGCTATACAATAAATTATAAGAAACTAGCTTTGTGAATTAGTTACTTAAAGAAAAGAGAATTCACTTATTTCAAATATATAAAAGCACTTGGTACTTTGCCAGAGGATAAACTAATTAGTTACATTCCTATTCTTGAAGACTTAAAAACTGAGTTTACTTCACAGAGATTTCAGGAATCTTGAGAATAACATTTCAATGCACCCTTTTACTGTAGATGTGGCCAATGTAACAACTTGCAATGTGAACTCAGAACTACAAACAGATCTAGTAACAAAAAATAAGTGTAGAGATTCAGTTGGCACAGACATATTCAGAGAACTGTGTAAGGTAACATTTGTTGGTCTGAGAGAATTTGCTGCTTCTGTTACAGCAATATTTTGCTCAACATATCCTCTGCTGAACATAGCAAAATCAAAACTAAGATCTAGAGTTTCATATGACCACCACTCGGTGCAACTGCATATTGCTGTTACAGATATTATGCTAGAGTTTGAACGTCTTTTTGTATGTTCGGATGATGACAACTAATGTGTGTAATTTAGATTTCACATATATACTAGGGGTTTGACCACCTCTTTCCTGCTTGAACCAAATGCATTGACCTTTCAATCCACCACTGTGAAGAGTTTAAGAAGCGAAGAACTAACACTCCTCCAACCAACAAGAATGTTATGCGAATTGCCTGAACAGTGGAGTTGCCCTCCGTGGTGTAATGGTTACCATACTAACTTCATATACCCAAGGTCGCGAGTTCAAACCCAGCGGAGGACGATGGATTTTTTCGAGCGTAAAAATTCTTAGCATGGCTTCCTTTGGAAGGGAAGTAAAGCCGTTGGTACCGTGTCGTAGATTTATGGCACGTAAAAGAACCTCATACCTGATAGAGAGGCCTCTGAGCAAAATTAAGCAGTCTTTCACCCCCAATATAGAATGGGATGCTGAGAACCACAGCAGTTAAAGAGTGTCTGTAAATAAAATGCCATTTCATTTTTGAACAGTGGATTCAAAGCAGACACTATTCTGCCTGCTGCTGACTTAATGATTTGTTTAGATAAAAGTGAAGATGCAATTGAACTACATGAGTTATATTTAAATGGGTGGGCAGTGACATGATGGTGAGTAACAGAGGGAATAAGGTGCTTTATGATCACTAGTTTGATAAGAAATGCAAAGGAATGAGAGCTATGTTAAGGGAGGTTGTTGTGAGATGAAGAAATAGAAATTTTGAAATAGATCGGGACATTATGATTAAACTGTCAGAGGAACATAGGCGGTTACTTGACCAAAAGAAACAAGAATAGGGGGGAGCTAGGGCTTTAGAAATTGAGCAAAAGATGGATTCAAATAGGAGGCAACAAGGGAGTGTGAAGGGAGGGAGAAGAAATGTAAGCATAAACCCTAATGAATGGGTTACTTATTTTCAAAGATTGTGTATTAGGGAAACAAGGGCAGAAGTAGTCTGAATTTAATTATGGTTTGCCAACAGAATTTTTGAAAATGTAGTGTGAGAAATTAAATAGCTTACTTAAAAAGAGTTATGAATGTTATTAAAGAAAAGGAATTTGAAAGTTAGCATATAGCAATAAGCATCCCATTTATAGAGTGAGAGGGAAAGAAGCAAACACTAACAACTACAGTGGATTTGCATTGCCATCAAATTTTGTAAAATTTTTCATAGGAATTATGGCAGAAAGAATTCAATATTAGGTATACAACTATAATCCCCCATCCCAAACAAGGTTCACGAAAGAAAGAGCAACGTTTATAATAATTATAAATTTAATATTTTTATAATTAAAACAATCATAGATAAATAAATGGCTAAGAAATGATGTAGATTGTATGCTTTATTTATTGATCTAGAAAAGCATATGGTAGGGTGGCTAGAGACAGGCTATGGCACAAATTAAATAAGAAGGGCTTAAGCTCACATATGGTCTGTATATTGACAGATATCCATGGACTTCACACTCTCCCAGATTTTATTTCACACAAACATAGTTAACTATGGAAGTTGAAAATGACGCTCCCTCCCTTTCCTGGATATTCTGGTTTCCAAAATGTTAGTCATGCCATCTACTACAAACCTACACACACCGATCAGTACCTCAATGCAAACAGTTTCCACCATAAATCGCAACGAATGGCATTCTTAACACATTGGCACATATAACGGTTTCTGTATCATCCAGATAACCTTCAAACTGAATTTCAACACCTAAAATTCACACTCCAACAGAATGGATATTCTGCCAAGGATATTACAGCTGCTTTAAAAAGAGCCAAAAAAAAAAGAGAAAAAAAAAAAAAAAATGAAAGAAACCTCAACAATGACATTCAAGGGAAAGCTAAGCCAGCTGCTACAGCCAACATACCATTTAAAGGCAATTTTTCAGGAATGATAAGCCGACTTCTCTACAAATGATGGCATCAAACCATCCATAAGCCACTGCCTAAAATCAGAAATTTGGTCAGGCCAGTAAAAGATCATTTAGCTCTAAGGGTGCCTGGTGTGTCCAACACATTCTTTGCAAATTGGTGCAGCATACATCGGCCAAGCAATATGCACTATTGCCACATGCACCATTGAACACCAAAGAAAATTATATTAAAAAAATCTGGACTCAATGAACATTGTATTGAAAACAACCACAGGGGCAATTTTACCAACACCAGGATAGTGGCGAAATGTTCGAGCTACAGGGAAAGAAGAGTGAAAGATGCTTAGCTATCTCATTGGAAGTAAATAATATTAATCACACACTACAACTAAGTACAACATGGGCACCTATGATAAAGAGCATTTACACCTAATTCCCAAACTGCTGTCTCCCACAGGCACTCCTATACAAAATGTTTTCTAATAGGACTGTGCTCAAGTTCAAAAATTACATATATAAATGTTATAATAGTTTTCTACAAGGTCCATTTCCATGCTTCAGTCATATTAAATATCAGCTTCAAGACTAAAAATATCATGTGATCAGATGCTAGCTTCATTCTGGCGCTGTATGTGAATCTAGACTTTTAATTCATCAGTTTACCCTAAAGATGAAGTTGATATGCATCTTCAAAACTTTGGAGTCAATCCTTGTATTTACCTGGCTAGAAGTCCGATAAAATTTAGAGATAATACGTAGTCAGGAAAGTTTCAGCTCTTACTTTTATTGTTTAATCTGTTTATAGATGATGTTGTGGATTGTTTGTATCAATTGGCTGCAATTAAAAATTTAGATGTCCTTGGGTTGCTTTATACAGACGATTTGGGAGTGTGTTCAATATCAGCAATTGGACTAAATTTAGAGGAGATTGCAGATATTGCGAAGGAAGGGATCTGAAAGTAAATCAGAATAAAACTAAAATTATGCCAACTTTCAAAAGTAACAGAGTTGAACTTAACACTTGAAACTTTGCTGGTTTAGCAGACATCTGTATTCTACTGCCTTTGACTGCCAAATTCATTTGCTGCATTACTTCTGGAATCTTGAGGCTTGCCCACTGGACATTGGATGAACTTACAGAGCGAGTTGTCTTTGGTGGAAATTTCAACGTTCAGCAAAGTTGACTCTTATTTTTTCAAAAAAATCTCCTAAGTATCACGTTCAGTTGGTATTTTCACAAGTGTTAGGAGATGGATGTTTGCAGTCAAAGTTTTGATATGCCTTCTAGCTTTTCCTATATATATTTCCTCAGAATCTCCACAGTTGATTTTTATAGATTTCTAGTCCTGTTGCAGAAGGTGTCTGTTTGATTTAATTGTATGTTTTATGTAGTGTCTATTTTGTAGGACTAGAATTATGTTATATCCACGGAAGATCTTTCGAAATTTCCTAATTTGGATGGTAGGTTGAACGTTTGTATGTTCTTGAACATTTTCTGGTATTTTTGCTGTTAGAGTGGTTATATCTGATATCTGTTTCTTCTTTTTTAAGTTATGTAATTTTTTTATGTACCAATGATTTTTTGAACCATTTTTCTCTGTCAATATTTCTATTTGTTTGAAATTTTTATTAAATTGTATTTCATTTAATGGGATATTGAGTAACCTGTGTATTAGGGTGTTTATGATGGCATGCTTCTGGTTAATGGGATTGAAACTGAAATGGTTAAATCTACTGCAGGTCCTGCATGAGCAATACTTGCTGGAAGAGATTGATAAACTATTCAACCTGTACCGCCTCCTCTTTCTCAGCTTTTATATGGGTGTCAGTGTATCTATCCTTCCTTGTATATTTCCAAATGAAGTTATTGCTCCTGATGATTCTAAGAAGGGAAGTGTTCCATTTGTCTCTTTTTCCATTATGAATTCAATTTCTGGTATCTCTAATGTAGAAGCTTCAGAGTGTCTTCCACTAATTTTACGTTAAGTATTGTGAGCTAGTCGTCAACATATCAGAACCAAGCCTTGAAGTGAGACAGAGAAGTGGTGATCTGAATCTCAAAAGATTCAGCTAAGATAGACGATAAGGGATATCCTATCATTAGACCTGAATTTTGATTGACTAGACCTTGAAACGTGAATTCTGTTTGGTTTATTTAATTAGGTTTGTGAATCTGATGAACTCTTCAATTCTTTTTCCATATCCATGGATTCTAATCAACATCTGAAGAAAAGCATTAATTATTGTCATGGTATACTGGCAAACACTGAATTAACATCAAAAGACACTAAAATAGTCAGTTCTCTGCGTTTTAAGTTCTGGACAAATTCCAAAGAATTTTTTATGCCTCGGCTGTTATATTTTGGGAAGCTTTGAAGTTTCTTTGAGAGCCTTGCTAGATTGTAAAATGGTAAATGTATGTATGCACTGAAACTCCTAAATATGCAAGAAAAGTCTATAAAGTTCACAATGGAGAAGGAATGTGATGGACAACTACCATTCCTCGACCTAAAAATCATCAAAAATAATAATCACCTTACATTTGGCATCTACAGAAAACCTACCCACACCAACAGCTATATAAAACAAAGAGTTACAATCCCATTCCCCATCAGGATGCTTTATTCAACAGCCTTACACACAGATTGGAAAATGTACCAATGGGCAAAACAGAATACCAATGTGCACTTACTAAAATATTGAACATAACTACAGAGAATGGATGCTGGGCAGAACTGGTGTACAAAAAAGTTAATAAGGCCAAAAATAGGAAGAGAATTAAAGAAGTCAGCACACTCACTCAAAACCAGAAAGAAAACAAGATCTACAAGAAGTTTACATACCACCCTACAACTTTCTACAAATTCCAGAGGATCTTCAAACGACATAACACCATTCTAGCCCCTAAAAACAATTACTCTATAAAAAACATTTTAAATTCTAAATTAAAAGATGATATCCCACAAGAAAACAAACCAGGAATATATCAGTTCAGCTGTAATGACTGAAAAAATCTACATCGGCCAAACAGAAAGAAATATAAAAACAAGGGCAAAAGAACACCATAGAAATATTAAACTCAAACAAGAAGACAAATCTGCAGTAGCTTGGCATTTTTGGAAAGAGAAACACACCATAAGTAGAAACCCAAAAATCCTCAAAAACATCACAAGGAAGACAGAATTAAAAGTTTGGGAAAACATATATATTTGGAAAAACAAGAATCGCGTTTTCAATTTTGAAATCCCGCTAGGCGATCTACTGATTCAGAGGTTCATCAAACCACCACTAGGAACAGAGACAACCACCACAGCAAGCAATACCGGCAGTCGACCAAAGGAATTGACAATGGAAGCACATGGCTTCTGAAACATGTTTTCCGAAATAAAAAGTAAGTGATGTAGTGTTACAAAATCGACTCAACTAACTTTCAAATGTATGTTGTTTATAATTAAGCTCATTTATGAACCTGGTTTATGAATTTTAGGTAGTCTGCACAGTTAGGGATTGCTAGAGTTTAGCTTTAATTGATCAGTTCTTGGGATTATGCTGCTATTGTTTATGATCTTTTACTCAGGTGTTTGATTTATTCATAGCATTTGGCTTTCACTTGGCTTCTATGTAATCGCTGCATGTTTTTAATGTATTTATGTAGTCGGTTTTTTCCATTATTACCAGTTTATTTCCATTGCCTTTGTGTAGACTACATTTTTGTTCTATTTAGGAAAGTTAATAAGTTGCATAAAGATGAAAAATGGTTCATGGCATAAAAAAAACAAATTCAAGTTGTAAGCAAATTGTCATTTCTGAGTATTAAGCTGAGTAGTAACGGATGGGAGAAACAGAAAAAATCTGCTATGGCAAAGGGAAGAATAGCCATGTCAGTAGTATGAAAACATTTAATTCTAATAACAGCTTTGCATATTAAATGGTTTGAAAGGCAGTATTGTACAGTGGTTAAATCTAGATGGATTTACAGAGGAGAATTTTGGAGAACAGACAAGGGATGGATGTAATTTTAAGAAGTTTCTGTAAACAAATTTAGGGAATCTCAATAATACTGCAAATGAAATTGCTTTAATAGAGTTAGGAAAGATACGGGTGAGAGGGTTACTGATACAATGTTACCTGAAAATGTGCCTGATATACATAAGTTGATTTCTTAATAGTGGCAACAATGCTGTAATAATGCTGTGAAATAGTGCCAGGCAATATAATATACAGCAACCTCTTTGGTATTCTCAAACTATGCAATGTAGTAATAAGGATTTTGTTTTCAAATATTAACACTGCCAACAGACTTTCTGACAAATGGTCCCTAACATACCAGATGTAAAAAAATAGTCTGGAATGTAATGGTATTGCCAAGACAAAGAAACAAAGTCAATTCTATGGAGGCAACAACTCAAACTCTCGGTTCTTGCTACATGCTATCGCTGCCTAGTGCCAAGAGCAACTATCGACTGCCGTTGTACCAAGTGCTGAAAAAAAAGTCTCTCTCTACTTGATTTCTGATGAAATGGTGGAGAAAAAAAAGTAGGGGTTGGAGGAGAAAGCGGGCATGTGCAGAACACAAGAAACGGAAATGTGATGGTACAACCAAACATAAAAAAATGACTGCAAAAGGATACAGTTCCTACACACTTGGAGCACTATCAACATGAAGTTAAGGCCTTCTTATGGCAGATCATTGCTATTGGCGAGACCTGGGCCAAAGCCTATAACCTCAGCTGTAACACTAATCAAATGAGTGGCATCATTGTGGGTCACTGAAAAAAGTAACAGTTTGGCAGACCACAACCAATATGAACGCTGTGCTGATAATTGCCTATGACTGGAATAGTGTTATAAAGCATACTGTTCCCCAAAGACATACCATTACTGTACATTTTTGCAAAATAATTTGCAAGCAACTTTAAGAATAACTCCTGAATAACTCACCCATCATTCTGGATATGACCGATTTGTTGAATGGCTGGGGAGTGCTTTACCATCCCCCTTATTTTCCAGATTTAAGCCTACGTGACTATGATCTCACCCCTTAAATAGAAGAACCACTTCATGGGATCTGCTCCTGCACAGTTGATGATGTTCTCCAGAATACCAACCACTCCCTTCACAGCCGTGACTTGGCTCAGTGGTTAGACCCCTTGCCTCTCACCAAGGTGACCCGAGTTTGATCCCAGGGAAAGGCTGGATCAAAACAAATGGTAACAGGGTAACCAGAATGAGAATGGGAATGCTGAAAACATGTATTTAAATGGAAGCACTCACAGCTGACAGGAAGCCTTCCAGGGTATGGCATACATGATCCATATTGTGCATATCAGACTCTAGTTGTTTTTCTTCACTTTAAGGACTCTTCATTGTAGCATTCATTCCATGCGGCTGTGACATAAAACAGCTGCTAGAGCTCTAAGTTGCAAACCTATGCTGGGAAAATCAAAGAAAAAAAATCTGATGTGTTCCATTTACATGACTTTCTCTACATCTCTGCAACAAATTATTGTTAAAAAGCTAATGCTTCTATTTACTTCATGCCCATCGAGAAAAACATTGGCAGAAATAGTCTTATTACTTGCTTTGTTGTAAGTAGAACTGAAATAAGGGAGTACCATAGGTTAAAGTGATAGTCAAAAGCTGGTTGCTATGTGGCTGAAGTTCCTTTGTTTGTATGGACAGGAGTTTACAAATTCCTGTATGAGAAAAGTATAAGTTTTTCAAGGCTGAAACAAAAAACAAGGAATATCTCAAAAACGATCAACTCCACGAAAAAATGTATATGACATAAGTTGTGTGTTTTAATGTGCTTTACATTTTTTGTGTGGTAAGTTTTTGTCTATCTCCTACGGTTTAGCAGTTATGCAAAATTCTGCAGAATTTATCCAGAATAAAGTAGGCTTCAGGGGCTATTCCCAGAAAATTCAAGATATACATTTTATTTGTGAGATAATATCTTTAATATATAATATTTTAATCAAAATTAGAGCATTTTTGAGAAAAACAAGAGTTTTGAAAAAAGTTCCATGTAAAAAGTAGTTTGGATTGGGGGGATTTTCTTGAAAATTGTGTCGCATCCTTGGAAGATACCAAACATAAATACCAAGTTTGGTATTCAATGGTCTCTTCGTTTTTGAGCTATGCTGTCCACAGACACACACACAGACCTTTTTATAAAAATGCTTTTTTTGGATTTAGGGCAACCCAAAACGTGTATTTCCAGTGAAATCTTGGTATCAAATTTTTGGGTGGAATGCAATAGCTTCTCTATACACTATGTACATAGTACATGCAGAGAAAGTTGAGGATCTCATTGTAATCCTGTTGTTGATATATTGTGACCAGCCTTTTGCATGTGGGATTTATGGTGCACAAAGAAGCGCAGGGTAGGTTTTCTCTGAGTTCTCTAGTATCCTCCACCTTTGCATTCCACCACTGCTCCATCTTCATTCCATGTATCATAGGTGCCATATGTAGCAAACGAAGGTATTAAACATTATATTAAAAAAAATCTGATGTGCTGTGTCATTTTCTCTAGCAGTTCCATACACAAACTATTCTTACTAAAGATTTTTATTTTATCTACATCATGTTAATCGAGATAAACATTAGGAGAATTCCTCTCTTTACTTGCTTTCTTGTAAGTAGAAGGGAAATAAGTAAATGCATTAGGCTAAAGCAATAATCAAATCATTTGAAAGCTGGTTGCTGAGATTGATATTCCTTTGTTTGTATGGCTAGGAATTCACAAATTCCCATATGAGAAAACTAAGCATTTTATAATTGAAACCATAACAAAGAATATCTCAAAAACGGTCAGCTCTACAGAAAAAAAAGTATATCACAAAATTTGTGTGTTTTAACAAGATCTACACTTTTTGTGCAGAAAGTTTTTGCCTATTATGGTTTAGCAGTTATGCAAAATTTAGCAAAATTCATCCAGAATAAAAAGCTCTTCAGAGGCTATACTCAAAAAATTCAAAATATACATTTTACTTGTGATGTAAAATATCTTTAATATAATTCAATCTTCACGGGCTTCTAACCAGGTAACTGCTATAAATAGTTTTCTATAAAGTCCATGCCCATGTCTCAATCATCTTAAACACCAGTTCCAACATGGCCATAATATCGTGCGAACCAATCAGATGTTAGCTTTATTCCAGCTCTTATAAATACCAGTTTCTGCAAGTTCAATCCATCAGTTCACCCTGAAGACGAGGAAGATGCACTTCTTCGAAACGTTGGTATCAAGCCAAGTTTTTACCTGGTTAGAAGCCCGAGAAGATTTTGAATTAATATGTTGCCAGAAAAGCTTCAGTTCTTATTTTATCTTTAATATACATTATTTTAATCAAAATTGTTAGAGCCATTTTTGAGAAAATAAAAATTTTCAAAAACTTTTTCCTGTAAAGGATAATTTGGGGTAGGAGGATTTTCTTGCACCCTTGAAAAATCCTCAACTTAAGTACCAAGTTTGGTATTTAACAGACTTTTGGTTTTTGAGCAATGCTCTTCACAGACACAGACCTTTTTCTAAAAATAATTTTTTTGGACTCAGGAGACCTCAAAACATATATTTCTGGTGAAATCTTGACATCAAATTTTTGGGTGGAATACAATACCGTCTATTCACTGTGGACATTGTACATACGGGCTAGAGCAATGAATAATGTAAATAATAAAAACCGTGTGTAACATCCTCAGATTAGGCAGCACCAATAGTATCCAACAGCTTCCACACTGATGGGAATGCATGCTACACAACAGTGGTGATTGCAATCGAAGTTCTGTAAAACTTAAAACCTTGTATGTGTGCTATGTATCTAAATAAAAAATAGTTGCTACTATTAAAAAAAAACAACCCGTCTATCAAGAAGAAAATATCAGTAAATGTAAATGGCGTGATATTTAGGGACACTCTTTAACTACTGTGGTTCTAAAGCGTTCCATTCTAAATTGGACGTGAAAGAATGCTTAATTTTGCTCAGAGACCTCTCTATCAGGGTTGAGGTTCTTTTACATGCTGTAAATCTACGACATGGGACCAACGACATTACTTCCCTTCTGAAGGAAGCCACGCTAAGGATTTTTACACCCAAAAAAATCCATCCCAATCCGTTGGGTTTGAACCCGCGACACTGGATATATGAAGTTAGCATGGTAACCATTACACCACAAAGGGCACCAGAAAATATCAGTAAAATGTCTATTGGCTAGCTTAGGAAAATTAGGCAACAGTAAATCAAACATGGGTTAGGAGATCTGAGTTAAAATTGGAGTTTCTGGAAAAGGTTTTCAGGGAAAAGTGAGATTGAGAATTGAAGAATGGATAGACAAATATTTGCCTAGATGAAGGAGAAAAGTACACTGATGTACTAAAACAAAGTCAAAGATGATTCAGAAAAGAAGTACTCATGGATCTGAATTAAAAACGTTCTTGGTTTTGATTAGATATCTGGGAACAGAGAGAAGTTGACCCACGAATGTGCCCAATCTATGAGAAGGAACATGAAATTCATATTATCTTTCAGTTGGAGAGATAGTTTAATAAGTAAGAAATAACTATTTAGGAACAAAGAATTGTAATTAAAAAGATCTTTGAGGATCCAAAGCAGATACCCAATTTAAAGGAGTTTTTATGGAAGATTACGATGAAATGGAAATGGTCAGTGGAAAAACCTGAAATTCTGATTAATTTCAAATGACAAATGTTACTTATGTGTATTGAATCATGGTCTGGCCAACTAACCAAGGTTAACGCTAGGCCATACTATGGTGTTTGTAGTAGGATATTTTGTAATTCTAAGAAAAATATACAAATTGAACTAGGTATATTAGATATGACTGGCTAAGAGCCTGGGTTGAATGCCTAGTCATATTCATAATGCAGTCACCTAGCCAAAATAAGCCTCTGTTTGCATGGCAAGAAATAATGATTTTGGTTGTTTTTGTGCACGTTCTACATACTATTATCTAATTTTTAACCAGAAGTTAACTGAAGGTATTCTTACAATCAGCAGTTCAGGTACAGCTTGAGTTTCAAAATTCACTGTTTGCAATAAGAATTATATATGCATATTATTTTTTTTGTATTTATTTATTTATTTTGAGAATTTCTAACTTTTCATATGAACACAAAGATAAACAATCATTACAATAATCTTTGGCAGAAATTAAAATGAATTAAAGTTAATGTTAAAATACAGTTTACTTTTTAATTTATTATGCTAAAATAGGTTAAAATGGCATTAATAAATTGCCCCAAAAATATCTTAAGTAACAAGTCAACACATATCTTAGGGACAAAAATATCTGAGAACCATTTACTCCAGTTCTGCACTTTATTACAATATATTTGCAGTCATGCTGTGATTAGCTCAAGGTTAGTTCTTTTAATCAGCTTTAAAAATGAAAATTGATTCTGAAACATAAGCAACCAAATTTAAATTTCCTGTAGTAGGAGTGGAAATCTTTCTTTTAACAAAGTTGCAAAATATTTTTTAAAAACTTACATGATTTCATACAAAAGTATTTTTTATTTTTTGGTGTTTTTAAAACAATATGGAATGTGCAATAAACACAAGCTATTTCACAACCTTATGTTTTTTTCTTTAGTTAATACCATTGAAATTATCTTGAAGAAGAAATAAAGTACTTAAACTTATTTATTCTTTCAGAAATTGCAGTTTCCATGGCCTTTTATTTTATAAAACAATTTTACGGAAATGGTGTGCTTCTGCTTAGCTCGTATACTACAAAAAGGGATTATTAGAAGAAACAAAAAATCTGGTTGCCCATACCTGTCATAGTACAAATAAGAAAGCACCTGCTTAAGGATAATATTGCTATAAATGACAAGTGTGAGCATTACTCACAGGATATACTGCTGCTACTTGACTTATTGTTGCTGGTGTCATACCTGATATTTTACAATCATATTATACCTTTTACTTCCATAGTTCATTCCTGTTTATTGAATTGCCTATTAAAAAAATGACCAAAAGCTTTCAACCACAGCCATGCCTTAAGCAGGTGCAAATATTTTTATTTACAGAATTAAGACTATGTAAAAACATTTCTGCGGCATTAAATGGGAATATTTTGATCTAGTGTATTAGAAAATGCTTTTAATAACTTTTTTTTTTTTTTTTTTTTTTAGAGTTACATGTCATACATAGGCATGAAATGTCATTTATATGCTTACTTCATGCATGCACATATACTCAGTACATGGTGTACATCTGCACTACTTGTATATTTGACACTTGCATACAAATACATTTTCTAATGCATTAGAAAGAAATATCTCTCTCATTTGAACAGTTAATTCCAACACTTCCAAACCTGTAACAAGAACAACTTATTTGCTGGATTGTTAAAAAATGTTCGTAGAAATAAATTAATACTATCAAAGTTTAACATCTAATTCGTGTGTGTGTGTAAATAAAATAAATTATATACAGAGATGAGTAAAATGCATAGAAAAACTGTTTTAAGACAGACTCAAAAGCTTACAATGAAATTTTGAGTTTAACTATGCATTGCAATCTTCACAAAGTCTGAAGTAAGTAAATGAGTCCTCAAACTCAAAACTTTTATCCAAAGTTAGCTGTACATAATATATAATAGCATCAATATTTTTTTGTTTGCTTTTGAAAAAAAAGTTTCAAATCTTAATCAAAGTAAAGAGAAGTAGTAACAAAGACATTTTTAATTCAATATTTGGATAACTATATACATTTCAAAGTTACAGGTACATCCCAACAATTTTCAAAAATACCTCAGTCACAAAAAATAATGGTGGAAGAAACATATTTGGACAGAAATGTGAAAAGTACATTATATTTACAGTTGATGTATAGTTGCCAGTTTTCAAAATAACATTTAAGGTTAATCAGTATCACAGTGGATACCCTAAATATCATTCACTAAAAGCCTATCATAAGTAGCACAACAAAATTAAACATATTTTGCTAAAGCTCACTGAATAAAAATATTAAATTATTAATAAGTTCTGAAAAATGTACAATATAAATTTTTGCTCAAAAGGCATTTCAATGGGAAAAGAAAACATACAAATCAAACCCAACAGCACTTTTAAACTAATAACGATACAGACTATACATATTGTAATAAATAATTATTGTACATAGTTTATTAAATTATGATATTGCAGAGAATGCTGTAAGTGTGCCATTGTTTTGCTAATCAGCATAAATAAGAAATATCTATTGATGGGAAAGCCCCATTTGTTAATTAAATCAGATAATTTTGTTTGTCCCAGCTACAGCCATTTGTATAACTATTTTTATACTATACATAAAAAGCTATGATATAACACTAGCTGTGAGATATTAGCTTGTAACAAACATTATAATGGCTGTTGCTTCTGCACTCCAGTAGCTTGAGCAGCAATAGTTGAATTTCTAATTAGTACTTATTACTTAAAAAAAAAAAATAAAAAAAGAAGAAGAGGAAAATAAGCTTTCATCGTCATTATTATAAAGTGTCATTCTATCAGACATTGAGTTTACTGCAGCATACCAAAACATTATGCTAATTTTGTTCTTCTAATATTTCTGTTTAAAAAACAAGGTTAATAAGTTCTTATAAAATGGTAATTAAACCACTGCAATTACTTTTCTTGTTGGATATAATTTAAATATTTTTATCATGTATATAAAGGTGGGTTCAAGAAAAGTAGTAAATCTAGTCCTGCACTTCCACCCTCCATACTATTAGATGACTGTGCTCCCCTCGTGGTTCACTGATATCTCGGTCTTGCTGTTCGGACTGTTGAGAGTCAGCAACGGATTCTGATTCACCATCCACTTCATCCTCCTCCCCATCACCTGCGTCAACATATTAATAGTTTATTAGCAAATATTATCATACCCTAATGGTGAGGTCGTTTTCTTGTGGACCTATTAGCAAGATGTTCAAGTTAGCAAACAACTATTTTATAAATCCTCACATATCCAAGAATGGAATTCTGCTACTATAAAGGAAAATGGTATATGGATAAGAACATTTTTATTTGCAGATGGCTATAGAATGACTTATAAATGAAAATATAATTAAATAATAGTTAAATAATTTGCATGAAATAAAATTTTAGATTTACAGCAATTAAACCAAGGAAATAATAGCATTCATGCAAAATGAAAATACTTAAACAGTCAATTAAAGTAAAAACATAGATTACACTCAAACTTCACTCTTGAAATAAAGTAACTTACACAGTGAACATTATACTACACAGTAACATTCACAGTGAATCTCCGTTGAGCAACAGCCACCGAAACATGTCCAAAGTTACTTTATTTCAAGAGTGAAGTTTCAGTGTAATCTATGTTTTTACTTTTAATTGATTAGTTACTTCACTGTGCATTCTCATTATGTTTTAAATAAACAGTATTATGTAACATCATTACAGAGCTCTGTTATATATGCTATACTATAATGTAATTAAATGGCTAAATTTTAATTATATATAGGTGGACCCTCAATTCTTAACTCTTAGGTATTATCCACCTACAATTTCAGATTATTACTTTGGATTCATATCCTGAATTTTGTGCCTGAAATGATTGATTACACTGAGTCAGACATTTTTTCTCCATATAGCAACAGTATTTGAAATAGTAGTTTTGCTGTCCTAAAAAGTACAGTATAATATTATAAACTTAATAATGGTAAACATTAATATAAGGCAAGAATATACATTTTTCTCCACATTTGACTTTTGCGAATTACAGGAGCCCAATATTTTTTTAACTGAGCACACCCCATGGTATGAAGAAATTTAACTAAAAAGTGCATTTTTTTTAAACATTGTGCATTTCTCATGTTAATTGTGAGAAACAACCTAGATAATAAAATGAGAAAGAAATGAAACAAAATGAGAACAGCTATGATCAGTAAAAAGGTGAATCATATAAAGAGGTTATGTCACAAGTATTAAACAAGGAATAACATTTTCGTAATAGAAAATAAATTGCTTATGGAACTAGAAGCAAATCAATGATAACCAAAACAGATAATGTTATACAAAAAGCATGGCAACTAAACACTTAATGGATGGTGTTATGTATGACCTAGCTAAATGCAACTCCTGAGTTTGGAGAAGCACATTTTAGAAGTATTATGAAAAATGTTGACACTGTACAAGACTTGAATGCTACAAGAAGTAATGAAATAGTAGGTATATTCTTTAACTGTATACAATGGGTGTAACAATGCATAGCAACAAGGTGCTTCTGAAGCAAGCCACTCCCTCCTCAGGACTGTCTCCTGACAGTACTATCATAATGGATAGATATCCAGGTGTACTACAAGCCTCTTCCCTCATGGCAGTCTCTGGATGCGGTAGAAGACATCATTTATCCTCTTCACCACAAGGTGCATAATAAGGAAGATTGATAAAACAATATTTTCTGAGTGCAAATCAAATGTTATGTATAACTAAAACCCTCCTTACCATGGTTGTTTAAGCTTGCGGAAGCATTTCTTGGTCCAAGTAGGGTAATATAACCACATCAAATCACCCTGTTGGCCTACCTCATTATAAGTGCTCATTCAGCATTGCTATCGGGATGTGTTGATGTGACATCTCCTGCAAGTTGTAAAGCCAGTCTAAAAGATATTCTGTGTAGTTGGCTGTTTTCCCCCAGAGGGACTTCCAAACATCAGGTTACATGGTAGATGCAGCTCCCTGCCAAATATAAAAAAATGGCTGTTGTCACCTGGTGGTGTTGTAGGTTGAAGAGCGGCACGCAGTTAGAAAAGTGGCACCCTTACATCCCAGGCTCTCTTATGATTGGCCATAACTTTCTTCAAAATTCTTCTAGAGTCTTGATGTGCCATTCAACCATACCATCTGTGGGTGGTTGCTTCAGCATTTCTCTGATCTGGTTGGAACTTGAAGTTGGTACCCTGACCTCCTCGTACCTTCAACAGTACCCTCTAGCAAGAAAATAGTTTGCAATGGTTGACAAACACCTCCAGCTGCTTTGAAGTAATCCATGGTGATCAGCAGATGCTTACTGCCTCAGTCAGATGCAGGGAATGACCCAGCTACACCAAAAGGTGCTCCCTCTCTATACTGCAGCATGTGCCTTGGCTCCTGGTCTGTGGGTTGCAACTACCTGCACCCATAAGATGACGACAGCAACACCACTTCTCAGGTCTGCCTGTAGTCTCAGCCAATAGTACTATTGTCAGAGCTTTTCGATTGTTCTATTGGGTCCCAAATGTCCTCCTAAAGTCCCCATATGTACCTCTGCAAGAGTTTCCTAGGCCTTTCTCTGAGGGAGGATCAGCAGTTCTCTCTCAGTATTCCCAACAGATAACTCCCATTCTCTGAGATGTACTCCTTCCTTGGTCTTTCAGGAGTCACAATAGGCCCAGTATGACTTGTACAATTACTCCCCGGTGCAATGTCTTTCCAGCTAGGTCTGTTCCTTGCCTCCACTTCTCCCAGCAGTGGCCCAAGTCAGTCTCAGCCAGCAGCTCCCACCTCAGACCTGCACTTTCTTATCCAACTGCAGGCACTGCTGAAATGACATGGACAGCTGCAGGACAGTCTTTCTCCTCACATTGGTGCTGTGGACACATTCCTTTGGACAGAGTTGTGGTGCCATGGCATAGGCATTGTTGTGGCTTCTTTCTTTCCTATGTTCTGATGTGAAGTTGTCTCTTGGAACCTCTGGACCCAATGCCTGTATGGAACTGCAGAAGGTCAACAGTCAGTTGAGGGCAGAGTGGGCAGTTCTCAGGTAGAATGGCTGACCATACAGATACTTATGAAAGTGCCCTATGCCTTTTAGTACTGTCAGGAGCTCTTGCCAAGTAACACAGCATTTCTTTTCTGCATTGAAGAGTATCTTGCTCTAGTAGGCAAATACCCACTCCTGGCCACTCTGGATCTGGGACAGAATGCCTTCAATGCCAGTGTTGCTGGCATCAGTATCCACAATAAAGTCACCATGTGTTATGGAAATCTTCAAATAGCTGCACTGCAAAGTACTGATTTAAGCACCTTGAACCATTCTCTGTCTCTTCTGACCATGAGTAAGGATGGTGCTCTTCCATCAGATGAATGAGGGGTTTTGCAATGCTTGAGAAACCTCTGATGCTGCATGGGCACAGGAAACTTTGCAGCTCTCATCTAATCTTTCAGTTCCGAGTCCAATCTCTCATTGCTCAAGCCTTCTCTGGGTCCATGGCCACCCCAAATGGTGAGACTATGTGGCCATGTATTTCACCTCCTTGCAGGAGTGTTGACACTTCTCTGCATTCAACTTCAGAATACTGCCTTTGCAGTATCTTGAAGTAGTGGTGCACAATGTTGTCATCCAAATATAAGACAGGCGTTATAAGTTAACCCTCTCATCACTGATGAGATGCTGATGCACTGCAGAGGCCAAAAGGCCTCTATAAATGACCAAAGCCCTTGACTAGTTGAGAATGCAGTACTCTATCATCTGCGATCTAGGGCCTCCTCAATTTCAAGTCCAAAGTCGAGAACCATTGAGCACTACCAAGTGTGCCCAGGGTGATGTCAATCTGGGGGTAAGGGGAAACAGTGCTTTCTGGTGACAGCATCCAGCTTCCTATAGTCCATGCAGAATGTAGCTCATTATTCTTCTTCTACAGCAAGACTACAGGAGAGCAACAAGGTTTGTCCGACTCCTCAATGATTTCCTTTGGTCTCATGTCTTACAGCATGTCTCTTATCTCTGCCTGTTTTGTCAGAGGAATAATGTCTTTGTGGTTGTCAGATAGGATGGGCATCTCATGCGCCGATACTATGGTTACTTGATGAGTGCGGCCAAAACTACAGTTTCCTTCACTGGTATCGGCTAAGGTAGCCTTTGAACCCTCTGTAGTTGTGAAGCAGTCAGATGGTCGGCCACCCTCTTCAGCAGATCCTGTGATGGCTACTCAGATCTATCACACAGCAATACACATGCTGCTGGCCTGAATGTCCTAGTCAGTTTCCAATGGGTTCAACAGCCTCATGGGCATTTTGTCCTGACAAGGCAACAATGCCTGGGTAACACATAATCCATTCAATATTGTTTTTGGTCCAAACAAGTTCTTTGACCGTTAGCTCTCCAGGTATGCCTTCACCACCACCACCTTGCTTCTTGCAGGCACAACTATATTGTCAACCTGCAGATCCGCTGATGCTCATGGGAGCTCAATATCACCTTGGCTGAATTGCAAGATTTCCAGGCCAATGTCGACTATTGCCTTGTGGCTCCTAAGGGCATCCAGTCCCAATATCACAGCCTCATGACAAATACCCATAGGCTCACAGTCAACATCCAAATGTCAACTCCAGCATCTCCTCAGGTAAGATGTCGCCTGATGGCATCAATAATTGATAAGGATGACTGGGTTTTTGTGTTGCCAAGCCCTTCACCACTTAAGGTCAGATTACAGTCACAACTGCACTTGTATCTAGTAGTATCCAGCACAGCTTTCCTTGTATCCAGCTGTCTCCAATGAGGCAGTCCACTCTTCTCCAATGTGCAATTCACGATTGTAATCTCGATTTTCATATTCTCTGCTCCAGATTCCATTTCAGTTCTCATTTTCTCCATATAGAATTCCATCTTCGTGTCCATCATTTCCACTTTCAGTTCATCCATTTCGAGATGCATTTTGCTCATTTTCTCTGTTCTGGATTTCATTTCCATTTTGTCTATTCTGTTTTTCATGTTTTTTATTTCTGTGAGTAAAGTTTACATAATCTCCTCCAGCATTGCATTAAATCACACTTTTGAAACCAGTATAACAAATGCTCTCTTTATTACTCCAACAAACTCCTCTTTATTTCTTCCACTGATTTAAAATAAAAATCTGTTTTCTAATTAATATATTTTTTCGATGCTTTTGCATTGTTTTCTTTCGACGCTGGCTTCCATTGAAAATTCACTCAACTGTTGCAGCTAGTATGATACAAATAGCAATTTTTAAGAAGAGTAAACACCACACTACATTACAGGATTCTGGAGAACTTAAATAACTACTGACTCATCTGTGAATATTAAAATCTACTCAATGATCAATGCCTACAACTTTGATATCAACTGTATAGTTCTTCTTAAAATAACTGCCAACTTATTCTCCTTACACATATGTTCTGACTAATGTTGCCAAATAACTAGCTCTTGCACATCCTGTTTCAATGTGCTACAGAGAATACATTTATTAATTGGAGCTAGTGCAATACATAAATCTGTTCTCAAAATAACTTTACTTTGAAGAGTATTGTGCAACAACTTAATTTAAAGAAGGATTCATTTGTGAATATTAAGGTCTACTCATTGGTCAATGCCTACTACTTTGACATCAACTACATAATTCTTTTTAAAATAACTGGCAACTTACTCTCCTTACACATATGTTCTGATGAATGGAGTCTGTAGATTCCATTTTCAATAAGCTGCAGAGAATAGATTTATTTACTCGAGTTCCAGTCTTCATGAAGATGTTAAAAATGGACCAAAAGAGTAATTCTAGAAACTATTCTGTTCTGCAAAACAAACAACCAGCATGTATCCTGAGCAGAGTTTAATAATCACCAAATCAACATGGACCACAACCAACTTAGTCACTTTTTTTTTTTGCAATGATATCACTCATAAAAATTATATGCAGCAAATTTAATTTACAGCAAAAAGAAGAATGTGAACAGCACTTTGGAGAACATTTGAGAGAAGAGTGTGGAACTCACATAGTAAGCCTACAATTTAGAAAAAGTGATCAGTTACTTGAAACTCAAAGGAAATGGCAATTCAATGTTTCCATTTATTGGAAAAAATGACTTTGATATAAGGACTTCGTCAAGAATATTTTTGAGAGAGTATGAAGACCTTGGGTACATGATTCATGTCAACAACACATGGAATCAACAAGAAGTAAATGCATATTACATTCTATGTCATCGGGTCTTCAAACAAACCAATACTTCAATCAAAACATGTGTTGTATTTGATGCTTCACTAAGGCTCACAATGATCTACGTTGAATGATATTCTTTTGGTAGGGTATCCGAGATGATTTATTTTCCATTATATTAAGATTTTGCACAAAATATAATTTTCTGCTGACACTGTGATAATGTATCGTAAAATAAACATCAATTTATAAGATATAATTTCAAACTTACTCTTTTGATAGAAGATCCAACAGACTCATAGAATATACTGTAACAAGGAACTGGTGCATTCTTAGCAACTAGGTGCCTTTGCCAGGTTCCTTCTTCACTGATAAAGAGAAGCAATTTTCCTTAGTATCAGAAATCTTAAATTGTGATTTCTATGTAGATAATTGATGTCTGGTACAGACACCATTGAAGAAACATGAGTATTACAACTAGAGCTTCAAGAACTTCTAAGATCTGGAGGTTTCATAATTCATAAATGTTCAAACTCTCAAAAGTGTTAAACTCAATCAATCCTCAGATATATATGATGCCCTTTTAAAGTTAAAGTTGTTGGAAAACTGTAATCTTAATGCTTAGGCAGAAGATGAATATTGCTAGTCAAAGCTGCAAAAAAATCACTATTAACATCATTAAGGAACAAATCCTTGGATAAATATTTAACTGGAGTCAAGACATTAAGTTTACCTTTAATTAAATGAATACCACTGCTATGATAGTCACCAGGAGAAGATTAAAAGAGGTTCCACCTAATAAATATCACCAATAAACTCAGATGTCTTGGAATTATTTTAGACCCAAAACTCACATTTTAAGAAAATTTCAACAATTTTTCATTGAATCTAACTTGTCTATGACCTGGAAAATTTGGGAATATATCTTGGTTTTCAAAATCTACCCATAAATTTTTCTTAAAACATCTGTGTTATATTCAGAGGTTATTTCCAAGCACTTGAGATCTATGCTGTTCATGATGATAGGATAGTTTACAACACTCCCACGCATGACTTATACTGACCGGTCTTCTACTTTACTCTTTCTGATCAAGGTCAATAGCAGCTTGCCAGTACTCTAGCCCCATTGTGCAGCTTCTATCAGCATTGCTTCAAGTATATGTGTATGCAATGCATGTACTTTTAGCAAGAAAGTTTCCATATAGTTCTCTTCCTTACAATAACGGGATCATGTGTGGAAGCAAGAGCTTTATATGCCTATATATGGATGCTTGAGAAGATTTTATCTTATCCGATCTTGTACCATGGATGCAATCTCTTAACTGTTATCAGTATGTTTGGTGCAATCCAGGGTTATGTCAGCTGTCCAGATTTATTCTATGGGGAAAAAACACCAGAGCTATGCAAAAACTCATGCAACAATTCAGTCTACCTCTGACATAATACACAAGGAAGCTAAATTTGTAACGGTTTATATAATATTGCAATTGTATAATAAACAAACAACAGCTGTAATAAAACTTCAAGGACATTTTGGTTGCTACGTCGCATGTATGCAACTCTTGAAGACAAAGGTAAATTCTAGCTTTCTTTTGAAAAATATACGCTTGATATCTCACAAATGTATCTTATGTTGATTTTATTTTCAACTTATTCTGAGTTCCTGCACTTAGAGTATTAACATGTAACAGTGCATACTCACACATATACTGTTTTCTCTTATTTCCCCAGCGTGTCATGTACATTGTTATAAACAATGGTTATGAACTTTTCAGTGTACTTATTTTAAAAAAATAGGTTTATTAACACTTTGATCATGTTAACTTGATTTTCTGAATTTGGAAAGTAATGTGTTAACAAATGTGAACACTGTGCATTCTCCATTCCACTGTTTCGACCTGATAGTAAGATACATAAATATCCTTATTTAGTTGAAATTAAGTAAGAAGCAAATTAATTGAGCGTAAGGTATTAGGATATATTCATCTTCGTAAAGGACCTAATAAAGTAGGGTTTGTAGGAATTTTAAGATTTGAATTATTTATTCTAATTATTATAGACTTTTTGATTGGAAATCAAAAGTATTGTTGACTCACTGATCCTGCAGTATTTTGCTGACCGAGAAACTGTGCCTGATTAGAACAGTAGAGCTATTACTATGCATAACTACTATGTTACAGACAACCAATAAACCTTCAGAGGTTACAGAGGAATAGTTTATATTACACTGAGATAAGGCACCTATGGTCTGTGACGACAAACTTTGCAGTTAAGTAATGATTTTGCACTGGAATATTCATACTGATAATTGTACATACATAAAGACTGAATGCACCTACAGTCCTGCCTTCTGATCAAAAGTATATATCTTCTGTCACCCAAGCATGAAAATAGTTACCAATGTGGTATTTTCAAAGTTATGGGCTTTGCTATTCTGAAGAAATTGCTCCATCTGCAAGGACCAGTACACCTCTGAGCTCCAGTTTCACTTTGTGAAAAACTGTACAGAGTAGATTGGGATGTTTCCTTATGCAGAGCAATAGAGCAGTCAGAAGCATGCTCGGCTCCCAGTCTGATAATCCTTTATTTTTTCCAAGCATGTGAATGACACAGATTTGGAGTGAACCCAGTTTTCATTCTGAGGGTTTCTTTAAAACTTTAATTGATTTTATGGAGGTACTCACATGCTATGTTTTAACATAATATAAGAAAAATCTTTCCATCCTCCTGTGCATGGTTTACAACATGGTTTGCTGGTATCGTGCATGCCGAGCTGAATGCATACTTTAAAGTTACTTTCAGACTAATAGCATATGTGTTTCACTACTTCTAATACTGTTACTTGAAGTTTATTACTAGTCTGCAGTAGTACAATCAGTAGCATGTTGCGCTTTCAATTAGACGCTGTAGGGTCCAAACCACATTCAAGCTGTCAATTTTTTCCTCTGAACCAGGTGAATGGTATAAGTTTGGGGTGAATACAATTTTCATTTATGGTATTTTTCTCAAAATGAAAGAAAATTGTATGGAGGTATTCTCATGATGCATTTGAAATTGTTGTGCATAGAATACATTACTGTGTTTGCTTATGCATGAGTTAATGAGTAGACATCACATATATGAATGTGTCCCTAATAGTTATGCTTGCATACTTTTAAGATCATTCCAGACTAATAGTGCATATGTTGCATTAATGCTCTGTCCACTACTGGAACCAAGTTATTCACATCACAGCCATGGCATATTCTTTTTTGGAGTTAGCTGATCTGCACTTTGTTTATGGGTAGACAGGAGGGAACTCGCATGAAGCAGCATAGGTCTATGCAGTAAGATACCCTCAATAATGCCAACTGCATCATCCTATCTTCCAGTTTATTCATGTATTTTCCTCGATTTCTATGAACTGAAGCTGAAATTCAGGATACAAATGAAGCCGTGGAAAATTCTGATTCCAAGGGAGAGTTTTTCGAACTTTGAATAAATGGAGTATAAGCAGCTTTACGCACTTTTTTTTTCTTCAAACTAATATTTGATACTTCTTGCATAAGCTTCGGCAGCTAGTGTCCATGGTATCTTGGTCTTCCGGGAAGGCCGCGTCTTGGCCTTCCCGGAAGACCAAGATACAATATTTGATACTTGTTGTAGATTTAAAATAAAATAATACAGAAGTTACGACTATTCTCTGACTTGTTGAGAAATCCTTGAATGTCATACTTTTAGATTGTCTCAATGCTTTTCGGCAGATTTAATTGATGTACTGTAATAATAGCTCATACTAGGCGTAAAAACTCTGGGTTTCTTGGCCCTTCAACTACTGAAATGCCCGGGCTTCAATGTGTTAAACCATAGAAACAGCCTATCTGGAATCACGTAAATCTGCATGCGGTTGTTGAAAGAAGTTATCAACACATAACAGGTCCATTCCCTTCTTCCATCATGGTTAAATGGGAACATGTACTGTCAGTCAATGTATTACTTGGATTTCTGGAAAACGTCCCTCTTGATGTACGATACCAGATGCGGTTCCAGCATGATGGAACTCCTGATCACTTCTACAGAAATGTTAAAGGCCACAGGACAATGGACTGGACGTGGTGCCACCATGTTCCCTTTATCTCACATCTCCTCATTATTTTCTGTAGGGAGACATCAAGAGACTCATGTATGAGACTGTCAACTCTGATGATTTGCTGGCGACAATATTGGCTGTATGTGACATAATTCATAATACTCCATGGATGTTTGAAAGGATATAGGGCGGATTTATTTAAAGATTGCAGACTTTGCGTGGATGTTTGAGGGTGTCCCTTTTAACAATTTCTTTAGCTCATCTCTGCTCGAAAGTATGAGCTTCAAATTTGCTTTTGTCATTTTTGTTCATGTTATTCCCATGCTTGATTTGAGGACTCTGATTATTATTATTATTATTACAACATGTCCTCCAATTCGAGGCATAAATAAGAACCTTAGTTTTCTTTATTCTCTCGTGTAACCTGAATATTCTTAATTGCAGTGTGAAAACGACTCTAAATTTGGTTTCTCCTTTTTATGCCAAAGTTTCTTTCATTTTGAACTGTATAAAACAAGATTGGTTTTTTCTCCGTATTTGTTTTTCTTCTTCCTTATTGTTTCTGAACTTTTACATGGAATGTGCACACATGGAAACACTTTACATATTAGCTATTTTTCATCTCTCGTATCTATGTACATACACTTTTTTTTTTTTTTTAAAAGAACAATGAATTTATTTCTGTGTAATATAGCTTCTTGTTTACTCTGTCCTGAGCTGAATGAGTTCAAACTTTAATATTGTCTTTTCTTTCTCTAGTATCACCCTTTTGCACTCATAAACAAAGATTGTGGTGTTCATTGCTCTTTAAAATTATTTCTGTTAAATTTAACAGCACTGGTCATCACATGAAATGAATGTTATTTGAATAAAAATAATAATTTGGTTGCAATTTGAACCTCAGAGCTATCAACTATTCAAACGACACAATAGTCTCTATAGTTTTACCACTCAGCCATCTTGCCCTTTGCTTTGCTGCGATTGATAAGAGAACTTTTATCAATGGTGTACTGGCTTGTTATTGATTTTGATCTATTGCAACCAACTGTGACTTCAAAGACCATAAGTGTCTATATCAAAATATTCACCTAACACTCCTCTACAATCCCCAAAAGTTTGTCGGTTGGATTCTGGAAAATATATATATATATATACTATGACACCATAGGTAACGACACTGATGATACATGGAGCGCTGTTGGAATACAATGATGAGGGAAACCAGAAAACCTGTCCCTGCGTTGCTTTATCCACCATGTGGTTGTTTGGTATCAAACCCAGGCCACTGGTAAGAGGCAAGTGGTCTAACCATTCGCCCACAGCATGGCCCCTAAAATAAATTACTATTTGCAAAACACATTGGTTTAAAAGGCAGAGGCTGTTTGAGCTTAGCATTGCATGATCGCGAAACCTATATGTGAGATGCTTGGAGCAGGAACTTTTCTATTCTGAAGTCTGTACTTCCCCTCTTGAGTTCATTGCTGTAATTTTTGTTTAAATTGTTCAGAAATAATCTTGATAAACTTTTCTGTATAAATTTATCTACAATGGTTTTTATTAACTTTATTATAATGTTAACAAAATACCATTAACTTTTCTGACTGTAACCTTTTTTAAGATCTGTTTATTAAAATATTGTATTGCAAATTTATGAAAATGATTTATTTCAATCTCTTTTCTTTTAAAAACAAGCACATAAGAGAGGTAATGTCTTAAAAAGAAAGAAAAGAAAGAAAAAAAAAGAAATATTAGCCACTTATGTGAAGGTAGAGTGCATTAAGTTATTCATGCCCTGTACTACACAGACAACATTAGGGTTAAAATTTGGTGAAAGAACCCAAGTTTTAGCTGAGCTTATTTTCAAATGAAAAGTTTCCAATGGAAATAACGATGATGATGATGATGATTGGTAGGGTTTAAGGGTGCTCAACTGTGAGATTATTAACACCCTTGTAAAATTAACCAAGCAAAACCAAGAGATAGAAAAACAATAAAATCAATAAAATAATTAAAATGACATGAAAAATCCATTGTAAAATAAAAACTAAAAATATTGCTAAACCCAAAAAGATATGAACCTATAAAACCAACGTAATTAATGAGGCTAAAAAGCGATAAAATAGCTAAAAGTAATTCAATTAAAAACCATAGCTGCTGCCAATATAAATAAAACAAACTAAATGCTTAATGTAAAAGGAACGTTTGCTAAAAAGTTAAAAACCATGTCAGCATCTGCCAAAACCTAGGCTGGAGAGGTTGGCATTTGCTGGATGACTGAATGTATGCTAAATGGCCACATTCTAGCAACATGTGACAAACTGAGTTCTTCCCCACAGAGCAAACAGATAAGGGCAGGATCCCTCATAAGTTAACAATGGGTAAAAATACAGTGACCGATTCATAATCAAGCATATATCAATTCTTCTTGACCAGATATACATCAGTAGAAATTACCCGGCTTGTAGGGAAGTCCTTCATCTCTCTAAGCTTGTTTCCATGGAGAGCTGACCATTCTTAATGCCAGAATGAAAGCACTGCTCTCCACAGAATAAGTCTCCAGTCTTCAGCTCTTACAGAAGTAATAGCAACACAGGGTTTTTTGATTGCCAAATCCGCCAGTTCATTATCTGGCAAGCCAATGTGACCAAGAATCCACACACAATAGTGCCCAAAGTGTGTAAAATGTGGAGGGCATCCTGAATACACTGCGCTGTAGGATGATAATTGTATAACTCATGAATGCTCTGGAGGGCACTAAGAGAATGATTCATTATAAGGCAGTCAGCCAAATTTCAATGGCGAACATAGATAATAAATGCCATAATGCTCTGCACAATAAATGGATGTGCTACCAGGCAAACTGAAAGTATATGGTTCAGTCCCAGTAACAAAGACACATCCAACACCATTGATGCACTCACTTCCATTGGTGTATGTACAAATGCGGTCACTGTAATGGCATAAAAATTCTATAAAACAACTGCAGGCTTCATTGACTTCCCATATGCCATCATCCTGAAATCTATGTGAGATACAGTATGTAACCAAGGTGTTGCACCCTCCCCACCCTTGGGAATCATACAAGGCATTTCAATATCAAGCTGCTGAAGAAGCTGTCAAAAACGAAAACCTTCAGGCTTGAACGTTGGATGCAAAGGCATGCACTTAAGCCTGCAGTTATAATTTGTTAGCAGGACATCATGTCAACATTCAGAGGGGTTTTGGCGAATTTGGCGTAGACTCACAACTAGGCTGGTTGGAAAAGTTCCAATGGCTATACAGATGCCCTGATTATTGAAATGTCTAACCTTTTCAGCATAGATGGTTGTGCTGGAGAATAAAAATGCAACCATAGTCTAACTTGGATCATGCACTGCATAATAAAGATACAGCAACACTCTCTGATCCACTCCCCAAGATTTACCTTTTAATATCCATAAAATATTCAGAAGGCTCATAGCACACTTTCAGCTGTGCTACATGTGGTGACCAGCAAAGTTTACAAACGAATATTAACCTAGGAATCTTGCCTCATCTGCAATTGGAAGTAAATGTGTCCGAGTTGAAGTAAAGGTAGCAAATGCCTCCTATGGTGCCAGAAGTTAAAGCAGATTTACTTTTCAGTTGATAAACAAAAGCAGCGTTTTGAGCTCCAATCAGAAAGATTGTCTAATCTGCTGGAGATTATGTACCAAAAATGGCATGCGCAGAGAAGTACAAAAGCTGGCAAAGTCATATACAAATAAGCAGGACAAGACACCTATTGTGATATAGAATTAATCGTGTGTCACGCTTAGTACAATCCCTGTGGCTCTCCTTTCTCTTGAATAAAATGATTTGAAAAAATGGGCTGACTCTTACTCGGAAGGTACAAACCCTCATAAACTGCTGAATGAACAATGGTAGGCATCCAGTTGGGAAATATATTATCCCTGCTCGCCAATACATATCATAGGCCTTCTGGAGGTCAAAAAATATCCCAAGTGTTTGATAGTTCTTATGTAAGCTGTTCATGATCTGCATCGATAACGAAACAAGGTGGCCGGTACAGATCGACGTCTACGTAAACTGCACTGGATGTTGGTGAAAAGAAGGTGGTATTTAGGTAATGTCATGCCCATGAGCACAACAATTTTTTTTTGTCCCCTACGACAAACTTAGGCAATTCTGGAAAAAAGAATTAGCAGCAAAATTGCAAATAGGCTATTTAAAATAGGTATATATTATTTAAAGAAGAAATCTTCTTCCAAAAAAGAAAATATTGTACGGATTTATGATAACTAACCTTGAGTTTAGAGTAGAAAAATTTGTCGCAACATGTCCAAAATTTAGGATTTAATAAGCACACACATACGTACATACAAAGAATAATTTAGTAGAAACCAAAAATTGATAAATATTTCAGCAAAGAATGCCAGTTGTTCAATACTTCAATGGCTTTCTTCTTGCCTTGTTAAACACATTTTCAAAGTCCAGTTTCACAGTTACATCATTTCCTATTGCTATTACAGCTAAGCGATTCAAACATTCCTGATTCTGAGAGCATGCAAGTAGTTCTTAATCTTTCCAAGAACTGAAAACAATCATTGAGCAGAACAGTTTGTTGCTGGTGTGCTCAAATAAATTTGAAGAGCAATCCTGATGTTTGGATAAATATAGCATTTTATTAGGACTGGCAAAGAAGGATCATTCTCATATCCAGAACTCAAAAGGAAGCTTTTAAGATGGACACACTCTGTTCCAAAAGATGCCTCTATATCCTGTGAGCAATCATGCTGTAACTCTTCTGCAGCCTTATAGAGTTCATCAAGACCCATTTTTGTCAAACTGGATAAGAATAACTTTTCAGAAAACTCTTTGCAGACACCAAGATGCTGACCAATATAATTAAAAAATTGGTCTTCAATACATCGTCATCAGATTTGCAAACCACAGTTTCATGTTCTGACTTACAGTCTGAGCCATCTAAAAATATCTTTCATTTTGTCATACATATTTCTTTAGTTTCACTGACTCATACAATTTGTGTAGTCTCAAGTTTTCTCTCCCCCAACTTTTTGTACACTTCAAAACATTTTGTCATCTCGTCTATGAAAGTTAGAAGTGAAGTATGAAGTATTACCACTGCAGATATGTCAACTTCTTGTGACTGTAGTGTAGTGCTCACTGCATTGAAACATTCCAAAATACTCCCCCAAACTGTAGCCACGAATGCAATTTCTTTAGAGTTAAGCTTTTGCAATATCCCAGTTGTTTCTGATTTAATCACAGCTTTCTCGCTTTCCTCTTACAAATATACTTAAGAGCTTTATTACCTACATCCCAATTAGCTTATGTGCTTTTGCAGGCATCTTCTTGAGCTGACCATCTTGTAATGTAAAGAGAAATTTCTATCTTCAAAAGCTGACTGTAAAAATTTCCAGTATTCTGTAGATGACAAAAAAGAAATTGTAAATTGTTTGTAGCAAGTCAAAAAATGTTGCAACCATTTTACAGCATGCGACTGCACTTGATCCTACCAGATTTAGGGAATGAGTGGAGCAAGGGATTGTTGGACTTGATTCGGGCTTGCACGCCAAAGTAGGTTCCCACCATATTTGCAGCATTATCATAGCTTTGGCCACAGCAGACCTTTATATCTAATCCATGGGAGTTGAAAAACTTAAGTATTGCATCTGTCAATTCTTTCCTGGTAGGCCCAACATTTCTCATAAACTCTATAAATTGCTCTTGGGGTACACCATCTTTATTCAGTCCATAATGAAACTTAACTGATCACAGTGTGAAACATCAGGGGTAGAATCCACAATAATGGAGAAATTCTTTGCATCAACTATCTACTTTATAATCTCTTCTGTGACAGTCTTCTCTAATATATTTATAATTTCTTCATAAGTGCTAAATGATAAATATGAGGTGTTTCCTATATCCAGGTTTCCATATTTAACTATATGACCTGCTAAGAATGGATCAAATTTAGCTATCAGTTCTAAACGCATCATAAAATTACCATTCTTTAAGGAAGCAAAATGTTCATCTCCATGAAAAGGCAATCCCCTTGAAGAAAGTTTTTTCACTACGGTCACTAGCCTCTGTAGTATATTTCTCCAGTACTTTACCTCTTCTTCTAAGTAATATATTGTTTATCAACTTTACATAGAATTATTTCCCCTTTGTTTGAAACTTACAAACAATCATGATGTGCTCTGGAATTTTTATGTTCAGCTGCTCTCTGACTAATGTGTTTCCAATCACTAAAGCCACTTCTACCAAACTGAGAACAACCTCCCAAACAGTTTACTAAGTGATTCCAACTGCGAGAATAACTCAAGTAATCCCATTACACAATATCTCCATTCAACAATTTCCTTTCAAACAAATCCTTGGAAAGAAATCTTTGTTTATCAGGATATGCCCTAGACCTAACTTTAGTTCACATGCTGGTTATCAATTTCAGATTCACTAACGTCAAGCTTTTCACCACAATTATCGTTGCACTGTAAATCATTTGTAGGTTTCAAGTTTTCGTTAGAGGAAGAACTTGCAGCTACAGAATCTAGTCTTTTGTTGATATATGTAACTTTGGCATTTGACCAAACATTTCCTTTTCCCTCTTCCTCTTTTGTTCAATTAATTTTATGTAGCTTGCGCACTCAGACATTTCCTACCCTCCATATTGACTTTTACTTTATATTAGAACTTCATCACATTAATAAAAATAGGGAGAAATTTTCAGAAACAATAAGATAAGCAACAATACTGGACTACTCAAAGCCTCTGTTTCTGCATGGATGCATACATGCCCAGCCATGCAAAAACATTGCAGAGACAGTGTTGTCAGCTGCATGATGCACACACTCTAACCGCCTAACTACAATTTAATAATAAAAATTCCTGCAATCATTGCTGCTGTTTTTTCTTCTTTTGTGAATTTTTTTCCCCCTAAAAATTTGCTGGGCCCATGTGGCCCTTATAAAAATATGGGGTGGGCAACTGGTGAGGGAAATAGGACGTTAGCTGGACAGAAGGTAATAGTCCTTTCCAGGTTTCAAAACAAGTATGGAGGTGTCCTCCTGCCACATCAATCCAAACATGATTTAGACCCCGAGCAGGCAAGCTTTGCCTTTAGGAGAGAGATGTTGCAACATTTGGACATGGATTCCATCTGGACCTAATGCAAAGTTTTGCAAAAATGAAATGGCATGGTCTAGCTTTGCCATGGTGAAAAGGTGATTGTAATTCTCAAGGTTTCCAGAAAGAAAGGAGAACCTCTGAGATTCCAGAATAAAAACCTGCTAAAAAGGTATTCCACATAAAGCAAAACTTGACACGAGTAAAATGTACAAAAGAATGATACAAAGAAAAATACTCCACTTGAGCCTTAACTAGAAGAAATTCAGGTGAATAAATGTCTGAAGCGAAAGCACTGCATAGAGCATTAGCCACTCAAATGTATCAATAGCACTGGCGCCTGTTTCTAGACTGGCGATTGGCATAAGGATTGATTTTTCAGCCACACATCTGAACTTATACCACACAACAGTTGGCACACATCCTCTTATATTCTATCAGGTTATCCAGTGTAGGGCAATGCTGAAAAACTCGCAGCCTGCAAGTTCGAATGGCATTCTGGCATTCATCAGTCCACCAAGGAACCAGAAAGAATGGACTTGGCCATTTGAGTGTGGAATGGATTGCTCAATAGCAGAAAGAATTGTTTCAGTGAACTTTTCACTTTACAATTCACACAGTTGTGCACATCATAGTTATATACAGCCAAGTGGGAGGAAGGTCCCAATTGATATGGTCTAGGCACTATCTAGGTAAATGGATGGAACATACATTATGTGTTAGACTAGTACGAGGGTTGGCTGATAAATCCTGGGCCTCACACAGATATGGCCAGTTAGACAGTAGCATCGTAAAGTTTAACTCTAGACTAGCTTGTACTCATAATTACAGATCAAAAGCTTGTTTAGTTTTCAAATGACAGCATTTTAATTAAGACAACTTTAGAGTTTTCACAAAATAGAGGATTTGGAAAAACAGGCACTGATTAAATACTTTCATTTGAAAGGCTTAACGCCTAAAGAAATCAAGGAGGAAAGGAAGGTACATTGAAAGACTCTGCCCCTTCATATTCAATAATTAAAAGGTGGGGTGACCAGTTTAAAATGGGAAGAACGAGCACTAGTGATGAGCCTCGCTCTGGATGCCCTGTAGAAGTGACAACTCCAGAGATTATTGAAAAAATTCATTGTTTAGTACTGGAAGACCGCAGATTAGAGTTTTTTGAGATAGCAGGACATTGTACACATATCAAAAGAATGTGCAGGTAATATTTTAAGTAATGTTTTGGGCTTTCACAAGGTCTGCACAAGATGGGTGCTGCATTTGTTGACACCTGATCAAAAGTTCCAAAGAAAAACTGTTTCTGTTAAGAATGTGGAGCTCTACTGTAAAAATTCCAGTGAATTTTTGAGATGGCTTATTACGATGCTTGGATACATCACCACACTCCAGAAAGTAAATCACCAGATGAATCAACTCCAAGAAAGGCAAAGTCAATTTTGTCAGCTAACAAGGTGTTTTCTGGGATGCACAGGGAATTATTTTTATTGATTATTTGGAAAAGGTAAAAGCATCACTGGTGACTACTATGCAAGCTTACTGCAACATTTGAGTGATGAGGTGAAAAGAAAAAAAAGAAGAAAATAAAAAAAAGCTTTGTTTCATCACGACAATGCTCCGGCCCACTGTACAGTCATTGCACTGGGAAAAATGTGGGAATTAGTTTAAATTGCTTGAACATCCACCCTATTCACCAGATCTAGCACCCAGTGTCTACCACCTCAAAAAATTTCTTGGAGGACCTAGATTTCACAGCAATGAGGAGGAGGTCATTGAAGCGGTAAACAGCTATTTTGAGGCCATGATAAATCGCACCACAGAGATGCTTTATTTAATTAGAACACCGATATGACAAATGTATTAGCCTTTCTGGAGATTATGTTGAGAAATAAAGCAAAAAAAAATTAAATGCTATTTTCATTGAGAGGCCTGGGATTTATCAGCCGACCCTAGTAAGACAAGGAAAGTGATCCCTAAAATGTAAGTCAGAGATGATATTCCAGCATAAGTAAACTGCTAATTATGGAGAACAAACTGCTATATCAATGAGAAATGGCTCGGGTTGGATCCCAAGCGACCACATGTGAGATTTGTGGTGGACAAAGCAGAGCAGGGTTTTTCGGTTTCCCCTGTCATCATCTTCATTCCATGTATTATCAGTGTTATTGCCTGCGGTACCATTGCAATAAAAGCGGGTGTTAAACAATATATATATACAGGGTGGCGCACAGCAAGTTCCCTAGTTTTTGAGGCTTATATTTAATGATTCAGATTGGAGAGGAAAATAACAAATGTACCAATTGAAAGTATGGAACATGCCATTTAGACTTAAGTCTTGAAAATTACATCTTCAAGATGGCCTCCATTGCAATTCAGGCATTCCTGCAAGCGTGTAATGAAACTGGAAAACACATGTTGCAGTAGGTCTCCATCTATGGCCGCAATTTCCTCAGTTATGGCTTCTTTCAGCGCCTGTAGAGTTGCGAGACGTCTAGTAAAGTCCTTCTGTTTCAAAAATCCCCACAAGAAGAAATCGGGAACTGTAAGATCGGGAGAGCGGGCAGGCCATGCAATGTCTCCAAACCTTGAGATGATGGACTTACATTCAATTCTGCCTTATGGGCCGTAGCACCGTCTTGTTGGAAGTAAACATTCTGTGGATCCATTCCAAGCCTTCTGAGTTCAGGAATCACAAATATCTGCAACATTGTTACATACCGGTCTGAATTTACTGTCGCAGTTTCTCCTTCGTCATTTTCAAAGAAAAACGGTCCCACGATTCCAAACTCACCGACACCACACCACACAGTTACCCTCGGGGAATGCAACAGTTTTTCAATGATTTCCTTGGGACTATTAACTGCCCAATACCTCATGTTCTGTTTATTAACGGAACTGTCTAAGTGAAAGTGGGCTTCGTCACTCATGAGCAATGAACCCCGAAGATCTGGATTTTCCCGTAGCATGTTGAGAAAGATGTTGCTAAAGTTAGCTGTTGCAGGCCGATCTGCAGGGAGAAGTTTTTGGGTCACTTGCATTTTGTATGGATGAAACTTGAGTTCCCTTAATATGCGTCCCAACCATCTTCGAGAAAGACCCAATACTCTTGCTTGTTTACGAGCTGAACGACCTTCAAAAGCTTGTCTCACTCGAGCAACATTCTCCGGTGTCGTCACTGTTTTAGGTGGACCATGTTGAATATCCAAGACACTACCACACCTTTCAAACTTTTTCACCCATTCCATAATTGTTTTCCGTGAAGGAATTGCACCGTGCCTTGGCACATTGAAATGAAGGCGAAACATTCTCTGCGTTGTCACAACAGACTTACTCTCGTGAAAGAAACGCACAGCTGCTACACGATGTGCCACTGACCAACGCTCCATAGCTACTGATAGCAAACAAACATAATGGCATCGTTCCCGTCGTTCATTGATACAGTATTGCCATCAAAACGACTTCATATTTTCCCAAGACGTAGAATTGAAACTAGGGAACCTGCTATGCGCCACCCAGTATATAAAAATAGGGGAGGGAGGGAGGGAGGGAGAGAGAGAGAGAGAGAGAGTGAGAGAGAGAGAATATGAAATGTGTCATATACAAAAGTAGCCTCTCCAGTTATCAGGAAAGTTAAGTTATTGTCCAACAAATCTACAATTAACTTACTTCTCGCACAAGCCCAAGGTGAGCCCCAAAGTGGGTAGGGGCATTTACATCGCCTACCAACAAAAAAGGTGTTGGTAGCTCAGAAATGAGGCGTGCAAGAGGTCATTAGATGGGGGCAAATCGTGAATCAGGTAGATGGCAGTTTAATCCAAACAGCATCTGACTGGATGTGAGATTTTAAGGACCAAGATTTGGCAAATATATTATCTCTGATGAGCATTACAGTGCTCCCATGTGCTGGAACCCTTCCTCTGGTGATAATCACACGTACTGTCTGTCTGTAATGCTGTCCTGTGGATGGAGCTTTGTCTCTTGTAAGCATACGACCAAATGCTGGTTCTGATAGAGCAACAATTCAAGCTCTGATTCACTGTAGGATAGTCATTGTTTCCATGGTCTTGCATCGTCTTTATATGAAAAGGGAGCTCATCTTAAATTTTCAATAGTTGATCATATAGTTGTTGGATTTGATGAATCTCTGAACAAAGTTTCACAGAAAGAACAGATTCATATTCAACTCCGGAATAACACGAGAAATCAGGTGATTAATCATGACCTATTTTCAGTTTTTCTAAGACAATAGCAAATTAACTCTTCCAGGCATTGTTGGATTACCTTACTAATTCTGGCATAGCCATAAGAAAGGTGTTACAGATTAGTATGGATGATCAATCAGCTAACTTTAAGCTACTGACGGACTTCATTAAAATTACAAGAAACAATAACAAACTGATTGGATACTGATTATGGATACTGGAAGTTGTGGAGTTTTATGCAATCCATGGTACATTCAAGAATGGCATCAAGACTACCTGTTGGCCATTAGTAGATTTCCTATGAAATCTTAATCACTTATTTAAGCTGATGCTAGCCAGCTATACTTGCATTACAGAGTCAGTTATTTTTCTGCCTAAGTACTGCTATATTTGATGGCTTGAAAACAAAGGTGTAGCTTAACATGCTATTAAAATGCTTCCACATCTTAAATAATACACTAAAAATCACTCTTAAGACCAAACCATACAACGTGATTGAAGAGGCCTTAATGCAAAACTAGCATTGTCATGTTCTTTCTCAAGCGTTCTTGGATACTGGGAGAGGAATCTGATGAAGCAAGGAGAGAATTAAAATGGTATGCTCTTTGGTTGATGTGCCAAGACTGGTGCAAGCCTTTAGACCAGCTGATGATAAGCTGGATGAACTTTGGATAAGAATTCTGAATTGCACCCTGGTGTGACTAACTTCAAATGCCTCAGGAAGCTAATTAAAATCCTACTGCTTTGTCACATAGCATTGCCAAAATCGAAAGGGGATTTTCTGTAAATAGCAACATTATTGCAGAAAATATAAAAGAAATATCAACTGTTGTGGAATGCAGGATTCATGATTTTATTTGTAACACTGGTGAAGGAAATGTAAGAAAGATAGAGATAAAATCTATGCTACATATTGCAAGATGTGCACATATCATAGGAGTCACACAGCTTGCAAAAAAGCAGGAGACCAAATAAAAAGTACAAAAAGGCTTCTGAGGAGCAAGATTTTTAAAAGGAAAAGCAAACATCTTGGAAAATGCTAGTGAAATAGATTAAAAAATTGAAACTGCAAGAATGAGCCAATCCCTAATTTGATAGCTTTATAATCACACTACCAGAAATGAAATGACCTGTTATTTATGGACGCTCTTTAACTGCTTTGGTTCTCAGCGTCCCATTCTATATTGGGTGTGAAAGACCGCTTAATTTTGCTCAGAGGCCTCTCTTATCAGGCTTGAGGTTCTTTTACGTGCTGTAAATCTACGACACGGGACCCACAGCTTTACTTCCCTTCCGAAGGAAGCCATGCTAAGAATTTTTACACCCGAAAAAATCCATCGTCCTCCGCCAGGTTTGAACCCGCGACCTTGGGTATATGAAGTTAGCATGGTAACCATTACACCACGGAGGGTGATCACACTGCCAGAGTTTCTATGTCGACAACACAGAGGCATTTATGCATCATCCATCACTAGTTTAAAACTGAACCTTAACTGTAATTGTTACTCTTCCAAATTTCTAATTTTGGTATAGACATTGCATTTACTTTGTTGCAATTGTATTGTAGTTGTAAACACTGTAATATATTAGTTCCATTAGATTTTCAGTACTTTCTTTAAAATAAGGTACCATAGAGTCCCAATTATCCGACCTGAACTACAATGGATACCCAAAAATGTTGGATAATATAGAATAATTTGAATGGAGTAAAAAGAAAAAGGATAGGTACTCTATAGTCTACTATTACTAAAAGTTTAGGATACTGTATTTACTGTACTAAATTATCAAATCAATATACATGCTGTATATAGTACAGCACATCAAAAATATGATTTAAATGTTTTATGAGAACAAACTTTAGCTTTCCAACTGAAAGACATTTCCTTGCTGTGAGTTTTTACCATCGTCAAAACATCAATAGCTCTGTAGTGCTTGCCTCCAACTGTTGCTCCATGTAGATTAATGCCATTTCCAGTCTATTTAATCCTTCTATGCGAATCTTCTTTCTTTTGTTCTACTCTACAATGCTTTGTTCTTCATCCTCATTTTCCTTATTATTCACAAAATCAACAATACAGGATCATAATATGAAGCCACTGACTTCCTTGTCCAGTCTTGTTAATGCATTCATCTTTTTCTCCATTGAGGCAACCACTTTATTTCTTTTAGTCACCATATTTACAGGGATCTTTGATGTACAACTTTGGCAACTAGAACTTTGGCCGTTGCTTTGTTGCAATTGTCCCATACATACTCATGCTTTCTGCACAAGATGTCCTAGAATTTAGTATACTCTAAAATAAAAGCAAAAATTAAGTAATTGTTATTTGTGCATTCTTGGAAATCAATGTCCAATAGTATGGAATGTCATGTAACAAAAGTCGGATAATTAATATTCTGCTGTACTCAATCAGAAGATATAAACCAAAGGATACTGAAAGTGTACATATGTGTGCTTTATATTTCGGTTTTAATTATAACATTTGAGAAAAACATTTCTTTGACACATGATCTGTAACACCAACCAACCACAGTTTATAACTAAGCACTCCTGTTTTTATCAGAATTTAAGTGGCAGATTGAGGAAAGAAGTACTTATTGAATCAATTTTTGCAACACTTCATCACTTACTAATCTTTAAATGGAAAACATGTCTCTGAGGCTGCAGGAATTGATAATAAAAGTGCAAAGCTTTAGAAACATGTCCTTTTTTTTTTTTTTTTTTTTTTTTTTTTTGGTAGTGTTTAATGCCCGCTTTAACTACTTATGGCACCGCAGGCGGTGACACTGATGATATATGAATGAATATGGAGCACTGATGGAATGCAATGGTGGGGGAAACTGGAGAACCTGGAGAAAACCCGCCCCAGCGCCGCTTTGTCCACCACAAATCTCACATGCCGAACCCGGGCCGTCTAGGTGAGACGCGAGTGGTCTAACCACCCGGCCACGGCTCGGCCAACAAACATGTCCTCCCACTTAAAGAATAGTAAGTGATATAGTGATTGACTCACTGATTAAATTCAAAGATTAGAACACATCACTGTCACAAAGTCCATCATATATGGTAATTTTAAATAAAAACAGAAGAACTATTAATTTTTATACAAGTTTAAGCAAAAGTTGTGTAGGTTGCATTTTATAGTTTAGAAAACAAGTGAAAAATTCTTCATTCTGTCGCTCGCGATCTGGATGTGCTGAATGGCCATCCCATGCACATCATGAAGAAGCCTTCACGGTTCTTGACATAGTCAATTACTGTATGTTCCGCTGCAGGGGGACTTCCAAACATTAGTTCACATGGAAGTCAATAACCAAGCTGGCTGATATCAACCAATGGTGTCATGAATAAACCAGCAGTAGGCAGCAAGAAAAGCGGCACCTTGACGTTCCAGTCTCTCTAGTGATTGGCCACCATCTTCCTTAGGTGTTCCTCAAGAGTCTTGATGTACCACTTGACCATAGGTGTGATTGTCAGTGGAGGGCTTGTGCGCATTCTATGACTCCAAATTGTTCCAGGGCCTCCTCATCAGGTCACTCCAAGCAGAAAAGCTCTTCCAACAGACAGTCAGTGGCCATCTAGGGCATAAATCTATGGCCATTGATGAAGGAATCCATGACCACTAGCAGATACGTGTTATCTCTATTGGATACAGGGAATGTTACAGTTACGTTGATGGCAATGTATTAAAAGGGTACTCCCATACTGTATTGCTACATAAGCTCCAGCGCTCCTACTCTGAGGGTGCGACTTCATGCACTGACATGACATTGGTGATGCCACCTCTCAACATTTGCCCATAGTATCAATTCGTAGTAAGTATGTCAGAGCTTGTCAATTATTCAGTTGGGTCCAAGGTATTCTGCAGTCCCTGTGTGTACTTTCTCCATGATTTCTGCTACCTTACTCCAGGGGAGAATAAACTACTCTCTCTGGTTTCCTGTAGAGAGACTTCTAAACCCTGAACACATATTCCTTGATTTTCAGTGAGTCCCATTGAACCCAGTAGGACTTACCCATGCTACTCCTAGGTGGATGTCCTCCCAGATCCACCTAATCGCTGTTTCCATTTCTCTCATGAGTGGCCTCAGGTAAGTTCCTGCCAACTACTCCTTTCTAAGCCTGGCACTGTCCCTTCCATCCACAAGCACTGCCAATATCAAACTGCTACGACTCGCCTTATGGCAGTGGCCACACCCCTCCAAGCAGGGTCTTTTCAACATGGCATCTGCCTTGAAGTGGTTCTTCCCTCTTTGATTCTCTGATATAAATTTGTACTCTTGAAATCTCTGGACCCTAAGGGCAGTCTGGCCCTCTAGGTCCTTAAAGCTAAACAGCCATGAGCATGGAATGGTCAGTCCTCAGTATGAACAACTGGCTGTACAGGTACAAATGAAAGTATTCGAGATCCATCACTACTGCCAAGAGCTCCTTCCATGCAATGATGTAGTTCTGTGCCTTGGAAAGCATATTGCTTTAGTATGCTATCACCTGCTCCTTCCTGTCCTGGATTTGGGACAGTGTGCCCCTAATACTGCTAACATCAATGTCCATGTTGAAACTGCCACCCACTTGGGGAAACCCTGTAACAGGCACACTGCAAAGTGCTGTTTTTACGCTTGGAATGTGCCCCTGAGTATCTTCTGTGCCATATAAGGTCAATGAGGGACTTCGCAACATTGAAGAATGATCTAATGAACTAGCAGTAGTAGCTACTCAGATCAGAAAACTGCGCAACCCTCTTTTATCCTTTGGGCAAGGCCAATCTCTCACACCTCAATCCTTCTCCGGATCTGTGGCCACCATGGTATGAGACAATTAGTCCAAAATTTTACTTTCTTTTAGAACTGTTGGCACTTCATTGTGTTCAACTTCTGCAATTTCTATAGTACTTTGATCAAGTTAACAAGATGGTCCTTGAAGGTACTGTCCAAACAATGATGTCCAGATATAGCAGTCTGCCCCCTCATCATCATCTGCATTAGGCATTGGAAAATGGTTGACACATACCTGAGGCCAAAGGACATAAGAGTAAACTTCAAAGCCCTTGGCCAGTTGAGAGAGCTATCTTATTATAAGCCTTGTTTTAGAGCCCTCTGCTGGTATCCTCATTTCAAGCTCAACGTCAATAATTGCTGTGCTCCCATGAAGGCCTCCAGAGTGCTGTCCATCCAGGATAAGTGGAAAGAGACCTTCCTGATGACAGAATTCAATTTCCTAGTACACACAGAACCATAGTGCTTGCCATTCTTTTTCACCAAGACATCAAGGGCTGTCAGACTCTTCTATAATCCCCCCTGGACGTCTTCTTGGCAAGAAATAATGCCCTATTCAATAGAGTACTCTGATCTTCAATCTCTTGAGTTCTAGATATGCATCTTCATTACTGTGTTGCTTTGACAAAAGGTACACATATTGGTGATTGTCGGATAGGGCGGCATTGCCAGTGTTGACTGATCGATCATTTGATCAATGTGACCATAATGACCATTTGCTTGGCTGAAAACTGGTTGGTATTTGCTAAGCAGATGCTGGACTCTCTCTCCAGTTGCCCTGTGACCAGTTGATCTGTCACTCTCCTCAGCAAGTCTTCCAGTCAGAACTCCAGGTCAATATGTCCAGATCCATTGCACAGTTATACCTGTTTACATTTTCCCAGCTCCATTCTGGTCTGTATGATCTGGTCAGCATTTGATGGGTGCAACAGTCTCAAGAGACATATCTTCTTGGCAAGAAACAATGCGCTATTCAATAGAGTACTCTGATCTTCAATCTCTTGACGTCTAGATATGCATTTTCATTACTGTCTTGTTCCTTGTAGGCATAACTGCATCCTGCATCAGGATCATTCAACCGGTTGTTCATCAGGGTTTCGAAAAATCACCTCATATTGTCTGATTTGCAATACCATCATTTGCCAACATTGACTGCCGCGTAGTGGCTCCTGAGGAATAGAAACCCAGTATCATAATCCTTAGCCACCCTTGCAATGAACACACAAATTTATGATATTCCATCTACAGATCAACTCAAGCAACACCTCCTCCACAGACAGGGTGTTGCCTAATGTGGGATTACTAGCTGGATTCAGTTTTCTCGAAGGCATACCCTTTATGATGGCTTCGTGGGAGCATAGCGGCTCTTGATCTTGGACTTGAAATGAGGATACTGGCAAGTGGCACTAGACCACAAGGATTAGGATAAGAGAGCTCTTTCAATTGGCCAAGAGCTTTGAATTTTACTGTTGTGTCCTTTGGCTTCTGCAATATGCCAAACATCTTCCAGTGTCAAATGCAGGTTATGATGAGCAGACTGATTGCTATATCTGGACATCATTGTCATGGACAGCACCCTCGAGGACCATCTTGTTAACTTGACCAAGGTACTACAGAGACTGCAGGCATCCAACCTGAGGTTGAACATAAAAAGTGCCAACAATTCTAAACAAAGTAAATTTCTTGAACCACATTGTCTCATCTTCGAGAGTGGCCATTTACCTGGAGAGACTCCAGGTGTGAGAGATTGGCATTGCCCAAAGGATAAAAGAGGTTTATGCAGTTGTCTGGGTCTGTGACTACCACCGGTTCATTATGGAGTTCTTCAATGTTGTAAAGTCTCTCACTTGACTGATAGAAGAACATTACAAAATGATGACAGCACTATGTAATGTGCCTGTTTTAGGGTTTCTCCAACAAAGTGATAGTTTCATTCTAGACACTGTCGTCAGCAGTATCAGAGATGTACCATCCCAAATCCAGGACAGGAAAGAGCCAGGTGATAGTGCACTACAGCAACATGCTCTCCAAAGAACTATTCCTCGGAAGGAGCTCTGCAGTAGCGATGGAGCTCGAATACTTCCATATGTACTTGTACAGCCAGCTGTTCCACCTGAGGACTGACCATTTCATGCTCATGTGGCTGTTAGATTTAAGAACCTAGAGGGCTAGGACTGCCGTTAGGGTCCAGAGAGTTCAAGAGTACAAATTTACATCAGAGCATTGGAGAGTGAAGAGTTACTCCAAGGCAGATGCCATGTCGAGAAGACCCTCTTGGAGGGGGTGTGGCCACTGTAATAAGGTGAGAATGAGCATGCCATGGCACTTTATGTGATATTGGCAGTGCTTGCAGATGGATGGGATAGTGCCAGGTTTTGTAGCGAGCAGCTAACAGTGACCTGAGAGAAGTGGACAGGCGAAGCTTGGAGGACATCCATCCAGGATAGCATGGATAAGTTCTACTGGGCCCAGTGGAACTCTCTAAAGACCAATGAAGGTATGTTGTTCAGGTTTTGAGACACCCAATGGAAAACCCAGAGAGAGCGAGCCAATTTATTCTGCCCTGGAGTACAGAAGCAGAAGTCCTGGAGAAAGTACACATGGGGACTTAAAAATAGACACCTTGGATCCAACTGAATGATTGAGAAGATCTGACAAAAGTACTACTGACTGAGACTGTAGGCAGATGTTGAGAGATATTGTGTCACAATGCCATGCTTGTGCAGCAAGTCACAGCCCTCAGAGTAGGAGCTGCAGTATACACAGCAATTTAATGTGAGATCACCCTTTGAATGCATCACCAATGACATAGCTGGTCCCCTGTATCCAACAGAGGTAACAAGTATCTGCTATTGTTCATGGATTATTTCATCATGTGGCCATAGGTTTACACCATCCCTAACCAGGAGCCCAAAATGGTTTCGGACTCTCTTGGAAGAGCTGTTCTGCCATTTTGGAGTACTGCTTAAGCTGCACAGCGAGTTGGTACCCAGGGTACAAAATTTGAGTCAAACTGGATGAGGAAGGCCCTGGAGCAGCTTGGAATGCATAGGATACACACAAGCCCATAGTCGAGTGGAGCATCAAGACTCTTGAGGAACACCCAAGGAAGGTGGTGGCCAATCACCAGAGTGACTGGGATATTAAGGTGCTGTGTTTCTTGCTGGCCTGCTGCTTGTCAATGCATGACATCATTAAGTTGATACCAGCCAGCTTAGTTTTATGCTTTTCACAATAAGCATGAGATGGCCCATCAGCACTTCCAGATAGCAGGCGACAGGATGAAGACTTGTTATGACCACCAAGCCAACAGCTAAGGGTTCCAGCTGTTTGGGTTTTTTTTTTTTTTTGTTTGTTATAAATAGTATTTAATGCCCACTTTCACTACTTGTGGCACTGCAGGTGCTGACACTAATGATACATGGAATGAAGATGGAGCACTGGTGGAATGCGATGGCAGGGGAAACCGGAGAAAACCCACCCCTGCACTGCTTTGTCCACCACAAATCTCACATGTAGTTGCTTGGGATTGAACCCAGGTTGTTGGTGAGAGGCGAGTGGCCTTTGTTTGGTTGTATCACCCTATGAGGACCAAGGGACATTGCCCCAAACTTCAACAACCATGGCAAATACCGTACTACATGGTGAATATGATCAACAAGATCCAGAGACTGCCCTGAGGCTACCCTGGTGTTGCATCTAGATTGACTATCCTGCTTTGACAGTATTGGTTGGGATGACTATCTCTTTAGAGTGAGCAGTGTAATGGTGGCACAGGCTACTATCCAGCCTACTGAGGGCAAATAGCCTGCTATGCTTGGCTTGCTTAAGAACAGTGACTAAACGCAATAGCTAGGCAAACAAAAATCTTTGTATTAGTTTTCCCTACACATTAAGTAAAACAATTCCGAAGTTGTAATCTTGATTTCAAAAACAGTTAATTTCTGGAACCCTTTGAATTGTGATTCCTCATGCTTTCAATGACTGGAACTTTTGACATCCACACAAACCCAGCCATCAAAAGGAAACAAGTAAGGACTGGCGTGGCGAGGGGTACATTAATGTTATGTACCTTAGGCAGAAGAGTGGACACCCTCATCACAGACAGTTAAGTTCAAGGGAAGCTGTATCGGAAACTAGTAGAAACAGATGCAGCTGTGACTGTAATCAGACCTGGCGTGGTGAAGGCCTTGCACACACAAACTCCCAGTCAGCCCTACGAACTGGTGATGGTATCGGGAAATATCTTACCTGTGGAGGCCCTGCTGGAGTTGACAATGTGACATAGCACTGTGAGCCTGTGGGTATTTGTCGCAGAGGATGTAATACTGGGCCTGGATGCTGTTGAATGGATTATGTGTTGCCCGAGCATTACTGCCTTGTCAGGAAGAAGTGCCCATGAGGCTACAAAACCCTTTGGACACCCACCAGGACATCCAGACTGAACAGATTTATTGAAACACAGGTCAGCACCAAGTATATTGCTGCGCAGTAGCACCATCGCAGGATCTAAGGCTATGGCTAAAAGACATGCTAAAGAGGGCAATTGACCATCCGACTGCTTCGCAACTGGAGAGGATCTGGCAACTACTAAGCTGATTCCAGCTTATCTTCAGCAAAGAGAACAGCAATTATGGTCACACTGACCAAGTACACCATAACATCAACCTATCTGGCAACCAAGAAGCGTTCCTCTGGCAAAACAAGCAGAGGAACGGAATGATTGAAGACATGAGGTCTAAGGGAATTATCATAGAAAGCCCTTGGTTCTCCCCTGTTCACTTGGTGAAGTACTATATGATGACTACTGCATCAGAAGCAGCCCTGGGATAAGAGGCAAGTAGTGCATCTGGATCGTCTAGCCCATTACGATGGTGCTGTTTGGGATGACCAGCCCTGAGGAGAGAGCATGTGATTCCGCTCTGTGGTCATAATTGCTGAATGTGTGTGTAAGTTAAACATTTTTTACATTGCAAATGTGTTTGTTACCATTGTGCGAAAGAGCACTTGTTCTTTCAGAAAGTTCTTTGATGTTGAAGCCACGCATTTATAAGTCTGAGTGAGTTTTATGAACATTTGCAGTAGTGCATATGTAATGACTTCTGTGACCAAGAGAAATAAAAATGGGTAACGAAGCTCTGTCTGAGGAACAGTTTTCACCAGGAGTATATCGCATGCAACATGAATTTCATAGTGGCAATATTATCGCCACAGCAAATATTGTAAAGAAACTGTATGGCAGAACTGTCATTTGTAACAGTTCTGCCATATAGTTTCTGTTACGAATGCCAGTTATTGATGAACAGATTGTAATTATTTTGTGGAAAACTAAGAGTTGTTGGAGAAAGAGCTTTGTTACAGTATTACACTCAAAGAAATAAAATACAATGACAACTGTGCATGAGTTAACACCATTGTTAGGTTCTAAAAGTAAAAAGCTGGCAAAATGACCATTGCAGTTAAATGTATTGTGTACGAAATGTAACTACAGAAAAACAAGTTTTGAAGCAGCCATGGTACTTTCCAAGTTTAAAGTAAATATGTCTCAGAAAAACGAGAGCAATTTTATCACACATACTGTAAATCAAGCTTTACATGCATTACAGGATGAAGGCAAGGTTTAAGTAAAAGTATAAAGGGATTTCCAAAAAGTAGCAAATGGTTTTTTAATACATGTATTCAGTATCTAACAGTCTGGACTGACAGATTTGAAGGATATGAGAAATTTGTATGGGTCTTGCTTAACAATTTCCTAAAATGGCCCGCCAGGGGTCTATTAAGTAGGTACGGTTTTGGCACACTCAGGGTCCCAATCCAGCCCTGTTTCCCTCATTGTGGGTTCCTCTGAGTGGTGAGGGAGTCAGTAGATATGCCCACCCACATGTAGGCTGTGCGAAGAAACCATTGGTGGAAAGGGATATGCTAGTTGGTTGAGAGTTGAGCCTGGGTCTTCTGTCTTTCCAGTGACCAGGGAGGGTGTGCAACCTAATACGCCACTTTGTTTCTGGTTTGCCTAAATGGGAGGCTAAGGACCAACCCACACCTAAACAAATCGGCTAGTATTAGGTAATATACCAAACTCCCAGGGTGAATGGGGAGCACTGGGAGATGAATTTTTACCTTTTTTTTTTATGGAAAAACAAATTATTAATGAATAAGAAAAGACATAGTTGAGTCGAGTGGTCCTCACTATTTAGTTATGACTAGAACAGAGGAAGGGCGAACATTTATGGCGGTTAGTCCTTTTTACATTCAGAACGGCTTAGATATAATTGCTGGTCCGGTTCATTTGTGTATTAGACCACAAACAGTGGGGCAGTTATAGCATCCCAGAAGCCAAATTACTATGAGCCAAAATGTTAAGACAACTACCCAGTATGAAATGTATAAGAGCTCCTCGCACAGCAGTCACCACCTGCGCATTGGATGGTTTGGCAAAACAAAGCATTACATCTGTGTACAGGGTCCAATGGAAAGTAATTGGTGAATTCATGCCAAACCTTACCCTGTCCCTTACCTTTGATCAGGTAGATCTCCCACAAAGGATTACGGCAGGGTACAAAGCCATCGAGCTGAGGCTATATATCCCAAACCAGCTCAAATGTTACAAGTGTCAGCGCTTTTGACACGCAAGTGAATTCTGTACTGATCAGACTAGATATGCCACCTGGGGAGAAGTCTCGCACAATGGAGCTTGTACGTCAATTCTGTCATGCATTAACTGTGGCAGCGACGATCCATCTAGTTGCTGCGAATATCTCCAGTTTGCAAAGGAGAGAGCGATCCAGGAGATATGGATGAAACACAAGGTGTCATCGGAAGCTCCTGCGAAACCACTATCTGTCCCGCGCTCCGGTACCTATAGCTCAGTGGCAGCTAACCCGATACCAAGGCAGTAAATCGCTACTCAAACCTGCGATATTAATGGGGCCACAATTGCTGAAAAAATACTTACAGCCAGATCGTCACCAACATCTGTTAAATCTGCCAATGTAAATAGCAGTCCAAAAAAATGTCACCTAAACCTTCGACCTCACGCAGTAAGACCAGCTTACCCCACACGTATTTTGCATCAGCGAAAACCTTCAAGGCTAGTTATATTGACTTCATGAAAGAAAATGTAAGGTCTGCTCCCAAAACATTTAAGTGAAGGAAAAGTCTACTTGTATCCTGTTCGGAGGAATCTTCTTTGGGGAGGGGGGAGCCAATTGGCGACCACCATCTTCTCCGATTCTCTATCTCTCTATTGGAAAGGGGTCTTACCTCATGGAGGAAATGGAACAGGAGGATTCTGCTGTCACTGCCAAACGGACAGAGCTGCATCATACTCCTGAAAAATGTGTTAGTTTGACAGCGAAAAAGAACAACCAACCACAACCCACAATATAGACAATAGCATTCCTACAGTGAAATATATGCCGAATTAGACCACACTGACCAGAGCTGGAGCTGTTGCTCCACCAGAATCAACCTTTGGTCGTCTGCTTACAAGAGACCAAGCTCCATCCACAATTCATTACATTCAGGCACTACTCTGTTGTTAGGTATGATTTATCACTGGAAGAGGGTGTTCTGCACATGGAGGCACTGTGATGCTCATCAGAGATGATATTTATGCCGAATCCCTATCCATATCTGACATCCAGTCAGTCGCTGTAAGGATTAAGCCACCATCTACTAGATTTACATTTGTAGTATACATGTGCCTCCATCTTATGACCTCTCGTCAACTGATTTAGGAGACCTAGTTTCCAAGCTGTCAACAACATTTCTGTTGGTAGGAGAAGTGAATACCCACCACCAACTTTGGGACTGAACTCAGGCTTGTGCGAGAAGTAAACTAGTTGCCGATTTCTTGAAGAGCAATAACACATATCCCTTGAACACCAGAGAGCCTACATGCCTTTCTGATGCCTTCAATAATTTTTCACACCTGGATATAGCTGTTTGTTCTCCACATTTGGCGGTTTCTTTACAATACCATTTCTGGTTTACATTCTAGTGACCACTTTCTATGTCTTATAAGTTTCTTAACACATAACACATTTACCTAGATGGCATTTTGATCAAGCCGCTTGGTAGCTTTTAACTTCAATGAGCACAACTCTGTAAACTGTTTAGTGGAACAACTCACAGAGATAATATTTTCCACTGCTGACAATCTATTCCATGGTTGATTGGCCAATTCTATCCCTTTAATTACCTTGGTGGACTGATGAATGCTGTAATGCCATTCAGGCTCACAGAAGTGCTCTCAGGGTTTTCCAGCGTCACCCCACTGGATAACATGTTATGATAAAAGATGTGTGTCACATCTAGGCAAGTTATTAAGGATAGCAAAAAGACATCATGGAGCAAATTTGTAATTTCATTTACTGATGTATAGCATAAGTTGAGGCATGTGGCCGGAAAATCGAACCAGAGACCAATGGCCGATCTCAAAACAGCTGCTGGTGCTGTTGTTAATGTGGCTAAACACTTTAGACAGTGCTTTCGCTCAGGTGTCTAGCTCAATTATTCACCTGAGTTTCTTCTAGTTTAGGTTCAGGTGGAATCTCAAAGGTTCTCCTTTTGTTCTGGAAAACTTGAAGATTCGATCACCTTTTCACCATGGTGGAGTTAGACCATGCCATTTCATCTTCCCAAAACTTTGCACAAGGTCCAGTTGGAACCCATGTCCAAATGTTGCAACATCTCTCTTTTTAATATAAAGCTTTCATGCCCAAAGTCTATAATCATGTCTGGATTGATGCCACTTTTCCAGGAAAGTAGCAGGAGGTCACCATCCATACTTATTTTGAAACCTAGAAAGGACCATGATATTCCGACCAGCTGCCAGTCTATTTCCCTCACCAGTTCCGTTTGCAAGGTGATGGAACATATGATCAATGGACAGTTGCTGAGGTGGCTAGAATGCCATACTACTGACCAAACCCAGTGCGGTTTTCGAAGACATCGATCAGTGGCTCACCACCTTGCATCCCTATTGATGCAGATCATGAATGGCTTTCTTAGGAACTGTCAAACTGTTGGGATACTTTTTGATCTGGAGAAGGCTAAACAAGCATGGATCTTGCGTACCCTCCAAAACTGGTATATACATGGATGCCTATTTTTGCTCATTCAGGAGTTTATGATACACTGCGTTTTCCGAGTAAGGGCTGGCTCGGGTTTTCCAAATCCTTTTATTTTAAGAGAATGGAGTGCCACAGGGATCTATACTAAGTGAGATACTATTTACTATAGTGATTAATTTTATTTCACAATATGTTCCCTCAAGTATCTGGTTCTGCTTAGTCGTAGAAGACTTTGCCATTTTTGGAACATGGTTTCCAGCAGAGTTTAGATAATCTTCATCATTGGTACTCAAAAAACGGCTTTCGCTTTTCCACTGAGAAGTCAATCTGCGTTAACTTCTGGTGCCATAGGTAGGAGGCAATCGTCGCCTTCTCTTTGGCCTGGACCAGATTTATTTACATTCTCAGATGAGGTAAATATTGAGTTGATGTTTGATTGGAGACTTTGCTGATCAGTGATCACTAGAGACTGGATTATATGCATTTGCATATTTAGCCCTTTTTCATCAGTTATTGTATGTTTAAACCAAAAACTGATGATGCATATTCAGGGCTATATTTACAATATTTTAGAAATCTAAAAGGATGGGCCCAAGCTTGTTCTCATTTTGATGTGTTATAGTAACGGCAAATTCGGGCGTAAAAATTGTTAGCATGGCTTCTTTTGGAATGGAAGTAAAAGTAAAGCTGTTGGTATTGTTGTGTTGTAAATTTACGGCTTGTAAAAGAACCTCAAGCCTGAAAAAGAGGCCTCTAAACAAATGCCCAGTATAGAATGGGACGTTGGGAACCACAGCAGCTAAAGAATGCCCATAAATAAAACTCCATTTTCACATTGTTTGTCGCACATCCATTGTTTGTTTAGTTTTCTATTTATTTGTACAAAGTTCAACGCATAGTGTGTAACCTACGAACCTGTGAATGCTGTTTGTGGATAGTTAACCATCTTGGAACATTTAGTAATGATGAAAATAAGTTATACTGTCGAGTTTGCGAGAAAAACATTGTGCACAAAAAAGTTGCCTACGGAGTATATCGCCTCGCTGAAGAAGTACGATCCAGGTTTGAGAATGTAAACAAACTGATTTCATCAACAAAGAAAGTATTTCTTATGGCACCTGCCAGCATCAAGGCTTACAGAGAAAAACTATAAAATGTGCCTTTACCTCCTGAAACAGTGGTAACTCATTGGGGTACCTGAGTCAAAGCTGTGTTGCCTTACAATGAACATTTTGAGGCCATCAAAGGCATAGTAAACAACTTTGATAGTACAGAGGTTTTGGCAGTTTGTCAGTGCAAGGAAGCATTTAACAATTCTGGTATTCAGAAAAACATTGCTGTAATTAGCACTTATTTTTCCCATATACCTGAGAGTATTAAAAAGCTCTAAAACTCTAAGTTGACTGGATCTATTCAGGTAATGCATAAAATCCGTCTAGTGAACTCCTCCTTGCCAGAGGTATTCTCGTGAAAACTTAAAATTTTACAAACATTTTGAACAATAACTCAAGCTTTGAACCTTTGTGTCAAATTGATAGTTTTATTAATGGGACGGGTGAACTTTTACCAGAAACAATAAGTGCCAGTATAGCACCCAAATTCAAATACTGTCCAGTGACCTCAGTTGATGTAGAACGGTCCTTTTCTGATTATAAAAATGTTTTGAGCGATCAATGACACAATTTTACTACTGAAAATTTGGAAGAGTACCTGATCATTTATGTTTACCATAGTAACAAAATATAAACGAATTTGTAAATGATACTTTTTTCTGATGAAGCAAATAATAAAAACGGTTGATTGTATATTGTTTTTGAAATATAATAAATATATAAAACTAATCATTACTTTGTATTATTTGATGTTGCATATTTTGACACTTTTCATACATATTTTAAGCATTTTCCCTGCATATTTGTATGCATATTTCAAACTTTTTATGTTGCATATAATCAGTCTTTAGTGATCACCATATACAGCCCAACTGAAAGCACAACGTTCTCTGAATATTTTATGGATACTAAGCAGTAAATCTTGAGGTGCAGATCAGACAGTGTTGCTGTCTAATCCAATCCAAGTTAGACTATGGATGTATTGTTAATCTTCAGCAAGACCATCTGTGCTAAGAATATTAGATACTGTCCATAATCAGGGCGTGTGGCTGTTGGAGAGCCCAGTTGAGAGCCTATATGCTGAATCGAGAGAATCCTCTCTGCAATGATGTAATCTCTCAGGTTGATGTCCTGTTATCACATTATGGCTATGATCTTTAGGGCATGCCTGTAAATTCATCTTTTACTCCCTTTTTCAATACCGGCTTGGACGAAATTATAGAAATCTCTCACCTAGTTCAAGGCCTGCATGTTTTCATTTCTGTGAATACTGAAATGTTTAGTTTGTTTTCCACGGGGGGAGGGTGCACCCATCTTGGCTATGTGCTATATCCCATGTAAATCTCGGGATGACTGCATATGGAAAATCTATAATGCCTGTGTCTTCCAATATCTGGACTTGTTTTTTAGTTACAGTGACCAAATATGTATATACACCAATGGAAGTAAGTGTATCATGGTGCCTTTGCTGCTGGAACTGACCCATATACTTTTGGTTACCATTGTGCTACATTTACTTATACTGCAAAACTCATTGCCATATACCAAGCCATTGTCTGTTTGCCATTGAAATTTAGATGACTGCCTTATAAGTGATTCTCTTAGTGCCCTTTGAAACATTCAAGAGCTGCACAACTATTATCCTATTGTAGCCCATTCAGAATGCTCTCCATGTTTTACACGCTTTGGGCGTAAATGTGGAGTGTGCATGGATCCCTGGTCACGTTGGCTTGCTGGGGAAGAAATTGGTGAAGTTGACTGCAAAGATGACAACCATGGAATCCAGTGAGGCAATAACAGCTGAAGACTTTGGACTTCTGCAGAGAGCTGGGTTGGTCAACTGGATTACACATTGATCACTATTTTTAGGCACAGTTACCTTCTGAAGAGGGAACTGCTGCTATCTGTAGGGAAGAACTTTCAGCCCATCATGTGTTGCTAGAGTGTGGTCATCTAGTATGCATTCAATCATTTTTACCCATACTGGCCCCTCTTGTGAAGGTCACAGAGCGGTGGACATGGTATCAATTCCACTCAGGATTTAGTTTTATTTGATGTGACAATGGAATGGTTGGCCTGGTTTTTTAAATGTTTTAATTTTTATAATTTGTGATTTTTTAATGGAGCTATGGTCTATTTTATCTTTGTTTTTGCTCCTTTTTTGTCATAGTTTTATCTCTGGCTATGGTCACTTTGCTTTATAAGGGTGCTAATGACCCTAGAAGTTGAATGCCCTTAAATTCCATCATCATCCTAAAATGGAATGATATTAAAACATTTACCAACATATTTAAAACATTTTACTAATGCCATTTTCAGTGAATTTGTTTATATTGAGCAATTTACTCTGCAGAAAAGATTACTAAGTGGAATAGTGAGGGAAAAGGAATGGGAAGAAATGTTTCAGTATTTCTCCTCTTAAAAATTATTGTTCAGTAACTTTGTAAGATTGTTAATGCCACTTGCAGAGAGTGCTTTTTTAATAATGGACATCAAATAATATTACAAAAAAAAAAAAAAAAAAAAAAGAGAAGCTGAAATGCATACAGCATTGTTGCTTACCAAAGTAAATTTAAAATACAGTTAGCTTGAATTGTTCAATTACTTGAAGCAAAACTGAGAAATTCATTCAGAAGAAAATCTGTTCTTCTGGAAAATATATTCAAAGCCAGTTTTCTGAGTTCGTATCATGATAATTTTATCTGGCTGAAAACTTGCAAATATGCAAAGAAGCTTGTGACAGTGATGTGATTATATTAAAAACAAAAGGAAGTTGAATATGTTTTTGTAACACAAACAGTGAGGGGGCGTAAACGGTGAGGGTGGTGGTGTATTGTGGAGGCATCTGTTGCTGGATCTATGAACTTCCAAAAGTTACTGTATGGTAGTAAATCAAAATTCATGATATGGCTCTTTTTCTTCATGTAGATCATCTCCCAGATATCTCATTTAAATCTCATTCTGTGGGTTCCTATGCTGATTTTAACAGTTTTATATTCAGTGTAATTTCGTGTCCTGATGTCCAAAAATGATAGTGAACTACTGATTTTTCTGTTTGCTTGTATTTTAGGTTTCTTGTGTGTTCCTCTAATCTGGTCTCCAACTTCTCTTTGTCCTTCCTATATATACTAGAGCTTGTCCAACTAGCCAATTTATGTGTAAGACAGAACTACTTTACATTCAAGAATAAATGTTACCAACAAACAACAGGACTAGTAATGGGGAATCCTCTATCACCATTCCTAGCCCACTTATACATGAGTAATTTTGAGACACACATCACTGAGGCATTCCCACATATATATATATATATATATATATATATATATATACAAAAAATGGTAAACATATGTAGATGACATCATCACCATAGTTCCAGAAAAACTCATAAATGATGCACTCAAACTCCTCAACTTACCAAACAAGTCTATTCAGTTCACAACAGAGACCGAAGAGTAAGGAGTCCTATCATTTCTAGACACCAAAATAATAATAACAGAAAAACATAACTTGACATTTGGAATACATAGAAAATCCACAAATAGCTTGAATGCTACATCCCCACAGCTCACAAATATGTAGTCCTGAACAGTTTAATATATAGATTAGTGCACATTTCCATGGAGAATAGTGAATACAATGATGATGGTTGGTGTTTAGGGGCGCCCGACTACTATGGTCATTAGCGCCCTTATAAAAATAAGTTCCAATAAAAATAAAAAGACAATGTAAAATACCAACATAAACTAAAAAGGAGGGTTAGGTATAAAATCCAGATAAAAATACTCATGGCTAAGGCCACAGATGCATTTAAAATGGGTTTTGTTAAAATGGCCAAATAGGATCAAAACAGGTGACTAAAACCAGCCCCTTGGTTAAAAGTAACCAGTGGGAAACAAAATGCAAGAACTGTCACTCAATTAAAACTGTCTGGATAAAATAAATAAAACCTAAACCTTTATTGGAAATGTCATTCAAGATAAAAACGATAAACGCTTCTCTGCCGCTCTGTGGTCATTGGCAAACCTCCTTAAGGAAGGCCGCCAGCTGCAAGGATGAGTGAAGGGTTGCTAGTGCAACATACTCCAGCAGGACATGCCGCACTGACAATGTTGCCCCACAAAGCGGGCAGATAGGAGCGGGTTCTTTCCTAAAAACGCAGTGACCGATCCGCAAACGAGCCAGTATCACCTCCTCTCGACGAGATATACGAGAGGAGGTTACCCAGTTTACAGGCAGATACTTAACTTCCCTGAGCTTGTTCATGCGGAGAGACGACCACTCATCAGACCAGCAGGAATGTGCCGCCCTCCGCACAACAAGCCGGAAGTCTGCCGAGGTCATAAACGGAATCATTCTACTGGGTTGCGTAGCTGCTGTCTTAGCTGCCAAATCCGCCATTTCATTACCCGGCAGGCCGATGTGACCAAGTATCCATGCATAGTGAATACCAACAGATACTCCAAATAGTTACCAACAACAGCTTCCAAAAAAGGTGCAATAGACAAGAGAATACACAAATACAAAAACTGAACCCCATAACACACATAACCACCCTACAGAACCACGGTGACCACCTCAGTTCAGAAAATTCACCTATCATCCTTGGGCACACAACCAACTTCAGAAAATCTTCAGGAATTATACCATCACCTTGGCTCCAAACAACTGGTACAGCATTCAGCAACTGCTGTGCAAAAATTTAAAAGATCCTATCCCTGCAAACAAAAAACTGGGAATTTATGAAATCAAATGCTCAGACTGTAATCTAGTATATATAGGAAGGACAAAGAGAAGTTTGGAGACCAGATTAAAGGAACACATGAGAAACCTAAAATACAAGCAAACAGAAAAATCAGCAGTTGCCTATCATTTTTGGACATCAGGACACGAAATCACACCAAATATAAAACTGTTAAAACCAGTGTATAAACCCACAGAATTAGATGTCTGGAGAAGATCTACATCACAAAGAAAAGAGCCATATCATGAATTTTGATTTACCGATTACAGTTTAATTCTGTTAAATGTAATAATTATAGATTATGGTCAGCAATTTAGTAAAAGTAATAAAATTACATCCATGCAATAACCTTTGGAAGTTCATAGATCCAGCAACAGATGCCTCCACAAGTGATACACCACCACCCCCATCATTGATGCCAATGAAGCAAGATTTAGTCAAAATTAGGTTTTTTTTTTTTTTGGTAGTGTTTAACACCTGCTTTAACTACTTATGGCACCGCAGGCGGTGACACTGATAATACATGATGATGGAGCACCGGTGGAATACAATGGCGGGGGAAACCAGAGTACCCGGAGAAACCCGCCACAGCGCCGCTTTGTCCACCACAAATCTCACATGCGGTTGCTTGGGACCAAACCCTGGCTGTCTAGGTGAGAGGCAAGTGGTCTAGCCACTCGGTCACGGCGCAGCCGGAATTAAGGGTTGAAAATGGGAACAAGTGTTCCTGAAACCGGTCCCTGAAAGTAAAAATAAGTGATGTTTGTGTTGCAAAAACCGATTCAAATTTCTTTTGTTTTTAATTTTATCTGGTGTTTATATTAAAAGAGATGGTAATTAAATTAAACTGAATTTTATTTATGGACATTCTTTAACTACAAAAGTTCCCAGCATCCCATTCTATTTTTGGCAGTGAAGACTGCTTAATTTTGCTCAGAGGCCTCTTTATTAGACTTGGGCTTTTTTTATATAGCATAAACCTACAACATGGGACCAACAGCTATACTTCCCTTCCAAAGTAAGGATTTTTGCGCTCAAAATCCATTGCCCTCTGCTGGGTTTGAACCCATGACTTTAGGAACCAGAGGTTAACATGGTATCCCTAGACAGAGAACAACTAGTAATATTAAAATTATATGTTGTGTATTATGGTTAGTAACCACATTATCTTTAATTATTGTAATATAATCAATATTCTGATAATTATGCTTTATGTAAATGATAAATACATTAACAGGCTTTAAGATTTTATAATCACATTGCATTAACTTACAGCCCTAAAGCCAATTATAAAGAAAAGAGAAATAAAAAAATCAGTTAAGAAATGTCTTATTTTTACCTTCATGTAATATGGTTGCTCTACTGTTATGACTTTCAATCCAATTGTTTAAGCCAATGCTGATAGAAAGCATTTCTAATAAACTCCATTTTATTGTTTAACTTGTTCAAATGACAAGGTGCTTTCATTTTTCATGAAGTAGATTTAATGAATTAATTGAAAGTCTCTTTGTCTCTCTTTCTCTTTGAGATGTCTATTGTATTTTGAATCATATTTACACAGAAACCATTATCTAATGATTTCTTTTGTAACAGATTGTATAAAAGATCAGTTATATCAAACATTTCTTTAAAAACTAGAGCCAGGAAAGTAAATTCAAAGTTGACAAATTTATTTAGGAATCCTTCAGCCTGGTGAATACATGTTTCATCGCAATTTTCCATTAGATATTCAAATATGCATATCATTCCGTCCTACTCATTTTAAGGTCTGAGAAACCCAAGACCACCTAGTATCTGTTCCTGTAGGTATACGCCTTCAGACCTCAGCAATAAGAGCGTAAGACCATTGGCTAGAATGATGGAAGAAACCTGGTATTCCACTGAGGTTTGCAATACAAAAAAATGGCATTTCTTAATTCTATCTCAACTTTATTGCAAAGCAGTAAACAAGGACTGCTTGGGATGCAATGTCTTTCACCTTCTTCTGGAGGCCATTTAGATGACTGGCCATAACAGTAGCACTGTCACAGCGTTGACCCACAAGTTAACACTTGCAATGAAATTCTCATAAGGGGTTATCAAGTAACTGAAAAATTAATCTGAGGTATGGCCTCCGTTAGTGTCATAAAAGCCAAAAATCTTTCAGCTACACTTCCACAAAAACTCACATATCCACAAAATTAAAGAACCCTGTGTTTTTTGTGAAATATCAGTAGTGTCATCAACTTGGACGAAGAAAAATTGTGCATCTTTAATTTCTCCATTAATAGACCCTTAGATAGATTCGTTTTATATTGTTTTTGAATGCCCTGCAAACACACATTTTACAGTTGAATAGTGGTTTTGAACTTCAATGGGACTATCCTTGATATAGGATTTCAAAAGTTTCTTTAAAGTGCCCTTATTCAAGGAGTTCTCACTTTCATTATGCTTGCAAAAAGCCATTTCTTGTTTACTTAAAAACAAAGCAACCCCAATTGGGTATTTTACAATGTGTAGTTGTGAGCTTTTCCCAAGAGCATCTGCAATTTTGTTAGTGTTTTTTCTACTTCCCTTAATCTAACACAATTCCTTAAATATTCTAAAGAAGATTCATGTTTTTGGAATGCTCAGGTAATACTGTTCAAGCCCACATTCCATTGCTCCATTTGTCCTTTTTAATGCTGATAAGTAAACATGGCTGACAGTACTTTTTTTAGTAATAGCTACTACTGCACAACTGTTTATATTCCTCATACCACAGAGATTTAAACTTTCTGATGAAACCTTTTGCTTTGGAAGTTGACACAGCAGTTGTAACTAAGAAAATAACAAGCAATAATGATTGTCAGTACACCATGGAGACTATGATACAACAACAAAGTTGAGAAAATGTTTCATTCTGTTGGTTGCCCAGCTAAGAGATTGTGTGTTGGATAATTAAAGGAAGTAATCCGGCAGACAACACATTAAATGCAAGAGAAGAGTATAGTATATAGACACATTACATATATTAAAGAAACGTTTAAAAATATAGTTTTCACTTCTTTAAAAGTAAAAGGAATAACTGAAAAACTAAAATAGTCCTTACACGACTAGAAGAAAGAAGAAAAATAAAGAGATGTTATTGTTTATACAACTACAAAATAACAACAACACAAGTGTTACGAAACTAAACAACTGATGTGAATTCTTTCTTTGTTGATTACTGTGCATTCTTATATTTAATTTGGAGTGTTTAATTTTCTAGCATTACTTGATTTAATAGCTCTCTGTAGCGTTATTTTGTTTAAGTTTAATTGTTTCCTTTCATGCAAAACATTGGCATTAACCTTCATTGAACATAATAATGAATTAAGTTCACTTTTAACATTGCTTTTATTTTGTTCAAGCTTCATTAAGTTGCTTTTTCGCCTTCAGTGCCAGCATCATCACTTTCAGGTATTCAGACTAATGTACATTAGTTGTTTCCAGTTTTAGTCAACAGATCTTCCATTGGGTACATGGAGTAATCATAAATATCAAGCTATAATCTTTTCTTCTTTTATGTTGTAAATAATGCTCTCTATATCAATGAATTTTGTAAGAAGGAGATATTAAAGACTGCCAAGGAGCACGACTACGTCGACGATGATATTTACGGATGGTCTCTCATGGCAAAAGCCAGAGATAAAGATCAATATAAAATTAAAAAATAAACAAATCTTGGTGAAAGTCAGATATAAAATTTCCAGAGAGCACAAGAAAAAGCTGATAAGGTTAGAAGCTGGTTATTTTGATTGAAGAAAATTATGTGAGAAATCGGAAAGGGAGAGCTAGTGAGTGGGCAAACAAGTAGATTAAGTTATGGAATAATGTAAAATCAAGAATTGATGATAAAGAGAAACAGGAAATACATGGAAACTTAAGGAAAAGGAGTTCTCTGATATACTATAAGAGCTTTAAGAAAGACTGAGGCAATAATGTGCATGATAAGATGGAAGGGGAGGGTCTGGCTTGAGCAAGAACAAGGACAATGTGATCAGTGGTCTAAAAGTTGGTAAAGAAAGGTGACAATGCAGATCATTTGCTTTATGTTCTTGACACCAAACTGTGGAGAGAGCAGATATGGAATGCAAAGTGGGATAAGTAGAAATTATGGTTTTAAAGCTTTTTAGAAATAATAGAATACCTAACCTTTTTGAAACAGTTAGGCAAATATACAAGGAAGGTAACAGAGAAGTAGTTAGGGCAAATTATTAAAGAAAGAGAGGAAATTAAAAACATAAATAATGAGGAATGGAATGGGTAAATAAATTAAGTGGGGGAATTGAGGGAATATATGCACTGTAAGGAAGAATTAGGGGATTAGGTGTATATTGTCCTAATCTTAAGCAACTATTAGGGTGAGGAGAATCTTTTTGTGTGTTTATTGTTATCAAGTGTATGAATAAATAACTAAATTCTTATTTATGAATATTCTAAATTATAGGCAATTTAATAATTATCATTTATAACTGTTTATAGTATGCTTTTAAACTTACAAATAAGAAAGCCCAGAAGAATATTAAGTAATGTGGTAACATGACGGCAAAGTGTTTTTGCTCTGTTCAATCAATGTAAAGAAAATTTTAAAATTCTGCTTTTATTAGTCAAAATCTGTTACTAATATTTCAGAATACTTTCTGCTAGAGGTAATAAAATCATTGTTTTATGGTGGAATGTTTCTGATAGAACATAGACCAATAATTTAAATTTACTATCTGTTCTGTTTTATAAACCTCCAAGGCAGTATTGATTTTACCTTATCATACCTACTGAGTGGCTTGACAGTTGAATTGCTTTTAATTTCTGGGCTAATAATTATAATTTACCACATTCTTAGGTTTAACTATGTACAGATGAGATGTTAGAATTTAATGTACATCCAGTATCTTGCCAATGCCAGGGAAAGCTAAAAATGTGTGGTTTGAATCCTGGGTTAGAATTTATCAAATTTCTAACCTTTGTTATTAAGGTGGTACAATGAGGTTGCTAAGATTTATTCTGTGATCTTTTTAAACTGGCAATGGATTTTTTTATGCCTAGTATTATTTCTTTTTGTTTTCTTCTTTTTTTTCTGTCGTAGCTTTCTGTAACTGTAATATTTTTACAGTTTGAAAGAAATACATGCATTTTAAGCTGCTATTTCACCAAGAGGAATCGTGTTATTACAAGATAAAACTGTTATTTAATACTGTACTTTGTACCTTTTTAAATGAAAGCATTTCAGTGTTTACAGTTTCAACAATATTATCTAATTTCTAATTTCAGCATTTATGTTCATGAGAGAAAAGACTGATATAAATACAATCTCTAATTATTTCACCTTTAGAAAGAAAATAAAAGAGGAGAAGGATAAAATATACAAATGCATGCAAAATGGGTACCGTGTGATAATTTTGTTGCCTACCAAGATTTTATTTGCCAGACAATGAGATGACTAGCTGAATCCTGAGCTGCTTCTGGGTCATCCACTGCAACGGATGAAACACGGGGCGCACACGCACATAAAATATACAACAGTTTATTACATACCAAAAGAAACAAATAAAAATTAAAAAAAAAAAAAAACAAAAAAAAAAACAAAAAAAAAAAAACATATAAGTTTAACAGTTTGAAGAGTGTTGGAACTCTAGGGGTTGAACAGAAAGTAGCCTACCTCCTACAACTACTGAGAGAATATCTTTAAAGGCCATTTTAAAATTTTTAAAATTTCTGTATTCATATGTAAACTAACAAACCATAAATGCAATAACCTCTCAGCTATTTTGAAGCCCAAATCATTCCAGATAAAAGCAATTATTTAAACCCACAGATGATTAAAGACAAATTAAATTCCAACTGAAGGTAAAGACAAATGTCAATGTGCAACTTCAACTAAAATATTTCTATAGTCTCTAAGGACCAAAAAGGCCTTACATTTAGCTATAATGATGAGAACATATATTATTATTAATAATAATAATAATAATAATAATAATAATAATAATAATAATAATAATAATAATAATAATAACAATAATAATAATAATAAAAATAATAATAATGATGGTGATAACTGTTTGATAAATCATTGGTGATGCAGTTAGTTGAGAATCTATTCAGAATTTACATTTATGTAAATTAAAAGAAAGTAATAATCTGACATAAATGGCTCCTTTATCTGTCATTCAGATAGCTTTAAACTAGCACCTTGGCTACCTATACTATGAAATGATCTTGGAGTTATAGGTCACCATCTGATAAAGGAGAATTTGAATATGACACCCCAATCACCAAGTACATATAAAAGGGAATATTAATTTAACTCAAATGTGAGTGACTATTATTTATAAACCAAATGTATAACCAAGGAGAGAAAAATAGCTTGTATCTATTTGGTAGGTTTTTTAATTTTTGTTTACAGCTCTTCGGCAAGCAAAGAATTCTATAGAAAATTATGCCAGAAATGCTAAATTACTTAAGAGTGAATCAGGGAACAGTTAATTATAAATGGCTTAGGAGATTTTTGGGCAGATGTGGATATTTTGGAAGAGGCTTTTGGAAGGAAGTGAGATCCAGGATGGAAGATGTGGATAGATAAATTTTATTTTCTCAAATGAGAGAGAAAAGTTTATTCATATTTTATAGGGAGTTAAAAGATGATACCCACAGAAAGAGAAGTATATTTTGATTTGTAAAAAGAAAGGATAGCCTGGTTTAGATTGGTTATTTGGAAATTAAGGGGAATGAGGGGAGAAGTTATCCTGGGAGGGTGTCCAATTTGTGGGGAGAAGGAAGATGAAGTTTATATTATTTTTTAGTGCAGGGATCAAATAATTGGAGGAAAAATTTAATAAGTAGGAATAATTAAATTGTTATCAGAAACATTTTTGAGGATTATAAATAGATATCTAAATTAGGGGAATGTTTAGGGAAGGTAAGAATGAAATGGTAATGGTCAGTTGAAAAACATGGAAACTAGATTAATTTTAGAGGATAAGGAATATTTAGTAATATTTTGAAATGTTGTATATTTAGTACTTATGGTCTGGCCAGCTAACTAGGGTAAAGGTCAGACCATAATCATGTATACTCTTAGCACTATAAATAAATACTTAAGAGTGGAATTCATACTTTACTGTCAATCATTAGGTAACAATTAAAATTTAGTTGAGTCGATTTTGTAACACTACATCACTTACTTTTTTATTTCGGAAAACATGTTTCAGAAGCCATGTGCTTCCATTGTCAATTCCTTTGGTCGACTACCGGCGTTGCTTGCTGTGGTGGTTGTCTCTGTCCCTGGTGGTGGTTTGATGAACTTCTGGATGAGTAGATCGCCTGGTGGGTACTCATCCAGAAGTTCATCAAACCACCACCAGGGACAGAGACAACCACCACAGCAAGCAACGCCGGTAGTCGACCAAAGAAATTGACAATGGAAGCACATGGCTTCTGAAACATGTTTTCCGAAATAAAAAAGTAAGTGATGTAGTGTTACAAAATCGACTCAACTAAATTTTAATTGTTAAAACACATCACTGTCTCAAAGTCCACCATATATCAGGAGAATCATTAGGTACTTTCTACTCAAAAATGTTCATGAAATGTCAGTTTAGTTATGCAGGACATTGATACGCTGTAACTTATTCTGTATTAATGAAACATATACGAAGAGGGCTAAAATAATTCAGTTTATGGTGATTACAGGAGGCCGGTTCAAAAAGTTCTAGGCCTGGGAAAGAACATATAAGATTTTCAACTCAAATTCTTTTGTTTTTTCTGCCAATTAGCTATAGTAAAGCAAAGGGACACTGTATACCATCCCATTTTTGGAACTTATATTTCACTGGAAATGGGTATTTTGAGGTCACCTGAACTTAGAAAAAGATCTGCATGTATCTGTGAATAACATAACCGAAAAAGAAAACTTTATACAAATGCCAAAATTGGTATATAAGTTCATTATCTTCCAAGGAAGCCACATGAAAATTTTGAAGAAAATATATCAACAGCATTTGAAGACTTCATTCAAAATTAAGTTTGTAGAAACTGCAAACCATTAAAGATATAAAAACTCACTGTATACAAAATATATATCTTGTTAAAACACACATTTTAAATGAAATGAATTATTCATGGCACTAGGCATTTCTAAGATATTCTTTGTTACTAGTTTGAGTTTTCAAATACTTTATACTTTTCTCCAGTATAAAATTGCAATTTTTGTTCTCTCTTTCTTAGTCACCAATCAATGGAATTTAAGGCCATCATACAGTAATCCAATTGTTAAAGCTCTGATTATCACTTCAACTACTGTATCCTCAATACATCTACAACAAAAGGGTAAAATACTTCTTCAAATATTTGTTTAATTAAAAAGATGAGAACTGAACCAAAATTTAGTCAAACATTTTTTCCTTACACACATTCAATATAGATCATTTGCTAAATATTAAGCCCATTAGAAACAATCACTTTTCCATGATAACTTTAAAATTTGGTACACTATGCAATTATTTTTTGTATTTATTAGGAGTCATGTTGATCATTCATAATTAATATTTAATTGCCAAAAAAGGCATTCTTTTTATGTTTGGGATGATAGGTTTAATGGACAACCCTAATTAATATATTTCTAAAGTATATGTCTTTAATTGATTATAATGGTTTAGGATTAGAAGCCAGCCACTCCATGGCCTCTCAGGTAGGTGGCTCAGGTTCGACCCCAAGCAATTGCAAGTGGGATATGTGGTGGACAAAGCAGTGGTGGGGTGGGTTTTCTCCAAGTTCTCCGGTTTCCCTCACCATCACATTCCACCAGTGCTCCATCTTCATTTCATGTATCATCAGTGTCATTGCCCTGCGTGACACAATAGCAAAAGTGGGCATTTAACACTTTTTAAAAACCAAAAAGGATTAGAAGCCACTGTTTAGTCAAACAAGTTTAGTTCCTCTCCTGTTTTTTTTAGTTGGCAATGCCAACTAATCACTCACAGAGTATATGTGTTACCATTCTATATAAATTTGTTTGCATCAGTTAATATCACTGGGAAATTATTGATAATATACAATAAAGCAACATTCCCAGAAAAAATAATATGTATTCTAGGAGTAGTAGTTATTAAATGCACAAGAAATGCAAGTTTCAGTGACAATTTATCAAAAGTTTTCATTTAGTAGTATCATTTCCTGATGAACACTGAGCATCATTAATAGAGGTGCGATGCAATCCAGGGAGAAATGTCTCTCAGCAAAGGCTTCAACTTTATTTATGGTGGCAGACACTAAATACTGTACAGCTATCCTTTCTACATCACGGGACTGTGCAACTTGATTGTATCTGATCCAGTTCAGAAAAGAAGGGAACTCTCATGTTGGCTAACTCCCATCAGATTACAACATTAATTCATCTTGTTCCACCAATGTGCAGGCTGCAGCTCAACCCTCATTTCAAAGTGGACCAACACCACATCACAGTAGAAGAATAAGCTGTAGCAAAAATAGCTTATGCAAAAAAGGATAACAAAAATCATGAGAATTTAACACACCAGATATAAATTTTTCAACCTCATAATGAGCCAACATTTTATACATTCAGTATAAAATGATTTGCTCAATTCTGCAGTATGTGAGTTTATGTGACTTATGATCACCTAATCTGAGGTAAATCTTAGTACGTAACTCTAACTTCTTAGTTCGGAGGAGAAAATCACTGGAGCCAAATCTGGTCAGTTTAGTGCACAATTATGGGCATTTAGCTTTTACAGCAATCTTCAACTGCTTAAACAATGCTGCATAATATTTCTGTTTATGGTTTTCCCCTCTTCTAGATAATCTAATAACATGGGCATGCCATAAAACAATGGCTATCACCCTTCCTTCTGAAGGAACATATACCATTCTTTGAGTGATTTCACGTCCTTGTACCTTCTATTTTGATTTCTGCTTTGTCTCAGGCATGTAATGGTGAATACATGTTATGCTGACAGTGATGAAATGCTGAAAAAGCTCTGTTGAGTTCAAAATGAATCTGTCCAAGCTTTCTTGCAAGATCTACAGTTGGATGTGCTTCTGATCAGCAGTTAAAAAACACATCAGCTATCACATTGCAAACCTTTCTCATGTGCAAATGCTTGTGCAAAATGCTCCAGACATGATCTAACGAGATCTTGGCAATATCAGCAAATTCACATACCTTAATCTGTATGTCATTTAACATGGTATTGCAGATTTTTGAAATGTTTTCATTATTGACAGAGGTTAGTCATCAAAAATTGAAGAAAGACCATTTTAAACTACATTGCCACTTTTTTCACCTTAGAAAATGATAATGAAGAATTTCTAAACTGGAATCCAATTCCCTTTTTTTTATTTTGGTTGGCATTAAACCTTTTAAGGCAGCACCGTGACTGATTGGTTAAACTGCTTGCCTCCCACCTAAGTTTGATCCCAAGTGCCCGCATATGGGATTTATGGTGGACAAAGTGGCATCTGGGCAGGCTTTCTCTGGGTCCTCCAGTTTCCCCTGCCACTCATTACACCAACTCCTCCATGATCATCTTTCCTATCATCCATTTTGCTTGCATTTCATATAATCCACTTCCTTATGTTCATGCCTGGCTACAGGCCGACACTGGTTCCAAGTTCTCCATTCTGTGATTTCAGCCCTTGGTGCCCCGACAGGCTTCTGACTCCTAGGGTGGGTGTCAGTCCTAACATACAAGAAGGGTAAGCCAACAAAAAAAAAAAAAAAAAAAAAACTTTTAACACAAAACATTAACACATTTTGAAAAAATCTCCTGTTCTTTATTTTACAGCATTATAACAAACAAATGAAAGTACATGTATGAAATTGTATGTATCATCCTAAGTATGGTACTTGAAAACTATCCTTGTCATTTGATATGGTCAATACCATTTGAGCTGGGCAAAACCTTTTCAAATCATTCTCATACAAAGATCTAACAGCTTCTATGACATTAATACATATATTGTAAATTTTAAATATATGAACAAACTGCCTATTGAGGACAGAAACTGAGAGAATCTCTAACTCATAAACAATGCTAATAACCCTGTTGCATCATGAGAGGATTTCCAAATAGCAAAGGTGGCATCTTCTCTATGAAGAGGAATCCTGCTATTGCAATATTAATATGTAAGCAACATGCCTTCAAAACAAATCAAACCTTATCAGTCATGACAAAAAAGTTTAAGAGTGAAAGGTCCATTTTGCTAATTTAATCATTATTGCCATCCTTCATGCTTTCTCTAAAGCTTTGTTTGGAGAACTTAGGAATGTTATAGTTCCAACACTCTTTTTGTTAAACAGCATCATGCCAAAATATGAGGGCTACAACTAATGATCAATAAAGCTATGAACACATGACTTATATGCTATCTATGCAGTTATGATCAGGCATGCACTGACAGTGACACTAAACATTTATGCTACTACAAGCTAATGTTAGTAACTATTTATGAATCAAAGCAAGCATGCTGAAAAATCATATTACTCTGAAACATGAGAGAAAAAAGTTAGTTTTTAAATTGTTTCATAAAAATAAAAAACTGCTAACAAGGTGATGAATCCAACACAAAACTATTTAATGCTGTGATCAAAATGTCTTGTAATAGTTACATCTGTTTTAGTAGCTTGGGCGCTACATTAGAATAGAGTTTCCATTATCATAATTTAATTTACTGTTCTTGAAATCTGTTTATTAAAAATGTTTGTAGAAGAGCATAGAAAGAAAGAGTGGGAGAAAGAAAGAAACCAGACATAAATAAACAAAAAAGGTATATATTGTGTAAACAGTTATAATTTAGCAATTACACAGTATGTTAACATTTTAAAAGCATGAAATATGATTTTGTGTTGGTTTTATTTGCATGCAGAACTTAATTTGAATTAAAGCAGCATTCTTTAGCATTTCACATGTTATTTTGCATGCTCAAACTCTCTCTAGATGCCAACTGTATTAATATTTTTGAAGATCTCTTAGGTCATACTTGACTAATTTGTAGAAAATTCTTACCCACTAAAATTTATGAAATAGCTATAATGGTCATTATGTAAATGGTAAAAGCTATCATAAAATACTCAGTAATGCAGCTAAAACATTTAATTGAGCTAATTACACTACGCATTTTAGTTTACAAGAACTAAAAACTTAATTTCCATTTTAACACAAAAAGGACTGTACTGGACATTTTGACCAGTTAGTATTCTTAAAAAAATTAGTGATCATTGAGGTAGTTTGTTATTGCTTTAACATTTTTATTCCTATACTATTGCTTATTTTTTTTTTAACAAATTAGAGCAAGGGTGATTCTATAAAATGTACAAGTTGTTATAGAAAACTTTAACAATTTAATTATTAAATCTAATTAAAGACAAATAGCACTAAATGATACATATCTTTTACTTTAAAGGAGCATAGCCAATCATTTTGACTGTTACAATTATAAATAGTTTTTACCTAAATGATAGTAACCAGTCCCTTTGAATACAGCAATTATTTTTCCCCTAACGTAACTAAACAATGGTAACAACAAGTTCTGAATGTAATCCAAGGTTTTCAATCACTGTGAGAGACTTGTTTGACAAGTTTAGCTTCAGAGCAGACATGTTTCTGAAGCTGTGCCAATATATTGAATTGTAAACATGTGTCATGTCACATTAGAATCAGCATTGTAAATGTCTTTAAGGTGATGAAATACTGAATTATCTGATAGTGACAATGATACTGAATATATTACTGATCAACTGGATAAAAGTTAAACATCCAAATCAGGCGATAATACAATGATTGAAAACAGAATATTGCCAAATTGTTTCAAGTAGAACCACATGACCCTGCCAAATGCAAGCAAGGCAGATTCAATTGAGATGTCAGGCTTCACATGATACAAATTTTCCATCTGTAAGAAATAATGAATCTCTGTCTGGATAAGAATTGAACCAGAAATACACCTGGAAGATGTGGGCATCATATTGCATTAAGAGAAAGGCATGGTCCTACAGATCACGAGAGTGGATACTAAGCCAATGATGGATGCCAACTTTCTCCAGAATATAAAAGACTGCACTGAAGACCTTCCGAATAATTCTTTGGTTCCTGAGCTAGACCAACTTGAAGCATTTATAACCATTTTGTATGCCTGTGAATAATGTGGAGGGAAGAACTTCCCCTTGAAATTACTATGGTCACAGGTGTGGGGACTGCCAGTTTTCTCTCGTGTCTTGGGAAGGAACAAATTTATTGACATCATGGGGCCCTGAGATTTGATGATAAAGATACATGCAACAAGTGACTAAAGACTGATGGTTTTGCAGCATATTGAGCTACAAATGAGATGCAGTTATTACTATAGATGAGCAGGGTATCCATGCAAAACTTGATGTTGCTTTCCTCAATAATGAGTAACAAACCAGATAAGTTTGGTTTGAAGTTCTGGCTTGCTGCAGACTTTGAAACAAAATTTATGGTGAATGGTTTTCTTTATTTTGGAAAACATGATGAATGGCACCTAATATGTCAATTTCAGAGCATGTTTTCACATGATTGATGCAACCTTTCCCTTCTAAAGGAAAAATGTTACTTGTGATAACTTTGATTTTACTTCTAACAAACTTGCTGATCAGTTGAAACAGAGGAACACAGTTATGGTGTGGCAATGAAGAGAGACCAAAGAGATGTTCCTCCTCCTGCAAAATCTAGCGCTAGATCTTTGTACTACATTTTAAATAAATCTGATTATATTATTGTAACATCTTATCAAAGAAGGACAGAGAATGTCCTTTGCTAAGTTCAATGCATCAGTCTGTGGAAGTGTTCAAGAAACACAGAACAAACTTCCAGAAACTGCAAATTAATATAACTCCACAAAATATGGGGTTGACATTCTAGATCAAATGTGTCGCCTATATACAGTCAAGTTTGGTTGCCAGCGATGGGCCAATGCATGTTTTCTTCAATATACTGGACTGAGCCAGAATTAATGCATGGGTCCTATACCAGAATGTCACAGACAAAAAAGTAAGTAGGCAGAATTTGAAGCTAGCAAAAAACTCTTAATTCATGATATACTGCCGAGAAAAGAATTAAAAAAAAAATTGGTAGAACCGCCAAACAAGGTAAAGCATGTAAAGCTTGTCAAATTGGAGGGTGAAAAGATCCTAATAAAACCAAGAACATGTGTATGAAGTGTAAGAAGTATTGTGTGGCCCATCATGATTGGTATTCAGTGTGTGTGCTGTGTGCTTTGACAAAATGGTTAATTTGACTAAATACAAAACATTGAACTGATTCTGTGACAGTTGTGTGTACTCAACTCTACCGTACTGTTCTCAGAGTTAAAAATTATTTCAGAATGCTAACAATACATTAAGTATGCTGAATTAAAAAGTACTACACATGAAACAGTGAGAACAGATTGACAAAAAGTACTGGTCAAAATGACTGACGGGTCTCATTCATTTATCCAACCTGTGTTTTGTAAACTCATTTCTCGATTTTTTAAATATTGTTTTATCAAATTATCTTCTCCTGAATTCATGAACCTATACCAGTATTTCAAAGCTCTTTATGTAAGCAATCCCTTTCTAGAACAGTATCCAAAACCAATCAACAACACCTTGATATATTATGCCAGTACTGCTTGTAACATAGAATGTCACCATATATAATCAACTAAAATCCCCACATATTAAGACATGACTGATGATGTTGAACATGTGAAAATGATGGGCAGAGCAGTTGTCACAGACCAGCTATAGATGAACTATTTATAGCTAGGACATATCCATAGCAACTGTGTATGTTACTGCTGTATTGCTGATATGAGAAGTGACTAGAGTATGCCTGGCATGCATCAGTTATGAATTGAATGAATGAATTACTTTAACATCATTAATTACAATGTAAACATTTATTACATTTCACATAAGAATATACCTTTCTTCTTTAAACACATTCAGCTAAATTTCTAACCTTGAGAGTTGCTTGTTCCTTTGTACCTTATACACAATGACACCTGGTTGTTGGTTTATCAGAATCCTGATTAACTAATATTAGATATTCCCATTCTGTTTTCTACTCATTTCCTCTTCCTTGCATGCAATGGTTCACAATTCTATACCATTTCTTACACACCTTTCCTGAATATTTTCTACAAGTTATAATAGATTCTCCCCAATGGAACAGAATTGTTTAACATTCTTTTAGCTAATTCCTCTAACCCTAGTATATCCCATTATCGAATATCACTTCTTCATACCTCTGTTTTCTTGCAGTGCTTCATTTCCCCCACACATTGGGCATATGTTAATGTTATAATCCCCTCTGAGCCATAGTTTTAATGTACATGTTCACATCCTTCTTTCCCTATTTTATCAGGAGTCCACAAATCTCTCTCTGCCCCAATCTCCTTTTAGATTTCTGTATAGTAAATGTTTACCTCTTAAGCTACTAAACAAATCTTATTTTTCAGTATTCTCAAAATGAGTTTTCCCTTCTTTCCAGAAACCCTTTCTTATATCTATGATACCATCCCAAACATTTTCCATTCCTTTCAGAATTTTTCCCATCTTTGCATACCAACTGAACTTTTCTTGAATTAACAAACATATCAATTAATTGTTTTTGCACACCAGCCATGTGTTGTACAAGAGTTCCAATTCCTTGTCAATGTTTACCATCCAACATTTCCACTCTATATAAACATTTTAATCATCTTTCAATCAATTTCTCCTTACTTCCTGCTCTTCCCAGCTCAAACAGTGCTACTGCATTTGGTGAAGCTCTTGGCAAACCCAATATTAATTTGCAAAGTTCTCTATGAATCTTATCAATATTGTTCCTTCCTTACCAACCTTCACACTTCCACCAGGGTGTTATGTTCCAACCACATCATTTTCATATTTGGTATTTTGCTATAACATGCTCTGATATTTCCTATAGCTCATCTCCCTTTGGCTAATACATTTTTCATCTGGACTCCCTATCTCCGATTTACACTCAACCTCCCTTCAAATAAATAAATTTATTGACTACCTGAGTTAGTTGTAGTAACACAGATTTCAAGCTTTATTTCACCGGGAGAGCCAATGAACTGGGTGTCAGCTGCGTGGTGTTTTTCCACTAGACATGTGGACACATGATTCCGCATTACTACTGTACACAAAATCATGCTTCTGATGTAGTTTTGCTCTACTCTGGAAATGCAATATTGAGTTGACAATGATGTGGTGAAGTTATTACAAATTATTTTGTTCTCTACTTAGTCTCAAAGTATATTATGTCTCAGTATGTTTTCTACTGCATAGCATGATTTATTTATGATTTTTATGTTATTTCAGTCAGCTCATCAAGTGTAAGTACCATCTGCAGAAATAGATGCTATAAACTCAGTGCTTGAATGGTTATGCAGTGAACATGACTGTATGTATGTGGATGGAAATGCATGGATTAGAGACTATGACTTGGGTCGTGATGGATTACATTTGAACAGAAGGGGGGTGAGTAAATTTGGCAGGTTGTTAGGTAGGGTTGTAAGCCATCTCAGGCAAAAAAACCAAATTGTGTAGTGGGCGGTGTTGAAAAAAATGGAGTCAATGGTTATCTGGCAAACATAGAAGGTAAGGAAATCAATACAGAGCCCCAAATGGCTTGTACTCAACTTGATACCATTAGTAGGAAAAGGGGAGGGGAAGAAAAAAAGCAGACAATAGCATGCAAAACATTTCAGACAGGTAAGAAAAATTGTTTAAAAATCTGCCATTTAAATGTTCAAAGCTTAAGTAACAAAGTAACTGAATTAGAGGTACTAATGGCATCGGAGGAAATGAATGTACAGGTACTATGTCTCACTGAACACTGGCTCAGTGGGCAGAATGTAAATTGTGTAAATATAGCCAATTTTAAACTATCATCAGTATTTATTAGGGACAAATATATGCATGGAGGATCAGGGATATTTGTTCATGTAGAAATAGAAGTGAAGGATGTAAAAGAATTGCAGTATTTAAGTGTAGAAAAACATTTCGAGCTCTCAGTCACTGAGATAACAAAAACTCAAACAGTAATAGCATGCATTTACAGGACACCTGATAGTGACTTCAATACATTCATAAAAAAATTAGATGAGCTACTGCAGAAGTTAACAAAAAAGTATAAAAATATTGTCGTGTGTGGGGATTGGAACATTAACTTACTGCAGCAAAGCCAAAAAAGCATGGAAATAGAAAATTTATTCAGGGTTTTCAACATAATTAATACAGTACAGGTTCCCACTAGAATATCAAAAAACTCGGTGTCACTTATTGATGTGTTAGCTACAAATATGAACTATGATCAGCTGGCGCAGGTAATGGAAATGGGTATCTCGGATCACAAAGCGCAAATCCTAAAAGTATCAAGTAGAATAACAAGCAGTAAAAGGCATTTTAATGAAGAAAATCAAAAGCAATTTAAATACCCATTAAGCAAAGAAAGTTGGCATGACATATATGAAGAAAAGGATGTACATGCAAAATTTGATACGCTAATAGAAACAGTTCATCACAATTTTAATATAGCATTTCCACTGAAACAGGTTAGTATAAAGAACAAAAACCAAAAAGGGTGGGTGACCAAAGGTATAAAAGTATCCTCACAGAGAGTCAAATTCCTATCAATGTTGGAAAAAAGGGGAAAGGTGTCAAGGGAAAACTTAAGTTATATAAATAAATATAAAAAAGTATACAGGAAAGTTATTAGGGATGCAAAAAAACTGGAAAATGATAAGTATATTCAAAGAGCAACAAACCAAAGTAAGGCAATCTGGGAAGTAATCAATAAGGAAACCGGGAAAAGAAATTTGTGCATAAACCAATTTGAATTGATGCACGAAGGGCAAAAAATTAAAGATCCAGTTAAAATAGCTGAATTGTTTAATACATATTTTGTTGAGGGTCCAAATAAACTAGTAAGAGATAAATATGACACAGGGGTTAAAAAAGCAAGAGAAAACAGTAAGGTTAAAAGATGCATGAATTCAGTATTTATTAAACCTATAAATGAGCAGGAACTGATAAGGGTAGCAAAAGGGCTGAAAAGCAAGCTCTCAGCAGGTCTAGACGAGATTCCTGATCTAGTAATAAAGGTTTGTGTAGAGGAAATAGCAAAACCATTGCTGAATATCTATAATACCTCCTTTGAGACAGGAGTTTTCCCAGATAAATTAAAAACAGCTAAAGTTAGGCCCCTCCATAAAAAGGGACCCCAAGATGTGTTACAACAGATACGATAATGGAAACTATGTAGAAAAATAGTGCAAAGATGTAGTTGTAAGATGTATATATTAAAATATTTTTATTTAACTTGGTGAACGGTTTGAGAATTAGCCTCTGATATTGCTCTGCATTTATTGTTTCATAAAAGAAAATGGGGGCTATTATTCTTCTAGCACTTATCGCACAACACAATCCAATTTTCTGATCATAGTGAGGTGTTTCATCCAATAGCACAAATTTTTCTGAAGCCCAGGATCGACTGTTGTGAGTATTCACACGCCCACTTAGTGAAACCAAGATTCGTCAGAGAAAAACTAAAGCTGTGGATCAATGAAATCTCTTCCTATAGATTGGAAAAACCAATTGCAATAATTCACACGTTTACCGAGGTCATTTGCTTTTAATGCTTGCCTTGTATGTAGCAATATTGTTTTAGTTTCAACATATGTGTAGCATTTTTAGCAGTAGATGGAGATACACCTGTTTGCTGCGCTAATTTGTTCAACGATTTTCAAGGTGAATGCTCCAAAGTGGCACCGATTTCATCCAGTTTATTTTCTGTTAACACTGACCTTCTCCTAAAATGTTTCTTATCCAACACTGAACCCGAAGCTTCAAATTTATTGATGACCGCATGTATAGTCTTTTTTGCAGGTGGTACAGAGTTTGTAAACTTTTCAGCAAACTCCCAGCGCACACAGGGAGCAGATTCGTGCTTTAAGTAAGCTTTACAAATAAACAAGCGTTCTTCCACAATTAAGTGACGCACCATGTTTACTGCAGCAACAGAAGCACCTAGCTGACAATGATTGACTGCATGTGCACCTGATTCAGCAACACAGAAATAGCAACAATGCATTTTCTTGTCCGATGGCCAACCAGGTTAAAGGACATTAAGCTATCCAAAAAGAGGAGCATTTTCGAGCAGGAATTGGCAGTCTAAAGTCCCGGCAGGTGTAGCAAAGCAGCGAAAAGCTGTGAAAGGTTAGTATATAATATAATGACCCTATATCTTACTATGCACACTTGAATTCTTAATTTTTCTTGCTCAATGATACATTCTAATTGATTACATCTAGAGGCTTAATCACTGCCTTGCATTGCACAACACATGCACTGCTGCTTGTTGCTTCAAAACAACTGATGTAGCACAGTTGCTAGTCTCACAATCTGTTCCATGGCAGAAGTTGTACCACATCTGCCAAGGGTTACCTCTGGTCCCTAAATGGGCAAGCATTCCGTTTTTGGAGGGGCAGTTCTTCAGTTATATTGTAATGTGACTAACAACTGTGGATGCTGAGAGCAGTGTTCTTGTTTCACTCACTTCTTTGATATAAATGAAGTTAGCAAAATAAAAATTCAAGTTATAGGTGACAGTTCCGTTATTATATGAGATCAGATCAAATATAAATAATAATTTCGCTCAGGAGTCAAAGAAAAATGCAGCTGACTGATGCAATTTTGATGAGTTGTAGGATGGAATGTGAAAGGCGACTCTTGAGCTAGAGAGCATCATTAGATAATGCAATGAAACTTGCACAAATTTGTTAGGTATCACTAAATATAAATGTTATTATAGAATGGACACTTACTACCCCTTGTCCAAAGTTAAATTGCTTAACATATTTGTTATGTCGTACATGCAATACCATTCTGGGGAGTCTCTAATCAGTCTGCAGTGGTATTTAAACTGCAAAAAGGAAAACATTAACCCAACAACGTCCAGCCATTTATTTAATTTTCATGAATTTGCAAGAGCCATTTTCATTATGCATGTCAACATTGAGCTATCTGATTATGTCAACGCATTCGTCTTTTAAAAATTAGAATATTGTACAGTTTAAAAATGCATAATGGTAAGGTGCAAATGACTACAATACCTTGAAAGTACATTGTATTTTCCATGTTACGCTTGCATAAATATACATACTATCACGGAATGGACACTTACTAGCCCCTTGTCCAAAGTTAAATTGTACAACATATTTGTTAGATCACATATGCAATACTGTTCTGAGGAGCCACTAACCAGTCTGCAGTGGTATTTAAACTACAAAAAGGAATATTAACCCAATAACGCCCAGGTACAGATAATATTACATTAATAACTGCCTCCCAGCTTTCTGTAATGCAATAAACTGTCAATGAAGGTTTATATTATTGCATCATACAAAGAAAGTGCAGCTGTAAGCAATTCAAATGCTGAAAGACAAGTGGTCTGTTTGCAGACCCCACAGCACATAGAAACCTTTGTGTGACTCAACAGCTAGCTACATTGTTACCTCAGTAATACTAAGCAAGCATCTGCCATATGTATTATTTACTTTCTACAGTTTTTCTGTTTGAAACAAAGTGAACTGGTACTCTACAATATTATATACTGTATTCTTTGAAGCGAGGATACACTGTAAGTAGACTGATTCTTAAAGTACATATATATCTTATAGTTATTACTTTTGGGGATAGTTTTGCAAATCTGCACTAACAGAAAATGTGAACCACAATTTGCCAATCCATTAGTTATTTCTATTTTCTTTTCCTTATTTTTAGATTACATTCAGAAATATGTTTATATTAACAGAGTTATGGTATATAATAATTATGACTTTGTATTCAAAGGAATTACGCTAGCAGAAGCGCTGGATTGTAAGTGAAGATAACTCTACCAGTGAAATTCTTGATGATCGTAATACATTTAATGATGTGATTCTTCCTTCAGATCCAGACAGTTTGACTGTTGAAGGTGAAGCACCTAGTGCTGCCACAGGTATAGTAAATGTGGTCAATTCTGAGATATCTTCAATAAACTACCCGTGTCACTCTCGTACTATTAAACTATAGTTTTATATTGCATTTAATTTGTACATTGCAACTAGGTTGCATAAGTAGTAATTTTACTTTGAGTTCCTCAGAACCCCAAATTTTCTGCAATTTTAGTCTGCATTTTCTGCACATTCTAACTTAATTTGAATGTTCTGTCAGAATGGAATACTGATGAAGTATTATGGAACTGCCTTTCTCGGTTCCTTTGTTGTTTTTGTTTTATGTGGGGATTAAAAGAGTGTCTACTTCTGAAAATTTATCCCCCATGTTGAGAAACCTATAATGCATGAATAATTAAGAATATTAATACATATACTATACAGCCGCCAAAAATATGGTACTTTATTTTGTTACTGCTTTTATTTTTTTCTAAGCTAGTGCAATTACTTACCTTTTTGGAGTTATTCACTTTCCCTAACTGTAACATCAGCTAATACCTTCATATGTGGTTGTCAGTACAATGTCTAAACAGGATGCTATGACCGGAAGTAACAATATTACATTGGAGAGGGAAAACACTTCATCCCACATGGTTCCAGAATTATTTTCTCGCATTCAATTGATAGTACCATTTAACTGAAAGCTAGTATCTTCCCATAAATACCACAGAAAGGTGATTATTTTTTAAAACTAAAATGATAAATGGCGTGTTATTTATGGATGCTCTTTAACTACTATAGTTCTCAGCGTCCCATTCTAAATTGGGCATGAAAGACCGCTTAATTTTGCTCAGAGGTCTCTCTATCAGGCTTGAGGTTCTTTTACGTTCTGTAAATCTGTAACAAGGCTTTACTTCCCTTATGAAGGAAGCCATGCTAAGGATTTTTACACCCAAAAAAATCCATCGTCCTCCGCCGGGTTTGAACCCGTGACCTTGGGTATATGAAGTTAGCATGGCAACCATTACACAACGGAGGATGACCTTTTTAAAACTAAATAACATAGTGGCAAGTTAAAGCAATTACATTTTTTACCTTATCAACTGCTGAATATTAGGTAATATTTCCTTTATAGTCAATTACAGGAGGCAGAATATCAAAACAATGAGAATAATACATGTTGGCTTGTGTAAAACAAATTATTTAACTCAAAAGTAAAAAATTGCAATAATTTGTTATACTCATAGTAAGGAAAATATAGTGATAAATTACTCATGTTTTACAGAAACCTAATATTCAGCCCTTATAAGTCCGATTTCATATGGAATGACCCATAAGCATTTTTATTTCTATCTTACTAAGTAAAAATGAAATCTTGAGAACACTTTCTTGTGTTATGGAGAAGATTGTGGAGAACTTCAGCACTTATTTTTAGTAGTTTAAGTTCTGTTTCAGAGAGAGAGAGAGAGACAGAGACAGACATACAGAGAGAGAGAGTGAGGGGGGGGGGCAGCTTTCAGCCTACCAAAGTTGGAATAAAGTTCTATTATAACTGCACCTGAAAAAAGAAATCACACAACTTTGCATTGCTTAAAACCCATTTGTACATCCAAATAACATCATGGATGTCATAAATTCTGTAAACAAGAGTATAAAAACTTCTCAATCGTAAGAGATAAAAAAAAGGATAAAAAGCAGGTAAGAGAAAGGAAAGAAGGAAATCTAAATTTGCTCACTTTGATTAAAGCAATTCTGGTAAATCATAAATTAAGTCCGTGATTTTCTGCCATTTCCTATCATCTTTCATAAAAAAAAAAAAAGCACTTAAGATCCATAAGCTCTGAAGTTACTTAAGGAAGATGGAGTGAGGGGGAAAGATGGAGGGGGCAAGCTAGAGACAGACAGACTTGCCATTGTTTATTTACTCACCTGAGCGAAAATCTATGTAACCCTCTCCACCAGACATTACTAACATTGCTGTGGGCTTTGCAGATTCTATTGCTTCTAGTTCCATATTTTCTATTAAAGGTGTACCACTTGTAGCTGCAGAGAGGCCTCCAGAACCTGTTAAAATTATTTTCAATTACATATTAAGATTTTGTATAAGCAGCTTTACTGCAATACCTTTGAACTGCTAACGCCAAAATTTAATTTATGGTTCTCTAATTCAAGAACTGGTTTACCTACACCTAGTATCTTAATGCTTTTAAAATAACAACATGGGCCTAAAAACAGGTAACTGAAATACAACATACAATACGATGACAACTACGATGATAATGTGATGATGATTTAGCTTTTAGATTTGTTAACAAAGTGTTAGCTGTTAGGCAATGAAATGACTATACAAATCTTTAGTTTTATTTTTTATACCTTTGTTATATAACATTCCTCTTAGTCTATTAATGAAATAATTTTGCTTTGTTCTTGTCTATGTTTATGTTCATGTTTTTATTTAAATGCTATGATTTTTTATTGTGTCCATAATCCTTCCACAGTGTAATGATTCATTTGTATATATATTTATTTATGTCTAGTATTTGTAGCGATTTTGGCTTAATGCTTTTTATATAGTAATGTTGCTGAGGAGCATTTTTTTTATCTGTGATTTATATTGCACTTAGTTAATATTTAAAGTTAGTTGTTGGTAGTATTGTCAATATTTGTTATTTATACTATAGTCTGAGACAAAACATAACCCTGCATAGTAAATTAATGTTAGCTGATTAAGTGTTAATAAACATATGTGCTAAGGGTATTAAATAAATTGAGAAGATTTTGTGTTAGCTTATAAGTTATTAAGAGTTGAAGTTAAGAATTGGCTGGAACGAATCCGTAGAACTAGTAAGGTCACTCAGAATCACACAAGCCGGCAGGTAAGCGCACAGTCTTTTGTATTTCAGTGAGGGTAAAAACAGAAACATCTTTGCTTAAAATAAGTGCCGTTACTGCAGAGTGAACTAAAGTCATGTCTGATGAACTTGTGCAAAGCAACTGAAAACTAAACAGACAAATCGTGTGATGGGAATAAGGGTAGGCTCAAAAGAGTACGAAAAATACACCAATCCCGCAAAAGTAAAGGCGTGAATGTTACATATCTCAAATGCATATAGAAAGGGAGGAAGAATCAGGGCAGCATACACTTTTTGTGGAAGACATTGGAGTTGAAGCTCTGCCAGACGTAACGGGAACGCATGCTCAAAGTGTGTGGCTTAAGTAAGTCGCAAAATCATTAAGTGCAGCGAACAGGTGTCTAGCAAGCAGTGTGCAATTCTATTGGTTGTGATAATCCCAAAGTTAGCTCCGGAATAAGTTGAAATAAATCTATTGAGCATGGTGACACAAAAGTAGCGCCAACCTTGGGGCCTGAGAAAGCACAATATTAAACAATATAACAGATCTTCAGCACAAAAACCACCATATTTTAGCGGTGCTAGCCAGGAATTCACCAAAGTAAGTCAGAACTTCTCCAGATACTCACTGGAACTTCACCAAAATCCAGCAGACTTCTGCCATGTCTTTAGCAGTGAAGCAGACTTCACTCGCACCGCCAGAGGTGCAACGCCAGCTTCAACCATATTTTCAGAAGAAGGGGCAGGATCGCGTTAACTTAACATGTGGAAAACTTCAGGAGACACATGGGACGATGAGAGAACGAATGTAAAAGCAGCTGAAAATAGGAACTATCAATCTATCAGAGTGCAATAGGGCATGCATTTGTTTTTTGTAAACATAGTTGGTAATCTGTTGTAGAATTACTGTTGTTAAGTGTTAATGTTGTTGAGAAGTGGGAAAGATATACACTGTAGCAAAGGAAAAGGATCCAAAGTTAACAAAGTGGGGAAGTTAGAAAAACACTAGAACATGGCATATGAATATACCCAAGGAAGTTCTTTTGCAGTAGAAACCAAAGGTTTAGGGAATGGGAATTCAGTAAGGGACAAGGATTCAGAGTCAGGTAGCAAAAATACAGAAATGGATACCAGAAGCCCAGCTGACTCTGGAGGGCAAGCGGAAATCAGAACAATACTGACCCAGGGCCAAGCACACACACAGAGGGGGCAATAAACTATAGACATTAGCTCAAAACAGCTGCTCGAGATGTTATTTGCGATGAAAGAGTAAACAGAAAATAGTAACAGGGAAATGAAGAAACATTTTGACCTAGGTACAAATAAGTTAGGGAGAATTTAGCAAAACAGAATGACTATAACTGAAATCCAAGCAGGGCAGGTAGCATTGTAAAGCTAGAACATGTAAGAACTGAGGTAGAGACAGAGATTTTTGTAGTCAAAATGAGTTAACAGTATGGAAAATATGTGAAGATGCTTATCAGAAATTAGAAAAACAACTAAGTGGTGAAACTGAGAGTAATAGATGAGAAATTGAATAGGAAACAATCAATGCTAGAATCTGTGATGCATGAAAATGCTGTAAAAGTAGTTATAGAAAATGAAAAGAGAGAAGATAATGCAAAACTAAACAAAATAAACAAGGAAACTGAAAAATAAGGTTGAAGCTAGGGTTAAAAGAACAGAAGGTCAAATGAATGAGTTAAAAAAACTCTCTAAATCATAGAGAGACAACTTCCAGCAGCAGTCATAGTAGTAATTCAAATATACATTGCCTACGGGGTAATGATACCAGCAGTGAAACTTTGATTCATGTGAGCGATGCAACTGAGGAAGGCAATCCCATTGACACTCCACCTACATGTACAAATTTCCAATCGCATATTCCAGAAGACAAATTTTGCTGGGTTTAGTTATTTGTTGAACAAAATTGATATACCCAAATTTGATGAGAATTCTGGTGTAAACCCAAACAGTACATCACGGACTTAGAAGAATATTTTAATTTAAAGAATGTCCCCAATCAGTTTCAAATGTTGATCGTAAAAAAAAAAAAAAGGTTGTTTCAAAAGAATACTAATGAACAAATGTTGGAATGTGAATACACAGAACCAAATTAGATCAATTTTGAGATATGAGAAATTGATTCAAATTATGGGAGATTATCTGCTTGAGTAAGCGCAAAATAGTCATTTATTAGAACCATCAATCAGCGAATGGGACTTCATCTCAATGATAATGCAACATTTCCCAGAGCAGATCATGCACTATCTATACATCACCAAGCCAGGAACAATACCCAAATTAATTGATTTGATAACGGCATTTGAACGGAGATACTGGCCTGCTCCAATTGAAGTTAATCACCATGAAAATTACAAGCAACATAGTAACGGAATGAGCCAAAACTTTGGGTGAGGAATAAGCAGGATTCAACAAAATGACTGGAATGAGAACATGCACCCTGGGGAGAGATATGGACAAGAATTACCCGGTTTTCACGGAAGGTACCGAAATAATAGTAGATATGACCAAGAAAATACTAGAGAACATTACATAAACATGTTTGGAATAAGACAAGGGAACCGAAACCAATTCCTGAATAAAAGGGAACAAATACACTCACGGCAAAAAAAACATGCAACACCATCAAGGAGCGCTTAACTTTAATGAAGAGGTATGTACAAGATAACAAATCATGATAACATATGATAACAAAACCAGCATAAGGCAAGCTTACATGTCACAAGGGGCGTGTCCCAATAGCGCATTAATACAGGCATGAATTCATGTATGCAGACGATCGTACAGGTGGCGAATGGCATCCTGCGATACACCATTGTAGCAGCAACAAGAATTATAATTGCAGTGATTGGATTTATTAAATTCTCCTATGAATTTAACGAAAAACTTATAGTTATTAGTTATATGTATAATAATTTTAATATCAACTATTATTCAATGATGACGAGCATCCTGCACCTTTTATTGCAGTTCGGCAATGTTGTGGCCTGCCATTTAGACTCAGTCAGTTTCTTTCCCATCATGTCCCATACATGTTCAATGGGAGACAGTTGTCACACACCATGATGAAGCTGCAGCACCTATATGGGGATGTGCATTATCCTGTTGAAGAAATGGCAGTACCACAGGATTAATAAATAACCTGCTGGATGTAGCTGGCTCTGGTTTCACATCCCTGCACAAACACCAAAGGTGAGCAAGAGCAGTAACTGATGGCATCCCACACCATGATGCCAGGAGTTGGGCCTTTGAGTCGTGGGTGAATGCACTCTGGACGAATACGCTCCCCAGCTCTACATCGTATGCGTACACGGCCATCACTTGCATATAAACAGAACCTATTCTCATCACTGAAGACCACAGAGCGTCATTCAATTGTCCAATCAGCCCTTTCTCGACACCAGAGGAGACGTGCATGGCGGTGTGCAGGTGTATGAGGTATCTTGGCCAGAGGTACACATGATTTGAATCCTGCTGCAAGAAGATGGTTTCCAATAGTCCATGCTGATACTCCAGGTGCTACGTGTGCCCAGATTGCTTCCCTGGATGCTGTTTGAGTCCCCACTAATGGCCTACAATCCATCAATCCAGAGGTGTGTCTGTAAAACGTGGTCATCCAGAACCTGGTCTACGATTGTGAGAATGTTCCACAGACCATTGCTGAAAACACTAACACACAACCAATACATTGCGCCCAACATGTGCAGCAATTTGTCGATACATCCATCCAGCTTCGTACAGACCAACAATTTGACCCTGTTCAGTTGTGCGATAGGAGTACGTTCGCGTTGTCGTGGTGTGGCTATGTCCTAGAGTGTCTTTTGACACCACTATTCAACTGTTATGGTACCACAGTGACTGCAGAGATGATGCAAAGTCATGGATACATGCCTGTGCAGTGCCATCTGTTGTCCGCTGACTACTACACATCAATCACTAAAACTATAACCCTGCATTATCCTTGTTCTATGCCCACTTTTCGATAAACACAGTCTTTAGTGGAGTTGCATTTATTTTTTCCGTGAGTGTACGTTATGGAAGATATCAAGGGTTCAATCGGTCAAACAGCAACAGTTATGATGGGGTTTACTGGACACATGTGAAAACCCTGCAAACAGTAGAAGCAATTCACCACACTGCCATTACATTGTAAATAAGGGTTATTTTTCTAATATTCTCAGAGATCATCTACGGAATGATAGTGTAATGTAAATCTGTGGGGCATTTTGAGACCCCAAAGTAAAAAAGGTCAGCCATTAGAAAAATCAAATCAGCCAGTTCATAGCTGCAATGAGGACTTATGAGAAACTTTGTGATATGAAGTGTACTTTATTGATTTGCCAGTAAAGCAAATAGAGAAAGCTACCTACCGTGCTTCTCATTCCACCACTGAGATCACAGCTAACATCCTTACCAGGATCCAAATCCATGCTCTACTGAACCTGGATTCCCAGAAACCATTCTAGCCTTCTGCAGGAAGCAAGATTCGAACCTGAGACCAGCCGAGCACGAGGAAGAGCAATGCCACATACTGGGAACCCATCACAAAAAGTTGCCATTGTGGGGGCAGTAACAAGTCTTATTGGTAACTGTTATGTGATTTTATGTTATTGTTATAGAGTCCATTATGTCATTGTTGAAATAGGTACATAATGTTAATGAATACAGTAGGGCTTAGTCTCTGCTCTATTTCGTCTCTATCTTCAACTTCTGCTAATCCTCTCTCTTTTCCTGCTTCTTCACATTCCTTTAATCTTTCTTCTTCTCCTTCTCTTGCTCTTCTTTCTTATTACTTCTTTAATATAAATCTCCTACCTCCTTTCTCTTCTACTACTATTCAAACCATCTCATTCTATTATAATTATCTTCTTCCTCTCTTCTTTCTGTGAAATAAATGTAGTATTTGTATGCATTTTGATTTTCTTTTACTTCATTTACTGCCTCTCCATTGGGTTCTTAATATCTGTTCTTGTGGTATCTCCACTTCCCTCCCTAATTTGCCTATTTTTAAAGCTTTTTACTCTAAATATGTATAAAGTTTTTTATTTTGCAATAATTAGCTAACTGATAGTTGCTCACACTGCTCTTTTCTTCTCTAACCGATCTGTATATTAAGCACATTCAAATGTGCCTGGGTTGTCTTGTGTTTTACAGATTTTACATATATCACCCTGTGGTCTGTTAATTTTCTTCCAACAAGTTTTATTTGGCCCGTGAACCATTATTTTGGTAGGTTTTATGTTTTAACCTTAGACTTTCCAATATATTAAATAAGTTAAAAGTTCCTGCTCCACTATTTCCCATTCTCGCTGCCATCAAGTTTTTAAACTACATTTTATATCAGGTACATTATTACACTGTCTACCTTTATTAGATTAACTTCCTCCAGGTTTCCTTTCTTGAACTAAATAACTGTGGCTCTAAGCTTTATTAATAAATTAAATGGCAACACACCTGCAGCCACTAATAGGGCCAGATTGGATGGGGTATTTAGTGCTCCTGTAAATTCTTAGCAGCATTTCCTCCGAGATCTTCCTAATAGAGTTTTTTTTTATCTGTATATCGTTCATTCTCATTGCCCACACCCCTGCCTCATATCATTTATGCAAAGATAATTCTATGGTATGTTGGTATTGATATGGCATTTAATGAAATGTAATTTATTCCAAGTATTCTAACTACCATATATTTCTACAGACAAGACAACCTTCAGACAATGACTGATTTAGGCCTAGGCAACCTAGGCAACTGCCTAGGGCAACAATTTTCTCTATCTTCCTGTTACTTTTTTTTTTTTTTTTTAACAGTAAAATTTATTTTTAAAAAATGTTGGAAAATCTGTTCTGAAGTTTGATCTTGTACAACTTGTGGGTGTCGAATATTGTTGTTTTATCGCATTTTCATGGGTTCCCAGCGAGAGTAAAAGGAAAGACTGCAACTGTATAATTTTATTTCAAAATGTGAAGAAGGAGCAGGGAGGAAATTATTACATTTAACTATTTGTATAAACAACAATGCCTTGTTGAAAATCAAATAGGATGTGATTACTGTTTATCTCTATTAATACAACTCAATGACATTTTCAATTAGGCCTATATCGTCGTCAATAGCTTGAAAATATATCACAGCCAGTTTTGTTTTTGTGTCGCACAATGAATGTTTGAATATGCTTTGAACTGTTAATGGCTTTATTTTAGTATTCAATGGACTTAGATATTGAACAGTTGTAAGCACAGAGCATATAAGAAATTGTAAGCACTTGATTCGTAAATCACAACTTCCAAATGAGTGAACCTGTATTGCTTAAAAAGTTAAGAGGCTCACAATATAGAAAAAAATGCTCAAGTAGAGCAAGAAAAAAAAGGGTGTTAGTTGAAAAGTGTAAAAATTTCTTTCTACAAGATTGCTCAATAAAAGAAAAAAACTTAAAGATGCTTATAGTACTGCTGTTAATACAGATTCTACTAATAAAGAATTAACAGAAACAAATACATTTAGACAGTGTAGTGAAACGGGTGAAATTACCAATAGGGGTGACACTGACACCTCTCGCAAATTACTATGAGGTCATCCCTGGTTTTAAACCTTGACCTCAAGTTCCATGGTAAAATGGGTGGACGCTCTACTTTATTCATATTTCTAACCCCATATCCCCATGTTAGGTAATGGCATTCATCATCCTTTTTGGGGTTAGTTTATTTCAAAGTCATCAACTTCTGATTTTTCATCAAAGCTCTTAGGCTTTAGCATCCGGTGTTAATACAAACTATAGTATAATCCAGGCTTGTGAGCCATAGTCTACTGGGCTCCTCCTTCTTCTTCCCAGACGTTTCGTCTACAACTACAGCAGACATCTTCGGTGGCAGCGGCGAGGTCGAAGTACTCTACTGAACGTTTCAACTGCGACTGTGCTGGTTGCATTGTGGACCACGGTATTTATATCAGCAGCTGGTGGGGAGGCATGTGGTGATTGGCCCGGGTTGGTAGTAGGCTGGACTTCTGTTGGCAGAGTACTGTAATCTGCTGGTGTCTGATTGGAGTGGAGTTCTCCATTTTGACTTTGGTTGGTGCCGTTTGCCATATTCTGTTTACTTTAAGGCCATCTTCTTTGCAATTGATGTTATTTTTATGCTTCTGTATTTCAATGGCTTCTCGGTATAAACGTGAATAGTAACAGGAGATTGATGCTAGAATATCTGTGTCTTTATACTGGATGATATTGTTCCCCTTCTTTGAGTATGGTGTGCTTTGCAATTGCTGATTTTTCCATCTGACCCAAGCAGCAATTGCTTCTTTGTTCATCAATGCATGTTTTTACTCCTCATTGTTTGGTTCCAATGTAGTCCTGCCGCATGAACATGGTATTCTATATACTCCTGTTGTGATTAGTGCATCTCTACAGTCTTTGGCTGAAAGGAGTGTATTACAGATCTATTTAGTGGGCTTGAAGTGGCATTTGAGTAATTTTTCGATGCGGTCTGTGACTGATCTGATGTACAGGAGAAAAGCTTTACCCTTTCTACTGCTTGAGGCTCTTTGTATGCTGGTGGAACATCTCTTAGGGTGTAACGATCTATTGATTTCACATTTTGTGTAGCCATTAGCCTGAAATGCTATGTCCAAATGCTGAAGTTCTTGGTTTAAGTATTGTGGTTCACAGATGAGTGTAGCTTGGTCTGCTAGGGTTTTGATCATGAAGCACTGTCTTGGATGGTGGTTGAAATTCTTGTGAAGGTAGATGAGTCAGTTAACAGTATACTTTGTGGCCTGTTCACCACGACTTCCAAAAATGGCAAATTTTGCGTCCTGTTCTTTCTCCATAGTGAACTGAGTTTGATGGTTGATGCTATTGAGGTGGTTTAGAAATTCTGTCAGAGCTGATTCTCCGTGATTCCAGATGACATAGCGCCACCAACACCAAGGTTTAAGTCGTGCTGAATCCAGGGCCACAGCTTCGAAGAGTTCCATGTAGAAATTTGCTATAACTGGGATGCTCATAGAATTTGTGGTTCCACTGGAAGTATGTAGTAGTGAGAACATGGTTGAAGAGCGCCGCAATGTCCTCTGGAAAAATCTGTTTAAGCTGTGTTATGGTTTCACTGACTGGGACCATAGTAAACAATAAAATGATGTTGAAACTAACGAGTATGTCATTGGGTTGTAGGCTGATGGTCTTGAGTTTCTGAATAAAATAAGAGGAATCTTTGATGTATGTGTCTGTCATGCTGATATGAGGGTGCAGTATACTTGTGAGATATTTTGCAACTGTATATGTTGGTGAGCCAATAGCACTGACAATCAGCCTTAGAGGAATACCAGGCTTGTGAATCTTCGGAAGCCCATGAAGTCTGGGAGGTAAAGCTTCACTCCTCTTCCGCTTCAGTTGATCACCAGGTGGAATAGATGACAACATGATGAGTTTGTTGGTTTTCTGAAGAATACAAGATGTTCGGTCCCTAGTAAGGGCAGCTCAGTCACCTTGAATTCATAGTCACACTTGTAAATCACCACAGTAGCGTTTCTTTTGTCTGCTGCGAGTAAAATAATGTCCTTGCTCGCATTAAAATTTTTAAGAGATTTCATTTCTTGAAAAGTGAGGTTGCTCTTGGGTGGCTTAGCTTGGAGAATGCTGGCTGATTCGAGACATATTTCATCTGCTGCTTTTGACGGTAGTTCATGCCTGCCGGCTTCACTCGCCATAACCTTGTTAGCTGATAAAATTGATTTTGCCTTTTTTTTTTAAGTTGGAGTTGGTTCACCTGGCGCAATCCACTGTTTTGACTGTGATTTACTTTCTGGAGAGTAGTGATGTATCCAAGTTTCATCCATGGTAATAAGCCGCCTCAAAAATTCACTGGGATTTTTATGGTAGAGATCCACATTCTTAACAGAAATAGATTTTCTTTGCAACTTTTGATCAGGTGTCAACAAACGCGGCACCCATCTTGCACAGACCTTGTGAAAGCCCAAAAAATTACTTAAAATACTACCTGTAATTTCTTTTGATATGTTTACATCCTCTGCTATCTCAAACAACTTTAATCTGCAGTCTTCCAGTACTAAAAGATGAATTTTTTCAATGATCCCTGGAGTTGTCACTTCTACAGGGTGTCCAAAGAAAGGCTCATCACTAGTGCTAGTATGTCCCATTTTAAATTTTGCAGCCCACCTTTTAATCATTGAATATGAAGGGGCAGAGTCTTTCAATTTACTACCCATTTCCTCCTTGATTTCTTTAGGCATTGAGCCATTCAAATGGAAGTATTTTATCACAGCTCGTTTTTCCAAATCCTCCATTTTTGAGAAAACTCTAAAGTAAATGTTGTCATTTGAAAACTAAACAAGCTACTGACCTGTAACTATTGATACAAACTAGTCTAGAGTTAAACTATATGATGCTACTATCTAACTGGCCTAGTGACACCATATCTGTGCGAGGACCAGGACTTATCAGCCGACCCTCCTATTTTATGATTTCCACAATCTGTTGGCAACTTTATTGTGGACAGAGATCTATCCCAGGTCTAGGATGGCCAGAAGTGCGGAATTGCCTATTACAGCATGGCACTCTCCAAAGCAGAAAATGACTACTGTGTTACTCGACAAGAGCTTCTGGTCCTGAGACTTCCACAACTATCTGCACAGTCAGCCATTCTACTTGAGGACTGACCACTCCACCCTCACCAGGCTGCTAAGTTTCGAAAACCTGGAGGGCTAGACATTGGGGCTGCAAGAGTACAACTTTGTATCAGAACATCAGAAAGGAAGGAACCACCTCAATGAGAATGCTATGTCCAGGTGACCCTGTCTAAAGAAGCGGCCACTGCAGCACTATTGAGCAGAAGGAGAGTGCTGCAGATGTTTATTTTATTTCAGCAGAGCCTGCAGCTGAATGGGATAGCGCAGGGCTGAGGAGGGAGCAGCTGGCTGATGTCAAATTGGAGCCACTCCTGGGAGAAGTGTAAGCAGGGACTGGATCAAACTGGAAGGACATTGCACTCAGGAGTGTTGTGTACAAATACTACTGGGATTATGGGATTCAATGAAGATTCAAAGGAGTACCAATCAGAGTATGGGAGTCACCTGGTGAGTGGAAGCAGAGAGGGCAACTGATCCTCCCTTGGATTAAGATTGTGGAAGTCCTGGAGGAAGTACATGCAGGGACTTTGGGGGACAATTGGGATTCAACCAAACCATCGACAAGCTCCAACAAGGGAACTAAGATTAAAGGCAAATGAAGAGAAGTAGTGCCACTAATGTCATGTGTGTGCTCAAGTTGCGGCTCACAGAACAAGTGGTTGGATCACATGCAGGAGTATAATGTAATAGCACCCTTAAAACGCATAGCAGCTGATACAGCTGGGCCATTCCCTCTGTCAGAAGAAAACTAGGTATCTGTTGGCCGCCATGGATTACTTCACCAAGTGACTGGAGGTGTACGCCATCCAATAAGCTAAAACCATTTCAAACTACCTCATGGAAGAACTGTGATGTCACTATGGAGTTAAAATGCCTACAGCAGTCAAGCTGGCCATTTTGTCATCTTCACTGCTGGCGACACAAGGTAAACCAAGTGGCGCGAGCGAATTGTATGGAGTCCAAGTTCTATGCAGACCATGGAGTGATGCAAGAGGATGCTACAACAAGTTAGCCATCAAGTTAGTAGCTATTAGCCTACCATGACTGGCTTCCTAATAATATTGTCAATTTAGCATTGCCTTACAGCCATTCTAGTTTTGGTCCATTCTATTTCTTTGTTCACCTTCCATTGTTTTGTTCCTTGAGTAACGTTGCTTGCTTTTGGGTGGTACAAACTTCATAATGATATTGCATTTCAACTAATAACATAGAAGAAAATAATAAGAAGTGATTAATTACAACATGAGCAAAGGTGAAAGTAAGTCTTGCCCGCCATGCCAAATTTGTTGATGAATTTCAGGTCTTCTCAGATATTTAATTAATAAATATAAGAATAAAAGAGTTGCCTAAAATTAGGGATAAATTTGAAGAAGCTCAGTCTCAATTGGAACTGTTCTGAAGATATTGAGTCATGCTGCTGACAGAGAGAACTTTGAATCGCTTTATTTTAACCTAAAAGCAACAATGACTAAGCTATTGGCACAAAGTTCAGAAGGCAATGTTGGCAACAATCCCCATAGCCCTCCATTGTCACATACAAGTAGTACTAAGAAGGCAATAAAATTGCCAACTATAAAAATTATCTTCGTTTAGTAATGATATAACCAACTTTAGGCATTTTATTGATACATTTGAGATCTTAGTTATGAATAATGAATATTTAGATGATATTCAGAGATTTCACTACTTGTTATCCTCATTAACACGGGAAGCACATACTTTGATAGCTAATATTCCAGTCTCAAGTTGCAATTTTCAGGTTGCATTGAAAACCATTTGCAACCGTTTGCTTCCGCTCATCTTACACGTTTGTTGAATTTACCTTCGGCTCACAAATCATCTGCAAAGGAATTAAGAGCATTGATAAATCAAACCATGAGTAACTTAAATGCAATTAAGGCTTTAAGCTTAGAAATTTCACTGGAAGATTTGATAGTTTCTCAACTGGTATTAGATAAGTTAGACATAACTATCAAGAAAGAATTTGAAGGTACTATAGATTCAACGAATTTCCTTTCATTTGTAAATCTTTTTCCATTCTTAGAAAGAAAGTGTAAATCACTAGAAATAAAGAGTTTGAAACCAAATAAAAATGACCCAAGTATTTCAAATGCTTGGGCAACAGAAAGATGTAAATCATAATCACAAATCAGTTACAACTTTAAATTATAATTCATCACATGCCTTAACAAAGTGTAAAGCATTTATTCAAGCTCCAGTCTTAGAACGCAGAGCATTTGTCCAGAATGCAAACCTGTGTTTCAACTGCATACATCTGGTCATATAGTTAGAAATTGTAAATCATTGAACTGTCGTACTTGTGGTAAAAGACACCACATTTTAGTACATATTGATGCTTCTAAGGAGCAACACAGTAGTGGCAAAAATGAAAGTTCATCAAGTCATGGTCTCATGCTGACATAATGCTTTAAATAGTTACTGAATATTCAATTTGAATCTCATAAACACATTGTGTTTTCTACAACATTGGTTAATGTTAAAAATGACAAAGGTATTTGGTAGACTTGAAGAGCTTTATGAGATACAGATTCTCAGTCATGTTTCATATTAGAAGCTAAGACTTAGAAGGCATCAGGATCCTAAACCTATTCAAGGAATTGGGAGTACAGTTTCAGAAAGCAAACATTAAACTATGCATTAGCATTGGTTCATTTGTAACTGATTTTGTTATGTCAGTAGATTATTTAGTTTTGCTTAAGGTAACAGGGAGTCTGCCTGCAGAGAGAATTGACTACAGCAACTGGAAAATATTTCATTTGCTGATCCTAAGTTTCATGAACCATGAAAGATAGATGTTTCATAGTGTGCTCATACATTCAGTGCCAAGGAGAATTGTATTGTGATAATATTCATCATGTTCTAATGGAAATAGAGTTTGGTTGGGAACTTACAAGAAGATATTCACATTCTGGGAAGTACAGTTATTGGTAGTGTCATGATTTGCCAAGATTGAAGTCAGCATTCAGCAACAATTGCAGAAATTCTGGGAGATTGAGGAGCTGAACCAGACTCCAAAAACTATAGATGAAAAGCCATGCAAGGCTCATTTTTCTCAGAATACTACAAGGGATTTGTCCTGTAGATTTGTAGTTTGATTTCCATTTAAAAAAAGATGCTAAGATGTTGGACAATTCTAAAATGACAGCCACAACAAGGTTACATCAGTTAGAAAAAAAGCTAATCAAAAACCAAGAAATGAAGGATGATTTTTTGAAGTTCTTACAAGAATATGAAGCATTAGGTCACATGCAAGTGGCAGAACTTACTACTTTATGTTGCTATTACATACCTCATCATGCTGTATTTAAATCAGACAGCTCAATTACAAAAACAACTGTAGTTTTCGACTCTTCTGCAGCTTCCAAGAATGGAATTTTACTGACTGATTTATTGTATGCTGTTCCTACTATCCAACAAATTATTTGTTCTATCATCCTAAGCTTTAGAACTCATGAGGTAGCAAAAATATACAGACAAATTTGGGTGCATCCTGATGATCAAGTCTGCCAAACAATACTATGGAGAGGCAACCCTGCAGCTTCCATATAGGAATATCATGTAACTTATGGAATGGCTTGTTCTCCATTTTTAGCTATTCGTTGCTTGCAGCAATTGGCTTATGTTGAAGCGCACAGCTTTTCAAAGGCTTCTGCAATTGCATTTCAGGATGTGCAACCTTAGATGAGGCACTGCAGCTTCAGAAGGAAGTAACATGCTGTATAAGGGTGGATTTTTGTTGCATACATAGTCCAGCAATTATTCAGGATTCTTATCAAACATCCCACCAGACCAAAGAGAAACTAGTTTATCATCACAACTTGACAGAGATGGAGTAAAAACTCTTGGACTATTATGGCATCCAACTGAGGACAAGTTTCAAATCACAAGTGGCCAGAAAACTAACTACCAAAAGAGTAGTTTTGTCAATAGTTTCTGGTATATTTGATCCCTTGGGCTTTATAAGCACTACTGTCATAATATGGAAGGTGTTTCTGCAAAGGTTATGGTAGGAGAGATTAACATGGGATCAGACTTGGCTACTAATTGGAAGACACTCCATAACCAACTGCCTCTAATTAATAACAATTGCATAGATGGCAAAAGTCATTGGTTATGATTCATAGGCAGCTGAGACAGAACATGTCTTTTCACAGGGCAAAGAGTTATTCAGAAGGGAAAGATAAATCATAGCTGATAATATAAATTATACCAAGAAGGGAAATATAAATATATATTAAAATGGGAAGGGAAGAAATATTTCAAACACGTCTAAGTAGCTGTGTTGTCACGAGCTGGTAGCACCATATATGGCTAGGTAGAGCATTGACCCGAAGGGGGTGAGAGGACACTGTCCGAGGGGAGCATAATGGGAAAACAATGCTCCCGCTGGCCAGGGGACACTTGGCTTAGAACATCGGCAGAGCAAAGATGTGATATTTAGGGTCTGTGGTGGAGCCGAACTGGCTACCTTTAACTGTGAGTGCAAATAGTTATTTTAATACAGGCCAGAGTACAGATGAAATTACTGCATCAAAAGTACTAAGTAATATAGTCGTAGGCGCGTAAAGCATAGTTTCACAGGAGAAAATTTAAGAGGAATGTGCGTGTGTTTGACGGCCAAAAAAGGCCGAACTAATTGAATAAAGCACCTGTGTCATACCACACTCCTAAAGAGTTTCCATGCTAGCAAAATATGAGCTAGGGCACCCAAAAATCCACACAATTCCTAATACCAAAAACCTGCACCCAGGTGTAAAGTTGCATCAAAATAATATAAAATTTCACCCTAAATTATTCCAATTATTATATTAAAAATAATATTAATTGTTTTTGTAACACTTCAGAAAAGGCATATGGCAGGTGCATCTTTGTCCATTCATCGAATAAGGAAACAATTACATTAAACTTCTTTGTTCAAAGTCTCGAGTTGCACCACTGAAGAAGTTATTACTTCCATGCTTAGAATTAACAAAACACACATCAATTTTGAAAAAGCTAACTACATTAATTTTTGCATCAAAAATGTTTTGCAATTCGATCTTTAATTCAACTTATACATAAAAGCATACTAAAACAGCTTATTATGCATATTTTCATTCATTGGGGAAATTTGGTAGACATTAAAAAGGGTTCATTATGCAAATAAAGGTAATGAGAATAATGGCATCAACTCACTGCAAACTACTTTTCAAAATGTTTGGAATTTTATCATTAGCCTGTTAAAATATTCTAGCCATACTGTCATTTTAATAAATAGTCCAAAAATTTTACAAAAAATGCAGATATTCATAACAAAAAGACCATACACAGACAGGACTTACATGGGCCAACAAATATCTTGCAGTCATTCCAAAAAGGGGTTTACTACAAAGGAATAGTTTTCTTTAATTCACTTCCCTCTCCTATAAAAGAATTGCACATGAATAAAAACAAGTTTAGATCAGAATTAAAAAGATACCTTATTACTTACAAGAAGAAGATTTCTTTCAATAAAAATGTACTGGTAATAACGTAATGCTATTAATATAATAATCATGAATATTCTAAGAATATGAATAGGTTTTTGGAACATTCATGTAATTGTAAATTATGCAAAACTGACACCTCTGAACTTTCATTGTCAGAGTTATTTGTAAATAACTGTATTAATAAGTATGAGTAAATTTAATTCTTGACATGATCTACATCCCAGAGTTTGGGCATAGAGTGTAATCTCAAAATAGGATCTACAGATTGCAATATTATATATGTATGCCTAGATTGTTTCCTGACCAAATTCTTTTTGAAATGTAATTTCATTTCATGCACAATTAGCATCTACCTCCTGTGACTTATGCAATAAGAATGGGCTTATATAATATTGGAAAATAAATGTTTAAATAAAGAAACACTTCTTGTGAAATGAAGTGGAGACAAAGTTCTGCAAAGCTATATATCAGAATACTTTTACGAATATTTTTAATGTAGAATTTTATCCCTGAAGTTGAGATTCCTGAGAAAAGAGAAATATATTTACTAAGATTACCTGGTACAGCAACAAAAAATTTCACAGCATCATGATGTCCATGAAATGAGAGCTGAGCCTGAGCCATAGAACAATAAGGAATAAAGCTACCAGGAGTAAGTTTGCTGCCAGAATTGTCTGCATATACTCTTACTACACCACCTGGCATATTCCTGTGTCCTCCCTGTGGAGTGCCGCTGCCTCGACTTACTGCACCTGTGAAATACAATTACCATTATAATTCCCTACTAAAAGCATTCACATAGTACAGCAGGAATGTAGTACATGCAAAGGAAAACTGTAGTTAAAAATAAAGTAAACCTTCAGGGACTTGCTTATTCAATGTGCAGAGAAACTGCCAGCTCAGTTACTTCCGTGCTGTCCCCTTAACAATATGGGACTAATTGATGGAGTTGCTCAGTAGAGGATGAAATGTTTAATATGAGAAAACACACCTAATGTTACAGCTAACAACAAAGAAATAATATGAGTTATCTAAATACTACATTCTGAAATAGTTTCCAAGCATAGCATTTTACAAGCAGCATAAATAATGATTAGAACTCAAAAATGAATTATGCTATAAGGATTTAATGTTGTGTGAGTTGCTGAGATACTAGATGTTATTTCATGTATTATTAAGTATAACTGGCTAATTTATACATCTTCTCTGTTTCAAGTCAAATTTATTGTCACTGTCAAAATCAAGTTTTTAAATTTTAGTTTGCTGTTCTTTTATTATATAATTCTTAAGTTATTTTGTAATGTGACCTGCCATGCAATGATCAAAAAATAAATTGATTACAAATAAATACATTTAATGTTCCTTGTGTGTGCAATTCAGAAACTTCTGGCTCAAAAATCATCCTCTCAGTTTCATGTGAAAAATATTTGGAAATATTTAAAATGCAAAAAGTGTTCTTTTTTTTTTTTTGTGCTGCAATTCCTTGGGTCCAATAGCCAAAGAAGAAATGTTTTATCTTTAACCAGTAAAATGATTTAATCAGCTTAGAAGACAAATCAAACAACAAATAAGTAACATTGAAGATGTAAGCACCAAAACTTGACATACATGAAATATACTGATGGGAAATGAGACAGTAAAGGCAACTCCATTCGAGAAGTTAATATTGAAAAATGTGATCTGAAAAATCCTATGAACCCAAGCCTGAGAAGTAGTGTTGAAGTGGAAATGATTGTACCACTTCATGCAGTGTTAAATTAACTTTGAAGCGATTTTCTGAGTGCACAGAAAGAAATTAGTTCATTAAAAATGGAAAATTAAGCAAGCATGAAAAGCAATCTTACCTCACAGTTATGAGGTAAGAAATGAAAAATAATAGAAAATAAGCTAACTGCATCATTAGCACAAATAATTTTGGACTGTTAAATGAAATGAATGGAGAGTAAACGTGCACAACTTGGAGCAACAAACTCCAAAAGGAGTGTTAAGCAATGTAAGACAGAGGTTATGTAGGCAGTTAGCTCCCTGGAATGCAAGGAAAAAGGGATAAGGAATGATGGGAGTAAGTAATGAAGTATACAGAGTAAGAACGGGAATTTTCAGCAAGTTAAAATGGAATGAACTTAAATTGAATCAAGTTATAAAAGAGATGGCAAACATATTTCTTCTATTATGTGTAACAGGCACACTGTTGATAATTGGAGGAGACGAAATCAACCTTGGTTTTAGTGGAGTCAAGCTGTCATAGATGACTTGACTTGGCTAAAGTAAAGCATATGGATGAGAGAATAGAAAACAAACTTAATAGGGTAGGAAAAGAACTAATGAGAATCGTGAAAGAAATAAGAAATGTGTAAGATATGTGATCAGAGGTGCAGAATATTAAAAGAAGAATAAAGCTTTTCAAAGAGAGGTATTGTATGTTCAACTTGTTACTCTCATTGCTGGAGTGAAAGAAAGGAATGGAGTTGGCCCACACAAGAGGTCAATGAGATTCCTAAAAGGAAAACTTGAATGCTGTTTCATGGATTGCTGAAGCCTTTAGAGTGGGAAGATTAAGAATAGTAGGAATGCATTGATTACTATTAAATTTACTGATTTTAAAAACAGATTTTGTATATTTGGTTTTAAGTTAACTTAAAGGTATAAAAAATAAAATTGCAATTGATATTACGAGGGCAATTACACCACCTAATTTGTGCTATTTACTTCTGTGTGTTTATAAAGGAAGTGTTGATGAGGAAAGAACAGCTATCTTTATAAATAGGGATTTATCAATGTAGAAGAAATTAATCCAACAAATAAAGATGGTAAAAATGCATGGGAAATTTGCCTTCATACGGAATCTACAACTGTGGATTGATGGGCAAGATAGTAGATTTGCATGAAATAGCAGCAGGAAATTGCTGTGGCGGGATCAAACATTGACAGGAAGTCCAAAGAGGATCAAAGACTAGCTGGCGTTAATTTATGGGAAGGATAAATAGTCTTAACCCAAGAGCAGGAGCGCTAGGGTATAAAGTACCCAATAGTAGTTTTTTGCGCATGGCAGAACTGCAAACGACTGGATAAATCTGCTGTGCCACCTATTCATTCATTGTTATTTTATGCATCTGTTGACATAATCACATTCTGCTGTACCAGTGTGAAGGACTAATTATAAATGCTGTTGTTCAACAATGTCGAGCTGGGGTTTTAAAGTTCCCTGCGTGCCTGCCCATGTAAGTAATTTCGTTTTCACTGACTTACTTTTATAATAATGTATGCCTTAGTGTTGGTGAGCACTTTGTGAGAGGGGGAGGGGGGACGTCGGGCGTGCGTGTGTGTGTGTGTGTGCATGTAAGACAAATCTCCAGAGGTGTTACAATAAAAATGTGTTTTGTGCATGAAAATGACTCCAGAAAAAATGATGAAGATATCCAACTAGTTGCCAAAAGACGACGTTATAGATAGTGATGAATCTAAGAGGAAGAACTATTGAAGAAAGCGATCACAATACTGATTCCGGGCAAAGTATGTACAGGATTCAGTGGTCTCTCCTTTGGAAAAGTATTATTTAGGGAAAGATAATTACTGCAAATGCAGAAAAATGGCTTTTTTGAAGCATGGTAAAACCAAAGAGAAGAACATTAAGGAAATTTTTGCTGGTCCAAAAACCTCTACTAGAAATATAAGGAATGAACTCTCAGCTTTTCATTCCATTTGATTTTGACATGCTTGGTGATATTGCGAATCACACACATTCACATACAGATTCACTGTGAATCAGTACAATATTCATGAGATAGAGATGCCAAAGAAAAAATTATTGCATGGATTGGGTGCTTATATATAATCCTAAAGAAAGGGGTCCATATGAATGTTCTGGAACTATGGAATTCTGACAGAACAAGAATGGAAATACTAAGAGCTTCTATGAGCTATAAGCAATTCTTATTTTTTCTTCAAATCCTGCGATTTGACACCAAAGCCACCTGAACAGAAGAAAAACTAATAAACTGGTTGCTATGCATCAATTTGTTAATTCCTATAATCTTGGGATTTTATTACAATTGATGAGAATCTTGCACTTTTTCAGGTGTATTGCAGCTACAGAAGTAAATGTCATATAAGCCCGCCAAGTATGGCATAAAGATTTTTGCATTATGTGATGCTAAAACTTTTTACTCTAGCAATTTTGAAATTTACTGAGCTAAACAAGAAGAGGGGCCTTATTTAGTTTCCAAAAACCAAGTGACATTGTGAAATGGCTGGTTATTGATATTGAAGGCTGTGATAGAAATGTTATGTTTGACAACTGGTACACTAGTTACCCTCTGGCGAAGGAATTGTTGAAAAAAGGACTTGTATGCATTGGTACATTTAGAAAAGGCAAGAAAAGAAATATCCAGTGAACTTAAGGTAAACAAAGCTCGAGACGTAGCATCTTCAATCTTTAAATTTCAGGAGGACGTAACTATTACATCTTACTTTCCAAAGAAAAAAACTCTTACACTAGATGATGTCGCTAACAAGCCAGAGATCATCATGGCTTACAATATGACAAAAGGAGGAGTAGATACTGTTGAACAGATGTGTAGTACATATAGTATTGCGTGGAAAACAAGAAAGTGGGCAATAGCAGTGTTCTATGTCTTTCTGAATGTTACTGATATAAACGCTCAAGTTTTGCTTTTAACAAATGAAGAAGACCATAAAGAGCCAAGAACTTTCTTGAGGAAATTGGCATTCTCAATGAGAGAGCATCTTATCTTTCAGAGAGAGCAAAGATACAATCGCCTCCAAGGGATATTAATCTCTTCTTATGTAAATACAAACCAGCACTTGCAGATCAGAACCCTTTTGGTAACTGCAAAAAAATGTTGAAGGTACATTTTCTGTGGACATGCCAAAGACAATGCCACTACAATAAAAGGTTCTTCCTGTCATTTATGAAACATGCACAAGTAACATACACGTGTGACTCATGTAACAAAAATTGTGATTCCGCAACTTGAAGTCTGAATTAACATTCATAACAAATGTTTATTTAAAATATAGTGAACTTTTGCAAATAAAGGACTTCCAATCAGTGCACGACCTAGCAGAGGGAGAAGCCAGAGAGTGGCCATAAAATAGCAGTACTGAAGGAGATAAGAGCATTATTTATACACCAAATGGGGCTTATTGGTTCTAGAGATTAGGCAGGGATGTCAACAGAGGAAATGGGAATAGAACTACGGGGTTAGAAAGTACTACAGAGATTCATAAACAAAATTGATTCAGAACAGGGAAGGCAGAATGCAGAGAGGCTACAGTTCTGGCAGTGTGAGGATTTAAAAATGAAATTTTTACAGGAAAGATGGAAAAATTACTAAACAAAGTGAACTGCCTGGGTATAGCAGAAACTTGACTCAAAGAAGAAAAGTTAGATATGAGGTATAACTTATGTAAGCAAAGAGAAGCAAAGAGAACCACATTTAAATTGTTTCATATAGTTAAAAGATCTGTCACTTTAGCCTAGTGCATTCCCTTATTTCCCTTCTACTTACAAAAGCATATGCATTACAATTCTGCTATTGTTTATCTTGATTAGCATGATGTAGACAAAAGAACAATCTTTCGCAAGAAACGTTTGTTTGCAGAAGAGCTAGAGAAAGTCATGTGAATGGAACACATCAGATTTTTATATCTATAGATGACACGGAAACTTTCAGAAGCAGTTGCTCATGCAAACCACCACAGATGTCGCACACTCACACAGGTATAACAATGCAAGACAACAATCAGCTATGACTTCCAAAGTAAGTTGCTCACACACATTTATTATGGCTTCAAGGTCACACTGCTCCCTCCTTGAGGCTGGTTGTCCCAACCAGCACTATTATAATGGTTTAGATGAACCACATATACTACCGGCAGCCTCTGAATTAGGTAGAAATCATTTACCCTCTTCACCACAACATATGACCCTCGCCATGGTTGTAGAATATTTGGATAGTGCCCATTGATCTGCGTAGGGCAATATAGCCACATCAAATCACCCAGCTGGAAACCTCAACTGTTCGTCTGCTGGTTGTAACAACCTTCATCCACTCACACGCAATCTCATGCAAGTCATGCAGCCAGTCAACGAGATTCTCCATGTCAAGTGCAGCCCGTTGGGCCCCAGGAGGATTTCCAAACATCAGGTCAATGTTAGATGAAGCTCCCTGCCAAATGCCAAACTGGCTGGTGTCAACCTGGTAGTGTTGTGGGTTGATGAGCAGTAGGTCAGCAGCAAGAAAAGCTGCATCCTTACATCCCAATCTCTCTGGTGATTGGCTACAACCTCCTGAAATGTTCTTTTAGAGTCTTGATGTATCGCTCAAACATGCTGTATGACTGTGGAAGGAGAGATGTTGTGCACATTTTGTACACTCCAAGTTACTCCATGTTTCTCTCATCTGGTTGGACTCAACATTGGTGCCCTGATCACTTTGAAGGTCCAAGTCTCCTGGTTTGGGATGGCATATACCACCAGCTACTTGGTGAAGTAATCCATGGTGATCCATAATACTTCTTGCCCTGTCTGACACAGGAAATGGCCTAGCTTGCATCAATGACTATGCATTCAAAAGGTGCTCATTATATTGCTGATGTGATTGCAACTCCTAGTCTATGGGACATGACTTTTGCACACATACGATACCTCTCAGCATCTGCTGGTATTTTCAGCCAGTCGATGGGTCCGAAAAGGCCTCCCGAAGTACTCACATAAGACTTCTCCAAGGCTTCTATGACCTTATTCCGAGGGAGGATCAGCTACTCTCTCTGCATCTTCCCATCAGGTGACTCCCATACTTTACACAGTACTCCTTCCTTGGTCTTCAATGAGTTTCATTGGGACCAATATGAATTGCCCCCCCCCCCTTGCATGCAATGTTCTCCCAGCTCTGTCTAGGCCCTGCTTCCACTTCTCTCAACAGTGGCCTGCATCCACCAGCTGCTCCCTCCTCAGACCTGCACTATCCTATCCAGCTGCAGACTCTGCCAAAATGTCACAGACAGCTGCAACATGCTCTTTCCCCTCAACCTTAGTGTAGTGGCCACACTCCTTTGCCCAGGGAAATTGTGACATAGCATTTGTATTACAGTAGCTCCCTGATGTTCTGATCTTAAGTTATACTCTTAATGCTTCTGGACCCACCGGCTGTTTGGCCCTCTAGGTTCTTGAAGCTCAAAAGTCAGGTGAGTGCGGAGGAGGAATGACTGACAGTACATATACTTGTAAAAGTGCTTTAGTGCTTTGACTACTTCCAGACGCTCTTTCCAGGTAATGTAATAGTTCTTTTCTATCTTGGAGAGCGTGTTGCTGTACCAGGCTATTACACACTCCTGTTCATTCTGGACCTGGGAAAAAATGCCACTAATGTCAGTGTCAATGGCACTAGTGTGCACGATTAAGTTGCCATCAGGTTGTGGAAATCCTCATCAGCCTGCACAAGATGGTACCTTTTCAGCTGCAAATAGTTTTCAGATTCATAGTTTTCTAATATAAATGGGTGACAATTATTAATGAATCCTCATAGAAATGAACATGAAAATAATAAGACAACTATATTATTCATGATGATGATGATGATGATGATGATAATAATAATAACAATAATAACAACAATAATAATAATAACAACAACAAAAGATGGAAAGTGTTTTATAAAAATCTGAAATGTTCCATTAACATGACTTTCTCCACCTTTTATATTTCATATTTCACTCAAAAATTTGATATCAAAATTTTACTGGAAGTATATGTTTTGAGACCCCCTGAATCCAAATAAAAATGTTGTGTGTGAGCATGTGCGTGTGTGTGTCTGTCTTTGGACAGTGTAACTCAAAAATGAAAAAAATCTGTTAAATATCAAACATATCATAAAGTTCAGTTATTTCCAAGGATGCGACACAAAAATGTTCAATAATCCCCGCTCTTAACTACTCTTTACATGGAAACACTTTGGGAAATTTTGATTCTTTCAAAAATGGCTTTAATGATTTTGATTATAATACTGCATGTTTAAGATATTTACATGACAAATAAAATATTCATCTTGAATTTCCCGGTAATAACCTCCGAAGTCCTCTTCATTCTGAATGATTTTTGTATAGCTGGTAAACCGTAAGACAGACAAAAGCTTACTACACAAAAAATATAGATCTTGTCAAAACACATAATTTATGCCCTTTATATTTTTGTTGTAGAGCTAACCATTTCCAAGATATTCCTTGTTACTGTTTAAAATTTAAAATGTCTCTATACCTTTCTCAAACAAGAAGTCAAGTGTTTCCTTTGTTTTACTCCAGGTCATACAAAGAAGCAACAGCTTATAAAGCATTTGGCTAATTGCTTCGCATTAATGTATTCCCTTAGTTCTGCTTATGAGGAACTAAGTAATAAGTCCACTCTGCTAATGCTTATCTTGATTAGCATGGAGTAGAAAGAAGAATAATGCTATTATAAGAAGTTTGTTTGTAGAACAGTAGAAAATCATGTGAATGGAACACATCATATATTCCAATCACATGACTTTCTCTAGCTGTTCTGCAAACAAAATTTTCTTGCAAAAGGTTGTTCTTTGATTACATAATGGGAATCGGGATAAATGTTAGCAGAATTACTTGCTTCTTTATAAGTAGAAGGGAAATAAGGGAATGTAGTAGGCTAAAGCAGTAGATAAATCTTTTAAAAGCCAGTCACTATGTAAAACAATTGAAATTCAGTTCTCTTTGCTTGCTAGGAGTAAACCAAGAAAGATGAACTCGTGATTGAGAAAAGCTTAAGTAACTTAAAACTGAAACCAATAACAGAGAATATCTCAGAAACGGTCAACTAAAAATATATATGACAAATTGTGTTTTACCGAGACCTGCATTTTTTGTGCAGTATGTTTTTGTGTCTATCTCTAATGATTTATCATTTATTCAACAGTTATATTAAAGTCATCCACAATGAAGAGGCCTTCAGATGCTATTCCCAGAGAATTCAAGATATACAATTTGTTTGTCATAAAAATATACTAAGCATATGCTATTTTAATCAAAATCGTTAAATTGTGAAAAGTGAAAATTATTGAAAAATATTCCACATAAAGGGTAGTTAGGGATGGGGACACCTTTCTGAAAATCTTTGTGTCGAATCCTTGGAAGATACTGAACTAAAATACAAAATTTGGTATTCAGCTGTCTTTTCATTTTTGTGTTTCTTCTCTTCTTCTTCCTCTCTCTCTCTCTCTCTCTCTCTCTCTCTCTCTCTCTCTCTCTCTCTCTCTCTCTCACAAACACACTCAAGGACTTTTTTCTAAAAATTGCCATTTTTGGATTCAGAGGACTCTAAATCATGTATTTCTGATGAAATCACAGTATCAAATTTTTGGGTGGAATACAATATCTTCTCCATTAAGTACAGCTATGGACACAAAAAATGAGTCATCTCTAGATTTCATGTGGCAATCGAAAAGTTGTGTTCACAATGTACACAAAAGAACTGTACAATGACATGTGATTGACAGTGCAATGGTTAACTTATGAGTCCCGAAAACAAAACACTGAACATTACGGTAGCCCAAATATTAGGAAGGCAATGTTTCCACTCATAAGTTCCTAGGTTCAAATCTTGCACTGTTTGTCATTTTTTTTGTTTGTTAATTTTATGACTGGATATGTAGAACATAATATTGCATTAATATAATTTTGGCATTTGAAGTTATGGACCTATCTATGCACACAAAAACATAATTCTACTTGCACTTGTATTCAATAACTAAAAAAGTATATAAATAAACTGCTATCTTCTAAAACTAAAACACAAATAATAAACATAATATCAGATGTTTAAATCCTCAGCTCTTATGTTGCCCTCAATCTTTGGAGCACAGACAAAATTAAATCTCTGCAGTAATGTGGATGATAAGAGATATCGTAAAGTTTCTTGATTTTGTGCCCAGGAGCTATCTTTTGTCCTTCGCCCATCTACAGGTAAACTGGAGCACAGCTTCTTTTTTACCTCAACCCACACATTCATAGGGTTCAAACCTGATGAACAGGAAGGTCAGTCTGCCACTCTGATATCCTGCCTCACTGAAAACCAATTTGAAATCTTTCGAGATGTGTGAACAAGATAATTATCCTGTACAAATTCAACAACTCCATCAAGATATCTCATCGTCACAGAGTGAATAAAAATGCTATCAAGTATTACTGTGTACTGCACACCGCTCAGTGTATCGCCAAGCTGCCACAATACACTTAGACCGCCCCTTGATATCCAGCCCCAACACAATACAGATATGCGACACCATGATGGAATTGTGAAGCTATGTATTTGGGATCCTTTTGGAGGAAGAAAAAAGTCTCTTACAGTTTCCCAATTATTCAAAAGTCATTCAGATTGAAGAGAACTTCGGAGGTAATACCCAGAAAATTTAAGATATACAGTAGACTATCCGGCCTGCAACAATCTGGTCTCCGCACTAACTGGCCTACTTAAAAAAATACGCAATAAAAATTTTCCAAAGGAGGAATAATTTGCTGTGTATACTGTACTTTGCCTAGGCATAGCATGCGGCCAGTCGCCTGCTACAACAATCCTCCTACATGACGTATACATAACAAAAGTTTTTGCTGCACTTTCTACCTCTTCTTTGTATTGTCAGTTGTGTATCAGAAGTCGACAAATGTGAGTGTGTTTGCCACTCTTCCTGATTACCATGGTAAACTTATTGTTTGGTGCACTCGTACTTTTTTCTTAAAGATTACAAAATGGGCAGTAAAAGAAACAAGGTTATAGTTACTATGGAGGAAAAACTATGTGCTATAAAGTGGCTAGACTTTGGAGAAACTGCAAAAACTATTGCTTTGAAGTTAGATGTTGGGAAAAGTACAGTTAGAGACTGGAAGAAAAATCGAGCAGAAATTGAAAAGTGCAGTGCTGTCCAAGGTAGTGGAACTGGAATAAAAGTAAGAAAAACGATGCTAAAAGGTAAGCATAAAGAAGTTGAGGAAGCTTTATTTTTGTGGCATAAACACTTGAGAGGAAAAGGCTTACCTGTTACTGGGCCAATATTGCAGGAGAAAACATCAAAATCTAAGCAACAAATAGAAGGAGAAGATTCAGAATTTACTGCCAATGATAAATGGTTAGATAGGAGGAAAAAACAATTCAGTATTCGTATTACCATCAGTGGAGAGGCTTTATCTGCTGATAAAGAGGCAGTATCTATGTTCAAAAATTATCTTTGTAAACCGATTGAGAAGGAGGGAATTTCTGGGGAGTGTTATACAACTGCAATGAGACTGGTTTAAATTATAAGATGATTCCTATGAGAACACTTGCATCAAAAAAAGAAGCTGCTGCACCAGGGTACAAGAAAAGCAAGAAATGAGTAACGCAACCAGCAATCATAAGCTTAGGCTTATGCTAATACGGAAATCAAGAAACCCAGATGCTTTAAACAACTGAAAAATCAGGAATCACTACCCTTCTATTACACACATCAAAAGAAAGCATGGATGAATTCAGAAATCTTCAAAACCTGATTCCAAAATGAATTTGTACCAGCTGTAGATAAGCACTTGAAAGAATTTGCACCAAAAAGCTGTGCTGCTGCTTGACAATGCAGTCCACATCCTGCCAAAGAAGAACTCACAGATGGAGACATCAAAGCTTTATTTTTACCACCCAATGGACTAGGGCATGCTTGAAATGCTTAAGAAAAAGTATCGCTCGCATCTTCTCAATTCATTGATATCAGTGATTGATAATAATGACGACCACATAACCACTCTGAAAAAAAGTGGACTTGCTAGATGTCATAAGGTGGTTGGCTGAAGCATGGGATGAGATTTCAAACATCTCTCTTGCGAGGTCTTGGAAAATCATTTTGGACCATGAAGGTGGACATTTCAACCTTGAACTTGTGTGTGAACCGACAGTGGAAGATTAAAATAATGAACTTGTTTAGTTGGTCAAAAATGGTTGTGATGATGTCATGGGGAGCACATTATAGAATGGATGGCAAGTGACAAAGTTCATGGAATAACTGAAACGACATTGTGGAAATGGTAACAAAGGGGTACTTAATAGAAGAAGAGGAGGAATCCTTCAATAACAGGAAATATCTCATCCCACATTCAGAAGGGTTCAAGCAGCGCTGCAGTACATTAGTCAGCAGCAGGAAGTGACACCAGCTGATATCATCTGCTTGCCTAAGTGGATGGACATTGTATCACGGAAGAGGTCTAAAGGGCATCACTTTGAAAAGAGCTAGGTAGAACAAGAAGGGATTAATGAAATAAATCAACATTTCTGTTCAAAAGTTTGATTAAAGAAGAGGGAGAAATTTTAAAAATATGTATAAATCAGGAGAAGTGTTTGACAACACACATAGCTGGCTGGCAGGGATAAAGAAAACTGTGAAGAGCATAGGAATGGGAGATATATGAAAACTAGAGGAACAAAACAACAATAATAGAAAATTCATAAAGAGGGAACAGATTTCACACAAAAAATAAGAAATATGGGGATGCTTAGAAATTAATAAATAATTAATTTTTCATTAAACAATAAAAGGTATTAGGAAATGAGAAGGGTATATTGACTATGAATGAGAATGGGGGTCAATGTACTTAAGAGTGATAAAAGGCAGTGAAAAAGGATTCTATGATCTGTGCAGTGGAAGTGTAAAATATAGAACATTTTCTGATACAGTAAAAGAATTAACACTATGAGACAAAATGTGTGGGAGAAAAAGTGGGACAAATTGAATGATAAAATTGTATCCATTAAAGGTTAACAGACTTTTTTTAGGGGGGAGCAGATTGAATGAGAAAAGGATATAAGAGAATTGAAATCACAGAAGAAGGGGAAGAAACGCATAAAAGCTTAGGTTTGGCTTAAAAAAAAATTATGGCATCATGCAAGCTAAGGTAGCACATCAAGAATAAAAGAGAATTTGCACAAGTTTGGCCAGGTATACACCAAACACATTTTTGTATAAAGCTATGTAAATTTGAGATATGTAAACAAACTCTGGTATAAATACATGAGAGAGACACTCATCCCACCATTTTTAAATGATTAAAACACAACTTGGAGTAAGAAATAATACATTAAATACCTAATGTAATTTGATTGACTAAAACATTCTGATTCACTCATCCACATATAAAGTATTTACCTGACTGAATTAAATAATATTATTAATTTTGTGCTTCATTGTATTGATATCTATTTAGTATTTCCCTATCTACATTAATTAATAATTATACTTACTTTCTGAGAGAGGAACTGAAATTATGACACCATTCCCAGTGCCAATCCAGAGTCTATTTGAAGAAATAAGCAGAGCTGTTATCCTTACAAAAGAGAAGCCAAGTTTCCCCGTTCCTAGGAAAGAAATAACAATAATTAATACAATTGGTAGCATAATGGAAGTCTAAGAATTAATAGATTCCTCCTTTACACTTTCTTATCCTATTTTGCTGGCTCAGACAGAAGGTATTACAATATTTGAGATATAAGGGATCTCTTCTTTCTAAATTCTTATTTTCTACTTTTAGGATATCACTAATCAATGATGGTGATAAAAAACAATTCAAAAGTAAAATTGGAGATAAAGTTGGTAGAGTTCTAATCATAAACCTTCACAGCTAGGTCTGATGGACCCACTGACCAATCTGGTGTGATCCTGCACACATTTTGGGGGTTGAGTATGGATGATACAGCTGCCAAATCAAAAAATCTGATGTGTTCCATTCACATGACTTTCTCTACATCTCTGCAACAAATTGTAGTTAAAAAGCTTATGCTTCTATTTACTTCATGCTAATCAAGAAAAAAAATCGAGCAAGTCTTATTACTTGCTTCCTTGTAAGTCGAAGTGAAATAAGGGAGTACCATAGGTTAAAGTGAATGTCAAAAACTGGTTGTTATACAACTGAAGTTCCTTTGTTTGTATGGACACGAGTTGACAAATTCCTGTATGAAAAAAGTATGGTTTTCAAAGCTGAAATGAAAAACCATGAATATCTTAAAAATTATCAATTCCATGAAAAAAATGTATATGACATAAATTGAGTGTTTTATCATAAGCTACATTTTCTGTGTGTAAGTTTTTTTCTATATCTTACGGTTTAGCAGTAATGTAAAATTCCATAAAAATCCATCCAGAATAGTCTTCAGAAGCTATTCCCAGAAAATTCAAGATATACATATTATTTGTCAGGTAAATATCTTTAATATGCAATATTTTAATCAAAATTGTTAAAGCCATTTTTAAGAAAATAAAAATTTTCGAAATTTTTTGCATGTAAAGGGTAATTTGGGGTGGGTGGATTTTCTTGAAAATCTTTGTGTTGCATCCTTGGAAGATACCAAACTTAAATACCAAGTTTGGGCTTTAGCGGTCTTCTTGTTTTTGAGCTATGCTGTCCACAGACACACACACACACACACACACACACACACAGACAGAAGGACGGACGGACAAAAGACAGACAGACAGACCTTTTTGTAAAATTGCTTTTTTTGGACTCAGGGGATCCTAAAACATGTATTTCTGGTGAAATCTTGGTGTTGAATTTTTGGGTGGAATACAATACTTACTCTATACACTATGAACATAGTACGTATAGAGAAAGTAAAAATCTGATATGTACCATTCACATGACTTTCTGTACATCGCTGTAACAAATTATTGTTAAAGAGCATATTCTTCTATCAACTTTATGATAATCCAGATACACATTAGCAAACATTTTCTTAATTACTTGTTTCCTTGTAAGTAGAAGGAAAATAAGGGAATACACTAGGATAAAAGGAATGTCAAATCTCTTAAAAGCTGGTTGCCATGTGGCTGAAATCCATTCCATGCAGGGCCAGGAGTTTACAATTTTCCTTGGGAGAACAGCTTTAAGTATTTTAAATCTGAAAACAATAACAAGAAATATCTCAGAAATGGCCAACGCCACGAAAAACGTATATGACATAAATTGTGTGTTTTAGCATGATATACATTTTTGTGTATACGTTTTTCTGCATCTCTTACGGTTTACCAATTATGCAAAATTCAGCAAAATTCATTCAGAATAAAGAGGTCTTTAGAGGCCATTCCCAGAAAATTCAAGATATAACTTTTATTTGTCATATACATATTTTAAGCAAAATCATAACGCCATTTTTGAGAAAATCAAAATGTTCGACAGTTTTTCCATGTAAAGGATAGTTTGGGATAGGATGATTTTTCTCAAAATTTTCGTATCGCATCCCAGGAAGATACAAAATTTAAAACACCAAGTTTGGTATTGTACCGACTTTTCGTTTTTGAGTTATCATGTTCATGGGCACAGGACCTTTTTCTAAAATTTTTTTTTTTATACAGGGGATCCTAAAACATATATTTCCAGTGAAACCTCGGTATCGAATTTTTAGGTGGAGCGCAATACCTTCTCTATACACTATGTACATAATAAGTGTAAGAAAGTAAAAATATACTGCCTATTCTGCCATTCACATATATAGACATAGCTAATCTCTGACACAATGAGGATTGTCTATTCAGCTTTTCCTGTAAACAGTATACATTTTTGTGACCTCTTGTGCACTCAGTAAGGACCATAAGCAAGGTCCCCTATATAAAGGTTTCATAGTGGTATACAACCATCTTTCCATTTTGTACAATACACAAAAACGCACATAGGACATTTCCAAATTACCAGAAATATTGTATTCTTCCTTTCCGACAAACACAACACTTTCCACTTAGGCCTTATCATTACAGTTATCATCCAATAGTGTGAATGGTTTTTACCTAAGTCAAACCTCCAGCTTCAAAATGTCTGCATACTTCACGTCCCATTTCACACTGAGTTGCAGTTTTGGAAAAATATTTATGTTGCTGAATTTGTTCAATGTCTGATTTATTTTTCTTTTCATCTGGTTCATTAAGATGAGTGTTTTTGTAACTAGCTTCACAAAAAAGGAAAATTAACTTACTTCTGTTTCCAAAATAGCTTCACAAACAAAGATAAACACTATCTCACTTCCCTTTTAATAGGAATCTAATTCTTTCTATCCTCACAGTTTCAGAGAACAAACATTATTTTTCAACTCTTTATGTAATTTTGTAGATTAGATTTTAATCTGCATGATTGCTCATACTCATTTTCAGTTTCATGAACAGCAGCTAGGTATAAAACCTTGCTTTGAATAAAGCCTTTGCTATTGATCTTTCTTAAACACACATTATATCGTTCCTGTGATCTTTCATTAATGGGAAATTTATGCAAATTTATATTGTTACTGTAAGTATACTTTAGACATTCTTGGGCTTCAAGCCAGGGAAGAAAATGTTAAGTTTTGGAAGTATACACCTCTCCCAGTCTCAGAGTACTGAATGACCTGATCAGGTATATGGCCTGTATATCCAGTCTGCCTAGAGACTAGTATAGACCTTGTAGAAAACATGAGGCAATTCTACTGGATTCATGTTGTAACAAAGACTCTTCTTTATTACTTCAACCAACAACATTTCTTCCTCTGATTACAAATGGAAATCTGCTGCTTTTCCAAAACTGCTGCTGTATAGTTTCCTTTTGATGCTTCTCTGCATACTACAAATTTCCAGATGAAACTGACTCAACAGCTGCATGCTGTGTATTCCCGTTAAAACTGAACTCTCTGAGGGTTCATTCTTTCCTTTTACGCATGTCAATGACGTGGCAAGAAACTTCCAGAAAGAGTCGCACATGCAAACCACTACAGGTGTAACAATGCATGGATTCAATGCTAAAGATTGCCAGTGGCACATATGTCTGCCCATATGGGTGTAACAATGCAGCCAAAAATCACCTATGACTTCTGAAGCAAGCTGTTCACACATGTGCAGCAATTATGGCCATAGGGTAATCATACAGCTTCCTCCTCATCCCGACCAGCACTACTGTAACAGGCTAGAAGATCCAGGTGTACTACCAGCCTCTTCCCTTGGGGAAGCCTCTGGATGCGGTACACATCATTTATCCTCTTCATCACATGGTTGTTGAAACTTGGGGGTAAGATAATATAACCACACCAAACCACCCTACAGGAAACTATGGCTGTTGACCTGCCGGTCTAATAGGTCATCATGTTGCTTGCCACCTCCTGGATGTGTTGGCGTGCCAACTCATGCATGTTGTGAAGCTGGTCTACGAAATTCTCCATGTAGTCGACTGCTGGCTGTTCTGCCCCAGGAGGACTACCATACATCAGATCGATGGTAGATGCAGCTCTCTGCCATAGACCAAACTGGCTGGTGTCTTAGGTTGAAGAGCAGTAGGATAGCAAGAAAAGTGGCATCCTCACACACTAGTCGCCCTGGTGATTGACCACAATCTTCCTCAAATGTTGTTCTAGTCTTGATACACCACTCAACAATGCTCTCTGACTGGAGATATTATGCGTGTCTTGTGCAGTCTAAGTTGCTCAGGTGTTTTACTCATTAGGTAGGACTCAAAATGGGTGCTCTGATGACTGTGCAGCTACAACGGTACCCCATAGTGACAAAACAGTACTTCTATCACGCAGTTTGCAGTGATCTTGGTGTACTAGGTCGTGTACACTTCCTGCCACTTGGTGAAGTAATCCATTGTGACCAACAGATACTTATTGCCACTGTTCACAGGGAATGGCCCAGCTACATCTATGTCTATGTATTCAAAAGGTGCTCCCATGTTATAATACTGCATGCAAACCAACTCATGTTCTGTGGGCTGCAACACACACACACATGGCATTGGCAGCACTGCCTGTAGTACCACTGCCAGAACTTGTTGATGGTTTGGTTGGGTCCAAAATGTCCTCCTAAAGTTGTCCCTGCATGTACTTCCTCCAAGACTTATGAGACATTACTCCAAGAGAGGAAGGATTAGCTGCATTTTCTGTATTCCCATCAGGTGATTCACATACTCTGAACAGTACTCCTTCCTTGGTATTCAAGAGTCCCAATGGACTCAGTAGGATTTGTACACACTACTCCTGAGTGTGATGTCCTCCCAGCTTGCCTCCACTTCTCTCAGGAGTGTGAGCTAACTGCTCCCTCCTCAGACCTCCACTATCCCATCAATCTACAAGCACCTCTGAAATGACAAGGACAGCTGTGGCACGCTCTTTCACCTCCATCCTGACACTCCTCTGGAAGGGTCATTGTGACATGGCATCCGCACTGGAGTGACTCATTCCTTTCTGATGCTCTGATGTGAAGTTGTACTCTTGCAGCTCTGGACTCAATGGGCTGTCTGGCCCTACAGGTTCCTCAAACTCAACAGCCAGAAGGGGTGGAATGGTTAATCCTCAGGTGGAATGACTGACCATACAGGGATAGGTGGAAGTGCTCCAGCACCTTTACTACTGGCAGGAGCTCTAGTTGGGTAACTCTTGTTTGCCTTAGAGAGCATCCCTCTGTAGTAGGCTATAACCTCTTCCTGGGATAGAAAATCTCCAATGCCAGTGTCACTAGTGTTGGTGCCCATAATAATGCCACTACCAGTTTATGGAAATTCTTGATGCCTGCTGGATTGGCCAGACATCTCTGGTGTCGATGTTATGGTATACTCAGTGCGGTCAAAATGCTACTCCCTTTGTTGAAGATGGACTTCCTCCCAACAGGGTAACAATGCCAGGGCAATGCATAATCCATTCAATGGTGTTTTGAGGTTCAACACAACGTTCCTTGACTGTTGTCTGAGCAGGTGTGCCTTCACCATCACTTCGGTTCTTGCAATCACTATTATATCATCCTTCAGGATCACCCTGGAGTTCCCAGGATGTTCGTGTGTGCTCCAGAGTAACAGTGTATCTTGCCAAGTAGCAAGATTTCCAGCCAACTTTGCCTTTGTGCTCCTGAGGGATCCAGTCCCATATTACGTCCTCAGTCATCCTTATGACCTACACGTATAGGCTCATAGTGTGCCATCCCAGTGTTAACTCCAGCAAGACTTCCTCCCCAGGTAAGATGTCAGCCAATTGCATCGCTCGTTTGATAGGGCTAACTAGGGTTTGTGTTAGCAAGCCTTTTGGCACGTCAGGTCTCATTAGTCATGGTCATTGCACCTGTATCTACTATTACTCAGCACAGCTTCCCTTATACCCAGTCACCTGCAATGAGGCTATTGTCCACTCTTCTTCCCAAGACACATAGTATCACTTGAAGTGTTGGCAACAATGGACCCTACGTACACCACCTCATTGTCTTCCACCTGCTGGTCGACTTTGTTGTGAAGAAGCCAATCGATGGTTCACTGGATCACATTCAGTATTTCCGCTGCTCATTCCTAGAGGCTTGCAATCAGCTGTGAGGCTTCCTCTTCTGCTGCCCATTGGCTAAGGGGAGAAATGGTGGCAAACGTGGGTGGAAGACTCTGAAAGTGGATGTTCCATCAAACTTGGGTGGCCTGACGTGTACAGATGTTTCGCATCCAGTCATCTAGATCCTCAATTCTATCAGCCTTCTGTCTAGCAACTTTTCCATTGTGTTCAGTTCTTTGTCATTTTTATCACTCTTCCCTTTAGGGTCTTTCATTGCACTGCCAAGCTCCTCCACTTCCTTTTTCATGCTGGTTTTGTTCGATATTTCCTTCAGATTTTCCATTCCACATTTCATTTGTCTTTATTTTCACCTGTATCTTCTCCATTCCAGGCTTCATTATCTCTTCCATCTTGTACAGGCTAGATTCCATTTTTCCTCAATTGTACAATTCAGTCATTATTGCTATTCTTCCCCTTTCAGATCACATCTTCACGCATAACTTTTCCATTCTTGATTTCATTTGTTTTCATTTCATCCATTCTGGTTTTTATGTTCTTTATTTTTGCGAATAAGGTTTTCATCAACTTTAATATTCCACTCCTGATATTGTATAACAAATACTTTTCTATTACTCCAGCAAACAAGACTATTTCTTCCACTGATTACAAATAAAAATGTCTGTTCAAAAATAAATATCTTTATTCAATGCTTTTGCAACAATTCTGCCACATACATGTTAAAATATCCCATCAAAACTTCAACTGCTGTATGCTATGCAAATTGAACTCTGTGGGGCTTGTTCTCTACTTTTATATCTGTAGATGATGTAACAAGAAACTTACAGTTTTAGTCACATGCACAAACCACCATAGGTGTCACAAACTCATCCAGATGTAACAATGTGTGACTGCAATGTTAAAGAACTTACTGAAAGCATGTATGTCCACTCAGGCAGGTGTAAGAAGCGCGGAAAGAAAGCAAGCACTCATACACGTTCAGCGATTACGGTTGCAAATTGTAGTCACAATATAATCCTATTTATTGTTTCAGGTTTTCTTCTTTGTATCTTCTTCTTTTGAACATTTTATCATACGTCTTACTCCTGCTATTCACCTTGGATATTCTAACAAAGAAGTGAGAGAAATATTTGTCTAAATTCTTTATATTAACATTTCAACTTCAATTAATTTGGAGCGGACATCCCTAAAACTTGCATATACTGGTTGCAGCTTAGATCTCAATGTATCAGGCTAAATTACAGTCTCTGTGAGTACAGAGCACTATAGGTATGACAAACCAGCATGACCATAACAACCAGGGTCAAAGAAATGAGAGGTACCTCCCATTGATGCAACCTGAGAAGTCTACACTGGCAGTACACTGTTTGAAAGAACCACAGTACAACCTCATGTAACAGTTACTAAGAGCACAGGGTCAGGAAAGCATTAGACCATCTCCTCCAAGAGGAGCACAAAAAGTGGCACCATCACATCAAAATCTCTGTTATGATTGGCAACAATCTTCCTCAAATGTTCTTCTAGAGTCTTGATATACCACTCAACCATGACTATGGGTGGAGAGGTGTTGTGCGCATCTTGCGCATTCCAAGTTGCTCCAGTTATCTCTCTTCAGGTTGGACTGAAAGTTGGTGTCCTGATTGCTGCATAACTCCAATGGTACCCCATTGCAACAAAAAAATCTTCTACGAGGTAGTTTGTGATGGTCTTAGCCTTCAGGTTAGGGATGGTGTACACTTCTGGCCAATTGGTAAATTAATCTGTGGTGACCAACAGATGCTTATTGACCCTATCTGATACAGGGAATGACCCAGTACATTAATGGCTATGCGTTTGAAAGGAGCTGCCACATTATATTGCTGCATGCGACCCTAGCTACTGGTCTATGGGCCACAATTTACCTCACACACATGGCATTGGTGGCATCACATCTCAGCGTCTGGCCATATTCTGAGCTAGTAGTTCTATTGACACAACTTGTCTATGGTTCGATTGGGTGGCAAAAGTCCTCCTGAAGTCCCTGCATGTATTGCCTCTAGAACTTCTGCAACCTTACTCTGAGAAAGGATCAGCTGCTCTCACTGAGTATTCCCATTAGGTGACTCCCATATTGACTTGGTCTTCAATAAGTCCCAGTGTGCCCAGTAGAACTTGTACACACTACTCCAGGTGCAATGTCCTCCCAGCTCAGTCTAGTCACTGCCCCCACTTCTCTCTGGAGTGGCCCCAAGTTAGGCTGCTGCCTCCCTGGAGTTGCACAATCCCATCCAGATGCAGGCCTTGCCGAAATGACACAGACAGCTGCAATACTTCTGGGCAGAGTCATTATGATTGGCAACTACATTGGAGTGGTTCTTTCCTCTGTGATGTTCTGATATGAAGTTGTTCTCTTGGAACTTCTGGACCCAATGAACTCTGTGGTCCTCCAGGTTTTTGAAGTTCAACAGTTAGGTGAGGACAGACTGATCAGTTTCAGGTGGAATGGCCGATTGTACGCTACTTGTGGAAGTACCCCAGCAACTTTACTACTGCCACATGCTCATACTGGGTAGCAGATCAGTTATTTTCTGCCTTAGAGAGTGTCTTGCTGTAGTAGACCTGGAAGGCATCTCTTCTTCTCATCACATGTAAAGCTGGCTGAAAAAAATGACAAAATGATAATAATAGCTGCACAGACCCAAGAAACTTTGTAGCTCTTGTTTTGTCTTTTAGGCAAAGCCAATCTCTCACTGCCCAAGCCTTCTCCCGGTTCGTGGTCACCCTGAGTGGTGAGACTATGTGGACCAAGCAGTTCACTTCCTTGCAGAAGAGTTTGCATTTCTTCGTGTTTAGCTTCAGGTTAGTTATTTGCAGCCTTTGGAGTATCTTGATCAGGTTCATGAGATGGTTTTCAAAGTTGCTGCCAACAACAGTGTACCTTTCTGATACAATATATCGTGGCAACACTGTGTTCTTATGCTCTATGCTACATGTAGAGGCAATTGTTAAGGAGTTTGGCCTTTTGCCACATAAGTTGCATTTTTTTTTTTTTTTTTTTTTTTTGTGGAGCTAAAGAGGTTAAGGCCTTAGTTCTGTCAGTCAGTCTCAGTTTAGGGTGCACAGGCCTTCTCAGAGTCGAGCGGTAAGTGTTTTCACATGACTGTTAATTCTTTATTCTATGGGGTACACTGATCTCGGTATTATTTGGACATGATTATTTGGTGAAACTAATATTTAAATTCATTTGGGTTTTGTGAAAAGGTTAACTGTCATGATTTCTCATCTAGTAATTTTGTTGCCAGTTACATGAAATAATATGCCACACTACGACGTTCTGTAGTGCATTTCACTATTTTACATGCTTGTTAAAAAGTTAAATTATGGGGAGCTCTGTAATCTCATTTTGAGTTGAATATAAAGTTAACTATATTATGCACTTACTATTTTATTATCTATTATTATTGTTAATAATTAATGAAATAAATTATTGTTATAAAAGTTATACTGTATTCCATTTTGTTCATTATGGTTAGTGGAGCAACAATATATAATTTGTGACTGCTGTTACTGTGTTGATCCTTTATTGCGAATTTGGCCCGTTCTCCATCTTTCATATATGTAAGTTGTCCAGTGAAATCACCCAAAGTACAGACACAGAGTACAACAGTCATGCCATCCAGATGTAGCAGGTAGATATCAGGAGTCAACCCACTCATCACTGATTCCTTGAGGTGCTAGAAGGCTGGTGCTTTGCAGAGCCCCCTTAGCTAGTTGTGAATGCGGTCTTCTCCTTGTTTCTGGGATCCAGGACTACCTGCTAGCATTTCAATTTCAAGTCCAAATTTGAGAACCACTGGGTTCAAGTGTATCAACATGTTCTCAATCTGAGGTTAGGGGAAACAGTGTTTTTTGGTGATGGAATTCAGCCTCGTGTAGAAGCAATAGCTCACCATTCTTCCTCTTCATCAAGGCTACATCAAGGCTGTGGGATTCTTCAATGATCCCCCTAATCTCATTTCCTCCAGCATATCCTCTATCTCCACCTGTTTTGTCACAGGAGCAAGTCTTGTAGGTTGTGGATGGGTTCGGCAACTCTGGTGTTGATGTTATGGAGTACTTGGTTAGTGTGGCCATAATCGCCAGACCGTTTGCCAAAGACAGACTAGTATCAGCTAAGTAGATGCAAGACCCTTTCCAGTAGTAAAGCAGTCATATGGTCAGACGCTCTTTTCAGCAAGTCTTTCAGTCAGGGCTCCAGATCTTGCAATGGTGATGGCTAGTTGGATGTCTCATTATGATACAGGCTTTCAGTTTCCTAACTACATCCCAGCCTGGATGTCTTGATCAGTATCCATTGAGTTCAGATGTTTCAAAGGTACTTTCTTCTGACAAGGCAACAATGCCTGTGCAACACATAATCCATTCAGTGTGTCTACCAGTACAACATTAGGTTCCTTGATTGCTGACTTTCCAGGTGAGCCTTCACTATGCTTGTACCTCGCTTATTGTGAGTACAACTGGATCATTATCAAGATCACCTTGCAGATCCCTGGATGTTCATGGAGACTTTAGAGCAACACCTCATCTTGGCCAAGTTCTAAGATTTTCCAGCCCACAACAATGTTACTTCATGGCTCCCGAGTACTTCCAGTCCCAGTATCAATTCCTTAACCACCAAGGCAACGAATACTTTGGCAGTGCTCCATCCCAGTGTTAACTCCAGCACGGTCTCTTTCTTTACAGGTAAGATGTTGCCCAACACTCGCTAGATGGTAGAGTTGAATAGGTGCTATGTTGACATGCCCATCATCATGTCAGGTCTGATTACAGTCATGCCTGTGTCTATAAGTATTCTGTATAGCTTCCCTTGTATCCAGCCATCAGCGATGAGGCTAATCACTTATCTTCCCATGGCATGTACCATCACTCAAGAATTAGTGATGACAGCCCCAACATGCCTCCCCCCTTTACTTCCTGACTGCTGGTCGGCTTTGTCGTGGACAGTCTCTTGCTAGGTGTCCTGGTTTGCTACATCCCCACACACACACACCACTTGTAGATTGTTGTCTCCAGGTTATTTCTCTCTCCCTGTTGCAGTGAAAACTCCTTGTCTTTGAGGTCAGGGCTATCTCTTCACCCTTAGTGCTACCATTAATGCCTCATGGATGTCTTGTAGTTGCTGAGCATCAAGTGCTTTCGTAGGTTGGCATCATGCATCCTGACAATGAAGGTGTTGGCAATTTCCTGGGATACGTATTTAGTGGTAGGTTCAGCTGCTGTTCAGTTGCCAGGGTGAATTCCTGCAGCATCTCCCCTGGGTACTGTAGTCTCAATTTCAGCTGACTGCGATGTAGCCTGGTGATGGTTTATGAACCAGTTTTTAGAGGGCCTCTTATATGTATGTGATATTACTGACATTGGGATCACATTCAGTAATTCTGTCACTTATCCTTGGAGACTTGTTATTAGTTGTGAGGCTTCCTCCTCTGCTAACCATTGGTTATGGGTGCCGAACAGTGGCAAACTGTCAGTGGAAAACTTCAAAGGTGGCTGTTTCGTCATACTTGGGTGGCTTGATGCATGCAGATGTTTTGTATCCTGTCATTTCAAACTTCAACAACTTCAGCCTTCCATCGATCATCCTTTCATCATGATGTTCAATTCTTTGCCACTATCTTTGACTCTTCTCTCCAGAGCATTAAATCATTTCCTGATGTCCCCCAGGCCATTATGCTCTGATCAACATCATAAACAGGTTCACCAAGAGCTCTTCCAGCTTTTCTCAGAGTCTTTCTGTGCCCTTTTTCATACCAGCCATTTACTTGTTGATTTTTTGCGATATTTTCTTCAGATTCACCTTTCCACATTTCATTTCTGCCTTCATCTTTGCTATTTTCCTTTTCATTTCTTTCATTCCAGATTTCATTTTCTCTTACATTTTATCCATGCTGGATTTCATTTTCTCCTCTAACTTCCCCACTGTGTTTTCCATGACTGATTTTCTTTTTTTCCTCCATGACACAGTTCACAGTTGTTATTTACTCTGTCATCTTTTCCATGCCGGATTTCATTTCTGCTTCCAACATCTTCATTCCTGATTTCGTCTACCCCATGTTAGATTCCATCTTTTCCATTCCTGATTTCATTTCTGGATTTCCAAAAGAAAGATTTTTATTATCCATCTTGACATTAAATTCTACTCCTGACAGTGTAACAATACTGCACTTTACACTATCAACTTTGCTATTTCTTCCAACTCATTATAATAAATAATAGCAAATCAATCGATAGAAAATATATTGCTCTTGCAACAATTCTGTCACACAATTTTCTTTAGATGGGCACTGAAACGACAGCTACAACTGCATGCACTGAATTTCCTGTCAAAACTCACTCTCGCCAGTGTTCATTCTCTCCTTTTTATACCTACCAATCACATGGCAAGAAACTTCTGAAGTAGTACTTATTGTCGCATGTGCAAACCACCAAAGGTGTCACAAAATCAACCACAAGTGCAACAATTGGAACTTCAATGCAAAGTACTCGCCGACCGCACATATGTTCACTCATGCAGGTGTAACATTGCATTAGCTAATAAAAGGAAGCCACACATGCACGTTAACAATCAGGCTATGACTTTCAATATAATCTGCTCACACATGTACAGCTTTTATGGCCAGCAAGTCTTAGTCACAATATATTATATACATACTGGTGTACAAAACCTAAGGACAAAAGTAATATTTGCATGCTGTATCACTGCCAAGTAACATAGCTCAATGAAACTTAAAATTACACATAAAGAGAACTGCTACAGTATAGCTACAGTAAGCAATTGAATGAAATATGAAATGAGACAAATGAGAAACGATCTATTGAATGAATATATAATGTTCCTCCAGCCATACAAACTTATAATGAATTAACTCCAAGAAATGCTCAAAGTCAATCATATTTTTCATCTTGGCAATTATCAGCTAATGTAGAAAAAGCTAAACCTTCTATTCATTAAAATAAGCTACACTAAAGTCATTACATCATATGATAGAACTCTAGATTTACAAAAATAGAGATATGGTGCTTAAAAGGGTATATGATCACTACACACAGTAATGCATGCTCTGGATCATGCTCCCATGCTGGCACAAGATTGGTAAGGAGTTCTTGTGGTATGGCATTCCATTCTGCACCAGTGCTGTTGACAACTTGGATGGTTGTTACATGTAGACATGCTGCAATGCACCTCCCCAGAGCATCTCAAACTAGTTGCAGGGGATTTAAATTGGGGGAACAGGCAGTCTAGTCCATTCACTGATTATCCTCTTGTTCCAAGAGATCCTCCATCTGTATTGTTTGATGCAGTCATGCAATGTCATTCTTAAACATAAAGTCAGGTCAACTGTACCCCTAAAAGCACACACCCCTGGGGAAGGAGTACATTGTGAGTATACATTGTTCAGAGATTTGGTATACCCATTTAACATTTTGCCACCCCATACCACAATACCTGGATCACCAAAACGATCATGCTCAGGAATGTTTCTAGATATATTACATATTCCCACCTCTCGCCACATGATGGTACATCAAGAATCACCACTGTCTGAATCTACTCTCATTTGAGAAGAGAACATAACCCCATTCCTCGTTGGTCCAATTCTGATGCTCTTGAGACTATCACAAACAGTGCTGCTGATATGTGGGTGACAATGAAACGCAACATACTGACTGTTGCTACTGCAGTTGCTGTGTATATAATGTTGTAGCATGAGATTGTGTACCTAACAGTCCTTTTCATGTGGTTACAACTGCATCCACTTCTTGACATGGAACCCTTCTTACCTGTTACACAATATAGCAGTCATGCTGCTGCAGTCGACAGTGGGACAGCAGTGCAGGTGATTTGGGAGCTCCCCATGCTCATGAAACAATGTTATGTGCAAGACCAAACTTTTGGGCAATACTTGTCATACTTCATCCTTCCTCCAGTTTCCGGATGATTCTTCCCCATGTGAAGTCATCCAAATTTTGTCTATGGGCCATGTTGTAAAGAAGAACACCACTAAAGTGCACTGTAACAACTCTCTGATTGCCATATACAGTCTTGTCCTGTTTTTTTAATGGCCCCTTTGGTGCTATAGTCCTACAATGGTCACACCATGTGAAGTCCAGCTTTCTGTGTACAAGCAAGCAGCTTCTGGCAAAATGTTCCTGCACTTGAACTCATTTTCACCAAGTAGTTCATATGTTATATTATTTATCCATCCAGTCCATAGGTTTTGCACACCAGATGGGAGAGATGCTTCCAACTTCAGCTCACTGAAAACTGAGAATGTTGAGCCTTTGAAGGGAAATAGGGCCTGTCCAGGCATCTCCCACTATTATACCTTCTAACATAGTCTCTCCAATATGACAATACAAAAATAAATGGGGTCAGTGGTGGACATTGGATAGTATGTAGGAATCTAATAATGTTTTAAACCAATGTTTATTTTCATTATGTGACTGTAATACAATACACTACAGCATATCGATCATGTTTCCTGGTAAACGTTTTGAGATTTTTGTAGCTACAAGTCTGTCAATATTGGACTGTAATTTAGTAACATTTAAACTCAATAGGGAAACTAGGTTAGCATCAATTAATCTTGCTCTGCGTTTGTTAATGTGGTTTGTCATTGAGAAGAATTGAATGCAGATACAGTCTTGTCTAAGGCTAATGAGTACATGTAAGACCTCATCATATAATTAATAATTGAGGAGGTGACACGCAAAGGCGAACATGTCCATTAAATACAGTTTTTCATAATCGACATAAAACGTATCTCAACTATACATATTATTGGAAACAACATATTGATAGGCAAACGCCTTTATTTTGTAACCAAAAAACAATTCATGTGTGTGAAATAAATCTAAACTGAAAATTTTCCTTTAAAAAGTACATTTAAATATGGACATGTTCTCGTTTGCATGATCCATTTTGACATGTTCGCCTTTGAATGAATTTCGAAAGTCAAATATCTCGTTGTTTCTTAATGGCTTGCATGTTATTTAGTAATGCTTCTTAAAGTATATCAGATTACGTATCTGTAACATTTTAATACATCATATCATTAAAAAAAAAGCTATATTCTCACTTTGGTACCTTTGCCTTTGTTTGGAAATTTTAACCAAGTGTGATATTTTAATTTTTTTAGAATCATTTAATTATATAAATTAAAGCATCATGACCAAAATGGAATGATATCAACAATGACATTGCTTATTATTAGAAAGGTTCTCGAGCTCACACACTTAAACAAACAAACCACAATCATCTTCTAAACAGTTACAAGAAATTTCATCTGCCTCTGTGTGGCACGATGTGGGAATAGAGTCAGTGATGGATGCATACCATCTTAAATCTTGGTGATTTCTCCAGTCTTCTCCAAAAATAGTTTTCAATAAACCATCAACATCTTTCGTCTTAGCATCTGAAAGTAAATGGCGTGATATTTATGGATGCTCTTTAACTACTGTGGTTCTCAGCATCCCATTCTAAATTGGGCGTGAAAGACCGCTTAATTTTGCTCAGAGGCCTCTCTATCAGGCTTGAGGTTCTTTTACGTGCCGTAAATCTACAACACGGGACCAATGACTTTACTTCCCTTCCGAAGGAAGCCATGCTAAGGATTTTTACACCTGAAAAAATCCATCATCCCCCGCCAGGTTTGAACCCGCGACCTTGGGTATATGAAGTCAGCATGGTAACCATTACACCACGGAGGGCGACTCTTAGCATCTGGGATTGGATGCTGAGGAGTATTTCAGGTATTGGTTGGCAGAAGAGTTTCTTCATGGTCCATCCGCATTTCAGAAGAGATTTCCGCTATGGTAGCTCTTGCTGGGATTTGTAGAATGCAGTTGCATCCGCATCAATATGAATGTTTTCCATAGCTTGATACCTTTTAATGAAAATTCGTTTCATTTCATTGATGTGATCTAAATTTCGTAAGCCTTTAGATAGTGAATTCATGTCCATCGCTCTCCAATCTTCACCAAGGTTTCTTACTTCACCCACTGACTGATAGACCTCAATATACTCCTCTTTTGTTACAACTGTTGGCTTTTTTCGTAGAAGTTTCTCCACTCTACCGAAAACGCGGTCAACAGGTAAGAAAATGTGTCCTTGAACTGGAAAAATGAGGTGTATTTGTTCAACCGGACCATCATGTATTCCAAGAAAATACATGAATGTGTGAAGCACGATATTGTTCTTGTTTTGAGCTCCACACCTGTCACAGAAAAGTTTCAGTACAGTTTTATCTTTAAAATCGACTGATTTCACACTGACAATGCACAAACTGTAACAACTTATCTGTCTGGAGTAAAATGCTTCTTGTACAGGACTCTTTGGCAGTGGCTGGACCTGTTGCAAATCAAAACAGAAATCCACTGCCTGTTCATTCTTTTCTCGTAAAAGTTCATAGAAGGCATTTGCCCTTTTTTTGTGGACACTTTTCTGTGTGATAAGCTGTATCTTTTCCTTTTTTGAAGCCACCTTCATTTGCTCATCAATTCTTGCGCAGAAACTGCAGATATCTGAAGCAGGACTTCTAAATCAAATGTTATATTCATTCACGAATATTCTACGGAACATAGATGTAGACACTTTGTTGTCATTAGCCACAGATCTGTTGTACAGCGCACTTAGTTTCTTTATACTTAATCCGCTATACAGATACAGCAGTTGTGATTTTTGTCGGTTGTAATGCCTTTCAGTACAATGCAGATTGCCTATAAATTGTCTAACACTGTTCTTCTTGTCTGCAGATTTATGACTGACGCGATCTCCACCTCTATATTCCTTTATTGCTTTTCCTTCTTTTATTTTGTTTGCTATACTATTCAGCCGAGTAGATTTCATAAGGGTAATATGCATGAAACATTTCTTGCACACTGGGTATACTATGTTTCCATTTTGTGCGAAAAGAGTGTAGTTAACATTAAATTTGTGAGGTTTGCTTTCGCCTTCATTGTTTCGAGGTCACTTTCTTTGAATACTTTACAGCGACATTATCCATGCAACCATCCTTTCTTGGGATGCTTTATCACGAACATTATAAATTAATTGCCTCAGGTGCAGTGCATCTCGTGGGTGTATTTCCCGAAAAGAGAACTGTTTATTTTGGTGTGAACATGCATGAAAATAATGAAATCCTCTTGGTGCAACATACTGTTTCCCTTTATCCTTTTCATGTTGTGATTCGTTCCTCTTTCTCTTTCTGCTGCCCTGGTTTGTACATGTTCTTCATCCATTTCACTCGCTAACTAAAAACTAACCCAATAATTGCAGTTAATAGATATTAGAATACAATATTACATGAGAACACAGAAGCGCTACAATAATCATACCAGCTGCTCTGCGCGGGAATACCTGGCCTAGAATGGAATGGAAATCATGTGACTTAAACGACAGCCTCCTATTGGTTGTATGGACTAGTTCTTCTTTGCAGGAAATTTATACGTGGACATGTTCGCGTTTGCTTTGAACCACGCATTTTTTCACAGGCTTATATCACAGAATATATTCGGGTTTGCTTCAATAGCATGATGTATATACATTCCGCTTATCCTCTAATTACCATTCCATACCGTAACTAATTTTTTTTAAATTTTGGACATGTTCGTGTTTGCGTGTCACCTCCTCAATTGGTCTTCTATGTCTCTTATCATATAATTAATAATTGGTCTTCTATGTCAGAGGTAATTTCTCATATTCTGGAAACTATTGACTTCTTCCTAGGTTAAATATTTGAAATGAATATTATATTGGGGGGGAAAAAAAAACTAGCAAAGAATATCTCCCAATCCAAAAAATAATAAAACAAGTGCCAATCTTACCTCCTTCATGATACCTATTATGTTGTAGCTCATTTCATTGTGTACTTTCTATAGGAGCCATATACTCTGTGACAGTTACAAGTAAGTCTTTTGCCAATTCCACATCTGAAAAAGGCTTGCTGTTTACTGCTATCAAACTTTATAACTAGTATGCATAATATTGGATGATATTTCATGATGGTCTGTGTGTTGCTACTAGAAGGTCTCCTTTAGTTCATGAAGTTTGGTGTTCTATACTCGACAAACAGCAAATACCATATATGTTCAGAATAGATACTTCTGAAATGTGTGTTGATATTGTATCTTGATAGTATGTTAAGTGTTTTAGAAATATTAAACAATATGGTTCATCTTCATGGAACATGGAAAAGAATTCTTGCTCCCATTCAATTCTAAACTGAGCACTGGACATGTTTACGAAATGCCACTGATGTTTATCACTACATGTATTCTGATGAGCTACTTGAAGACAAAAGCAGCTCAATGGTTGCTAATCTCACCTATTTACATCACATTGCATGGAAGATGTGAAAATAGGAGTATGCATGAGTGTGCTGATTGGCACGACTGGTTTGAGTGTGTTTGTTGCCAGGAAGCTTCCATTCTTATTTTGCTATGATTACTACACCACAATCATAATTATTACAATAACTACAATGCACTGTCATACTTTAACCAAGTTGCGAAAATTGCATACAACTCATTGCTTGGCTGTTCTGTTGGGCAAATGTGAGGACATCACAATATGGGGGAAAGCCTAACAGAGAACTACTAGAGAAAATTGCTATATCATTCAGATTTTCCATGCACTTATTTGGAGAAATTTATCTTTTCAATTAACAAAAATTTAAATTTAAATGGACAATGCTTTTAGAAAAGGTTAAAGGAGGGGAGAGGTAATCAGTGGCATATCAGTTTTCAATGAATGCATAAAAAATTAGGCAGCGCAACTAAATGTTAACTACATCAAATGGTGCTGCTTGTCTAATCATCATTTTAAGGGGAGTGATGAGTAAAATTTCAGCTATTTTTAGTCAATATATACCTTTTGGGTTTTTCATGGGAAAATACTAGACACATAAACTATATATATATATATATATATATATATATATATATATATATATATATATATATATGCATAAATTTCTAAGTCTTATGACATTTTGAAGACACCCTAATTACATCACATTTAAAATTCTGCACATTTAAAAACTGATAGGGGTATTTTAAAGCAACTTTTCCAGACTTTAATTTATATAACGTATCTGCACTTTCAAAACTTAATGTAATCAACAAAATACATGCTAGAAAGTTGAACATTTAATGGATCTTCCCAAAGCTGTAATCCAGAAATTGAAAATCTGACGACTGAAGCTTTTTGTATGCCTCTTTAGTATTGTCAAAAATTTTAGTAATTTTCTTAAGAACTGCTAAAGAAGTCAAGATCTTGAAAAATGTGCATTTTTAAAGCTTAATTTCAATGATAAACAAACTATTAGACTTAGAGAAACAAAACTCAGCAGAATGTTTTCTTATATCCCTAAAGCCTCTTGCATTAAAATTGTGGAAAATCTAAATTTCAACCATCACCTAGTTAAAGGCGACATTTGTTTACTGTGTTCAAATCAGCTAATATGAGCAGAAATATAAGGTTTATAAGCTACAAACTTTACATATTTTGTAATTATTATAATTAAATTGAGTTTTATCTATGTTTTTTAATTACTATTGTTCCTAGCAATCCATTTTATATTGGATATTAAAGACCTAACATTTTGCTCAGAGGCTTCTTTATTAGACTTAGGTTCTTACAATATCATCTATAACATCCCACATGATTCCATCATTTTTCTAGTAAACCTCTGTTTTCTTCACTTTCTTACAAAACCCTAGCCAGTCTAATTCTGCTAAGTTTGGATGACTTTACTGTGTATGCCCTTCCATTTTCTGCAAATTCAGCTTTCAATGGGTGTTGCAGTGCCTCCTCATATGATCTTTTATCTGAGCCCAAGCACACTCATTAGCTTGTACATTTATGGTGTTAGTTTTACTGGTGTGTCCTATACTCATCAAAAACGTATCTATTTTGATGTTTTTCTTAGGTGACTTCAACCTCATTTCTTTGCTGCAATTAATGCCATGTTTCTGCAAAAAAGCTCACTATCTCTCTCCATGTGCAAACTTTGGTAGGACACTTTTGAGATAAGACTAGTCCAAAGCTATAACCAAAGAAGGTGGTATGCTTGGAATAAGCATTTCTCAAAATCTTGGTGGTTCATTTGGCCATCACAGTGATGCTTCCTGCCTTATAAAGAAATTTCACTTTATTCACAAACCCCTTTTTGCCTCTGGCACATAAAAGAATGAACTGGCTGCCTGCACTATGATTTCTGACCATCTCAAAAACAACTTCAGATTGCCAACATCTTTGCACAGTATAACACTTCCAAGCAAGTTTCATCTAAATGATTAAGGTTGTGGAAGATATGTTACATATGGAATTATTAAATTAATTTATCCCACATTAAAATGGGTTAAAACTAATGACTTATTGTATATGCAAAAACTATGTATTGTATGTTATATGAGTACAATCTCTTAATTTTGAAATATTAAACTCTCAAAAACTATGATAAACTAAATGCCCGCCCCGGCAGTACCACGACCATTTAACAAATAACTTGTACCACTGCCATCTGACAGTCATTAACTGAAATGCGCTCACTTAGCACGGTTTTTATTCATATTATGAGATTTTAAATACTTTCCTGTACTATCTTTAAACATTTTCATTTCCACAAACCTTGTTGTGACAACAACGAACACAACAAAAATATAATTGTTCAATTTGGTGCAGTCGTTGGGAAGTGATACGTGTACATACATTTCAACGATTCATTTTATATATACATATATATAGATGATAGTGATGGTGTTATTGAGCTAAAATATTTAAGTATATATGATATTCAACATAAAAAAAATAAAAGAAAATCATTTAAATTTATATTTCATAGAATGTTTGTTATGACAACACTTATGTATTTTACATGTTGGTGCAGCAGCAAAGCTAACTTTCATTATTAGAAATTCAACATTTACCATAGTATTCAACAAGATTCATAACTGCAACAAATATACTTTTCAAGAGACTTCCAACTTTGGATTCGAAGAAGAAAGTTCTAGTCAACCGTATCATCATAAGTTGATATTGTAAATCAACTGAAATTCTATAGTTTATTTAAATTAATTCCTACATATATAAAATAAACTATTAGATTTTCAATAATTATAAAAATTAAGAGGATTGCAAAAGCATAAACTAAAGAGTATCTTCAGTTTATCTTTATTATATATGAAAAATAAATAGACGTAAATTTATACCTTCGCACTTATTTCCGTGTTTGAATTGTAAATCTTTATGACCCGAGAAAATATAAGAATCTCTTGCTCATATGAAATTCAATTTTTAATTATTTTATTCTACAACTAACTTAAATGATAGCCATTTTGCAGCAAAATCAAATACATTGTAGATGCAGGGTAACTATTAAACATAAAATAATGTTTTAACATGACTAACATTTATCCAAACTTACAAAACCCCACGTATTGTACGACCCATCCCGATAACATGTATTTAGAGGAGGAGAACTGGAACCAAACAAATTGTCCCAAATTGGCATCCAACGTGTTCTACACCAGTGGAAACAATTCTGCATCCTAGAAGACATATACTACGAGACAAGAGTTTCTTTCAACATCCTGGGGAGAACTTAAGACCCTGTAACATGCGGTGGATCAGCCCTGAGTATCCGTAGAACGACCTTGCACCTGGAGTAGCAGCTAAGACGTACAGTACATACAAGTGAAAGGAAATCCAGACAAAGAAGGTGGCCTGAATTTCAAAGCTTACCTGCTTATAACTAAATGGATTGCACTCAGGTAAATCAATATAACTAGATGACATGGAGCGATAGACCAAGAAGAACAATATCTTGTCCCAGGGAGAGGGGGCACGTAATCCCCAAGAAAACAATAGTTTATCTCAAAACATGAACAGTTTAGCTAAGATGGAAAAAAAATGCAGTTAACATTAGGCTCACAAATAGGTAATGTTGAAAGCTGGCTAGAGAATAACCTAGGCAATGAGGAAAGTCAGCTAAGTAATATTATGAATGAGCTAAATGATAAAATAGGCAGTGTTAAAAATCAATCTCTAAATTTTTATTTTCAAGTAAAAATTTAGAGATTAGCAAAGAGCTAGAAAATATCAAAACTGAAATTAGAACACAATAGTTGAATTAGATAGTATTACAATGGCAATAACAAATTTAAGTAAAGAACAGAATAAGTCAGCAAACAAGAGTAATTGGAAAATTCAAGAACTTAAGGAAATTAATGAAAAATTAAGTCAAACAGCAGAAATAGAAAAGGTCAGGGAGTACCAACTTGAACAAAATAATTCTCAAAGAACCAATGATAGTGAATTAAGAGAACTAATTAACTGAAAGATAATACAAGTAAATAAATCTGTAATTGAACTTGTAGAAAAAGAATTAGCTATAGTAAGATGTGAAAATTCCAATAATATAATATCTATTACAGCTGAAGTGCAGGTACAAAACCAATTAATAGCCGACGTAAGTAATAACCAGAATGAACTAAGAAATGAACCCAAGACTTTGCAAGATAACTTCTTTAAAGAAAATGAAAATGCTCAAGATCTAAGTACAACTTAAAGCAAATAACATGCCTAATGATGTATTTTGTAATAATGATAATCATAACCTTGAATATTGTAATGATATTATATGTAATACACATGGGTTTAACATTGATACACAACCCATAATAACCATACACACAGTAATATACATACATTACACAATGAATGTACACATTCAAACTACATCCTTAATGGAACAGACCCACCAACTTTCAATGAAAAACAAAATGATAGCTAAGGTTTTTCTAAAAGGCTTGGACAATCACTTTAAAATCAAAAACATTCCAAATGATCACAGAATGATGATTGTAAAGAAATGGTTAAAAGGAGCTACTGGTGCTGGGAATGAAAGTTACTCATCTTACTTGTTACTAGCAAGATATTGGGGGTCCAGCAAAGGTAATTCCATATGTATCGAACTAGCCACTGGAAAATATAACACACCAACCTCAATCTTACTGATTATTTCATGGGTATGGTAAACAGATCTAGCTTAATAGATCAACAGATCAGGAAATCTTAACTGCTGTGATTCAACGCTTCCCAGACAACATAAGGAACTTTATTGTTGCTAGACCAGTGGATTTTATGGACCTGATAGAATTACTGACAGAGTTTGAAAGGCAATCTACTCAAACATAATACCATCACATCCACCATACCTAAAGGAATGGGAGGAATAACACCGATTTCAATAATATTCCAAGGACAACTTAAATAGAAATATACAGGAGGGAGAATGAATCAAAATTCAATCATTTTATGGGGGAAGGGCACAAGGCCCTATGAACCGAAATACAAACATCAGCAAGTTGAAATGGATTGTCACCTGGCTAAATGAGCCCTTAATATGTTTCTCTTAATATAATGTAAAATATTATAAATGTACGTAGTAAGCTCAGGGTAGAAATGTTGCTGGGAAGCATAGCCTAATGTTAAAAAGTAGTTTCTGAGCGACGGTTTTCAATGTTTGCGACTGCAGCCTTTTGTATAATTTTTGAGTTTCAAAGAGAAAGTTGGTATTGTGTATAAAGAGGAGAAATACTGTAAATTTAGAGGTTAAAAATCACATGTAAGATGGGTCGACCAATAGCCAACATTTATGTCATATCCAAAGTGTACCCCAAGCTATCTTCGATGCCAAAATGAGCTAATGAAATTGCTAGTTTTAAAGTTTTGCACGTGGGGTAATTTCGTATAAATATGAGCATTTTGCCCAAAATGGGGTCTCTGTGAAATTTACACACTGGGATGATGTGACACCATGCAGAACCTGCATCTCTCAGAATACGGAACCAACGCCAAAACTGAAGAATGTTGATAAAATATTGTAAAATAGTTGAAGGTTATTCCGACTATTCATTTACGCAAGATAAAGAAAAGATACACGAATGTTTAAGGTGATCAGTGCTGCAAAGATGCACGAATGTTAATTGTAATTAGTGCTGCTGCTTAGCTAAAGATTCTTTTGTGTGCCAATGTTCTCTTGTGAGACAAGTCAACTATGTCGCTGACAAAATTCCTCAATTAAATCACGCCAGGAACTTTCTTCGTGAGTGTAAAGCGATAGGACTATAAAACCAATATAGGTGCCAACGAATATTTTGTGATAAGTTCCCATTCCACTTCGAGATCTCCTTCTATCCTACTACCCTAGGCATAAGAGTATCATTGCTCACCACTGAGCGAAGATAGCCGAGGGCACCCAGAACTATGCATCCAGTTACCACTCCAGATAATGAGAGAGGATCAGTCATTGTTCTGCAGACCAGCACTTCCAGGTATGTCCTGAGTTCCCGCCTCAAGGTACAACTGCAAAATCATGACAAGACATAAACCACAATGAGGCCACCACCAAGCCTTCACCCAGAAAATAGAAATGATCAGTTCGAGTGTAACAATCAAACTAATTACACACAAATGAATGGAAGAGATAGTACAGATGTAAGTGTAACTACTCTCAATAGAGGAGATAGGTGTAATTATTAGTAAAACCCAAATAGTTGGTACCCAAGGTTTGCGCATTCAGAACAATGCGGAGAAACAAATCAAAATCTAATGATAGAATCTGAAACTAACACTGAGCTGCAGGTTGTTAACCAGGCAACTGTACAACCTGTGAACCAACAAGAAGAAAACAAATAGAGGACCTGAACATGACTCCATTTTATGGTCCTGTGGCACTCTTCGATGACACACTAAATTGGAATCCTCTTTGATTAAATATCAAAGCAAAGAAACCAAAATTCATGAACCTAATTATACACTTGGGAAGGCATTAATAAACCCACCATTCACCTAAGTAGAACTTTGGGATAAAAGATACCAAACTATGCTTGATACTGGATGTAGTACAAGTGGAATTAAAACAGAAAGAATAAATTATCTACCTGTGTGTGGCATACACTTCAGTGTTGCAATTGGAAAAAAGAAAGAATAAAACACCAGATAATGCTAGAATTCAAAACAGGCAATTGGAAATGTGGTATTATTGCTTTAGTAGCACTGAAGTCAGTTACTGATATTATTATTGATAGTAATAATCTAACAATTAATACTTTCTTAATATGAGTTTGATCAAAGCTCTAAATAATAAACCAGTAATATAAACAAAAGCACATAGAGTTGTCGTAATGGATAATGATTATATTGGTAAAATGAGAAATCTCCTAAAAGAAGAAGACATCCAACTTAAGAAAAACCCATTATCATAAGCATGCAAAACTGTAGAAATAGCCCTAAAAACAGCTGCATCATCACACCAAAAGAAAATGTCACGATAAAAGTGGACAACTCAAGATTACCAACTATATATGGTTTACCTAAAACAAATAAATCAGGAAATAAGTTAAGACCAATAGTAAACATCAGTTCACCCACCTACCAGTTATCAAAATGGCTCATACAAAAATTCAACTCATTCAAAAAGTTTAAAAACCTAAGCATTAGCTATTCACATGACCTATTAGGCTGGCTAAAAACCATTACAATTCAACCCACATACACAATGGTTTCATTTGATGTCACTTCCTTATTCCTCAGCATCCCCACTAACCAGCTCATACCTCACCTCAAAAAATGACTGCAGTCAATACAATTACCCAGATGAAAAAAAGAATATACAATACTTACAGAAATATAACTTCACTCATAACTTCTTTACTTTAAATGGAGCCTTTGAAATACCCATAACAAAAGACTTCCCCCATCATCTTCAAAATATGTTACCGCTACATAGATGACAAATTTGCAATAGTACCAAACAAATTGGAACAATATGCTTTAAAACTGTTAAACTTATAACACCAGACAATCAAATTCCCACTGGAAACACAAAAAAATGAGTCCCTTCCATTGCTAGACCTCAAAATAAAAAAATAACACACTCACATTTGGAATCCATAGAAAACCAATACATACTAACATTTACATAAAAAACAACAGTTACAACCCAAAATCACATTTACATGTCATCTTAAACAGCCTAATACATTGCATTATCAATTTTCCATTAAACACAGATGATGTAATCAAAAATACAAGCACATAGTAAATATAGCAATCAACAATAGTTTCAACCCAAAAATATTCAAAAACACAACAGCAGAAAGGAAATAAACTAAGCCACCACTCTATCAGCAGTAGAAGAAAAGAAAAAGAGATTTAAGAAATTTTCATTTCACCCAATTTTCCAGAAAACTTTTAGAAATTATTCTCCAAGTATAACATCATTCTAGCACCCCAGAACAGATATGACCTTCGAAATTCATTGAGAGCACCTTTAAAGGATCCAACACCCCAAAAAGAAAGACCAGGAATCTATCAGATAAACTACCATAGCTGCAATAAAGTATACTTTGGAAAAACCAGAAGAAATATCAGCATCCAGACCAAAGAACATGAGTATAACATAAAAAACAAACAAACAGACAGGTCAGCAGTTGCAGTACTTTTTTGGAGGTCCAACCACGAAATAAGCAAAAATGCAAAGTTAATAATGCATTTGAACCATTGCATAGACCTATATGTTTGGGGAAAAATATTTATTCAAGAGAACTTGCACCTGGTCATGAATTTTGAAATACTGCCAGTACTTAATCAACAAGTACTTATGCCATTACAATCCATAGATATGGAGAAGACGTCATTCACGTAAGTTGAAAACCTACAGCTGAAGATAAAAGCAACGGTTTTTGAAACATATTCCGTTAAAAAAAAAAAAAAAAGTGAAGCAATAAGTGTCTACACCTCGCAAATAAATTCAACTAAATGATATGCCACAAATTAAAAGCTAAGTGAAATTATTATATGTTTAGTAACATTACAGTAAATGGAATAGAAAATTAATGTTTATTGCATAAATTTTAGACATGTAATTTCAAATGTTTACCTTGTACGAGAGTGGCTGATAAATCCTGGGCCTCATAATGAAAACAGCATTTAAACAACTTTTTTTTGCTTTATTTCTCAACATAATCTCCAGAAAGGCTTTCACATTTGTCATAGCAGTGTTCTAATTTAATTAAACCATCTCTGAAGTGCGATTTAACAAGGTCTTCAAATAGCTGTTTATTGCATCAATGACCACCTCATTGTTGTGAAATCTTCGTCCTCCAAGAAATTTTTTGAGGTTTGGGAACAGGCGGTAGTCACTGGGTGCTAGGAATGGCAAATAGGGTGGATGTTCAAACAATTCCAACTTTAATTTGCACATTTTTCTCACTGAAATGACTGAATGATGGGTCACAACATTGTCGTGATGAAACAAGATTTTATTTTGCCAAATGAGGGCTTTTTCTTTTCACCTCATCATTCAAACGTTGCAGTATGCTTGCATAGTAGTCACCAGTGATACTTTTACCCTTTGCCAAGAATAAAAATAATTCCCTGTGCATTCCAGAAAACACTTACCATAACCTTGTTAACTGACAAAATTAACTTTGCCTTTTTTGGAGTTGGTTCACCTGGTGCAATCCACTGTTTTCACTGTGATTTACTTTCTGGAATGTAGTGATGTATCCAAGTTTCATCCATGGTAATAAGCAGTCCCAAAAATTCACTGGGATTTTTACGGTAGAGCACCACATTCTTAACAGAAACAGTTTTTCCTTGCAACTTTTTATCAAAATGCGGCACCCATCTTGCCCAGACTTTGTGAAAGTCCAAAACTTTACTTAAAATATTACCTGCATGGTTTTTGATGTGTTTACAGCCTCTGCTATCGCAAACAACTTTAATCTGCAGTCTTCCAATACTAAACGATGCATTTTTTCAATGATCCCTGGCGTTAACACTTCTACAGGGTGTCCAGAGCAAGGCTCATCACTGGTGCTCGTACGTCCCATTTTAAACTCTGCAGCCCACTTTTTAATAATTGAATATGAAGGGGCAGAGTCTTTCAATGCACTGTGCATTTCCTCCTTGATTTCTTTAGGTGTTAAGCCTTTCAAATGAAGGTATTTAATTACTGCTCTTTTTCCAAATCCTCAATTTTCCTGAAAACTCTAAAGTTGACGTTTAAAATGCTATGGATACAAGCTAATTTAGAGTTAAAATATACAATGCTCCCATCTAACTGGCCTAGTGATGCCATATCTGTGTGAGGTTCGGGATTTATCAACCAACCCTCATATATGTACTTTTGAAAGAATTAGTCAACAATTAAGAAAGGACAGTGACAAGTGTTTACTTTTACTAGCATCAATGTGCATAGTAGATAGAGAAGGCATTGTATTCTACCCAAAATTTAGGTGCAAAGATCTCACCAGAAATACATATTTTGAGGACCCCTGAACCTAGGGGGTGGGCTTTTTAGAAAAAGTGAATCTGCGTGTTTGTGTATGCATGTGGACAGCACAACTCAAAAACAAAACGTCAGTTAAACACCAAGCTTGTAATAGTTTGGTATCTTTCTGAATGCACACAAAGATTTTTGGAAAAATCCTCCACCCCAAACTACCCTTTACATGGAAAAAAATTTCAAAAATGTTATTTTTCTAAAAAATGGCTCTAATGATTTTGATTAAAATACCATACCTATATTAAAGACGTTTACATGACTAATAAAATGTATATCTTTAATTTTCTAGGAATAGCCTTTAAGGACCTCTTCATTTTGGAGGACTTCTGCATTATTGGTAAACTGTAAGAGATAGATGAAAATTTACTAGACAAAAATATAAATTATTTTTGTCTAGTAAACTAAAATACACAATTTATGTCACACTTTTTTGTAGAATTAACTATTTCCAACATAATCTTTGTTGTTTGTTTAAATTTTAAACTGCTTGAACTTTTCTCAAACGGGAAGTTATCTTTTGTTTCAGCTCTCTTTTGTTTTACACCTGACCTTTGTAAAGGAAAACCAAATTTCAATTGTTTTACATAGTGACAGCTTTTAAAGGATTTGACTATGGCTTTAGCCTATGTATTTCCTTATTCCCTTTACTTATAAGGAACTAATTAGAACAGATGTCTCCAAAATTGACTTGAAAACACAGGCCCATTTAAGGATGAACAGGAGGAACAATTTTTCTGTACTGCTTCTGGCAAAAATTATAGGTACCTAATTTGTTCCAAAAGTTTATGGACTAATTTAAGACATCATTATATTGCATGTCACAAAGAGCACATGAACATTACAGGCAAGCAGTTTTAACAAATTGAATCATCAAGTGTAAATACAGTAGTTATCATATAATCATATTATTTTTATTATCATCATTAAATACTATGTACGAGTATAATTTAATACAGTCATTGAGTTTTAAGCATACTTTAGAAGGTATTGTAAATGGAAGCTGAATATTTTCTTAGGGACCTAGAAATATGATAAAAGTGCAATACAACTCCAGGAACTAAAGAATAGACATAAGAAACAAAGTCCAATAACCTCCAGTAATGGGGTCACAAATAGAAAAACTTTTTCTAGCTAATTATACCATTGCTGGGAAGTCGCAAATTCTATGGAGCCATACACTGAGGGGAATTTCATTCAGAAATGCAAAAGTTCTTTGCCGTAATTTAATTGATATGTATAACAAAATTAAATTATCTCCTCATAGTATTTAAAGAAGAATCAATGACATATCTGGGCTAATTGATAACACTATTAACTCAAAAATTAACTACTTTGTAGCTTATTCACTCGCTCTGTGTCCACTGACACAGCACAATCGGCAAAATTTATATGTAGTATCAATGACAATCTTGCAATAAGTGAATACTTAATGTTATTCTGCTAAAAGAAAGATTTGTAGAAATGTATCTAAACTTCTGTAGAAACAACTGATGATGCACCAGCCATGATTGGAGTCACAAAGATGTAGTGTCTTACATGAAACAGCTGGGTAAACAAAATGATCTAAAAGCATTGTCAATGGCGCACGCACGCACGCACACACCCCACACCCACGCATAGCAATCTGTAGATCTTATTATGAGATTAGACTCAAAGCCCAAACCCTAGGATGTAAATCATGTCAAGAATTACATTTATTCATGCTTATTAATACGTTTATTTACAAACAATAAATCTGACAATGAATTTTCAGAGGTGTCAGTTTTGTATAATTTTCAATTACATGTCTGTTTCCAAAAGCCTGCCCATATGCTTGCATTCTTAGAATATACATATCTATTATATTTACAATGTTACATTATCACCAGCATTTTTTGATTGAATGAAATCCTCCTCTGTATAGAAGGTGTGAGTAATAAGGTGTCTTTTTAATTCTGATCTAAACTTGTTCTTGTTCATTTGCAATTCTATTATAGAAGAGGGAAGTGAATTAAGCAAAACTATTCCTTTGTAGTAAACCCCTTTTTTGGAATAACAGCAAATTATTTGTTGGTCTATGTAAGTCCTGGTCTCTTTGTTATGAATATCTGTATTTTTTGTAAACTTTTTTGAGTTATTTAATACAAATGACAATATGGCTAGAATATATTCATAGGCTAATGGTAAAATTCCAAACATTTTGAAGAGTGGTTTGCAGAGAGTTGATCATCTTTCCTTGGGCAGAACAAGAAAGGAAGCTGTCAGAATTTCAAGCAGGCTTCAGAAAAAGGAAGCAAACAACAGATAATGGTTTATAATAAAGACGATAGATAAATGTCTTAGTAAAAAAAAGAATATAATATAAAGGTACCAAAAAAGGAAACCAACACTGTCCAGTGATGGCAAATAAGAAAATTCCAGAATTGCTATATGCTGATGGTTTAATGGTTGGATCCACATCAATTGTTGGATTAAAAAGGGCATCAAACAAGGTTAAAAAATTTTATGAGGAGTGGGGAATAAAAATAAATATAAGCAAGTCTAAAGTTATGGTTTTCAAAAGAGAATCTAAATTGAGAAAGCAGGAAATGGGAGAAGATTAGAAGTGGTTAAAGAATGTGGATACTTGGGAGTGAGGTGGAATAGCAGAGGGAAATGGGAGGCACATGGGAGAAAAATAGAAGCAAAAGGGAGGGCTGCACTGTCAGGATTTAGAATTTGCATATACAAGTTAGAGATGACAATTAACAGGCTGGAAAGAATGAATGAGGCATTACTGGAATCAAGAATGCTTTATGCAGTGGAGATCTGAAGGGCCACAGACATAAAAACTCTAATGTACCTCCATTCACACAATTTTCTCTACATCTCTGTAACAAATTATTGTTAAAAACTTGTGCTTCTATCTACTTCATGCTAATCGAGATAAACATAAGCAGAAATGCTTTTTTATAAGTAGGAGGTAAATAAGGGAATACACTAGGCTAAAACGATAGTCAAATATTATAAAAGCTGGTTGCCATATGGATGAATTATGTTTCTTTGCATTGCCAGGAGTTGACAAATTCCCAAATGTGAAAAGTTTAAGTATTTTAAAGCTGAAACCAATAACAAGGAATACCTCAAAAATGGTCAACTCCATGGAAAAAATGTAAATGACAAATTATGTGCTTCAACAAGATCTACATTTTTTGTGGAGTAAGCTTTGTCTGTTGCTTACATCTACTAGCTATACAAAATCTAGCAAAATTCATCCAGAATAAGGAGATCTTTAGAGGCTATTCCCAGAAAATTCAAGATATAGATTTTATTTGTCGAGTAAATATCTTTAATATTTGGCATTTTAATAAATATTTTTATAGCCATTTTTAAAAAAAATGTTGACTTTTTTTCCATGTAAAGGATAGTTTCTCAAAATCTTTGTGTTGCATCCTTGAAGATACTAAACTTATATGCCAAGTTTGGTATTTGACCGCCTTTTCATTTTTGAGTTATTGTGTTCACAGACACACACACAAATGGACCTTTTTCTAGAAATACTTTTATTGGATTCAGGGAACCCTAAAACATCTATTTCCGGTGAAATCTATGTATCAAATTTTTGGATGAATGCAATATCTTCTCTATATACTATGTACATAGTACATGAAGAGAAAGTCCATTTACATGATTTTCTCTACATCTCTGCAACAAATTATTGTCAAAACGCTTATGCTTCTATTTACTTCATACTAATCGAGAAAAAATTAGCACAAATAGTCTTATTACTTGCTTCCTTATAAGTAGAAGTGAAATAAGAGAATATCATAGGTTAAAGTAATAGTCAAAAGCTGGTTGCTATGTGAATGAAGTTCCTTTATTTGTATGGACAGGAGTTGACAAATTTCTGTATGAGAAAAGTTAAGTTTTTCAAAGCTGAAACCAGGAGTATCTCAAAAACGATCAGCTCTACAGAAAAAAAAATGTATACAACATAAAATGTGTGTTTAATGTGCTCTACATTTTTTGTGTAGTAAGTTTTTGTCCATTTCTTACGGTTTAGCAGTTATGCTAAATTCTGCAAAATTCACTCAGAATAAAGTAGTCTTCAGAGGCTACTCCCAGAAAATTCAAAATATACATTTTAATGTGCTCTACATTTTTTGTGTAGTAAGTTTTTGTCCATTTCTTACGGTTTAGCAGTTATGCTAAATTCTGTAAAATTCACTCAGAATAAAGTAGTCTTCAGAGGCTACTCCCAGAAAATTCAAAATATACATTTTATTTGTCAGGTAAATATCTTTAATATATGATATTTTAATCAAAATGGTTAGAGCCATTTTTTTTTAGAAAATCAAAATTTTTGAAAAAAGTTCTATGTAAAGGGTAGTTTGGGGTTGGGGGATTTTTCTCAAAATCTTCCTGTCACATCCCTGGAAGATACTAAACTTAAGTACCAAGTTTGGTATTTTAGCGACTTTTGTTTTTTAGTTATCGTGTTCACAGACACGAATACATGGACACACACACGGACCTTTTCTGAAAATACTTTTTTGGATGCAGGGGACCCTAAAACATATATTTCCGATGAAATCTCGGTATCAAATTTTTTGGTGGAGTGCAATACACTATGTACATAGTATGTGTAGAGAAAGTAATAAAGGTGGATCATATGAATAGAATGTTTTGTAAAGAATTACCGAGATCAACACCAAGAAAAGTTGCCTTGGTAGAACTTGGAAAAACGAGAAGGAATGGAATAATAATGGATAGAATAATAACATTTTGGTATTAATGTTTAGTATAAAATGACGGAGAAATCTTAATACTATGTATGAAGCAACAAAAATATCTAGAGAGCACCAACAGTTGGTGGACAGGGGTTGGAAAATTATAGGGAAAATAGGAATGGGAGATATATGGCGGCTTGAAGAAAGAAATAAAGAAATGAAAGTAATGTAGGTAAACTAGTAAAATGCAGGGTAGAAGACAGGAGATAAAGGGAAGTTTACAAAATAAGAAATTGGTGTAATTTTACAAACAAATAAAGAAAGACTGGGGACGAGAACACACGTAGACTACTGAAACAGGCAAGAAAATGAGAATAGGAACAATATTTTTAAGAGGGATAAGAGGCAGTGAAAAAGGAATATGTGAACTGTGTGGTGAGAAAATATAGGATGTTATATGTTAGAATGCAAGGAACTAGCAATATGGAAAACAAGGGTTGGGAGAAAAAATGGGAAAAAATAGAGGGGAAAATTGTAGCTATAAAAGTATTAACAATGAAGGAAGAAAAGAAGATGAGAAGCATAGGTGGGTCCTTGCAGAAGGCAAGAGAAAGAGTGCAAAAGAAGAAGACAGAGTGGAGGAGAGGGATAATTAAGATTAAGAAGGAAGGGTTGGCAAGAGCTACATGGGAGGCTAATGGCCTGGGTGCCATGCAAACTGAGATAGCAATAAGGCAAATAAAAGTTGTATGTACTTTAGGTTAAGACTAAGGAAAATGTACAAGCTATGTTAATAGAAGTTATACAAATAAATATTCATTCATTCACTATGTACATAGTGCGTGTCGAGGATGTAAAAATGAAAGGAGGGGATTCTTTTAAGTTTCAAAGCAGGACTTGACATCCCTTATTTGAAATGGTTTGTTATTCTCCAGAAAGTCAGACAAAGGACAGTAGTTGTGATCAGTAAAAAAGTGCAGAACTGTCAGGGTGCAGCATTTAAACACAATGCAAGAGTCAGCAAAGTAATATCTCTTTATACAGAACAGTGTTGTTTCTTCATTAGAAGTGCTAATTATGTAATGAGCAGGGTTAGGACTTATACGTAACAAAAAATTGCTAAATATGTAAATTTGAATTTTTTTAATGTAGCTTTGCCATCTACATACAGTAAGAGAACTGTTTACTTATAATAAACTACAAAGCACCCATAGGAAGAGGAGGGTAAATCCATGTCAGGAGACCTGGTGCTTCAGGTGGCGTTTATAATAAAATATCAAATATCAAAACAGTGGATATATACTTTTGTATTATCTTCCCTTATATGCCACTCCATTTTATTATTGCACTATATGAAACTCTGCAATAAATACAGGATCTTTCATTATGATTTGTCTGTCCTAAGTTTGCGTGGATAGTCTTACATGTAGCATACTCTGAACAGAGAGATTCCTTATGAAGTTCTTTTGGCTATTATAAAAGAACATTTTAGCCAAGTTATGTAGCTATTGCTAGAAAACAGATAAATTGTGTCATTTTAAGCAAATATAATATGGTTATGACATCAATGTATAAACAGTGTTTCTACAGTTGGGCCAAAGTGCTGTTAAGCTCTAAGGCTGCCTTCCTTTCTTAGACTGCCAGGATATTGTAAACCAATTTGCAGAGTGACATATTTGGTACTCGTTATTTTGGTTTTCTACAGATGATAATCTTTTTTTTTTATTGCTTCATTTGTGTAGCCCCCTTTAACATCAATGGTCATATCGGGGGCTTTCACTTGTGAAACTGTAGGTTCAGAACATTGGGTTAAACTTTATATTACTAAACACACGCACATTCACTCTCACATTCATACTTCCAGACTCTATGGGGGATAGCAAATAATTCTGGTTAAAGAAAAATTCCCCACCCCAGTCGGGAATCGAACCCGGGACCTCCGGGTGAAAGTCAGTTCGCTGACTTCTCGACCACGGAGGCAGTCATGATAATCTTCTTTTAGCTAAATGTATTACTTTTATTATAGTGCACGAATCTTGCATTCCTGGATGCGATTTGCACAATGTATCTATTTTTTAAAGGCAGCATTCAATGAATTTATAAAATCTGCATTTATATTTTATTTAAATTATGTCAATAATGTAAACCATTATTAACGAATTAGCTACCAAATTATTTATATTACAAGTTTTGGACCAAACAGCAACTTAATAACTCTTATTTATGAATAATGATGTTCCTCTCTACAAATATAATTTTGCTATGAATTCCAAAAGTGATTATTTTGACAAAATATTAAGTTAATAATTCGGCAAGCACATATCGCACCATTGATATAAACAACTATATATATTGAAACAGCTTTTGGACATCATACTAAAAATCAGCAGTGAAGAGAGGAAATGGCTTTGCCACCTGCCAAACATTAGATACCAAACACAACATTGCATCATTCTCATAAAGCAAAACCTGTACATGTAACCAAATGTAGAATGTCTAGGAAGGAGAACATTCTTCGAAAAGATGGGAAATAATTCATCTATGTTAGCAACAATCATATGCTATAATGATCAATACTAGTTAATATTATTTTGGACGATAGGCATGAACTGCTAATAAGCAACTTCTGAGAGCATACAAATTTTGGTAAAAAATTGCATACATATGCATGCACATGCACAAATGTGCACACACATGCATGCACACATACATTTTGAACTAAATTCATTCCATTAACTACAAGGGAACAAGTAGCTTCTCGAATGCAGCACTATCACAATTAAACTTCTGATAAACTATCAGCAACATGCTAAACTGTATTAATTGCTGAATAGTAATAGAGAATAAGACTATGACCATTAACAAAAAGGAAAAGTGTGATTTTACTACCTCCAGGAAACACTGCTATGCAAGTGCACAGAGTAATGCACGTTGCAACACACACGTATGCACATCCAGAGCAGAGGAAAGCATAGAAACAATACAACAAACATTAGTGCTACAACACTCTTTACCAATTGCTTTCAGAATGATTGTCATGGGCATTGCTGATTAACAGAGAAAGCTTTCCTAGTACTTTTTAGCATGGTATTTAAATTCAAAGAATATAATTTAAACATATTGTGGAAATCACATGAGATATTTATTCAGGATGCCACCATAATTAAGCTTCTACAATAACAAAAACTACAAAGTTATATGCTAAATAGAGAGTATCACTCAGAAGAAACATTAAATATAATGTGTGTTTCTTCACAAAAGCAGAATGTGCACTACAAAATACATGTTTTGTTAAAGGTTTGGATTTTGCATTCTTTTACCTACTGTGAGTAACTACTACTCAAGAAACTGCAACTATGATTACATTTTTTTTAACATGAAAATACTTTTGATAAACATAATAAGAAAAGAGGATGCAATTATTATAAAGCCAACGCAAAGTAACATCTAGCAGTAAGTTCTACTAGTAAAGAGCAAAAGCAATATATAATATTCTGTTGGATCCAAGATGATATCACTACCAGGTTATCATTGCTGTCAGAGCTGAGAGCAGTCCATTCTCTTTATTTGTGTAGACAGTTCCATGCATTTACATTCACTAGTCACTGTAGGCTAGTAAGCCTCGACATAAACAGTTTTCTTCTCCCAACCTTTGGCGGGGAAGGCATGAACTTCCTTTATTTGTAGCAAGCACGAGCCTTTTTCTTAATGTTTTTGTGTTTTATTTTTTAAAGGTGCAAAATGTTAAATAAGTGGGTTAAGTTGGGCTGAATTCTTTTGATTTTGAAGGTACACCTTAATCCTGCCTTTATCTGTGCATAGATTCTGGCCTTGGGGTTTCTCTTTATATTGTGCGTTTCAATGGTTTATTATTAGGGCCCATTAGGTGGGCTGGGATGGGGTGTGGTAGGGTGTGGAGTGGAGTGGTGTGTGTGTGTGTGTGTGTGTGTGTGTGTGTGTGTGTGTGTGTGTGTGTGTGTGTGTGTGTGTGTATTTGTTATACATTTCCACACTATTGCATCAATTTTGCCAAACTTTTAACACAAAGCAAAAAGCATTGTCTAGCTTAAAATTTAAAAATCCATCCCATTTGGCGCGATTAATTAGTTAATTTTATGTTATGCCTACCTAAGATGGCAAGACCAGCTGTATATTTCTCAACAATAGTAATAGTTTGAATAACAATTTGTATATTAATTTTTGCCTTTGTTTTGTTTTGTCTTCAGTATTTTATTAGTATTTCTATGTACATAATTTACTAAGAATAAACAAGGTTATATTCACATTACTTAAACTGTTCTTCCCAACTGAGATGATCTCTATAAACAATCACAAGGGAGTCATAATAACAACCTGGAGTCCACTCAATTACATTCATCAGAAAGTATTACAAATTGTGGTATTTGTGGTTGTTGATGTGCTTTTGCATACGCATTAAGTAACAGCTTACATTGGTTACACAGCTAATATGCATTTCAGAAGTGAAAGTGATATATCTGATTTTAATAATCAAATATTAAATAATTCATAATTGTATATGTAGAAGCCATGATGCTATAATATGCCTGTAATGTTCTAAAGAATGGGGAAAGGATAGTTTTGCACATGAAAGGAACATTTATTTTAAAGGAATGGTGCAGGAAACGATAGATGCTTTATATAGCACATTTAAGAAGTGACACAACTGCTGATTATCCACTGTGAAGCATCTAGAAGTTACAGTTTTATAATGCGGTTTGTAATGCATTAATTATTAAGGTTCAAAGAAAATATAGTCTTGCATGTGAAAAATTGCAATTATTTACTGTTTTGCACCTTTTTTTTTTTTTGCATTATTTAGGATTTCATGCTTTTCTATCACTGTAGTGTTTAACATTTTTGCAACTATACTAAATTCTTCTAAGTTTTCTTTAGCCATAGCAGTTTTTATGCTTAACAGTTGACATGGCTCGTTAAAAGTATATGCTATGACATGTCTGCTTCTGAAGCAACAATATCAATGATAGTTTCAGCTTTTACTAATGTAAACTAGAAATACATATTATTTTGGTAACAGTCAAGCATGTATGCAGCAGCATTTTTCTTGTCTTGCTACCATTCCATGAAATGTTCCAGGGCAGATAAGCCATTTAAAAATAAACCAATTAAACTGTATTATACACTGTGGAGTGTTCGGAAGCCAAGATGTTATCCTTTATGCTTAGAATCAACATGCTGCACCTGGCTTGTTAAGTCACTTGCTTATGTACCAAAAATTATGAAAATATGCGTAGTGGAGAAGAAAATCATACCATTTTGTTGCAATTGTGAACATAATACAGTGAAGGAAACTTACTAGATTGGGACCTGGATTGCACAAAAATTGGTGTAAACACACACGTACCTAAAATAAGGCATGCAAATGACTTTGATAACACATGTTGGCAGCTCTGCAATTGTGTTAAACATAGCACAATAAAGCCACCAAAGCAAATCAAGTACTTTTGGTGCATTTGAATATAAATCGTGTGTTGCATTAAACCTTAATGACCATAAATAGTTTGAGGAATTTCTATAGCTTTGAAGCACCAACTATCTAGATACAACACATTAATAGATTTACAGGTAAGACAGTTGTGGAATAGTAATATGCTTTATAAATGCCTCCAAAAGAAATGCAAGGCTTTGGAGCAAGTGGAACTGTCAAATCACAAGCAATGCTGGGTATTCCAGCAGGTACTGATATAAAATAATAAATCTAGATAAAAGAAATTTATTAAGGTAATGCTTAGAATTTTAAGAAAGGAACTTAGGGATAAATTGGTGGAGTTACAGTATGCAAATAAATTTAGCGAATAATGATTTGGAAAATATTTGGAGGAGGAAAAACAATGTAAATGGTTTTTGGAAGGTAGCTAGGAGATTTTAAGATACAGAAATATAAAAATTGTTTAGCAAATATGGGAAAAAAATTTGTAAGAACTTTGACACCAATAAAAATTTTGTTAGAAATATAAACATGTTTGCATAAATTAAATAAGGATCAAAGAAAGACAACATAGCTTGGACATAAATGGGTGTGTGGAGACTGAAAGGGATGAGAGGTTTCCAAGAAAATCAATATGTGGAGGAAAGGAAAATATGGAGACCATAGGTTTTGAATAGCTTTAGAGGAAAGAGTGTGTTAATGGGAAATTGTTAAAATTAGAAACAAAGACTTCATTAAACTCTTTAGTAGATAGTAAGAAGTTAGGTAGGCGTGTACTTGACTAAAGTAAAAAATCTGATGTGTTCCACTCATATGACTTTCTTTACATCGCTGTAACAAATTATTGTTAAAAAGCATATTCTTCTATCTACTTTATGATAATCGAGATAAACATTAGCATAAATTGTCTTAATTACTTGTTTCCTTGTAAGTAGAAGGAAAATAAGGGAATACACTAGGCTAAAATGATGGTCAAATCTTTTAAAAGCTGGTTGCCATTGAATGAATCCATTTCTATGCAGGGCCAGGAGTTTACAACTTTCTGTGTGAGAAAAGTTTAAGTATTTTACATCTGAAACAAATAACAAGGAATATCTCAGAAATGGTCAATTCAACAAAAAATAAGTATATGACATGAATTGAGTATTTTAGCATGATCTACATTTTTTGTGTGGTAAGTTTTTGTCTACCTCTTATGGTTTTCCAGTTATGCATAACTCTGCAAAATTCACCTAGAATAATAAATGTCTTCTGAGGCTATTTTCAGAAAATTGAAGATATACATTTTATTTGTCACAAATAAATTAAATATAAGAGATTTTAATTAAAATTATTGAAGCTATTTTTGAGAAAATCAGAATTTTCGAAATTTTTTCAATGTGAAGGGTAGTTTGGGGTGGGAGATTTTTCTCAAAATTTTCATATTGCATCCCTGGAAGATATTAAACTTAAATACCAAGTTTGTTATTTTAACGACTTTTTAGTTTTTGAGTTATTGTGTTCTCTCTCTCTCTCTCTCTCACACACACACACACGCATGCACGTGCACACCCACCAACCCATAAACACACAAACCTGTTTCTGAAAATACTTTTTTTGGATACAGAAGCCCTAAAATGTCTATTTCCGGTGAAATCTCGGTATCATATTTTTGGGTGCAATGTAATACCTGCTCTATACACTATGTACAAAGTATATGTAGAGAAAGAAAAAATAATATATTTTTTTTTATTGCTAATTTAACATTCTTTAATCTTTTAACAGACAATGAACAGAATTGGTAAAATGATACTCAGATGAGCCCAGAATTCATGGAGCTTAAAGCTACCCGAGTTTCGTTGTCTCAAGATATGGGAAACCCCCCCCCCCCCACAAAAAAACAAAAACAACTTTATCCAGATAAATCATAGTAACAAAGATTCGAGGTGAGGTCTCTTGAATGTGAGACACACACCCAACCCTAACACTACAGAGGCCCGTGAAACACTTTTCTTGGAACTCTTACAAGGATTAATAGAGCTCTGCTAGGACAAAAAAAATTCAGGTGCATTACATTTACATGGCTTTCTCTGCCTATTCTGTGATAAACTAACTATTCTTACTAAAGCTTATTCTTCTATCTGCTTCATGCTATTTGAGATAAACATCAGCAGAAATAGTTTTAGTACCTATCCCCTTATAGGTAGGTAAAAGAGCAATAAGGGAATACAATAGGTTAAAGCAATAATCATTCTTTTAAGAACTGGTCGCTATATGATGTTTTGTAATTCTTTTTATTTACATGAACAGAATGAAAAATGTGAATAATGAACTTTCCAATTGAGAAAGGTGTTATGAATTGGGTAATTTAAACTAAAAAGAAAAATATGTCGAAAATGGTAATTTAAACTGAAAAGATAAATATGTCGAAAATGGTTAACACAACAATGAATTTAATATAAACTGTATGTTTTTCTTTGTGTAGTCAGATTTTGTCTATCTCTTATGATTTACCAGTTAGACAAAATCATCCAGAATTAATAGGACTTCAGAAGCATATTCCCAGAAAATTCAATATAAATTTCATTTATGATGTAAATATTTTTAATTTATGGTATTTTATTCGAGGTCTTTGAAGCATTTTTGAGAAAGTAAAAAATTGTGAAAGTCTTTGATGTAAAAAATAGTTTGGGGTGGGAGGATTTGTGTAAATATCTTTGTGGTCCTTGGATTATACTGAACTATATACTGAATACCTATACTAGTATTTAACCCACTCATCGTTTTTAGGCACACTGTTCACAGGCACAAACACATACACACTCACCTTTTTCTAATTTTTAATATGATTTAGGGCTCTTCAGTATATTTCTGGTTAAATCTTAGAGTCATATTATTTGGAAGAAATGCAACACGAGATACCTTCTCTGCCTACTATGTACATTTAACGAGGCGAAATTAAAAAAAAAAGATCTGATGTGTTACAATCACATAACTGTCTCAACACCATTCAAATTTCAAAAAACTTCCGTTGTCTCCTTAAGTTAACCAAGTAAGTTAATATCTGCACATAAAAGTTTCAAATAATTTGTAAGGTAAAACATAAATAAGTAAAACTAATATGCTTAAGTAAATGGAGTATATTTTACACGTTTTACACATGTATGAACGCATAAGTAGACAAAGTTATAAAATAAAACTATAAGAGGAAACAATTTTCATACAACAGAAGAAAAACAGGTTAGTATACAAGTGTATAATTATTCTTTTGAACTATTGAAACATACATGATCATCATCTCTATCAGAAAAGGAGGATTCCATCTATAGTGTAACATTGTTGCTTTCATCATTATATTGTCAGTATATGCTGGCCGTGGGCCAGTTTTAGACTCTTACCCGGTATTCACCTTGCGAGGCTGAGAGAAACCACAGAGAACCTCAGCAAGGGTGCTTGCTAGTTATTTCAGATATCGTTATTAGAGACATTTTTAATGGCTTTTAACAATAATGATAGAATTTGTAGCATCAGATAAGGCCGTGTTTCCATTTCTTGAGTCCTCTCTTACACCAATCCTATGACACCATGTGTTGGACAGCACCAAACCTGCCATGTAAGGAATTGCAGCCACTTCTCTTAAGGATGGGCCTAGCAGCTTTGCTAGACTCTGGTATTTGGTGTCCCCTCGGTAAATATAATATGCAACAGAAATTGTTACACAGGGATTAAAAACTATTACCATAAGTATATTTGTTGATTAAAAACTAACAAATTATTATGTATGTTATAAAGCGTTCCACTTTCTACTTCAACGGATTACATTTTATGTGCAGAGTAGACGTGGCTTTTTGAAAATCACTGCCCTTCACTATGCGTTACTGCTTATGCTGGCTAAAGTGCATATATAGGCTTATAGTCAGAAAAAAATGTTTTGTATACACCAGTTCAAATGGGACATTGGACATGGCACATCTGACTCATTTTCAACTGTTATATTGAAAAATATGTCTATTTGAATATTAAAATTGGTCATTGAAATGTTCTTAGGCAGCTTACTTATTACATTATGTTTATTCAAATAGTTTGAAATATACGTTTTCTTTTGTTTGTAGTTGTAATTAAAATATCCAATCACTAGGATATTACTATCTAAATTGATATTTTTGAAATTTTGTTTATGCCTCCTCAAAAGTATTATCTTTGGCTCCAGGAGACTTGTATCCATTCACAACGTAGTGCTTATTAATTTTAAATGAAATTAAACCAATGTGGCCTTCACTAACCACATTAACATAGTTTATATCCTGTATTTGAAACTTATTTTTCACAAATATGGATATTCCTCGTGATTTTTTTGAAAACTTAATTCTCAACTTCTCAGTGAAACCATTTGTACTCAATTTGTGTTGAAACGAGGCTTAAGTTTCACTAAATATTAGTATGTCTCCATAACTGTACCATTGATCTGACCTAATTTCTTCGCCAGTGAGTTCACATTTTGTATATGATTTTGATCCTTCTGTTTTCCCTTAGAGTATTGTAAGACAGCGTCAGACGTCTTTCTTGTGTTAATCTATCATTTTTTCTGCTATTATAGGGTCACTGCCTTTAGGAGCCTGAGGACATCTGACTTTACCTATTATATAACCGGGATAAATTCATCACGCTGCTGAGAGCAACATAAAGCATTAACCTGCTAATTCTTCTGCATTTTGTAAAGTTGATGCACATTTCTTTATACGTTTGCCATTGGCTTTTGTGAATAGTTAGTGCTTCAGCACACACAACAGGAAACTGTATTTGAATTACTTGCTGTTCCTGTTTATTTGATATATTTAATATTTACCTTTTTTAAATCTAATGGAGTAAAATTTTGGTTAGTATTTTTGTTTTTATATACGTGAATCTTGCCATTCTTGCCTTTTGACCCACATTTTTATCTCCAAAGTCCAGGAATATTATATTAGGTTCTTGAGAATTTGATTTTGAATCAATTTCTTTGAATATGCCGCAAGCTTCATTCACCAAACTATCCACTACATCCATATTGCTCATTATCATGCACTAATACTGATTTTTAACCTCAATTCACGAGGCAATCCACTAACTTCCGTTGTCTTTTCATTTTTTACTGCACTCAAAGTACCATTTTATCGCTTTCAGATATTTTTCCTATAGTAAAATCTCTTGCTATTGATATATATTCTTCTGCATTATGGTTTCTTATTCTCTTTTCACTGTATTCTTATAGTTGTTTTTCTGATGGCCAAATTATTTAAGATGTTTACAAATTCTAGTTCATCTTTTTGCCTCATTACTTACATTAACTCGTACAATTCAAACTCATTTCATAGAGGATTTCTGTCTATTAATGAAGCAAATTTATAAATTGGAGTGTCCATCATTACATATGGTAGCTGATGAAGGTGCCTGACTGTTATTACTGAAACTTCTCCAAAAGAAAGGTTAATTCCCATTACCTGTCGCAGCCTGCTATCAACTCTGCTAAACATTTCACTTCCAACCACTGATATCTCATCAATAATCAGCAGCTTCAAATTAAATAATTTTTCACTAATTGTATTCGCTAGATAGGATAGGCATGTTGCCTGCAAACTGTGTAACGGGTAAAGCAAAAGCTGTGTGCAGTGTGACTCCGTTAATCAGGAATGCAAGCTTACTTGAAGGAGCGCAAAGCAGTACATTTTATCCCTGTTGTCTCCCGATAAGTTGTCAAAGTAATGTGTTATCACCTGGTACTATGCATTTATCACCATACTTTTTCCTACTCCAGTGGAGCCGCTTAAAAATATCCTCATTGTTAGTCTGTAGTCTGTCAGTTTTAAAACTTTTAGTACATGCATCATGAATTCTCTCTGTTTAGCATTTAATTTGTTCAACAAACCGAACATTTCCTCTCGGGATACTCTGCTTGGAATTTTGAATCTATTTATGTCTTCCAAGCCTCCTTGTTACAAAATGTCCACATTTTCTATTGCTTCTTCAATGTGAAATTCTATCATAACAGCTATTACTATCCATTTCATTTTGAACAAAATGCTACCAATTCATATGGTTTTCTTTCAGTTCTGTAAAGATATAATTACTTTTTATGACATGTGGCTTCAAGAACACATTTTTTACTTTCTCTATACGTACTATGTACATAGTGTATAGAGAAGGTATTGCACTCCACCAAAAAATTCCATATCGAGATTTCACCAGAAATATATGTTTTAGGGTCCTCTGTATCCAAAAAAAAGTATTTTCAGGAAAAGGTCCGTGTGTGTCTGTGTGTCTGTGAACACGATAACTCAAAAACGAAAAGTCAGTAGAATATCAAACTTGGTATTTAAGTTTAGTATCTTCCAGGGATGCGACACGAAGATTTTGAGAAAAATCCCCCTACCCAAAACTACCCTTTACATGGAACTTTTTTCGAAAATTTTGATTTTCTAAAAAATGGCTCTAACAATTTTGATTAAAATTTGTATATTAAAGATATTTATCTGACAAATAAAATGTATGTTTTGAATATTCTGGGAATAGCCTCTAAAGACTACTTTATTCTGGGTCAATTTTATGGAATTTTGCATAACTGCTAAAGCGTAAGAGCTGGACAAAAACTTACCATACAACAAATGTAGAGCACTTTAAAACACACAATTTATGTTATATACATTTTTTTTTTGTGGAATTAATTGTTTTTGAGATATTCCTTGTTTTTGATTTAAGCTATAAAAACTTATACTTTTCTCATACAGGGCTTTGTGAACTCGTGTCCATACAAAGGAACTTCAGTTACATAGCAACCAGTTTTTGAATATCACATTAACCTATGGTACTCCCTTATTTCGCTTCTACTTACAAGGGAGCAAGAAATAAGACTATTTCTGCTAATTTTATTTTTCGATTAGCAGGAAGTAAATAGAAGCATAAGCTTTTTAAAAAGAATTTATTACAGAGATATAGAGAAAGTCATGTGAATGGAACACATCAGATTTTTTAACATGTATTTATATAATTATGCAATGTTATGAATCCTATAAAAGAACAATATTCAAATTTCTGTGAGGGACTCACAAGTCCCGATGGCATTTAGTGTACTGTGGACATTGGTTATAGCAAACTACCGTATTTTAGCAAGCTTTTCATGTGAAATAAGGGATTATTATTTTACTCTCGTAATGTATAGGGTTATGAAAAGAGGGTTGACTGAAGAAGAAATGCTTTCAGTCTTTCTCGAAGAAATGCCAGATGACCTAGAAGACAGTGATAATGAAGTTACTATTGATAATTTTAATACAGTTTTTGAAACACAAGCACGTGACGGTAAGCACATACCTCTGTTTATCCTATAAATCATATAGCCCATTTCAAGTATATGATAAGAGAATCATAGCAGTAATATACTAATATTCCATAATTTTATGAGGTTATGTACTCAATAATACCTATTTCATTAACACATTACATTCCAAAGCCAATCAAAATATGTCTCTTTTTGTGTTATAGATTATGAGCAACAAAATAAAGCACCTAATGAACAACAGGATGATGTAGATACCAATGCTGAAACTGTAACTTCAGTGGAAAATGAGAGTGCTGTTACAAAAAGAAAATCCAAAGTAAAGGCCCCAGAGCCCAATAGAGGATGAAGAAAAAGGCCTTCTTCAACGATTGCACCTGGATATGACTATCATGAAGGTGAGTGTAATATAATTATTATAATTCCATGTAGTTTTTATAATGGTATAGTAATAAAGAAGGAACTAATTTGAGGCTTCATTTTATGTTGGTGTTGAGGGCCTAAGGAGGAGCAGTTTGCTGATTGCAAGACACCAACAGAAATATTTATTCAAGTTTGTGGACCAGTTATCAGTCCAACCTATATGCCACTCAGAATGGAAAAAAACCTATGCATGCAAGCTCATGAATTGCTTGCATTTATTGGGATAAACTTTTTTATGGGATATGTTGTTTTGCCTTCTTGGAAGGATTATTGGTCTACAGCTCATGGTTTAGGCCAACAGCTTGTGTTCAATGCGATGCCAAGAAGATGGTTTGAAGAAACTATAGTACACAGAAAGAAACCTGACGGCACTAAAATTGAAGTAAAAGGCCCAACTATTGTGAAAGACTGTAAATATGGAGGGAGTTGATAAAGCTGATCAATTGCGTGCCCTTTACTGTGTCAATAGAAAATCAAGGAAGTGGTGGCACAGATTATTTTGGGGGATAATTGATTTTATTTTTGTGAATGCATACATTATCAATACATAACTGCTTGAAAAAATGACTGTTTTAGAATTCAGGGTCTGGTTTCTAAAACAAAACTGCCAAGGAAAAGATCCTGCCCAAAATCCACAAGCCCCAAAGTATCACAGCCTAAAAGAGGAAAGGGTGCTTATTCTGTACCTGCTGACGTAAGGTTGGGGAATAGGGGCTATCACTGGCCAGTTTTTAAACCTAGTCTAGGAAGGTGTCAAGTATGCAGCTTACAAAGGATTGAATCAAGGCCTTATTCTGTCTGCATGATCTGTAATGTTCATCTATGTTGTAATGAAAGGAAAAACTGTTTTGTAATTTTTCATGATGTTGACAGAAGAAAAAGAAGTGCCCAACATCTAAACTTTGTGTAGAGATTTTTCTCAACCAACAAAGAAGTACGATGGTAGTTTGGTGTTTTTATTTCTTTACATTTTAAATGTTCCCCTGGTATTCAAATGCTGTAGTAGCTTTTTTGTTTGGCCAGAAATGCTATGTAAATGTTTATATGGGACTTTCAAGCCCCAGGAAGTTTTTTTTTATTAAGTATTTATTCTTTTCACAAAATATCATATACTATGTTTAAATTACTCCATACCAAGGTCAAATTTAAAAAAAGTTATATCTAGTAGTGGTCAAGAAAGGGTTAAAAGATTTGACTATCGCTTTAGCCTAATGTATTCCCTTATTTTCCTTCTACTTGTAAGGTAGCAGGTAATAAGACCAATTCTGCTAATGTTTGTCTAGATTAGCATGAAGTAGATAAAAGAATAATCTTTTGTAAGCAAAATTTGTCTGTGGAACAGCTACAAAAAGTTATGTGAATGAAACGCATAACATTTTTATAATCATGATTTGAAAAATAAAATCTTCTTTTGATAGAATAGCCGAATTGGATTTGTAACACTTTTAGTGTCACTTATGTATTGTTTTATCAGACTGGTTTCAAAGCTATGTGTCCTTCATTGTCAATGGTTTCCAACTGAATCTCTACAGGATGCCCCATGTTAAGGTGTGTCGGTCCTGGAAACTGAGTGCTGAACTTCCACAATGTGTTTTGTGGTGGCAATTCAAAGTTGAATGTATAATGTTGGTTTTTAAAAATGTGGATTTTCTCCCAGATGTCAAGCTCTGCTACATATCTGGCAGATTTTATAAGGAAAATGTTTTGTGTTGTTTCATTGTGAAGTCCAGAAGTGGTGTGTAACAGCATTTGTCAGTTTGCTTATATTTTACTGCTCCTAAGTGTTCTTTTAGTATGGTTTCAAAATTTCCTTTTGATTTTTCCTATGTAAAATTTGTTGCATTCTGTGCAATCTATTATGAAGATTCCTGATTTTTTTGAGTTCCGGAATTTCGTCTTTCAAGTTGTCGTGAAGCATTTTTTGTAGGCTGAACTTATTTTGGGGAGCAAGTGCGATATGTTTTTTGAAAATATTTTGAAACCTATGATATAGTTCTGGATAAGTACACTTTTTGAAGCATGGTATTTCTCTTGCTGGGCTCAGTTTTATGATATCTGTGATTAGTTTTCATTGTTTAAAATTTTTTATTTTTTAATCTATTAATTCTTGGTTAAAGCCATTGTTTTTTGCAGTAGATACTATGTGTTTGTATTCTTTTACTTTTAATGGTGTGTAGGCTAGCTTATGGGTGGGGTTATTTAATACATCGTATTTATGCACGATAGGATTGAAGACATCTTGAAATAGACTAAAAGAACATTTAAGAGCAGTAAAATATAAACAAACTGACAAGTTGGCTGTCACACACCACTTCTAGAGCATTAACCATGAAATATCACCAAACATATACCTTATACAACTTGCCAGATATGCAGCAGAGCTTGAAGTCTGGAAGAAAATGCATATTCTTAAAAACCAATACCACACATTCAATTTTGAATTGCTGCCACATTGTTGAAGTTCATCACTCAGTTGCCGGGGACCAACACACCTCAACATGGAACATCCTCTAAAGATTCAGTTGGAAACCATTAACAAAGAAGCCCACATGGCTTTGAAACCAGTCTGGTAAAGCAATATATTAGTGATACTTAAAGTGTAACAAATCAAACTTACCTATTTTAGTCATACGTATCACTGTTCCAAATAACTCTTTCATATGACATTTTGGTTGTCTTCTTCTCTTCTCCTTTGGGCAACAATGAAGCATGGCTTTCGAAATTCTAATTGTTTGCATGCAATGTTGATACTTGTCCACCTCTTCTGCTGGTATTTTATGTAATTAGTAAGAGGTTCAAATTGAAATTCCTTCATTACCTCTTCATTGTGTAAAGCAACATATTATGGTGTATCTGATTTACTTCACATATAAGCATGTAAATAAATGAATTACCAAAAATTATAAAGCTAAGAGAAGTATTTTATGCATATCTGAAAGCTTAAAAACCTATCTTATGAATTTGTTTAATGCTTTTAACAACTATTACAGTGTTTCAGCACAGTTTAATACAATTTACAAATTCAACAAAAACTTTCATTTTCAGCTGAACAATGACAACCGTAAACATTTGTTTTCAAACCTTGAAAAAATAATCTTTGCAGATTTTTCTTTTTATGAAGGAAAATCATTAGTTCAGTACTCTCACAAGCATCTGTACTTAAGCTAACATGCTCCTTTACATCATGTGACGCGAGGAGTCAAGAAAGGTGCAAGCAGAAATGACATATGACAATAAGCCCTATTGCTTCTCCCATAGCAGTCAGCATGCCTTTATTTGCCACAGTCCTAGCCAACCTCTGCAAATAAACCCCAGATTTCTTCACAGCTTATAATATGGAAGAGATTAACAGCCAGTTATTTTTGAAAAGTCCTGACCAAGCTTTGTCTCGCCTTTATTGCTTAACAGATGAATGCACTCAAGCAGAGTTTATTGTAGTGTGAGAAGCAAATGTTGTATGTTTTTGGCAATATTCTTACACATTTTAACAGTTTTAGAAATGGTTCATCTGGTTAATAAGATAGATTTGTCTGTTTACCTCAATGATACGAGGCATGTCTTTAACTCTTATTTGACGAGGGTCTGCTGAGAACAAAAATGATATGATCTGAATGTAATTCCTAACTGTATCTCATTAGGAGATGGGACTGCACATTTACCAAGCTTTGCTGCGGGTAGCATAATGATAAAATAGAAAAAAAAAATGTAAATGGCGTGTTATTTATGGATGCTCTTTAACTACTGTGGTTCTCAGCTTCCCATTCTAAATTGGGCGTGAAAGACCACTTAATTTTTCACAGAGGCCTCTCAATCAGGCTTGAGACACAGGACCAACGGCTTTACTTCCCTTCTGAAGGAAGTCATGCTAAGGATTTTTATGCCCGAAAAAATCCATCGTCCTCCGCCAGGTTTGAACCCGTGACCTTGGGTATATGAAGTTAACATGGTAACCATTACACCACGGAGGGTGACTGATAAAATAGAAACCTAATTCTTATGACTTTTGGTATGAATAATAATTATCTATTAATTAACTGTATTTATTTTTAGAGCTGGACATGAAAAAGTCACACAGTCTTTGTGCAAAGGTTCCAGCAGCAGGATATTGCTCGGACAATTACTGCTCTTTTACTGCTTTGTTCACAAGAAGTCATATGAGGTAATAGAGTGTTGGGTTGGAGACCAATGTGTGAGACAGCATATGACTGGTTCAGTAACCACTGTTAAGTAAATAATAATAATAATAATAATAATAATAATAATAATAATAATAATAATAATAATAATAATAATAATAGCCGACTTTCATAGCTGGGAGTAGAATGTCTGCTCCACATTCAACAGCTCCCGAGTTTGAATATGATTAAGACTAGCTAGTCATCATAAATTAGAGACAGTGTACACAGTTATACAGTCAGTACTATTTATTGACGAAAAAGGACCATTCGCAGCACTGCATTAAGTAATTCATAATGGTTCATTTCGCTGCACTGCATTCTTGAGTAATAAAATAAAAACCTTATGTTATAATTAAAACACTTTCTCCAGGATGAAATCATTGATAAAAGTGATTTTAAGTACATATCAGATAAAAAATCTAAAGCTATAATTCGAAAAAATATTAATATTCTGCTCACATTGGACTTAGAAAGAATCTTACATCACATTGTCGACAGAAGAGCCAACTTAACAATAATACCTGGCAAAAAAAAAAAAAGTTTTTAAGCCTTAAAAAATAAGCTTTGGATATTTTTTACTTTCTCTACACGTACTACGTACATAGTGTATAGAATCAGTATTGTATTCCACCCAAAAATTCAATACCAAGATTTCTCGTGTCTGTGTGTGTGTGTGTGTCTCTGTGTGTGCGTGTGTCTCTGTGTGTGCCTATCATATATTCACAGTAGGAATAGATGTAGATACACGAGCTTATTTTACAGGAGCTACAATAATTATTGCTGTACCAACTGGAATTAAGGTTTTTACCTTTATCTTTAAATTTTTTTTTTTTATTTGGGTTTAAACATTTTCTTTTAAAGGTTTAGTTAAGTAATAAAGTGTGCAAGCATGTGTGTGTGCGTGTGTGTGTGTGTGTGTGTGTGTCGTGCGTAGTTCATGTAGTGGAATTAATGGCTAAAGCATGAGGAACAAACAATAAGGTTTAGTCAAAATCTGATATTTTGCCCTCCTTCAGTTTTAGACCAAGAAATTAGAACAATTAAGTTATGACCATGCTGAGATGTTTACTGCAATAATAAGAATTTATCAAATAATAACTTTTGACAGGTCGAAAAATATGTATTAAATATTCCTTCAACTAGAGATCTCTCCCCTTCTAATGTCCTTTGTTTTTTACTTCAAAACCAATTACTTTGACAAATGTGTGTATGGTGTATAGGTATTGTGTAGTATCATAAGATGGTGGCTGGACATAATATGTGCTTTAGCAGAATGCTATTATTTCTGCCCTGTAAGATGTTTTAGGATGTTATCTTTAAAATAAGAAGAGCTAGGGACACTCAGAAAACCTTAAACACCATAAAATCAAGTATGTCAATAATTAATTCCTTATTCTCAGACAAATTTTGGGTAAATCAGATTTACAAAATAAGGTTAAATAATGCAGGACTCCGTAACACTTTCTACACAAAATGATATTTGTTGCATTTTTCCAGTGTGGCTATACGAGTGGAGTCCATACCCTTTTTATGGGTGATAGTAAAATCTTGGACAATTTTAAAAGCAGAAAGAAATAAAATAGAAGCATTTGAAACATGGTGCTATAGGAAAATGCTAAAAATTAAATGGAGTGACAACATTAAAAATGAAGAAGTATATAAAAGAGCAGAAGCGGAAAAACGAATTTGGAACCAAATTAAAAGAAGAAGAACAAAATTAATAGGCCATTTATTAAGACATCAGAGCACACTGAATATTATAATAGAAGGTATGATAGAAGGAAGAAGTGGCAAAGGAAGAGCAAGATCACAATATATAAAACAAATTATGGAAGATATGAAATGCAGTAAATATGAAGAACTCAAACGGAAAGCAGAGAGCAGATCTGAATGGAGAGTCGCTGCAAACCAATCCAAGGATTTAAGACTCCTAACTAACAGTAAAGTCTTGATTATCCATCACTAGTTAACTGTTCAGCTCATAAATCATTTCATTTATTATTATCATGCTTATCATCTTACCTACCAACTTACCAACCATGGTGGATCTACCTAATGCAATTCCAAAATTGTTTTAGATGTCTGCAGTATGGAGGATGTCATTCATTGGCACCTAAAACATGCTGAAATATAATTTGTTGCTTCTTGTTTGTGATCCTATGCATGTGTGTTTGTGAGTAGTTAAAGAATTTTAGAGTGTTTGCGTATTATGCAAAGCTGCTATTCAAAAGAACAAAAACAAGAGGCGAGATAGTGTTTATTTTTAATTATCTAATTCAGTGACAATTCACATTATTTTGAGTCAACTAGCTTAGAAGAGGAAGAAAACAAAGAAGCCGCTGCTCAGCAGCCAGTTTGGTGCAATAATGGCTCTGTTCAATGGAGCTATGCCAGCAATGATGGCTCCCTGGATTCTCAGGTATAAAATGTGTGCTGTTACTTCCATTTAGAAGGACATAACAAATGAGGACATTGGACTGTTAAAAGTTACTCCAATACATAACATTGATCAGGAGATTGAAGTAGGAAGCAGTTTATTACTGTGAAATGTGCATTTACAAGCAATATCTCAATCCAGATAAATGTTGCAAGCTTTATCATTGGGGCTCAGAACTTGATGAAATATCATCTTTGTTCTGATTTATCACAAACAACGCAGAATGCAATATAAATTTATTTCTCTTAAATATAACTAATATTCACTAATTTTATGTTGCATTTTTTCTAATATTTTTGGGAATTTTAATGTCTATTGACTTTTGTTTTTTTTTATTTATTATGAAATGTACTTTAGTTACATTTTCTTCAGTTTTTTTTTTTTTTTTTTCTTTTGAAAGCTCTTTTCTATGATATAAACATTACAGTCATTCTCCAGGTTGCTTATTGAACTCTGCCATGTAGTTTTCCTGGTCTCTTAGTCAGTCATTGGATATATGTTTAGATAATGATGGTACTTCCCTGCAGTAAGAGCAGAACTAGCATCTACTGCTGCAACTGCAGCCACTCAACATTTTATTTCTAACAAGTGAAGGCGTAGAAATGCCCAAAGTATAGGAAAGTAGGCAAAGCTTCTTGCAATAGTTAGTGACTTAGTTCGGTGACAATGTATTTTCTACAGATGGAAGGATACTATTTTGCAAGTTATATGAAATTAAAGTAAGTGCAGATATGCATTATACTGTGCAGCAGCATATCGGGCGCAAAATGCACGTAAAGGTAATTGCACATACAAAGGAGAGTAAGGCAACCCAGTTACTTCTTAGTCAAAGTATGGGGGGAAACATTCAAAATCTGTTTTTATAGGGCTCTTCGTAGAGCAATGGTTTCTGCCATATATATTATATATAAATATCAATAACGCTACATTACGGCAATTTTTGCAGTAATATATGGCAAAACATATCCCAAATGAATCCACCCTTAGAAAAGGGTGCTTGCAGGGTTGTTATGAAGACACAGTAGCAAAAGCACAGGTTTTTGTAGGAAATAAGAATGTATTTGTTTCAATAGAGACAAGTGATACAGAGAAAGGTATTATATTGCAAACATAGTTATGGTTACATTAGATGTTGACACCCCTCCAAAAATACTTCTTCTTACTATGGAAATAATTGAGAAGGTTAATCATCAATGTATATCTATGCTATTTGATCAAAGCATGTTTCTTTTGTGGGCACAGGGAATAAAACATGAAAATGTTTTGCTTTTTGTAACAGATGCAGTCAAATATATGGTAAAATTGGGCACCGCAATTAAATAATTTTATACTGCATGCATGGTAACATGCATAGCACATGCCCTTCATAGGGTCTGTGAATTAGAGCATGAATAATTTCCACAAGTTAACAAACTCATGTCAAATGTAAAAAAAAAAGTGTTTCTGAAATCTGCTTCAAGAGTAAGACATTGTGAGATTGCAACTAACCTACTATTATCTCCTGAACCAACAGTAGCACACTGGGGAACAACACGGATCAGTGCATGCACTTACTATTGCTAACATTTTTATGTAGTGAAGTCAGTTGTTGAAAGTTTGGATAGCATTTATAGCTATTGCTCAAGACTTACTGGCTGATCCTCAAATTTAGGGTAGTTTGGCATTTATCAGTGGCAACTTTTCAATTTTAGCCAAAACAATAACAATGCTCAAAAAAAAGAAATGCAGCTATACAAAAATTAAAGAGGTCACAGAACATTTGCAAAAATGTGTGGGAAAAATTGGTAGAGAAGTTTGTAAGAAAATGAAGAAAAATGTTTCAGAAAAGAACATAGGGTATCAGTCACTGTGTAAACTTGAGAAAGTTCTGCAAGGAGAAAATTTTTACTTTAGTTGCTTTGAAGAAGGTTTTTCACCAGGGGACTTTGGTCACTTCAAGTATGCACTCATGATGTCAGTTGAAGTAGAAAGGAGTTTTTCAAAGTATAGAAGTATTCTTCAAGGCGTTCCTTCAAACCTGAGATCCTACAAATGGCTATGGTTCTTTCTTACAATCTGAATAAAGGCATGCCTAAATATTTAAATGTTTCCTAATATATAAATATGTATGGGGTACCCTACATAATAATTAATAATAAATATAATTATAATTTTTACATTTTAATGTTAAAATTACAAAAAGTTATGCTCATTTTTTTTTAAAATTTAATGTAATTTTTCCCAAAACTTTAGGGCATTATCAACTTGGATCATCAATTGCCAAGCCCTATTTATCACATACACAAAAATTATTTTGAATAAACCTGTGAATGAGTAATACCAATGTTATATGATTATAGCATTTTAGTCATATGTTGTTTTTGTATCAACCAATAACATGAAGGTTTTGAAAATTGGCATATCAGACATGGTCCATTATATTTGTGGGAATATTAGTGATACGTGCATGAATAAGATAACACTTTGTATTTTACAATCATTTTTAAGGTTTAATAGATATGGTCTAATGATCTAAGCTAATTCTACATATAAAGGTTAATGTAGTCCATGCTACATTGTTAACTAATTTTATTTTTCCACAAAAGGCTTGTGTAGGACAGCAGTTGGATAGGTAGAGTCTAACTTAAAAATTCAATGCCATAGTAGGGATTTGAACCAGGATCTCCCTCAACATTGCTCCCTTTGTGAGCATGGCAGTGATATTAAAGAATGAACTTTACTCTAATCAAGAGATTCTGATGACCTCAACTGTTAACTGGGTCTTAGTTTCAAATCAGCAAGTGGTCATGCAATCACACAATAGTACTGTAATGTATTGTTGTCCCTGTTTATAAAATTGAAGAAAAATGTATGTCATTAACTATAATACTTGTATTAGTTTTATGGTACAAAAGTTTGTCACCCCTTACATCTCAGCTTTGTAACAAAGGGATAATAATCATATTGTCATTTTTCTAAATAAATAAAGAATGTAACATAGGATTTTAGAGTTTAAGAAATATAGATTTTTGTTTTGATTTTGTTTACATGTATTACTGTCCCCATTTACAAAATTGAAGAAAAACGGATGCCAGTAATTACATCACGTGTTGGTTTCATGGTGCAAAAGTTTGTTACCTCTTACATCACAGCTCTGCCCCACAGGGATAATGGCCCTATTGGCATTTTTATAAAGATGTACACAAGAAATGTAACATATTGTTTTAGAAAGATAGATTTTTATTTATTTTTTTCTTCTTCTTTTTTTTTTATATACATATAATCAGCAGGTATAACCTAATTGGCCATCAGAACACTTAGAGAGTACACAAACACAGAAATACACAACACTAAACTTCCATGTCCATAGCAGGATTCAAACTTAATACCCTTTTGTGGAAGAATGCCAATTCCAAATGCACCAACTATATGTCTACTGAGGCCAGCAAAAGATGAATTGTCATTTTTGGTTAACCGTCAGACCAACTCTTTCCATTGTAACTATTCTCACGGTTCTACTGTAAATTTTAATTTACTTCTGTCTCACACATTTTGCTTCATTTATCAATATTCTTCTATTGATTGATTTTAAATCATAAGCTGCGTCTTTAATGCAATAAGATTTTGAAATGGTTGCCACAAATTAATGATGAAAATCCCTTTATTTTTTATTTAGCATATAATAATAATAATAATAATAATAATAATAATAATAATGTGCTTGTTTTGGGCATTTTTCTCTATAATTTATTCTAGACCAACCAGACAATCTGAATAGCTTTCACATTTGATTTGTTTCAATATGCAATTTTACTTAAGAGTTTCTTTTTGTATGATAGGGCTTTACTGTCTCAATCGAAGCCAAGAAATATATTTAATTTGTGATTACATCAAAGAATCATAATAAGATCATGAAAGGTGTGATTTGCAACGCTAGAAAATGAGTATAAAATTATTTCTCATAATCTGAACTTGTCAACAAAATTAAATTAGCTTATTATTTTATAACAAAAATTTTTTATTAAAGGAACAGAATAAACCTAAAAATGTTCAATTAAAGAGAAGATATATCAGAGGCCCAGTGTAGAAGTGATAGCTAACCCTTTAAGTGGAGTATGGAAACAGTTATTATGACATTTCTTTTCTTGGACACTGAGTGCATAGCAGTATTAGTTAAATCAGTAGTAAAGGTTTACATGCAACTATGAGGTTTACTTATTCCATATGTAGTCAGGAACAGACTCACCTAGCATTTTGCTGACATATGGCTCTATGTCTACATCTTGAAGATGCTGATAAGTATGAGCATGGTACAACCGAAGTGTAGAATCTAAGCGAATGGATACCCATACCCCATCACCAAGCCATGCCATTTGTCGCACCTGACTCTCACGTCTTGGATGTGCATCTAAAGATTTCTATAAAGACAGCAAATGTTAGCGCAATTGTACATGTTTTTGACAGCTAAAAATAAGTATTTTTTTTTGTAATTATGCATTTACCTCTGGTAAAATACTAAAATGCAATGCTAACTTTATAGTTTACCTTCATAAATAGATATCAGCATTTCTGCTGATTTTACATCTTGTGTAAATCTCATTTCGCTGTTGCTGTTTACAATATATATTTGAGTCATGCATTTACCTCTGGTAAAATACTAAAATGCAATGTTAACTTTATAGTTTACCTTCATAAATAGATATCAGCATTTCTGCTGATTTTACATATCATGTAAACCTCATTTTGCAGTAATTATTTAAAACTCCCATATAGTCGAGAAGTGCATTTTATTTGTTATGCATTCATCTACAGTTTCTACAACTGATAAGTTAATTTAGGAATTCACTATAATGGGATCACATAGATGTTAACTTGACAATGTAGCATTTAAGACTTGAAAATATTTACTAAACATTAAATATGCAATTTTTTGGAAATCCTAATTTCTTCATTTGTAAGGCCTAATGATTACAAGGGCACCCTATTGTGACTCTTGAGATGCAGGAACCATACTTCTGAAAATATTTTAAGTTAGAGATGAATTACTTCTTAGTTCTGAGACCGGAAAAAGTTGTCACAGACAAGTGCAATTAGCATGGAGTCGTAATTGTTGCATCATTAGCTAAGCTAAAAGAAAATCACCGAGTGCTTATCAAAACTTGCCTCAGAAGTATATCTAGACAATCTCTATTCTTTAGAACAATCATTAAACAAACATAATGAGCCCTTTATTTCTTTAAGCTTCTGATAATGACAATGAAATTAAAACCAAAATGTAAGCTGAGCTTAACCCTGAGTAATGTTAATTTATGGCAAAATTATTACACTGTGTGACACAAAATGTTCATCTCGCCAACTGTGCTCTTACTTGGAGCGATACTACATTCAGCATGTGCTTCATAATGACTACCTTACTTTCAATTTTTTTTTTTTTTCTTTTAAGAGTTTCAGTTCAAAAGAGCAGCTGCCTTTTGGTGCAAAGCATTACTGAAAGCTGCCAGTACTATGAGCAAAGCTTAACGGTTGGTTATATCAGTGTTCAAGATACTTCCTGATGCATTTAGCAAATGCAGTTGATATAATATGGCTGGTTCTGTTGTTTGAGGGAGGGGTGGAATGTGTACAAAAACTACTAAGAAACAATTTCCGTCTATCCTGGGATATTCAATAATGACGGCATGCTACTGGTGTTGCAATGCACAATGATATAAACCTCCACTGTTGAATCTTTGCATCGACAGCTAGCAGTTAAGTTGGTACATTTGTAAAAACACAGATGATAGATTTTACCTCTTATATTTTCTGAGCCAATCATTCAACATTCATAAACATTCATAAACTGGAATCAGAATTGGAAGCTGGAATCTGGCTATTTCTAGCTCTATGCTTCAGTTTGGCTCTTTGAAAGCTAAGTATTACTTACTGCAAGTTATATTTGTTGTTATGGTTGATAATTTTGTTGGCATTTATGTGTGTATAATATGTACTGTGAATCCGATATAGGCGGGTAATTCCGATCATTTCTTCTTTTACTCAGAAAACAACAATAAACGGCGGAACAGCTGTTTAAAGTTAATTATTGCACTGTGTGTTCGGAACGAGAATACAATTAGAACACAACATTGTTGCATCAGAACTATTATTATTGTTTTCTATAGCAGTAGATCAGATTCAAGTGAACGCGTCATAGTGGTGGAAGAAGCTTACTTGTGAAAATTTCTGTTGTGCGTTTCATCGCTTTCGTATAACTAGGTATGTTTTAACATATTTTATTTCATTCATGTTTCTTGCATTAGTATCAGCAACTAAACCTATTCAAGTTTATTTTGTTTTAATGGTAGCTCATCTGACATTAAAATGTGTTGCATTGTCGGGTGAATCTGATCAGCATGGGGAAGTATAAAAAGAAAGTTGGTCCTGGCAGTAGATGTAACGACAATCCTGTATACTTAACTAACGCGGTAAATGCTGTGAAATCAGGGGAATTAAGCATCCGAAAAGCATCGGAGCAATATGATGTGCCCTATACCACCCTTAATGATAAAATAAATAACAAATCTAAATTCAGAACAGGAGGACAAACTGCTTTAAGTAGAGAAGAAGAAAAAGCTTTGGTTGAAGGATTACTGGTGTGTGCCAAATGAGGTTTTCCCGCTAAGAGATTGAGATATCAGAAACGTAGTACAAAACTATCTCAATAGGATAGGGAAAATAGAAAAAATATATACTGACAACAGACCTGGCAAGGAATGGTTACGTGGGTTCCTTGGAAGAAACAAGGAATTAAGTGTAAGATTAAGTGAAAATATAAAGAGGGCCAGAGCAGTTGTTACACATGCTGCAGTCCCTCCATCTAACATCATTAATTATGATGAAACCAATTTCTCAGATGATCCAGGCAAAGTTAGAGTCGTTGTCAAACGTGGTGTGAAACACCCGGAAAGAGTAATTGCTTCTTCAAAGAACAGCATTAGCGTTATGGTATCAGCTACAGCAGATGGAAAATTACTTCCTCTGTATAGAGTGTACAAGAGTAAGCATCTCTATGACACATGGGTTATGCCTGGTGCTGGCTACAATAGAAATATGAGTATGTTTGAAGCATGGTTTTCGGACATTCTGGCTCCTTTTGTAAGAAGATTAGAAGGGACAAAGTACATAATAGGGGATAATTTAACAAGCCACATTTCTCTACATGTCATCAAACAGTGTGAGTTGCACAGGGTGCGTTTTGTTCTATTGTCACCTAACACCAACCACTTGACCCAACCACTCATGTAGCATTCTTTCGACCACCCAAACGTGCTTGGAGGAGTGTTCTTGACGAGTGGAAACAACATAACAGAGATGTAGTTCCAAAATCAGAATTTCCTTGCCTTCTTAAAAAGGCATTTGATGAAATTGGAGGTAATAAAAAACATAATATCATATCTGGTTTTGCAAAGACAGGGATTGTTCCCATCTACCCAGAAAAAATTCTCTCTCAAGTTGTAGATGTAAATGATGATAATGGTACACAGGAAATGGTAAAGTAATGGACAGAAGCATTTGTGGATCACTTAAAGAAGTTTCGTACTAGAGAAGCAGCTAAGAGAACAGAAGCGGTTTGTAAGACTCGTTTGAATGTGGCGCCAGGTAAGGGAGTGGTTGTGGAAGACCTTGAGAGTCAACAAAATGTCCACATTACAGATGAAGGAGCCAGCAGAGAGAGATGATGCAGCATCAAAAGCAGTTGAGGAAAGTGAGAATGAAACTGAAGAAATTTCAAGAGGAGAGTTTGTTGTAAAATTTCCAACGAAGAAGAGGGTTAGCTACTTTATTGGAAAGATTGAGGAAGAAGTTGATAAAGATTTGTTTGAGGTCAACTTTTTAAGAAAAAAAGAAAGTGATAACTTGAACACCCAATTCATTTTTCCAGAGACTGAAGACTTGCAGAAGTAGAGAGAAGTGAAATAATTTGAAAAATCCAATGCAAAACTCGAAGAGGAACTTATGTGTTCACAAACATAGATGATATTATTAATAAAATTAAGTAATGGACAGTTTCAACGATGAGAACCTGTTTATTGATAAACTGAGCTGTGGTTTTCTTCTTTGTAATCATATTCTGTAATCGACCTTTGGTTACGAACATGTGCTGAAACATTTGGAGTCCTACAAAATAAATATGAATATAAATGCACAATTTATATACCATTGTTCGTTGTTTCTGTGTAATTTATGAAATTATGTTTTAAAAATCAGTTATGATCACCTTCACCCATATTTAAGTTATAAAACAACATTGAATGAAAATAAATGAGCGATTGGAACCACCCGCACTATGCGGGTGACACCGATCAGTAAACAATTAAATAAATTCGCCATTGTTGAAGTCAGTCAATGACGATATTTATGTATCATTATTGTCAAACATGAAGGAACATATCTTCCGTGCTTTACCACTTTTAACAAGGTATTGCATTTCAAAATATTAAATTATATGCACACTTTGATCGGATTCACCTGCTTTTACGGTACTTAATTACCTAATTTGAGGAAATAGAAGTTTTTAACTGTGATGCATAGTCATATAATAAGTGAGTTGGCAAATGGTAACACTACATCACTGAAAAATCACTTGGATGCATTTTGGGAACAATACCCTGTTCCTGAAACACGTCCAATAAGTGATTTTTCAGTTAAGTAGTGTTATCATTTGTCAACTCACTTATTATATAACTAATTACCTATTCATTTATATACATAAATATATATTTCATGAATATTGTTTATACAAGGTTGGAAGTGTGACAGTATCTCAAAAATGATGCTAATTACCAAGTGATTTGTTAAACGGGAATCATTTGCATAAAAAAGTAAGCCACTTAATAGCCATACATTGGAATTATCGAAAAGAACCCAGGAATTCCTTGAATGGAAAGAGTTAATGGGCATCCCTCTAGTCCTGCTGATAAAACCATAGGGTAAACTGCAGCAGCACTGTCTACTATTCCCTAGAACTGTTATTAGAGAGAGAATTAAACATAACGAAACAATGATGATGATGATGATGCTTCCGAGGATGACAGACATTCGGATGGAATTGAGCCTTTACAGTTTTACAGCATTTTATTATACCATGCTTATATCTGTTCATTTCTCTTCTTGTAACAGCCAAGTTCACATTAAGAAAGAACATAATTCATTCTGCATCTGTTGCAATATATAAGCATGTGTCACTTCAATTAGCAATAACACCAAATTAGTTTTATTCATTGGAAATCACTAATATGTATACTATCAAGAATTCATTCTTTGATTTTCAAATCTCAAATTCTGAGGTGGCAGTCAGTCAAACAAATCATGTATTATTAGAAACTCCTCTCTACATTGCAGGAGGTAGTAAGTGCAAAATAAAATATTGTGAATATGTGCCAAATGCTCACCACTTTGCTCACTGGTGCACCTGCATTAGTGAACGTGGCTGACAAACACAATGCATCAAAGCCCTTAAAAAAGTTGCGACACTTGCATATATGTAATTTAAACAGGCAATAATGACCTCTACTTCTGAAAATTTCTTGTTAGGTCATCAAGAGACATACAAGTGAAGCTGGCAGGCTTGCATTGTTGTTTGGAGAGAGAGCTCCAAGAGTGCAGTTAAATTAGACAGCGGTCATCAACTGTCTATGAGCATCAAAGTGGTGAGATAAAATTATGCTACAGCATTACAATAAAGACATTTGTCGAGAGCATAGTTTAGCTACCTTTAAACTGATAGGTTATATGGATAAAAAGAGATTTTCTTACAATGGTATCAGGAGTGGGATAGAACAGGAAAATGGAGATGATGAACACATTATTAGTTAAGCTTTGATTTGAGTCGATTTTAACCCATTTCTATACTTACATTTTTTCTTTTTATTAAGGACATTGGAAGTACCGTTACTTCCAATATCAATTCAATTGCCTGGAGACATCCTTGTCCAGGAGTTTCTAAATCCACCAACAGAGGCATCCATTGTAACACCAGATAATCACAGCACCAGCAGTTGAATTTTTGATTATGGAAGCAATGGTACTTCTGAAACATGTCCTTAATAAAAAGTTTAAGTGATCAAAATGTGTTAAAATCAACTCAAATTATGTTATGCATCACTATCCCAAAATCATCACTTCAAGTAATGCATTATTAGCTGAAATGAAGACCACGAAATCTGGAATACAGGAAATGAAATCTGGCATGGAGAAATAGACATTAAAATAGAATTCAGTATGAAGGAATGGAAGACAAATGAAATCTGGATGGAATAAACAATGGAGAAGATGGAGGAGAAAATAGAATCCAGTACGGAGAAGATGGAAGAGAAATTGAAATTGGGAATGAACAAATAGATACAAAATGGAATCTAGAATACAGAAGATGGAAATATAGAATGGAGAAGGTGAATTGAATATTAAATTTGGAATGGAAAAGCTGGAAGAGAAAATGGAATTTGGAATGGAGAATTTTTATTTTCTCAAAAGTGGCTAACAGTTTTGATTAAAATATCATATATTAATGATAAAAAGTACATCTTGAATTTTCTGGGAATAGCCTCTGTAGACTTCATTATTGGATGAATTTTACTGAATTTTGCATAATTGGTAAACCATCAGAGAGACAAACTTAATACACTAAAAATGTAGAAGTCATTGAAACAGTTTGTCATATTTTTTTCCCTGTGGATTTGACCATTTTTTGAGATTTTCCTTGTTGTTGGTTTCAGCTTTAAAATACTTGAAGTTTTCTCACATGGAACTTGTCAACTGCTGGCAATGCAAAGAGACGCATTTAAACCACATGGCAACTGGTTTTAAAAGATTTGGCTATCCCTTTAGCTTAGTGTATTCCCTTATTTCTCTTCTATTTACAAGAAAGCAAATAATAATAGCATTTCTGTTGATGTTTGTCTCAATTACCATGAAGTAGATAGAAGAATAAGCTTTTTAATAATATGTTACAGAGATGTAGAGAAAGTCATGTGAATGGAACACTTATTTGTATTCCCTGGTCTAGAGTGGAAAATCATTTGCTTTCTGGATGAATCCTGTTTCTGCAGAACCTGCGTGACAAATTAAAATTTTGTTTCCTTTTCCTAGAGGTTTGTTTCCTTTTCCAGTTCACCCCTTCCCGTCGAATCTTACTATAGGTTTTGCTTGCAATCGTTCTGGTTTACCCATGTCTCCTCAAGATAAGATATGAGATGCGTATCTCCAGAGAGTGCATAGTTCTTAAAAATCGTACTCTCGCAGCCACAATACTATCTCTTTCCAGCAAGAATTTATGCCCATCATTAGTTTTTGTGTATATGAAGCCCAAATTTTCAGAATTAATTCCATTTAAGTAGAGGAACCTATATGGTCTATTTTTTTCCCTCATAATATGAACCAGCCTTTAATAATGGGGTAGCCACCATTGTCATAAATTTCATACATATTTCAAAGTACATCTTTTTAAAAAATCATCTAAATTGGAAATGCTTTTTTGCTTTCTGGCATGCTTTCCTGGAGATTTAAATAAAGGTTTACAAATTTCTGTGCTAAAAGTTTTGCACTGTTTCACAATTTGCGACTCTATGCATACTCACGTTACACACTTTGGCTGAGAGTTCTTTGGCTTTGTGAAAAAAAAAATGTCTCTTAATATGCACTTCTTCAGATGACAATTCCTTAAAGATAGTGTACACTTTAAAAATAATAATTCTGGCTTGGAAGCAGAGTACTTTGCCCATAGTACCTGCACCACTGGTAATGAAAGCGACACCTCATAAGCCTTCTAAAACCAAACTAACTGTAGTTAGAGCTCCTGATACTAAGTAAAGGTATTGGACAAATATCTGAATGGTCAGTCAAACCACCTGAAGTCTGACCATTGAACTATTGAGTTTCAAGAACCTGGAAGACCAGACAGCATGTTGGGTCCAAGAAGACCCTATACTGAGGAGTGTAGCTGCTGCCCTAAGGTAGAGAAGGAGTATGTCACAGTGTATGTGTGATTTCAGAGGTGTCTGCAGCTTGATGGAAGGGAGCAGCCGACATGCTGACTTGGGGCCACTATTGAGATAACTGGAGGCACCTAGTGGAACTAATGAACAATTTCCATATGGGAATCACCAGATGGGAAGACCCAGAGACAGCATTTTCTTGCTGGCCTATCACACTGTTGAGTTGACACCAGCCAGGTTGTCTCTGGTAGGGAGCTATGTCTGCCACGTAAATGTTTGGGAGTCCCCTTTGTGCAGAACAGTCAGTCGACCATGTGGAGAATCTCTTATACCTGCTTCAAGATATGCAAGCGATGGCCTGTCAACACAGCCAAGGTAGTGAGCAACCAGATGAAGACCAATTACGATGGCAGGTCAGTAGCTGAGGTTTCCACCAGGATAATCTAGTGTGGTTATAATTACAGTACCCAGACCAAGGAGGGTACCTGCAGTTTCTAAAACCATGGCAGCACCATACCTCATCCAGAGGGAAAAAGCTGGTGATACATCTGGAATATCTAGCATGCTATAGTGCTGGGTGGGACAACCAGCCCATTAGGAGGGAGAATGTGGTTATGTGCAAAATGCTTACGACTTCAACTTTTCATCATGAATTGTTGCTGATGGCTTCCATACCCTTTGTTGCACTTGGATGATGAACAAGTGTGTAATTGATGGGCACACTACATCAGAACCCTGCAATGTCACACCCGTGTGAAACTTTGTGACACTTGATGTTATTTACACATTGAATAATGTTATCTATTTCTAGAAATTTCTTGTCACATCATAGAAAGGTATGTAAGCATAGCTGGCTGGCTTGTACAGTCAGTTTGGAGAAAGAGCTCCAAGAGTGCACTTCAATTAGAGAATACAGTTGTCAACTGTTTACAAGCATTGAAGCGAACAAGAGAAAAAAAAAAATTGCTAAAGCATTGTAATAAAGAATTCACTGAAATCAGAATTTGAAGTAATAAAGAGATTTTGTTACAATATTTTATTTTGTTCCTGTACCACACAATACTTGTGTAGTGGTTCATGGTCTAAGCAATAGGTGAAGCACTTCTAGCACAAATCAAGACATGCAGCTTACCTATTTCTTGTAAATTTAAATTCACTCTCCTATCCTTTTGGTTGCCATAATTTTTATTCCAAATAATAAACAAGACCAGTAAAATAGTTAATTACTGATACCATTATACCACAAGCTTTTAAAGCATCTGATGTAACACTTCACACCTTTCGTTTCCAAAATATGTGCCAATGCACTTATGACTTGGCTTAGCCTCTTTTATTAGTTCACTACGAAAAGCATGTTTATAACAAGCAATGAAGTATGTAATTTTGAAGAATCGCCAATGTTTCAAATGTTTTTAAGATTAGTTCATATTAAGAAACTTCAAAGACCATATACATAATAACAATTATTGTTCTGAAGGACCGAGTCTCCAAGTTTGAAAATTGATTTATAAGGGCAACATTCTGTTGCCTAAGGGAAGGGATGTTTACAAGTTTAAAAATATTTCACAAAATCAATGAACACTGTATAGCCTCTAAGAAGAGTCTTTCTACTAAACAAAAATCAAGTATTTTAGCTTCACCATAGTCTTGAGAAGGGTGGTTAATGAGAGCATATAGCAGTCATAAAATCCAAGCTTGAGAGGTTGTCATGGCAACCAAACATAAGCATTTCAGCTGAACATCCCAGATCCAAGCTGCACATACTCTCTATACATTCATGGACATTTTGGCTTTCCCACTTTGCTCAATTATATTCATTATTATTTTCATAATCCCCTACTACTACACAGGTAACACTTCAGAACTGGTGATTTTTGCTCTTAAGATAGTGATTTAACAATGGCATTCCTCTATGTGAGTGGTAAAGTATTTAAATATAAAGTGCTTAAAATAGATCTAAAATTATATTTGAATAGCATTAGTTAGAAAACAGATGAAGTGGCACTTCACTAGCTTCATATAAAGAACTGACCCATAGTACTGCAGCTGAAAAACACGACTAAACTTTTTCTGTACTTGTACAATGCAACATATCCTTTATCACTCAAAAGTAGAATATCTACTATTTCTATATACAATTTAATGTCACTTTTCTTTTCACATTTGATAGATGTATCTGGCACTTGATTGCTTTTATTAAGTCATTGATTAATCTGAGAGCTTCAGTCATTTCCAAATCTTTTTCTAAGAGGATGATGGTGTTCAAATTCTGATGAATGAACTTAAGATTCTCTAACAAGTTGTCTGAAAAAATAGCCTGTACAATCTTGAATGATCAGAATTGTTGGGATCAAACATGCTAATGATTTAAATTGAGTGTACTATTTTACGTACTAATTACCTTGAAACAACAGGTTGAGGAAGCAAAGGAATCTTAAGCAGCAATTCTTTGAATTTTCCTATCCTTACTACCCTCTGCTACGCTGTGGCAATCATAGACTATGTACATCAACCGTGTCATTTTTGTGTTTGTATTTATAAGTAACTTAGCAACTTTAGCCATTTATGCAGCTGTGTTGGTCACAATCAGTAACACATTGTCCAGTTGGATACCAGAATGCCACAATAATGATGATATACTGTTGAAAATGCCAACAATTGTTTCATGATTTATTTTGGAAGTATTCTATTGTGTATTAGAACTTCATACCTTGACCATAGGGAATAATGATGTCAATAATATTTATCACATATTTGGCTGCAAAATCCAGTATTTCATCAACCAACACTTACGTTCTTTTTGGCTACCCATTTTCTTATCTTAATCCTCTTTAGCAGTATACTTATAAGTAAAAACATTCAGATGGAAGCACATGCTGTGCATATTTCTCCATTACGTCTTGAAATGATAATTATTGACTTTATTAAAAACTAAGTTAGAAGCATTAATCTAAGAAAAATTCTGACTGCTTGCTTGTTAGTGAATTAGATGAAGCTGGTGATTTGTGCTGTTTATTCTTGGAATACATGTATTTAAATTTTGCTGGGTTTGCTTACTGCAACAAGCCTCTATAAACTCTCCTGTTCTCTCTACTGCAATGTTACATACTTTGCAAGTAATTCTATTGTCATTCAAAGAGAAATACTCTTGACCAGCCCTGGGGAGTTGGTTAACAGAAGGAAAGAGCAATTTCTAGTCATTCCACCAGCAGTTATCAACACTCTTTGGTATGTCAAGTACAACAGTGGCAGAGCTAGCAATTTTGAGTACCAAATATGTCTTGCAGTTTTTCTTCCTCAAATGAGGCTCCTTCTACAGGAAAAAAAAAGATGGTACACACACCTGAACATAGCCATTTAATGGAGACTGCACCAATCTGCACATCATTCTCTAGCATGGAGGTTTTCTGACCCTAGCATTTGACAGATAAAGATCTTCATTTACATCCATACAAGATAAGAGTACACTTGGACTTAGGAACAGGACCATGGAAAAAACAGACTTCAATTCTGTCAGACCTTGCTGCAGTTCAATTAATGGAAATCAAACACTCAGCTACAACTTAGACGAGCTATGAAGGCTATTTCCATTTATTAAAAAAAGAAAAAAAAATCTGATGCATTCCATTCACATGACTTTCTCTACATCTCTGCAACAAATTATTGTTAAAAAGCTAATGCTTCCATTTACTTCACGCTAATCGAGAAAACATTAGCAGAAATAGTCTTATTACTTGGTTTCTTGTAAGTAGAAGTGAAATAAGGGAGTACCATAGGTTAAAGTGATAGTCAAAAGCTGGTTGCTATGCGACTGAAGTTCCTTTGTTTTTAAGGACACGAGTTGACAAATTCCTGTATGAGAAAAGTATACGTTTTTACAAGCTGAAACCAAAAACAAGGAATATCTAAAAAATGATCAACTCCACAAAAAAAATGTATATAACGTAAATTGTGTGTTTTAAAGTGCTCTCATTTTTCATGTAGTAAGTTTTTAGCAGTTTTGCAAAATTCTGTAAAATTCCTCCAGATAAAGTAGTCTTCAGAGGCTATTCCCAGAAAATTCAAGATATACATTTTATTTGTCAGGTTAGTATATTTAATATATGATATTTTAATCAAAATTGTTAGAGCCATTTTTAATAAAACCAAAATTTTCGAAATTTTTTCCATGTAAAGGATAGTTTGGGGTGGGGGGATTTTCTTTAAAATCTTCGTGTCACATCCTTGGAAGATACCAAACTTAAATACCAAGTTTGGTATTCAACAGTCTTTTCGTTTTGGAGCTATGTGTCCACATACACACACGGACCTTTTTCTGAAAATGCTTTTTTTGGATTCAGGGGGACCCAAAATAAGTATTTCCGGTGAAATCTTGGTATCAAATTTTTGGGTACAATACAATACCTTCTCTATACACTATGTACATAGTGCGTGTAGAGAAAGTAAAAATCTATTATTGGTCTGTCACAAACTCACAAGATGTTTGCAGAAACCATTTTGCAGTCTACAAGTGACAATGTGATGCACAATATCTGCTTTTGCAATTATCAGTTCATACTTCTTTGAAATTATGGGTAAATATGAATGATAGTGCAATGCTATATTTACATGCTGAAGAACATCATAGTTGCTGCATTTGCTAATCTTCCTCTGAATGAGGAAACATTCTGCTCACTAGAAACCTCAGCACACAATAATTTCCATAGCAGCTGTAAGGAACTTGTTTCCCACCATGCATGTCCAGACAAGGTTATATCGCATGGCCGGCTAGATACTCCAATCTCAGCCTGAGGCATCTTTCTTGAAATCTTAAGTTTCTAAAGCTTCAGCTCCACATACAAGTCAAGAGTTGAAAAATCAAATTCTGGAAGAAACTGAATCATTCCTGTAGAAATGTTGCAAAAAGTAATGCATGCTATCAGCAGAAGAATTTTCGAGTGCATACAAAAGAATGGTAGTATTGAAGGATATGTTTGGAAAATAGGACATTTCACCAAGTTAAATTGCTAAACTAAATATCCAAATGTATCTTCTTTGAGTATGTGTGATAAAGGTGAACAAATCTAGTCATGAATATATTTTTAAAATCACCTGATTCATAGCCTTGTCCAATTCCCACACTATAGCCCATAAGAGTTATGTTTAATGCTACTGCAATAGATGCAGAATCTTTTAGGCTTTCTGATGTAGCTTTATTAATCTCTTTTAGGACATTTTTAAGCAGAATAAATAAAGTGAATCTCTTGTCCCCATATAGCAGAACTCTGCATTTCAATTGATAGATTGATTCCAATATCTAATTAGATACCAGCAATAATAAATCAGTACTATTTCATACCACAAGACTGAAGACATATTCACATTCAGCATTACCAAGAGCTGTTTTATGATGTTTTGACATTTCATTGACCCAAGAATACAAGCTGAACTTCCCATTTATTATCTTTCACAGAGAGTGGGATGGCCAGGTGGTAGCATTTGAATCACATTCAGGAGATCCTGGGTTCAATTACCATTAGCCTGGCCATCTTGAAATGGGAATTCCTTTTATGCTTTTTTCCAGTTGGTAGGAAAATGCTAGGATGGATTTTATAACATGTATTTACCTGTCCCTCATTTTGTTTTACACGTTGCAGGGTCTTCGCTATGGTTGGTGGTATGTGACATGTGCTGCTTTAAGAAAAAAACTGTTTCTTTTGTGGCCTAGAACCTTTTGCTCAAACCTGTCCATCTGTTCTTTTAGGTAAGAAGGGACATCTGGGGATGCTTTATTGGAAATGATAGAAAACTGCTGCACTGCTCTTCATACGCTTTTGTCTCATCCCTTCCTCTTGGATGCTTCAGCTTCTTATTACTAATCACTTTCCCCGACTTACAATGAACTGATCTGAATACCGCCTTTCTGGTTTTAAAAATTCTGATGTGTTCCATTCACATGACCTCTACATCTCTGTAACACATTATTGTTAAACAGCTTATTCTTTTATCTCCTTCATGATAATCAAGATAAACATTAGCAGAAACGTCCTTAATACTTGGTTTCTTGCAAGTAGAAGGATAAAAATCTAATTTGTTCCATACCATGTGTCCACTAGCTGTTCGATAAACAAACCTTTTATTCAAAATATTAGTCTGTTATCTACATCATGCTAATCAGAATAAACATAAGCAGAATTAGTCTTATTACTAGCTTCCTTGTAAATAGAAGGGAAATAAGAAAATGCACAGGTTAAAGTGATAGTCTTGTCCTTTAAAAGCTGGTTGCTATGTGTAGCAATTGAAATTCCAATTCTCTTTGCTTGCCAGGAGTAAAAAAAAAAAAAATGAGAAACAAGATATCTTCCCATTTGAGAAAATTTTAAGTGACTTAAAATTGAAACCAATAATACAGAATATCTTAAAAATGGTTAACTCTACAAAAACAAAACAAACATAGAAAGGTGAATTACATAAATTGTGTGTTTTAATGAGATCTGAATTTTTTGTATAGTAAGTTTTTGTATATCTCTTGCAGTTTGCCAGTTATATAAAAGTCATCCAGAATAAAGAGGTCTTCAGAGGCTATTCCCAGAAAATTCAAGTTATACATTTTGTTTATCATAAAATTATCTAATGCATAAGGTAGTTTAATCAAAATTGGACCTTTTTCTAAAAATGCTTTTTATTTTTGGACTCAGGGGGCTCAAAACATGGATTTCCCGTAAAATGTGATATCAAATTTTTGGGTAGAGTACAATTCCTTCTCAATAAACTATGTATATGTAGAGAAAGTAATTATAGGAAATTCCATTTTATAAAAATGCCCCATTTATTGCTCATCAATTATTCACTAGTGGCTCTCTAAATTTTATATCTTACTAAACAAAATCTGCATTTTATGCACCTTATTGCAGCCCAGTGAAGGGCATTGTGATTACAATCAAGAATAGATACACAAATAAACATTTAATTGCTCATTCAATGTTCATTAAAAAGCTGTCAATGTTCGGAAAAGATACTCACGATTTTTAAACCTTTATTAACAAATAATACACATTTTGTATGCACATATTTGACCACAATCAGCAAAGTCCTATAAACATTTCTTCAGCATTCCCAATGAATCTAACATGCAAATCTATGGTTCTACAGCTTAATGAAGAATAAATAAAGAGGAGGAGGAGGAGGAGGAGCAGAAACAGGATGACAGCAATGAGTGCAAAAGAACATTTTTTTCATTCTTACCTCAACAACTAGAGTTCTTGGATGTAAAACATGTATCTTGTTTCTATAACCACACCACACTTTTCCATGTACTGTAACCATACATCTTATTGAGTGATGTGGTCTTCCCAAATCTACCAAATGATAGCTTCCCAAATCCCACTGACCATCAGAACCACGATGGAAAATAGCTACAGATCCATCAGCTAATGCAGCAAGCACTCTTCCACTAACATGACTAGAATTTAACAAACAATGAAAAATGTACAATTGGTGTACAGAAATTAGTAACTATGATGTGTATCTTAATTAGAAATCATTCTGAGTTGGAATTAGTAACACCAGAACATTATTGAAAGCTAATTTTACCTGTACATGTTTCGAGGTATGTACACTTCATTGTCAGCAATTTTTTACTGAAACTGTATGCACTTCCAAAAACCCACAAAACAGGAAATACCATGAAATCAGCAATTAACAACATAAGTTTCATTCACATACAAACTCTCAAAATGGCTAGTACAAAAATATACAATACCAAAATACTACTTAAACAAAAAGAATTTAGCACAACATATCAAAACAATACAAAATATACGACTAAAAACAGCAAACACATTAGTTTCATTCTACATCAATACCCATATCCAGAATGCTACAACAGAGACAGAGTGGTTAATCTGAACAGACATTTAGGAAATAGAAGATTACCTAAAACTAATAGAATTATGCATATCAGAACTACTTTTCACTGATTTAATAATGGGCAATTCTCTAATCACTTTTCCTTGCAGACCTTCAAATTAGTTTTACATATAACTAACAGTATTCATACAAATGTTCCAAACTTACACAGATATGTAAATGCATCCTAACTAAATATCCAAACGATTCACAACCAGATGCTCTGAAACTTCTTAACATCCTACAGATATCAATCCAATTCAGTATGAAAATAGAAGTAAACAAAACTTTACTGTTTCTAGATTTAAAGATAATCAGAGGACAAAATCACCTAACTTTTTAATTTACCACAAACCAACCCAAGGGATAACTACATTCATAAAAAGCAATAGCTCAACCCCATTACACACAATCATGCAGCATTCAATATCCTAGCCCAAAGATTAGTTTTCACACCATTTAAATAAGAAACATTTAACCCAAAAAAGGAAATGGAACTGTTTAACTGCTGTGGTTCTCAGCGTCCCATTCTATACTGGGCATGAAAGACCACTTAATTTTGCTCAGAGGAGTCTTCATCAGGCTTGAGGCTCTTTCATGTGCTGTAAATCTATGATATGGGATCAATGGCTTTACATCCCTTCAAAAGGAAGCCATGCTAAGCATTTTCATCCTGAAAAAATCCATCATCCTCTGCTGGATTTAAACCAGCAAGCTTGGATATATCAAGTTAGCATGGTAAGAATTTAACGCATTTGTCTTTGACAGGTTGTCAAAATCACTGAAACCTGTCATCGCTTAACTTACACTTCTGTACAATGACGGGTCTTTCCATCATCAGCATTTTCAACAATATTGTGTGTGCTGCATTTTCGATGAAGCTGATTATATCATCTGTTTTGGTCTTCAAGTCTCCAAGAGATGTCTCCGACTGAAAAAGCTGTCATGGTTATTTGTACTGAACTTATATCAGGAAAAGAAAGTGAATAATTTCTCCTAGAAGTCATCAAACTTCTGCCATTCTGTGAGTAGCTGATCTGTACTAATTAGAAAATTCAATTATTTTTTGAGGACTGTCATTTGCCTTCAGATGATATGTTTACTGGTGAATCATCAGAATCTAATGATAGTAAGAAAGATGAAAATGAGAGAGCCTATATACCAGCTTTAACAAGACATTAGTGTGTATATTTATCTGTAGGTGAAATAAATTGTTCAACAGCCAAGCATCTTGGTGAAAATCCCAAAGAAGCTTATGTTGTTAGTGAATTCTTGACAGCATAATTTTTGTTTTAAAAAATGGTAATTCTGGGCACAAATTGTTCAATAAAATGATATGTTAATGGGTTAAGATTGAATATGAACACATAACATCTGCAGCAGTTAACAATGACTTCAGTCCCAAATTAATTGATAAAAAAATCTGATGTGTTCCATTCACATGACTTTCCCTACATATCTACAATAAATTATTGTTAAAACGCTTATTCTTCTATTTACTTAATGCTAATTGAAAAAAAAAAAAAATGAGCAGAAAGGGTCTTATTACTTGCTTCCTTATAAATAGAAGGGAAATAAGGGAGTACCAGAAGCTAAATCGACAGTTAAATCTTTCAAAAGCTGGTTGCCATGTGACTGAAGTTCCTTTGTTTGTATAGACAGGAGTTGACAAATTCCTGTATGAGAAACGCATAATTATTTTAAAGCTGAAACTAAAAAAAAAAGGAATATCTCAACAACGGTCAACTCCACAAAAAAATGTATATAACATAAATAGTATGTTTTAATTAGATCTACATTTTTTGTTACCTATGTTTTTCCCTATCTCTTACGGTTTACCAGTTATGCAAAATGCTGTAAAATTCATCCAGAATAAACATGTCTTCAGAGACTATTCCCAGAAAATAGAAGATATACATTTTATTTTTCATGTAAGTTTCTTTAATATAAGAAATTTTCACGCATGCACCTACACACACACAAACATTTTTCTAAAAATGTTTTGTTTTGGATTCAGAGCGTCTCAAAACATATGCTTCTGGTGAAATCTCAGTATCCAATTTTTGGGTGCAATACAATACCTTCTCTATACACTATGTACATAGTATGTGTAGAGAAAGTAAAAATAAAGTCAAACAAGAAAAGTAAATCATAGAAATCGCCAAACTAAGCCAAATAAAAGGTAAACCTGTTTTCAAGAAAATTGCATACCATCCGAGATTACATCACAATTTACAACACTTCTTTAAAAATTGAATGTTATATTAGCACCAAATAACTTTAGCCTACAAAAAATAACCAAAAAGACCCCATCCTTGAACACCTAACATCCAGCATGTAACCAATATAATGTAAAGATTGCAACAAAATCTACATAAGAAAAACTAACATAAATTTGGAAAAAGACTGAAAAAACATCTAAGAGCAATTAAAAACAAAAATAAACAAATCCACCATTGTACACCACTTCTGATCATCAGTCCATGAATTAATAAAAGTATGACACTTAAAATACCTGCAAAATAGGGGCAGAATTGGACATTTGGGGGGGGGGGGATCCACTGCATAAAGAGCCAAGACAACACAATGAATTTTGATTTGCTGCCACACAGTACCCTGTAGAAATACCTAACAAAAGAACAAATCATAACAAATCAAACTCCCTCAAAAACCGAGAAAAATGCTGCATTAGTTGCATATTGCTGGCAATAAGGTATATATGCCTAGAAACATATCTAAATAAAATTATATTTTAGTGATGTTCTAGTTGTACTAATTCCAACTCAAAACAATTTCCTATGAAAGATAAAGCTTTTATACTGTTAATTGCTAAAGAAATAATATACAGAACAGATATTTCAGACTATCTTTCAAATCATCTTTAAAAGAAATGGGCATAAAAGTTAAATCATAAGTCTTTATTACCATTCTGTTCAAATGTAAATACTACTTAAAAAAGCATATATAAGACATTCCTATAGAGCAATGAAATATGATTTTATTGCTTTTCATGCAATAAATACTTAACTTTGAAGACAATTAAATTAATTTAAGATATCTCCCAATTCCATTTAGGAAACTATTGAATGATTATCTATAAAATTGTTGCATGATTATCAAGAACATTTTATGGCAAAATATATCCATTAATTTTTAAATGTAAAAAGAAGCTAGTAACAGTGAAGAATAGCACAAATATTAATATAAAAATAATAGTTGCAACCAATCTGCACTTATCTTTTGGAATCCTTGCCTGGACTAGTTTTGCAATGATTTCATTGCATTATCAACATATCCTTTTGGTCTCTTTTTTGATGTTGTTTATTTACACAGTCCAGGCAAGGATTCCAAAAGATAAGTGAAGATTGGTTGCAACTATTATTTTTATATTAATATCCATTAATGTTTATAACTGAAATCTCTAGAGCCTTGCGACAGTGCTAATAATGAATGAAAAATTTTGATAATGTAAATGGGTTGATATATTGGTCAATGTTATGCTTCTGATTTCCCAAATCTTGCCTGGCTGTCTCCCAAGTTCTAGAAATAATGTCACAATTGCTGTTGAGAACTGCAAGGCCCCATAGAAAGTTTGAACATTCATATTTCTGGACACTTTGGGCTAGATTGTACATTCATCTAAATTTTTATATTTTCTTATATTCTACAATCTTTCTTGGCAAACGGATGGGCACAGCTAGTATGTAACAGGACTTTAGGGCTAACCCCTTCCACTGGGAGAATTTCGTGGGGACTCACAGTTCATAAACTTCCTGAGTCCTACGTGCCGTTTTGCACATCATTACGGGGATGTGCGTCAGATGGAATGTTCTAGAACATCCTGTTATGCTTAACTTCATAGGAAATGACTAGCTGCCCATAGGAAACAGTTGGCTATATAAGGAGCGCCAGAAGCGACATTTCGGGCTTTTTGATGGTCTCTTGGTCGGACTCCATTACTCCGTTACTCGAACTCTGATATTGGCTCTGGGCTGCATACTTTGGAGCTTTGGCATGGATCTCAACAGCAACTGTGTCATCTAAAAGGTAAGCTCCCATGGGGAGTCTTAAGATACTTAATAAAATGGACCATTCTGAACCATTGAGTTGTCTTCAATAACCATCATCTACCACTTAGTGAAACCTCCCCTGTCATCACACACTTGTGAGGTGACAATAATGTATCTCTTAGGACCTTTTGGCAGGAAAAAATGTTATATGTTTTTTAACTTCTCTTTTGTCAACTACTTAAAATAAATATGAGACAGTTTTCACATAATATGATACCCTATTTTGAGGCCAGTAAGTTAAACATTTTGAAAATGGCACATTGTCTGCAATCACTGAGAGCAATATAATCTTCTCAGTTTTAAAATATTGGATTAGTTTCTGATGTAATACTAAACGCAATTTTTTCTTTATACAATTATTTACCCTGTACTGATAATGAACTTTACTGTAACTAGAGAGGAAAAGCAGCAAAATAATCTTACATATGGAATACTGCAAGATTTTAGCATAAAGTATCACAAATATATTATACAGCTGTAAGGAGATATTTTTTCTCTCTCATAAGTTTTCTATTTAAAAACTGATTACTTTATGGAATAGTTACATGCTTACGATATACAGCAGGTACTGGCAGATGGGCAGGACTAATTAACCTGATCTTTAAACACTTGATAGAGACTTACACAATGCTGAGAACTGAGTCTCTCAATTTAACAGAATGTAAACATCGCCGCCATTGTGCTACAGCCGAATGAACGTATAAGTGGCCATTTTGAGATCCTAGCCACATTGTTGGTAATACACTATTCATCTTCTCAACTTCCTCATTAAGCTTCTCATTCTCTGCAAATAAACAAATCTCAAATGTATACATCAACATATATAAAACCATCCTTAGACATTTATGATGCAATAGTTTAAATACTGCTTCACCTTAAATCTGGCCATAATTGCTCAAATATACTGCACCATAATGTGTGATCATTCACCATGCATACTGAAGGTAACTATTGTGGTGAACAAGCACACATAACTTTTTGGACAAAGGCCGACCCAGCCGGAAAATCATAGTATATAAGAGGATATGAACATAGTTGGTAAGATCACCTGTTGGAGACTCTGTATACAAGTAGTTAAGGATAATAAAGAGAGATGGCGCCACCATGCTAACCAGGGAAAACAGAAGGTGCGACAGTTGCAACTATATAAGGCGCACGGACCAGAGGGAAGGCAGTCTGAGCTATGTGAGAAGCAACATCTCCATAGCATGGTGGCCTGTCTCATTCTACCTTGATCTCTTGTTCTTATTTATAAGACCTTGCCTCTGTACTCCCAGCTGAGGTGACCCGTGTTCCAGTAGGCGACCTGTCTGTATTTGAGCTCATCAAGGTAACCCCTTGTACCGTGCGTCTCGATGCAGTTCCGCGGAACCTGATATGCACATACACCTGTCAATCACTACTTCAACCTAAAGGACGATCTCGCTGAGAATCAACCCTCAGTTACGTGTCTCGATGTCACCCCGTGGAGCCCGATAGGCGAAGTATACTACCTGCTACCTACCTTCCATTCCTCTGTAAGGTAGAACCGACTCGCAACCACACAGAATTAATCAGCAGCAAGGAGCCCACAACAGATATAAAGTAATGGGTTACCCTTGTCTTTCAACAATCTACGAGTATGATGGAAAGATAATATTCCTAAATTCTGATCAGCTCCTCCTAAAAGAGAGAGCCTAACACCTCAACACTGCTCTGTATGTGACCTCATTAACATTCGGTAACAAATACAGCCATTTCCTTTGCAGTTGATAACTAAGTTATATATACAAGTCCATATTTTGTGTTTGCTGTGGGTGTACTGTGCAATTTATGGCCACAACACAATGGTTTTAAAATGCTGGGTCCCTAACTGTAGAGGGAATTATGACAGTGAAAATAAGGTGCATGTTTTTAAGTTTCCAGAAAATGCAGACTAAAAATAGATGGTTAAGAGCTATCAAAAGATAGAACTTTGAATCCATGAAAAACTCAGTGGTAAGCAGCTATCAATAATAATTTTGTATTTTTTAATGTAATACATTTAAACCATGGTCAATGCTACATCAAGATTAACTCAAATGCATATGACTAGGCACTGCTGCATGCAATTAATTGTTTTTTCTTGTATACTGCAGCTTCATAAAAAAAAAAAATAAACACAGTAGGCATAACTCAATATGCCTATAGTTAATGTAAAGCCTAAATGTTAAAATTCATAAATGATTAACAATTAGATATGCTATATTCTTGGTAAGAACATGCAGCAGCTATATATCAAATGATAAAACTATTTACAGTTATGTGCCACAGTAAACAAATGTTAGCTTAGATATAGGTTAGGTAAGTCACAACAATTGGATATCATATAATAAACTACCTTAAACTAAAATCAGAAAAAATATGCAAATTATTTTAACTTTTCTCCCTTAATTTATTAATTTCACAAATTCCTAATGTATTTAATTTGCACATTACGTTCAGTCCAGTTTACCAACTCCATAAAGTATTTTGAACAAATATAAGTTTATAACAGTTGGACATACGTTTGAAACCTTTTTATGGATCACTTGTTAATATTTTCATGAGGTCATAATTAATGAATGTTATTATTAATACTTTAAATTGCTGCACTATTTCAGTTTGCCTTGAATAAGAGTAATAATTATAAGAAAATGAATGTTATTACTGTCTGTTATTTCTGTATAATATGATGCACATTGATGCTATAGACACTCCCCTAAGCTCATATTCAGAAGAAAAGATTTGGTTTTACTATGAAGCAAAGTAGTCACCCTCCGTGGTGTAATGGTTACCATGCTAACTTCATATACCCAAGGTCGTGGGTTCAAACTCAGCGGAGGACGATAGATTTTTTCAGGTGTAAAACTCCTTAGCATGGCTTCCTTCAGAAGGGAAGTAAAGCTGTTGGTCCCGTGTTGTAGATTTACGGCACATAAAAGAACCTCAAAATTTAAAGTTTAATTATATTTGTGTACATCATAACTCCAATTTTTCAACTTGGATATTTAAAAATACTTATATACAGATATTTTACAATACGAATACAAATATATACATACCAAGCATATGACAGTTTTTGAAAGAACAAAGAAAACACTATGCCTGCTCCCATTTTTTCTTCTGAAGTTTACTAACTTGTACAGAAAACTTCATTTGAAAAAACTCAACTGGCATGTTTACTACTAAAAAGAGCAAATATTATAAGCAGGATTAAAAATTATATTATCGCAAGTCAAGTTCTTTAGCTCTCATAACATGCCAACTTTTGATTTATTCTGCCATTTGGAATATTTTTACAAAGCATTGTCAATTTTATAATGGGTAAAATACATATTTACATTAACAAATTAAACAAGTTTATATAAATACAGTTCTGAATAGATATTCATGCATAACATAGCTATTCACCAGTTTTGGAAAGCTAATGGTGGACAAGAGCTAGAAAACATACTTAAATTACGAATTTAACAAGTAGAACTAAATACAGGTCTGAAAGATATAAGTATCTACATAAAATAGTTAACAAATCACAGTAAACAAATGTTTGAAAATAAAATTATAAAACAAAATCACTCATCTTGGTTCCGTTTTGTATTCTTCAATTGAGTAAAAAGCATGTTTTATCAGGTAAGTCTTTATTGCATTAATTTTCTTCACTTCTTCTTTTAATTCCTTGATTGAGTGAGGCAATAATTGTATAGGTCTTTTGCAACATTTTCAATACATTTGGAAATTAATGATCCTCTTAACATAATTCTAAAGTAGGTGTGTGTGTGTTTTTTTTTTTTTTTTTTAGAACTAACTCATTTCTATCTAGTGAACAATTATATCATTTCCATTGCTAACTGCATGATTTCATTTTTTGAAAGCCAAACGGCTTGGTGATATGATATTAATTCTGGAGTTGTTCTAGGAAAAGGCCGTCTATGATTTTCGAGAATCCTGAGATATAGGACGATAATTTTCAATCATTTGTTTGGAGTCTTTCTGTTCATAGATTGGCGTAACTACCAGCTGTTTTAGTGTACTTGGGAAGGTTCCTCAGTTGTTATACGTGTAAAGGTATCTCTACTACTTCATATTTACAGGATTTTTATCATTTAATTTGAGTATTCGTCTAACCCACCAGATCTTTTACATTTAGTGAATTTATTTGTTTAATGACATCTGCTTGTGTAATTTTTCTTTTTATCAAGTTTTCATTTATTTTGTAGTCTCTTGTCTTAATTACCATATTTCCTACAATATTTATATAACAAACATTAAATGTATTACATATGACCATTGGGTCTATTATTAGGCAGTTATCGTTTACAATTTTAAAGTTCTCTACCCATTTAAAGGAGTTTTCTTTTCTGCTTTAATAATATTCCATGTCTCCTTAATTTTATTTTCTGCATTTAATGTGTTTTTGTAGTTTTCTATGTATGTTCAAGATTTTTCATCTAGACTATTTAAGAATTGCATTCTCTTTTTAGATTTTTTTATTCCTTTGATAGACCAATTACAGTTTGTTTGTTTCTTACATACTACCTTCTTAGCTGAGGCTTACTGCTCTAAACATAACAAAGTATTCATAAAAAGTTCAAATTTATCATCTATATTAGTTTTTCCAAATATATTACTAAATACTGTCTGTTGAAGGTTAACTCTCAATGCTTCTAATGCAGTTTTATTTATAATTCTTTCAGCTTCATTTAGATTTTTAAATGTTTCAGCTTGCACGTTTAAGAACTTACTTTCCATTTACTGACCAAAGTGTTCACTAAGCCCATTATTTATTATCACTACATTTAGATCTTCTGTTTTAGGTTGGCATATGCATGGTCAACAAGGGTTGATGTATGCTGTGTTACTCTGGTTGACCCTGTATTTAAAACTTTCAGGTTACTTTGCCTGAGCAGTTCCAGTAATAGCTTTTTTGCTTACTTTCTGTTTATGTTGCCCACAATAATAATTGTATTATTATTTTTGTAACATTATTTAGACATAATTCTAATAATTTTAGAAAGCTTTCTTTATCAGCACTTGGTGGACTTAAACACCTAATATGACATAACTATTTTTGAGCCCGAAACATTTTCATTGTTGACCAGTGATATTTAAGAACTCTTGAGTTCAAATCTTAATTATGGTGAATTATCCACTTAAGATTTTTTGGGGAGGGTTTTACCTTATACTGACAAGATGAATGTCAGGTAAATTTAGACTCCATGGACATCAGGCTCATTTGAGCCTCTTTTCACCTAGCTGGTTAAAGGAAGTTAACATTTATCTGAAGAGTGTCAAACCAAAAAGCACTAAGTGCAAAACAACAGTTTTTAGGAGAGAGGGAAAAGTGTTTAAACTTATCAATGCTTTTTAAAATTCTTCAGACCTATTGTAGTGCAAATACAACTTTCCTAGGTACTATTACCACTACATCATTTTTTTTTAAACATCACATTTATAATGAAAAATGTTTTGCATTTATTGCAATTATACTAAAAAAAATTATTATGGAAATTTAGAAAATATGACAAAAAGTATATTTACTGATATTTTAATAAACAATTTTGGTTCCACTTTAAAATCTGATATGTTCCATGCACCTATCCTGTAAGAAACTATTCTTACAAAATCTTATTATTCTATCTACTTCAAATATCTAATCAAAATAATAGAAGAAATCACCTTATTACTTAGTTCCTTGTAAGTAGAAGAGAAATAAGGGACTACACCAGGTTAAACAGATGGTTGAATGATTTAAAAGCTGTTTGCTACGTGACTGAAATTTGGTTCTCTTAGCACGGCCAGGAGTAAAACAAAAGAAAAAGAAATGACAAATTCTTGTTTGAGAAAAGTTTTACGTATTTTAAAATTGAAACCAAATTACAAAAAATATCTTGGAAATGGTTAACTCCACAAAAAAAGAAATTGTGTGTTTCAATTGGCCTACATTTTTAGTGTAGTAAGTTTTTGTCTATCTCTTATGGTTTACAAGTTATGCAAAGTCATCCAGAATGAAGAGGTCTTCAGAGTCTATTCCCAAAAATTCAAGAATCTACTTTGTCATGTAAAAATACAATATTTGAATCAAAATCATTGGAGCCAGCTTTCAGAAAATCAACATTTTTTTGAACAATTTTCCATGTAAACATTAGTTTGGGGTGGGGAGTTCTCAAATGCATGCGAACATGCTCGCTCGCACACACACACACACACACACCACCAATTTTTTTTAAAAAATGCCCTTTTTGATACAGGGTCCCTAAGACATGTATTTTCAGTGAAATCTTGGTATCAAATTTTTGGGTGGGATATAATACCTTCTCCACTATGTACTAAGTAGAGAAAGTAAAAAGCAGTTTATACTTTACTTTGTACACTTTTTGATAAAAAAGAATAGCGCGTCTTCCAATTTACAGTTTTCTTGTAAATACTTTTGCTACTATTTCTTCAGCAAACACAACTATATTTCTGTATTTAAACAATACCCGTATGTTCCTCCAAATAGTGAAACTGGAGTATTAAATCCTGGATCTGTGTAAACACTGAAATGTAACTCCCTGTTTTAGTGCGGATGTGAATGGTTTGGAGAGATGGATAAAAGTTCATTAAGTTTGAATTTTATCATTGTATCTGAAAGATAATACAAAAAAAGAGAATTTATTACTTCTCCCTATGCTCTGCAAACATTCCATAGCATTTATTTGCATGAGAATAATGAAAAATAGATTTTAATGACCTCAGTTTTACTTTTTTGCTTCTCTTCCTTTCCTGCTTTTTCATTCCTTTTCTGTTATTGCTACCATTACACACATAACAATTACTCTGTTTTCCATGTTGTAAATACTTTAGCAAATGTATTATTAGTGCTTCCTTGAATCAGCTCTCTATTTCAGATGTGCAAGTAAGAAGATTTGGATTCGTTCATTAATTTTTTTAGGATGACACATTAAAGAAAACCCAGGAAAGTGATATCTAATATTGTTTGTCAGAAACTCATACATTTGAAGTTCCACAGAACGCATATACAGCATTCAAAGGTATGTATGGACAGAGAGTTAGGTAAGCTTCTGTAGACTATTGCATTTTGTTCCGTTTGTCTTAGTGACACTTTCTGAGCCCAATACTAGACATTTAGAAATAATTGTACATTGGAAGAGGTGCTATTTGAAAAAAATGAATTGCACAGATTGATTCAGCACTACTGAAATGGGGGGGGGGATTGATTATAACCCATTTGGATTACAGTGTCTATCACAGGTTTTTGCTTCAGTCTTTGTGATAACATCTAATACTTCATATCCTTGACTTGAACTACAAATGATATGATCTAACTCATAAAAATATCTATCAGAACAATTGGTGGAGGTTGTTACTTAATCCAAAATTAGTGGGTGATAAGCTTTAGCTTAAGTTTCAACTCAATGTAAATATAAGTAAATGAATAATCTTGGCTCACCTCTGTAGTGTAGAGCATACCTGCCTCACATTCAAGTGGTCATGTTTAGGGTAAGTTACCTGGATAAGGTTTTTTTCAGAGTTTTCCTTTATCCTGAGAACATGACTGTTGAGTAATTTAAGCTCTATGGATCCAAAAATTATTTGAGCATCATTTCACCAATTTCATTCATCATCCGAAATGATAAACCACGTTAAAGGACCTGTTCTATACCTATATTTTTATCATGTAGTGCACAGATTTCAATATCATCATTTCAAATTTAATTTCCCTAAACCTATCTTACAGAGAATACTACACACAACCTAAGCAAATGAATATAAGATTATAACATAGGGTTTGATCTCAATATTGATAAGAAATACCAACAGATGTATTATCATACGATAGAGATTAAGTTAAAATGTATGAACTGCAACTCTCTTTTCAAACACAGCAAAATCTATTTAAAATACAACCTTTATCTTAAAATATTCACTGTGATTCTAGTGGTACTATTGATAATACTTATTTAATAACAAAAAACATCACTTTCTAGGCAGTTCAAGGATTTCTAGTCCATATTTTATGCCTCACAGCGTGAACTTACATCGTAAAGCAACCCAGGTCTGTCCATTGAAAGGTCCACTATCTGTCCTGCTCTAACAATAATGGAAATAAATACAATAGCCTTTGTGCGCTTCCATGCAAAACATGTTTAGTTCTTAATCAATATTTCCAGAGGAATCTTATCGCTATATAGATGTAATGTGATTTCTTGTAATTTCTACAACTGGAACTTTGGAGCTCATATATTATATAAGAGGGACCAACAATGCCAATTGTTAAAAGATAATCTTGTGAGGGACAAACACTAAAGAAAAAAAGTGAATGCAGCGACTCAGTTAAACTGTGGTTATACATGTATTAAGTTGGTTGCCCTAGTAATGGTGTTTCTCTTTTGTTGCATTGGTGTCAGGAGTGGGATAAAAAAAGCCACAATGAAGGAAATCTTAAAAAATTGTTGGAGAAGATGAATGGGTTGGGAAGTGAAATAATGATGGTGAACTCCACAATGCAGAAGATGGAAATGGAAATAAAATCTGAAATGAAGAATATAAATTCTGAAGTGGACAAAATGGGAAATGAAATAACAGTAATTCCTTGTTACAGAAGATACAGATGGAAACTGAAGAGTATAAAAGAAGAGGAAGATGTTCAAGATAATGACAAAGTTGTTGACCAAAATAGATGAATGACTGGCCAATGTGCGGGAAGTCATGGAGGAGATCATCAGAAAAGTGGAAGATCATGGCCAACGGCTTAATGCATTGAAAGGAATAGTCGATGGCAGAAACCAAGGGTGAATATCATTATATAAGAAATGCTTAACAGAAGACCATGAAGTTTGAGATGCTTGAAGGTGGTACAACATCTGTACATGTCAAGTACTAAAGTATGATAGCACATCGATACTCAAAGCCCCTTGCCAACAGCTCACTGCCATCCCTACATACAACCATTGGTTGGCATAAGAGGAAGCAGCACAGTTGAATAGCCAGCCTTCAGGGACAGGTGGCAGAAGTCTTGAATATGATCCAGACATCAGCATCATTCGAAGACATTGGGAGGCCCTCGAGAACTGCTTCAGCAACTATTATTTGGCTGCAGTTTATCGCAGTCAGCTCAATTCAAGGCAACAACACCCAGGAGAGATGCTGCAGGAATTTACCTTGGCCACTGAACAATTGATGAGCAAAGCTCTGGTAGAGCTTCAGCCCAGTTTTTTCTCCCCGAAAGCCCATCTTCTTGCCAAGATACAGGAGTGTCTGATGCTCAGTAATTAGAAGGTCATTCACAAGATGCTAACAGCCAAGCTGAGGCACTCTGCCTCAATCACGCTAACAAAAGCCCCTACATTGAGCACTAGTAGTATCCGCAAGGATGGGACCAAAAAGCAACCTTTTGATTTAATTGTCCTGGAGTATTTTATGGACAATGCTCAGAAATCTGTGGACCCAACCACAGATTTATACCTATTGTAACTGAAAAGTAAATAATAATCCTTGGATAGCTTGATTATTATTATTTTCTAATAATCCATGGTGACTTCATGAAATTGTAATTCCCCCTCGAAAGACATTGCATATCTTGAGCAGACTGGATAACAGCCTCGACAAAAATGGCTGGATAAATGGGAAGTTGTGCCAGGTTCTAGTGGACACAGGAGCCGCCATGACTGTAAGCAGACCTGCTGTTGCAAAGTGTGTGCCGTCATGGAAACCAAATTGGCCCTACCAACTAGCAATGGCATCAGGTAACACCTTGCCTATGGAGGAGGTTACACTAGATTAACCCTTGGTTAGAGCATCATTGCAATGTGAGTGTTCATCGTGAGGGTGGCTGAAGATGTGATACTGGGTTTGGAATTGCTCAGAGCCGCAACATGGGGTCGACATCAGCAGGACAGTGTTGTGACTTGGCCAAGAGCAGGAAAGCTTTAAAGCCCTAACAAACAATCAGGAATTTGCAGTGATCCTGATAGAGGGTGATGGGCTCATAACCGCAAGGAGCCAGACGGTCATGAAGGTGCGCCTGGAAGGCCAGTGAATCAAAGAACATGCTTTTGAACCATGCAATCCATTGAATGGAATATGCATTGCCAGGGCATTGTTGCCCTGTCAAGAAGCAGGCCTGTGAGACTACTGAACCTATCTGATGCCAGTCAGGACATACCGATTGAAAGAGAGTTGGAGAAATGTGAGCCAGTTGCAAGTATATTACCATGTGATGGCACCAAGGGGCAAGCACCGACGCAAGATCTGGAGCCCTTTCTGAGGAAGTGGCCAACTATTTGACCATAGCACAACTGGATCAGTTCTGGCACCTAATTTGAAAATACCTGTCTGTTTTCAGCCAAAGGGATGGCAATTATGGCGCACCAACCAAGTGCCCATGAAATTGGCATTGGAGATGTCCAACCTATCCAACAACCACAAACACGTGTCCCTATGGCGGAACAAGGGAGGTGCGAGACACACTGGAAGATATGAGAACCATATTATAGAAAAGTCTGATACCGTGGGTGTTCCCCTGTAGTTTTATTGAAAAAGAAGAATAGAGAGCTACGTTTCTGTGTGGACTATAAGAAACTGTATGCTGTCATTAGGATGGACTGTTTCTCCCTACCCCAGATAGAGAACACACTGGACACCCTTATAGGAGCCCATTGATTTTTGATCTAGGACTTGAAATCGGGATATTGGCAGATAGCCCTGAGGATAGGGAAAAGACCGAATTCTAAAACAGTAATGTAGCATTTACTTCCGATGCAAAAGAAGTTAGTTAAAAAATAACATTAACTGAACCAACCAAGGCTTTTGGCAGTTTACAGTTATACCATTTTGGCTTCTGCAATGCACCAGTCACCTTCTAGCATCTAATGGAGTCTGTGATGAGGGGGCTGATTTATGATGCTTGTCTGCTATAATTAGACATTGTTGCGAGGACCACCTTATTTACCTAACCAAGTTGTTGCAGAGACCACAGGTGGCCAAGTTGAATGGAAGAAGTGCTAACTCTTCTTCTGTAAGAAAGTAAATTATTTGAGCCATATTGCCGCCCCTACTGGTTTGGCCACCAATCCAGAGAAGGTTTGGTTTGAGAGAGATTAGCTTCACCCTAGTGATAAACAGGAGTTGTACAGTTCCCTGGGTTTGTGGAACTACTGTTTGTTAGACGGTTCTCCAACATCGTGAAGCCCCTCACTTGCCTGAAGGAAGAACACAGAGCTTACCTGTGGACAGAAGATACTGAGGGCACATTCCAAGTACTGAAGACAAGCACTCTGGAGTGGCCTGCACCTGTTCTAGGATTTCCCCAACTGGTGGTGGTTCCATTGTGTCCTGCTAGCAACAGTGGAATCGGAGGTGTACTCTCCCAGATCCAGGATTTGAAGGAGCACATAAAAGCATACTACAGCAAAGGGGCTCTCCAAGGCAAAGAACTACTACTTTATTTGGAGGGATCTTTAGGCAGTAGGGAAGGCATTTGAATTTTCCATAAATACCTATCTATTAGGCCAGCTATTCCATTTGAAGACTGACCATTCCACCCTCACCTGGATGTTCAGCTTTAAGAACTATAGGGCCAGACTGCCCATTGGGTCTAGAGGCTGCAGGAGTACAAGTTTACATCAAAGCACCCAAAGGGATGCCATGTCTAGAAGACCCTACCCGGAGGAGTGCGTCATTGCAATAAGATAGAGCAGAAGGAGCACACTGCAGTGGTACGCATGTCAGCAGTGTCTGTAGATGGCACAGGCCCTAAGGAGGGAGCATTTAGTGGATGCTTCTGAGAGAAGTGGAGGCAGCGGCTAGGCTAAGCTTGGAGGACATTGCACGCAGAATAGCTTGTTTAAGTCCTGCTGGGCCCAATCAAACTCCTGAAGACCAAGGAAAATGTATATTAGAAGTCACCAGACAACAGCTGATCTCCTCCCCTGGATTGAGGTAGCAGAAGCCATGGTGGAGGACATGTGGGGGACCTTGGGAGGACACCTTGGAACCAACTGAACAATTGGCAAGCTCTAAAAAAGATACTATTGCGCATTTCTTCTGTATTGTTTATGCATGGTCTTGTTTCCTAAAGTCTCCAACTGCAATGAACTCACACACCAAGGAAACATGAGAATCAGTTCAGAAGAGGCACTGTCATACTGCTCCCTTATCCTGACTAGCACCATCCTAACAAGCTAAACCATCCAAATGTACTACCAGTTTCTTCCCTCTGGGTGGTCTCTGGATGCAGTAGATCACATCATTTATCCTCTTCACCACAAGGTTCGGCCTTACCTTGGTTGTTCAAGCTTGGTGCAGCATTCCTTGGTCCTGGTAGGCCGATACAGCCACACCAAATCACCTTGTTGGAAACCATGGCTGTTGGCCTCCCGGTTGTAACTGGTCTTTATCCAATCAATAACTACCTGGAAGTTTTGACGAGCCATCTCATAAAGTTGTTCTACAAGATGCTCCATGTAGTTGAGTGCTAGCTGTTCTGATCCAGGAAGACTCCTGAACATCAGGTCGCAAGACAGACCCAGCTCCCTGCCAAAGACCAAACAGGCTGGTGTCAACCCAGTGGTGTCGTGGGTTGTAGAGTGGTAGGCCAGCAAGAAAAGTGACACTCTCACATTCCAGTCTCTCTGTTGATTGGCCACAACATTCCTCAGATGTTTTTCTATGGTCTTGGTGTACTGCTTAACCATGTTATCTGACTGTGGGTGAAGAGGAGTCTTGCATATCTTGTACACTCTTGAGCCGATCCAGAGTTTCCCTCATGATGATGGACTCAAAATTGGTGCCCTGGTCGCTGTGAAGCTCCATTGATACCCCAATCAACAAAACAGTTCCTCCACGACGCAGTTTGCAATGGTCTTGGCCTCTTGGTTAGGAATAGTGTACAGCTACGGCCACTTGGAGAAGTAATCCATGGTGACCAACAGATACCTGTTGCCAATGTAAGACACAGGGAATGCCCCATTTACGTCAATGCCATGGGTTTGTACTTTTTTTTTTTTTCTTTTTTTTTTTTTTTTTTAATGAGTGGCGCAAAAGTACTAGGGTCATCACTGCCACCTTCTGGTTATACATTTATTCACAGGCTGTTATATACAGAAATAATACAGACAAAGCAATCACAGCAGATACAACTTTACATACTGTCAATACGGCATAATCAAAAAACTTCCTTCTGATCAGAAACATTGCATCAATATAATAGTCAGAAATAAAATGAAACAAAACACACACAATTATGCCCTTGACTAGAATTAAATCTTCTTGAGGAATTCACTTAAAAATAGTGCATGAGCTTGTCAACAGAGGCAGAGTCATTGCTTAGAACACTAGCTACAGACACAGACAGACCAAGTCGCTAGCGCAGTGCTGAACAATAGTGACACTGAGTGAGAAAATGCCTCACTGTTAAAGGCACATCACAATGGATACAGTGTGGTGGTGGTTCACCATTTAGAAAGTATCCATGGCTGAAATACATGGCCAAAGCATAGCCAAGTAAAGCACTGATCCTTGCAACGAGAAAGAAAGAACAGCATCTGGGATGCATTATAGCCTTCACCACGCAGAGTTTGGCAGTAGATGTAAGGCACTCCTCTTCCCAGTCAGAGAGTATCTTCCTATGCAGAATAATACTTTGCAAATGTGTAGATAAATAACTGAGATGCTGATCAGGCCTTCACAGTCTGATCTGCCTGTTCGTTTCCTGCAATTCCACAATGTCCAGAAACCCAGACAAAAACCACAGAAAACCGGCTAGATGTATTCTGGATCTTTTGAGCAAGGGGGTGGAGACTATAAACATTCCATAAACTAAGCAAAGCACTAAGGGAGTCAGAACAGAAGACACTGGATTGCAGGAAGGAGTGGATAAACATGATGACCTTATGTATAGCATAAAGCTCAGCAGTGTATACGGAAAGGTCAGGAGGGAACCTAATCTTGTGATGGACATGTGGGTCATGGACCAAGGCACAGCCAGTCCTTGATGTTTTAGAACTGTCAGTATATAAAAAATGGTATCTTGGAAATGCATGCTGCAAAGCAGTGAAATGTTTGGTATATATAGGTGCTGCAGTGGTGTCCTTTGGCAACTGAGCCAAAGCAAGAGAATACAGAAGTAGTTGTCGCAGCCACAGTGGAAAGCGATGGTATCTCCCCTACAAAAGAGACAGGGAATTTCTATGTCCAACTTCAACAAGTTCTGAATTCTATTTCCTGTAAGAATCAGCACAGTCAGACTTTGGTGATAGCAAAAATCTAAATTGGCACCAAAGAAAGAAGAATAGGTGGATGACCAGGCATGGTTCATATGGCAGAGGCAAAATTACAGAGAAGAATGTTTAGCGCACCCAAAAGGATGGTTCATCAGATTCCGCATATAGGCCACATGTGAGGCTAGAGTGAAAAGCTCCTTAAAGATAACCAAAGTCCTTGATGATGCACAGGGTCTTATTTAAGCAAAATAAAGGGACTAACAGAGAAAAATAAATGAAACCATAATCCAGTTTTGAATATATTGACAACATGTAGAGTTGTAGCATCAGTACTTCATGAGTGCTACTAAGGACACAAAAGTAATTGCATTGAACGAACACATCGCTCATGAAGGTAGAGATTATGAAGCTCCCAACAGAGCTTATGATTAAATATTAAACTGAAAAATTTAGCTTCCTCAACAAACAGCAGTTCTACTCTACCAAAAGAAAGATGGGGAGCAGGAAACTCTTTACAGCACCAAAAATTGAGACTGTGTTTTTTCTGCTCAAAATTTAAAACCATTTTCCACTCTGCAAGTTGCAGCAAATTGAGAAAGTACTGAAGGCAGCATTGGGAAAATAGAATGTGCTCATTGCTATAACAAATTGCAAGGAGGTACAGCTGCTCTCCCTGGTTCTTTCCTATAGGGAGTTCCATACCTTGAACAGCATCCCATCCTTGATCTTCAATGAGTCCCATTGGGCCCAATAGGACTTGTACACACTGCTCCTTGGTGCAATGTTCTCTCAGCTCAGCCTACTTCCTGCCTCCACTTCTCACAGGAGTGGGTCCAAGTCTGCATCTGCCAGCTGTTCGCTCCTCAGCCCTGCATTATTCCATTCAGCTGCAGGCATGGCTGAAATAACACTGACAGCTACGACACAGTCCTTCTCTTCAACTTTAGTGCAGTGGCTGCACTCATCTTACAAGGTCGTTTGGACATAACATCTACATTGGTACGGCTTCTTCCTTATCGATGTTCTACTGTAAAATTGTACTCATGCAGCCTCTGGACCCAACGGGCTATCCGGCTCTCCAGGTTCTTGAAATGTAAGTCGGGTGAAGGCAGAGTGGTCAGTCCTCAGGAGAATGACTGACCAAACTTGTGGAAGGTTCCAGCGACTTCACTACTGTCAGGAATTCTCACCAGGTGACGCAGTAGTTCTTTTCTGCTTTGGAGAGCACCTTGCTGAAGTAGGATATAACCTACTCCTAGCCATCCTAGATCTGTGTCCACAATAAAGTCGCCATCAGGTTGTGGAAATCCCAAAATGGAGCACTACAGAGTGCTCACTTTAACACCTGAAATTGCACTCTCTGCTTCTTCTGACTATGTAAGGCCAAAGCTCTTCCGTCACTTGGGTGAGAGGTTTCATGATGTTGGAGAAGCCTCTAACGAACCAGCGGCTTCTGACATCTTTAGATCTTCAGGTACATTCAATGGTTCAAATTAGAAACTTATATTTTTTATCACTAATTAGTATTAAATTACTCTCTACATTACATACAAGAAATGCTTGATTAAAGAATAACTTAGGGTAAACAAAATATTAACTTCAAAATTTTATAGAATTCTTTTGGACTTGAAACAAAAATCAAGAAAAATAACCAACGTGAACAATAGCAACTTACTTATATTTAGAGGTAATGAAAATTATACAGCGTATCATTACCAAATTTCATTTCTTTAGGTAATATAGTTTAGGAGGAGAGTATATCAACACACTGTGTGCTTAACTTTGTGTAATAGGAGGTATTCAGTAGCTTACCACTTGAAACTTCACTTAAGGTCAACTCAATGTTACTTTTAAAATTTTCCTTCAGTGCAACCCACTTCCAGTTTGGTTACTTATCATTTGTATTTTTACTTTTGTGTGAAGATAGTGTCTTAATTTAGACTGTTGTTTCTGAAATCTTATTTGTGTAGTTTGAGGAATTAACATTAGAGATTTATTAAACAAAACATTTATGTTAATATCATTTCTAGTAAATACATGATCTATTCATTGAATAGTAAAAAGTTTTTCCTCAAGTAATTTTTGCTCAAACTAAAGAAAAGTGGTACTGAGGAGTATCTCTGAGAAGCATCAGCATTTTAAGTTGCTATTTTAAAATAAGTTCTTATGTGATAGTAAATCAACATTATAATTACCTATGAATGGAGTTACAGTATATAATATCTAAAGTCTATACTGGAATCAAGGAAGATTCTGAAAATTATATGACTAAAAGGAAATTATGATATAGCCAAAAACAGCTTTTAAGGTTACTGTTATGCGTAAGCAGTATTATTTAAGTAAATAAAAGCAAATGTTACCAATCTAATAGATCTAATGATAAGCTGGCAGTTTTAATTGTCATTCCAAACAGTTACCATATAAAAGCTTTGGAAAGCATTTCAAAAAATCATGCAATTACAACAATTCTAACAGTTAAGGTCTGCAGGGAATGAAGGGGAGAATTCATACTTATTTTATCTGACAGTTTATAAACATTTTTGTTGTTATGGCTGTGCTGCAGTATTTTAATGTTGCCATCTTAATACTTTTGTTTCATAGGCTTTCTTACTCAAAGTCGTAACTGGTATCTCTCAGTTTCACTTTTAATTTATTTGAATGACGTTACAGGATGCAAGCATCTCGTAAAATAAGGTGAAATTTGGTATTCCTATTGTGACTATGTGCTGGTTGTGCCTCTATCTTGACCCTTGGATTGTAGTAGGTGTGGACTACATCCACACAGTGTGTTTACTAGCCCTTGCATTGTTGTAGGTGCTATGCCTTAGAAAATGAATATGTGAAATAATGGGTGAAAAAAAAATGCATATGTGCACCTACTGTAGCTATCGAAATTTCTTGCTGCCTTTGTTGGAGCCATATAAAATAGGCTGGAGAGCCAGAGGAGGTTGGTTACGACAAAGGGATACTAGTAGATACCGTGTAGCCATGGCCGTAATCAGTCTCCTAGCATAGTGAAAGGTTTGCCACCACAAAAACCCAGCTTGTTCTACCAAAATCTTGCCTGTGGAGAGGAAGAACCTGCTGGAGTTGACCCTGGGGCAGAGCAATGTGAGCCTGTGGATGTATGTTGCAAGGGTGGCCGAGGAGGTGATACTGGGACTGAATGACCTCAGGAGCCACAAGGTGACAGCTGATGTGGGTTGGAGGGCCTTGTGATTCAGCCAAGATACGGTTATGCTCCACAACGTGCAGTTGATCCTGACAGTAAATGTGGTTCTGCCCACAAGAAACAAGGTAGGCCCATGGGCGAGGAACCTAGTTTTGGACCAGAAGACATCATTGAACGAATCCTGAATTCATTGTTGCTTTGCTCAAGGAAGTGCCTATGAGGGTGCTGAATGTATCAAATGCCCATCAGAACAACCAGTCTGGAACAGAGTTGGGGAAGAATGAGGATGCAGCAAGTATATCATCATTGTAATGTTGAAGGCTGGAATACTTGCCAGAGGGTAGCCAATCGTTGTGTCTGATTGTGACACAACTGGAGGGCCCAATGTCTACGTATACAATACTAATCCGTCTTTAGCGAAGGGAACATCACTGATGGTGCTGCACTGACAAAGTACTATATTACATTGATACTGAAGATTCTGGACCCATCCGATCATCACCAAGACATGTTCCTCTTGCAAAACAAGCAGAGTTCCAGGACGTGCTGGAGGACCAGATCTAGGGGAATTATTGAAGAGTTCACTAAGCCTTTGTGCTCCTGTCTTAGTGAAGAAGAACAGCACATAATGCCTCACCAGAAAGGATTGTTCCCCCTTAACCCAGATTGATGGCACCTTGGACACTCTTGCTAATGCCCACTACTCCACAACTTTGGACTTGAAATCTGGTTACTACTTATGTGACCCTACCACTTGCAGACAAGAACACAACATTCTCTACAGACCAAGAGTTTTGGCAGTTTAAAGTTATACCCTATGCCTCTGTAATGTGTCATTCATTTTCCAGTGCCTAATGGAGTCAGGCTTGACTTAAGATTCCTGCTTGCTACATCTAGACATCAATGTTGGCAGCTACTTCAAAGACCAAATTGAGAATCTGGCTAAAATTCTGCAGTGGCTTCAAGGAGCTAACTGAATCTGAACGAGAAAAAGTGCTAACTCTTCTGCGAGGAGGTAAATTACTTGGGCCACATAGTATCACTAATTGCCATTATCACCAAACCAGTTTCTCCAACATCACGAAATCCTACCCTTGTCTTACAGAAGAATACCGGCCTTACATATGGTCAAAAGGATAGGCATTCTAGATGCTTAAGTCAGTATTCTACAATGCACCAGGTCCAAGAGGACCAGGAACTGATAATTAATAAACAGCCTACTACAGCAAGGATGCTCTCCAAGGTGGATAAAGAACTACTCTGTTGCCTGACCGAATCTCCTGGTAGTAATTAAGGTGCTAGCACACTTACACAAGTACCTGGATGGTCAGTCACTCTATACGAGGACCACCAGTGTGCTCTTTTCCTACCTGTTTAGCTTCAAGAACCATTGGGCCCAGAGGCTGTAAAAGTACAACTTCATATCAGGACATCAGAAAGGAAGGAGCCACTCCAATGTGAATACCATGTCAAGAAGACCCTGCCAAGAGGAGTCCAGTCATTGCAAATGTGGAGAAGGAGCATTTCACAGCTGTCCATGTGATTTTACATGGATGGAAATGCAGACTTGAGGAGTAAAATGCATTGGATGCAAATTAGGGGCCATTCCTGAAAGAGTGAAGTGCGAACTACGAGCCTAGAATACATTGCACCCAGGAGTAGTGGAGTAGAATTTCTATTGGGCCCAATGAAACTCACTGAAGACCAAGGAGGGTGTTTGTTGTTTACTAGTCACCTAATGGAAAGACCCAGAGAGAGAGAGAGAGAGCAGTTGATCTTCTCTTAGAGTAAGGTGACGGAAGTCTGGAGGAAGTACATTGACACACTTTAGGATGATATCTTCCAACTATGAAATGCTCCGAGTAGTCGAGACTATGGACAGCGGTTGATTGGTTATGCTGCCAATGACATTTATGTATATCAAAATATGGCCCAAAGACCAAGGGCAGGTGTCACATGCATACTGTGGGAGCAACATTTGAATGGTTAATGATTACTTATCACGTGGCTGGAGGTGTATGTCATTCCTAACCAAGAGGCCAATATCCTTGCAAACTGTCTCATAGAACTATTCTGCCACTTTGTGGTGCCATTGGAGTTACCATTTGACATTTGATTAGGACATCAACTTTGAGTCAAATCTGATGAGGAAAACACTTAGCAACTTTTAGTACGCAAGACATGTGTAACACCTACGCAATCAGAAGACATGGGTGTACTATATTTCAAGACTGAAGAACATATGAGGAAGATGGTGTACAATCATCAGAAAGACTGGGATGTCAGGGTGCTGTTTTCTTCCTGGCCTACCATTCTTAAATGCACAACACCAGGGTTCATAGTAGCCAACTTGGTTAGCTGCAGGGAGCTGCATCTAACATTTGAGAGTCCATCTGGGGCAATACATCGCTAAATATGGAACAACACTCAAAAGTGCAATGAGGAAGTTGGCAACAATATTACCTATGTAGCTAAATAGCCATCCAATTATTGAATACATTTTGTATTTATCCAAATATAAGATGACATCAAATTAAGATGATCCCCATTTTTCAGATTTAAGTTTTGGAATTAAGCATATCATTTATATAAAAAGAAAGTAACTTAATTTTTAAATGAAATTTAAAATTTTGCCATATATTTGAACAGATTACGGAAAACTTAAGCTGGTTAAGTATTTTTTCTACTTAATTTGAATTTGTTCAGAAATTCACACTGTGGGTAGGGGAGAAGGGAAACTATATACCAGTACGTATATATATATATATATGTATGCAATGCCAGCACAACTGCTATGTAATGGATACAATTTTCTATTTAGGAACATACCTAATGTAACATACCATTGTCAAAAGCTTTACTCTGAGTAACAGTTTGGATTTGCATGGAAGTTCACATTTTGGGCATATAGAGACTGAGAGGGGAATAAAGAAATGCACGGGAAATGTGCAATGGGAGAATGTGACAACAGCGGCAGCAGCAGTAGTATATCTGTTACAATGATGGATATGGTTTTCTATTTAGTCAATATACCAAATATAACATATTCATGTAAAATTTGAATTTGCACAGAAACTAACATTGGGAGCAGGAGAGAGATGGATAAGAACGAAAGTGTCCGCTAAGAATGCACAAGGTGGAGGAGGCAGCTAAGATGTAACGACGAATAAAATTTTCTATTTAGACAGTATAACCGAATATAATAGTTTATTGTAATATGTTTTACTATGGCTTTACCTAATTTGAACCTGCGTGTAAACTCAGGTTTTGGGAGGCAGAGAGAAAGAGTGGCAAACGGAAATGTACTAGAGTATGTGCAGTGGGAGGAGGGAAATATGCAGTTAAACCTCTTTCTTTGTGGTTGACTGTTAGCTCCTAATCAACGTAATGAGCAACCACTGATGTAAAAGAAAGATCTTTATTTTTATTTTAGTCTCAAAGAGAAATCTTTTTCTTTGGTGTGAAATGAAGGCACAAAATCTGCCGCATACATTAATTACAAGCTTGGTGATAAGCATTACTATTTCGTCATTCCATGCTTGCAAAGTTTGAAACTTTCTTTTTGCAGCATGCTATTCAGAAAACATAGGGAATGCAAGATGATCCCAGTTCTGGACATTAACATTTTGGAAAAAACATTTGAATTCGTGTTGATAAACCAACTATGTCACAATTTTGATGTTTTTTCCCTGGATAAATCTCACATTGTTAGAAAATTGCACAAAGCACAGTGTTTTGCATAAAAACCCAATTTTTGTGTTATTTTGCAATTTGAAGTCAGCAAATTTTGCCATTTTTTGATGTCTGAAATAATACATTTCCACTATATTTTCATGCTTTTAATGTTTTTCGGTCTTTTTGTTTAACCAAAATGTTCTCACACCTAAATAACACTATTTGCTTTGCTGGACGATGACAGTGCAATTTCTCATTTTCCTCTTACTATTCTAACAAAAATGAGTCCAGTTCTGAAGTGTTGGTCATACAACTTATTTCAGTTGAGCATATCTTGTTTAGGTTAAACATAGTACTGAATATCTTTTACCTATGTTTTTCGATCATTTAGTAACATTTTTGCTTCAATCTAGTGAGAATACATAGTTCAAACTTGGTACTCTAGCTATTTAGGTAGTCCTGGGACCATTAAAGTTAGCTGGCATTATTTAAAATTTCTGAAACTGAATTCCTGCTAGGATTATAAGCACTTGGACATACAGTGCTTATATCCAAAAGTCTCAAAATTACATTAATAGTTTAATAAGCTAGGCTATTAAGCTTTAAGAGTTAAGGATAGCACTTGATCAGACAAACACAAAATTGAAGCCTGCATTCCACATCATGAAACCCATTCCTTCAACATGATAATGTTATTCATTCATGCTACTTCCAAGAGGTGCAGAGTGCCTTAGTCCCACTGAATTTTTGAACAGCCTTCACCACGCATAATTAATAAAAGACTAACCTTTTGGAAGCTGTGTGAGCCCATCCCTAACTAACCCTGTTACTTCCTTCACCACACGCAGAGTTGGTACCGATGTCTCTATACTTTCACTCTCATCACTCTCTGAAATATTAAATTTTAAAGATGTGAACATATTAATTATTATTATTTTTTATTTTTTTTATCATTATTATTAATAGTAGAAGTGACTTAAATTCATTAGCAATTCAAAATCATGTAAGTGTGCAAGCAAGCATACTTCCTAGACTGTGATAGAAATATAGAAATACTAACTGCACTCCAAAATTTACAGTATAGCCGCAGTAATTGGAGATAGTTGGGGATGGGGCTACCTTAAATTACAAAAACCTCAGATTTTTTTAAGGAAAAATCACAAAATTAATGGGTAAATCATGAATAAATGTTTAATGAACACAATAATGGTTAAAAAAATTAATAACAAACAATATAGTACATTAGACACAATAATATATTACTTATTGGAATTCCCACACTGTGAAGCAAGTTAATTATAATATGTGTTCAAAAAGAAACGAGCCGGAGGTATCAGTACTGAAACCAGTAGCTGTATGTTAGAAGTATTGGTCCTGGATGCTGAGACACTTGTTCCACTGTGACACAAGGCGGTGAATGGCAGTCTCATAAAATTCCCAGCCTGCGATGTGAACCAGTTTCGCACGTGCAGCTGGACGTTGTCGTCCGAGGTGAATCGTTTGCCACTCAGAGCCCTTTTAAGGGGACAAATATGGCTTAATCACAGGGAGAGGGCTGGACTGTATAGAGGGTGACTGAGAACCTCCCATTTGAATTTCTGCAGGAGTGCCGCGAGTGTGTTGGCCTATGAGGCTTTGTACTGTCGTGGAGCAGAATGACCCCATGGGTGACATTGCCTGTTCGTTTTGATTTGATCGTTTGGTGAAGGTTGGTCAAGGTTTGTGAGTAATGCAGGGCATTCACTGTTGTCCTGTGCTGCAGGAAGTGTATCAGAAGGGGGCCATCTTGGTCAAAGAAGAACGTCAGCATAACCTTTCCTTCACTCGTGTGGATGGCCTTGGCTTTTTTGGTGGTGGTGACCCTGGATGCTTCCACTGGAGACTTTGTAATTTTGATTCTGGTTCAAAGTGATGACACCTTGACTCATCTCCAGCCACCACTCGGGCCAGGAACTCACTCCCCTCCCTAGCATAGTGCTGCAGATGACCCAGGAAGAGTGAACACTTCCGACACTCGATTTAACCTCGGCGGCTATGGTTTTCACTGTCACTCTGTGGTTCTGGGTAGTGACTGCATCAACCAGCTGGAAGATGTCATCGGTACTGCAGTGTGGTGCTCCGGGCCGTGCATCATCGGCTAACGACACCCATCCTTCCCTGAAGTGCTTGTGCCACACCTTGACCCTTGCAAGGAACATGCAGTGTTTGCCTACACTTGCGACATTCGTCAATGAATCTCCATTCCCCCTACTCCTTTCGCTGTCAGAAAATGAACAACACCTCTTTGCTCTTCTTTTGACGTCTCCATTTCAATGTTACAATGCGACTGGCATTGTTGGACGATTGATGCTGCTGCTAGCTGTGTATAGTCATGTAACGTGCATGCATTCCCTCTAGCACGCTCTGGTCGGAACCACACTTTGTTACACATGCCACAATATTACCAACCTGCACATTCCAGACTCCGGCTCGTTTCTTTTTGAACACCCCTTATATAGTACATACCTGCATTATATGGTAGGCTCACTATAATACATGCCATTTACAACAATGTCAGTCTGTTGCTGCTGTAAAAATGTGTATTTTTGCTTTAGCATATTTTAATGACCACTATCACCAAGTAGGAATTACTGTTGCAATTAATTGACACACTGCCCTAATTAGCGAAGGGTTAATCAAGAAAGAATAAGTACACTTCTCCAAACCTAATGGTACCTGTCAATCTGTAATAGAAATCCATTAGCAGTCTGAGGCCAAGGTTATTTCTGTGCATTGTGAAAGAAAACCCAAACTGGGGCAGTTTTTATTTGTGTTGTAGTGGACATTTAAAAGAAAGTTCAAAATGTAACACATTTGGAAGTGCATAAAACGCATATGTGGACAACGTATAAAAACATGATTTTACTTTAGTTTTAGGTAAAATTTTAATTTTCTTAAGACTAGCTCAAATTACACAGAACCATAAAATACCGGGATTCTATTGTACATTGCTCTCCTTTTTCAACCAAGCATAATTTCTTTTACCATGCAATTACATTACGTTATCATTCTGTAATTGAAAGTAACAAAACATACTTTTGAGTGGATTAAATCATAATCAGCAGCAAAGCTTTGGGTAATGTGGATCAATTCCTATAGACAAAGCACTGAGAACCAAAATGTAACACACATCTTCTGGAAGGAGAAATCTCTAAGCACCTATTGTTTATTTTGTAAATAAAACGTCAGCAGTAACAATAAATTACCATTTAATGAATTATGAGTAATTGATAATTGCTAGAGGAATAATGACAAAATCTGTATTTGTAATCTGAACCAATCTTTAATTAACATTTTACCATAAGTTTTTAGGTTTTGATGAAATTTATCATATCAACAGACTGACATATGACAGACTGACACAGAGTGTTAATCTTAAATTTCACAATTTTTACTCATCCCATTTTCAATGTACAATCAGTGGTTTAAAGTTTTAAAAAATGTGTGATTTTGGTCTTGCCCATAAACACAAAAAATTTATTTCCTCCAGCCAGGGTAGAGATATTTTTCTGGAATAAAAACAATTTTGTTCAGTTTTTTTATAGGCTTTTATTTGATATTTAACCTGCTTATATTTGTGGAAGCTTACATTTTACATTGTTGGTCCAAAATTAAAAATTTGATATCCAAAAAATATAACTAAAATTTTTCAAAAAAATATATTTTCTTCTTTAATATCTTAATATTATACCTACAAATTTTGACGTTGGGATCTCAATGAGATCTTTTTTTTTTTCTTATAAGTTGTATAACTATAACCTAATGAAAAAAATATATTTAACTGCAATGTATGAAAAATAAAACAAATCGTCAAGCTACATGGAAACACAAAACGTGGATTCCTGTGCTGGAAGACACTAGGATCAAAACCCTAGGAGCCACCGGACAATGCAGGACAGCAGCTGCACTGTGATTGGTGGATGAGCAGATAATAAGAGGGAAATGGGCAGTCTCTCTCCTGCTACAAATATGATGAGCGCTGAACAAAGTGCTATTTTAGCTACTCCAGCCATGAGTAGATGACCACCGATGATGCCCGATGGAGAGACGGGCAAAATGTTAGGTGCTTTATCACCTACTGGACCATGGGCAATAAGCCCAGAAAATTCATTCTTTTGGATTAACGCCGGCTATGAAAGCCTAAGCATTTATATAAAAAAATTCTGTTTCTTATATTTTTAATGCTGGCAGTAGCAGTTTATTTCAGTTGTTTTTCAGTGCTCTAATATGGTAGAACTAATTTGTTCATTTGCATGTCTGATCATGTAGGAACCTGCAGTAGGCCTGTTTCTCAACAATTCACTTCATGCTAAATAGTAGTCTACATTAAGCTCTTGTGTGAGATAATGCCAATTTCATAAACTAACATGAAGCTCATTTACATATCAAGTAGTGATATATGAGAAGTATGGTATCAGTAGTAATTTTTTATACATAAAGACTGTATAATTTGTTATAACTTAATTCCATCGTCTGATACAAAACAAAGTTTAGTTAATATACACTGTTATAATCCCTTTGAAAAAGAAGTCCATAACTATTTAAAATTTAAGGCCAGTTCAAAACTTGATGTCTGAAGTAAACACTTGTATTAAATCAGGCATAAAGATATGTAGCAGCTGTAGAAAACAGCAAAAGAAAAGGAAACAAAACTAATGGAAAAGTCGAAGTTCGTGAAGAAAGAACTTCAGGAGATAAAGGGTTTATTAATTGTAATTTGTCTATAGAATATTTATTTAATCCCTTCAATGTATTGGTGCATCACTTTTTGCAAAAAACTGAACACCTAGTTCTGGATACTACAAAAGAAAATTAGAAAGTGTGTAAAAATATTTAATTACAAAATTGGCAAATGAAGCTGTAAGTTCTGAAATTGAAGTTCTGAAATTCAGATTCAGAAATACTTCTGCATACGCCTCATCTCCACTTTGATATGCTTTGACTTAAACAAGATTAGACAAGGTGCTATTAAAAGTGTGAAATAATATAACCATGCCTAAGACTTAAAATATGTACAAAATATGAAGAAATATTTGGAGCAGAAAATCTGAACTTCAGAACCCTTCCAGAGTATAACATAATGAATGCATTGTTATTTTTAACACACATGTACTTAAAGGAAAAGGATGCATAGAATCGCCAAAGAGTGAAATCTCACTTGCAGTATTAAGAAAGTGGAGGATGTTAAGAATTACTGCAGTTTCCAAGAACTGAATACATTAACTTATCAAATTAACATACTTGACAACTTTCTGAGATTGACATTGGTAAAAGTTTCCCAGCAAAGTGTAACCATTTTATGATGAAACAATTTAAAATGCATAAAATCTTCAGTGTGGTTGATGTAAAAAAGTTTCATGTGAAACAAATGAAAATCTCATTTTATAAGAACCTTAGAGGTTCTGTCTATAATTTATGTTGGAATTGTTCCTCGTATCACAATAAACATGTTTTAAAGCAAGGAACACCACTTCCTAAGCTACACTTGAATATCTAATCCATGTTTCTTACTTCACAAAACAATTAATTTAAAATGGCTGCCAAAATAAATGGGAAATTTATATACTACACCATATAATAACAATAGATAAATAATTTAGTTGATTGATGTTTGGAGGAATTTAATAACAGTGACGGTCAAATTATAGGTGTATTAATTTGTTGAGTTGGTTTTTTAATACTACGTCTTACGACAAAACAGAATACATAAACTTGATTCGTTCCCAAAGTTTGAAAGTTCCAATCTTTGGAATTTGGTGAAGAAATCAAAGATCTAAAAATAGACACAGAAGACACATTAGTTTCATTTGAAATTACAGCACTATACCCTAGCATCCCAACACAAAAACTGCAAGACCTATTAAAAAAATGGCTAAATACAACAGAAATAGGAACTGCGGAAGTAGAAGATTACATAGAACTAACAAATTTGTGCATTGAACAAAACTACTTCACCTTCAATAGTAAATAGTACAGGCAAAAAGCAGGACTCTCTATGGGCAACCCTCTATCTCCATTTTTGGCAAATTTATTTATGTGCAAATTCGAAACGCACATGAAGAAAGCATTCCCATGGATTTTCAAGGTGTGGTACCGCTATGTTGATGACATATTTGCAATAGTGCTAAGCAGACATTTAGATGATGCCATAAAATTATTAAACATACAGGAAAAAACAATAAAATTCACAATGGAAAACAGAAACCAATGGAGAACTCCCATTCTTAGACCTAAGAATCATCAGAAACGACACAAAAGTAAACTTTGGAATCTACAGAAAACCAACTCAACCAGAAAATTACATTAAAAATGAAAGCTACAACCCATTACCACACAAAAATGCAATAATAAACAGCCTCACACATAGATTAGTAAATGTATCTATGAGCACAACCGAATTCAACAAAGAGTTAAAAACCATAATTCAAACAGCAGAACAAATGGATATAGCAAAGACCTTGTATACAAGAAACTCATCACAGCAAAGCAGAAAAAAAACTATAAAAGAAATAACTACCCTAACAGCAGGAAAAAACAATATCAACACATTCAAAAAATTCACTTACCACCCCCGAGCATTTAGAAAATTCAAAAAAATCTTCAAAGAACAAAACATCACCCTGGCTCCAATAAAAAGATTTTCTGTCATAAAGTTACTAAATTCAAAAATAAAAGATGAAATTCCACCAGAAAATAGGTCAGGAATATATCAAATTAAATGCACAAATTGTGAGAAGTTCTACATAGGACAAACCAAAAGAATTTTAAAAATTAGATCCAAAGAGCACTTTAGAAACCTAAAATTGAAACAAGAAGATAAATAGGCAGTAGCATTTTACTTTTGGAAAGAAAACAACAATCTAGATCCAAAGCCAAAATTGCTAAAAACCATGTCAGGCCACAATGAACTCACAACCTGGGAAAACATCCTCATATGGAAAAACAAATATCACCTAATAAACATTGAAATCCCGCCAGTAGACAGCTTAGTTAAGAAGTTCATCATGTTGCCACCAGAGAAGAGACCACAAGCAAACGCAGCCAGCAACGGCAGTTGGACCCGTGAGGTTGAAAATGAAAGCATAGGCTTTCGAAACTACTCCCTCATAATAAAAATGTAAGTGACGTAGTGTTAAAAAACCAACTCAACAAATTAATACACAAACAATTTAGTGCTAAAGTTACATATTTTGTAAAGGTTTCGGTTTGGGTGGCTTCTGTAGTGCCATAGCCCCTTAATGTTAAATCTTAAGTGGGTACTGGATACATCAACAGGTGATGGATAGCCAGGCTTGTCTCCCAATAACCAATAGTAGACCATGAACCATCTCCAAACCATAAGTGACCCATGGGGTTTCTACTTTTGAAATGTAACACCTTGTAGAAACCGTTTTACAGAATAAAGAATACACAGAAATAAGTAAAAATCTAATAAGCACATTGACAACATCCCTAGACAATAGAATAAACAGAAGTTATACCAAAACTTGATAAATTCAAATTGAAAGAAGCAAATCCAACTCGACCACGTCTTTATGTTTTGCCAAAATTCATAAACCAGACAAACCCATGAGACCAATAGTCAATTGCATAAACATCCCAACCTACAAATTATCAAAGTGGTTAGCCAACAAATTCTATAGCTTCCCAGAACACAACAATCAGAAAAAGCTCCTTGGAACTAATAGAACATCTACAATATTACACAGTTTCAACCAATGATTTGTTGGTCTCGTTTGACGTGAAATCATTATTCACCAGCATTTCAAAGCATGGCTCACAGACAAGACTTAAACAAGAGAGAAGTAGAAGACTTCCATACTTTGACAGAACTATGCATCAATCAGAATTATGCCCAATTTAATGGCAGATTTTACAGACAATCCTCAGGCTTACAATGGGTAACCCACTTTCACCCTTTTTAGCAAATCTGTACATGGGACAACTTAAAGTTCACATAATTTCCAGTTTTCCTTATGTGTTCAAAAATGGTTTAGATATGTGGATGATGTTTTTGCAGTGGTCCCCAAAAAATTAGCACAAGACTCTCTAAAATTACACATAGACAAAAGCATAATAGTTTCAACCCAGAACCTCACAAACAGGCAATCTTCAACAGCTCTGTCACAGACTCCTCAGCATCTCACTTGACCCACAAGAGTACAACACAGAATACCTCCAATTACGATACATAGCCTCAGCCAATGGTTTCAACGCAGACATCATTGACAAAAAAATTGAAAAACATAAGGAGAAATTAACATTAAAACAAATCAGCACTTTGTCCACACAAAAACCTTGAGTTACATATAAAAAACTCACTTATCACCCAACAGCAGATAAATTCAAAAATTGTTTCAAGAAATATAATACAAGTTTAGCTTCAAGTAACCAATTCAACATAAAAAATGGACTGAAAACAGATATTAAGACCCCATACCTATGTACCAGAGATTGGGCATCTACAAAATTGATTGCAAATTACGTTATATTTGTCAAACAAAAAGAAGAGTTGAAACAAGGTTAAAAAAACATTTCAGACACATCAGACAGAAACAGACAGATAAATGAGCAGTAGTACACCATTTTTGGACATCACAGCATGAAATAGACAACATAAAGTTGCTAAAACCTATAAACAACCCGGCAGCACTCACAGTTTGGGAGAATATTCTCATTACACAACACAAAGATCAGCTCATGGATTTTGAAATACCGCCACATGATTACAAACTTCTGCTGAGAACACCAGATGTCTTCACCGTCAAGGACTACTGAGCACAACTTCCAGCATTAGTTAGACCTATACTGAAGAAGAGGGAAAATGCCCTTAAAACACATGTCTTGAAAATTAATTTTAAGAGAGGTGAGTGGCACTATTCCAACTCATTTTCAACTATTTAACTTTACTATACCCTTTCCAATACCATTTCTCACACACTACTATCGCTTGCCTAATTCTAATACAGTCCCTATAATATTCGTGCTGAAATATTTCCTGAATTTTCATATTTACTATATTAAATCCACTAAGAAAGTATGGGAAAGAGAAAAATTCATTAATGATGTGGAAAAATGGAAAGAGAGGTTCTAGAATGGGCAAGAACTGGAATGATGTTATTAAAAGGTCTAAAAGTAGATAAAGGTTTATGGCACTATGTGGCAATGCCAATAACAATTTACCTCTTTAACTGAGAGTGAAGAAACAAAAATATGGAAAGAAAAAATATGGAATAAAAACTGGGAAAAGTTACAGAGAGAGATAGTGTACTTAAAACTTTTTAGAAATAGTAAGAAAGATTTTCTGAAACAGGGAAAGTAAGACAGAAATGGGGCAAGAAAATTGCCAAACAAAGAGAGGATCTTAATAATAAAACTGATACAGTTGTAAGTATAACAGAGATAAATAGATTAAGTTGATAGAGTATAAAAATGTACAATAAGAGAGAATGGTAAATATACATAAATAACAAGGGTGTTAACTGCATATGATACCAAATTTAGCAACTCCAGGAAAGTAATAATGTAGAATGAAGTTTGTAAATAAAAGATGAATAAATAAATTATCTTATCTACCTATATTAAATCCATATTTATCCATAGCTTCTTTTACATTCCTGTCAAGCATTTCAACTCCAAATAGCATTCTGGCTGTTTATGTACATGCTGTTCCCCACTGGCTTGCCTTTTGCATAATCCATCATTTTATGCTTATCCCATCTTCCAGTTTAGCATACTCCAAAACAGGCAACAACATTTACTAATTCATGAGACACGAGGTTTTTGACCTTTCTGGCTATGACATAGCCTATTGGCAAGTAGTGTCAGGCTGTGACAGAGTTCCAATTGGGAAGTTGTGGCAGGTTCTAAGCCTGTGCAATCAAGATTTGGCCTTCCTTGTTGATGACAGTTACTTTCTATAGTTGGGATTATGTCCTTTGAAATTGAATAATTAACCAACAAATTCATTATGTACTCATTTAAGTCAATTGTAACATGTGATGGAAATGTGTTACAATCAACTCAAATCAATACTTGACTAATAGTGTACATCTCTGTTCCAAAATCCTCATAATTTCAAGTAAACAATAACATTTTTTGAACATCATGATCTTAGTCTCATTTTAATTCATTTTTAAACCCTACTCTTTATGATATCTACTCCTTTCACTTTAAATCCAATTACTGATACTATTGTGGTATTATTCAAGAGAGAAAACAGAGTGTCCTACAAATGAATAATATGGGCAGAATGCTTGTTTACATTTGCTTCTGTAAACATTTAAAAGAATCCCAGATCATATTTTAAAACATTTTGATGCTTAGAAATATAACAGAAATTTAAAATTGATTTAGAGTTCAGCAATGCTGGAACCTAAGTGATTATATGTTGTATTTATCCAAATACAAGACAATGCTTTATTTCCAAAATATTAATGTTCAGAACTGCGGTCATCTTGCATTTGCGATATATGCTTTCCAAATACCATGTGGGGAAAAAGTAAGTTTCGTGGATATGGCAGTGGTGCAGCCTGAAAAAAAGTTGTGATGAATGAGGCAGATTTTATGCGCTTCATTTTGCCCCACACATTCTGCACATTGTTACACTCCTTTCTTCATCTCTCAGGCTCAAAACACGAATTTGCACGTAAATTTGAATTAGGTAAAATGTTTTACTATTAAGTATGTTGTCTTAATTGAAAATTATATCCATAATTATTTTTACAGCTAAGCTGCCACCGTCACTGCCAAACACCAATATGTACATACCAGTACATCTCAGTTCACCCTTCTCCATCACTCTCCCTCCTGCAATGCAAATTTCTGTGCAAAATAAAATTAGGTAAAAAATTTACGATGTGTTATATTAAGTATGTTGTCTAACTAGAAAATAATATCCATCATCCTTATTGCTATGCTGCTGCTGTTACAGTCTATCATCGCACACATGCCATACATTTCCATTCTGCCTTAACCCTTCTCCATCTCTCCTGTTCAAAATGAGAATTTCTGCACAAATTCAAATTTGTAAAATCATTTACGATGTGTTATATTAAATATGTTGTCTAAATACAAAATGATATTCATTATCGTCATTACAGTTATGCCGCCACCCTGCTGACACATTTTACCATCATACCCATACCGTACATTTTCATAATCCACTCTAAATCAACTGCTCAAAATGTGAATTTCCACAGAAATTCAAAATAAACAGCAACACCAGCACCACCCCGCCAATAATAATAATAATAATAATAATAATAATAATAATAATAATAATAATAATAATAATAATAATAATAATAATAATAATAATAATAATAATAATAAGGGACTTCAATAGCCAAAGTATCCATTAGTTTGTTCAAAACATATGGCAAACCTTTAAAATTCATTTAAACAAAGTATGCCTTCTTTTTATATCAATGATATTCTAAGTTACAAAATTAAGTTCTGAAAAAGGGGGGTTGGTTTGCATCGAGGTCGTCTTGTATTCGGATAAATATGGTATATATAGATAAATATATTTTAAGGTTATGAAATATATGGATGACATCAGGGAAAGAAGTTACAATTTGATAAATTGTAAGGAGGTCCATTGGAAAAGAATACAGATATGAAATATAAACAATGTGTAGGTGTGAATAATTAGTACCGGGAAGCACAGATGAAACCAATAATCTGCAATATCTCGAAAATGGTTAACTCTACAAAAAAAAAAAAAAATAAACAATAAAATGTATATGACAAACTGTGTTTTAATAAGATCTACATTTTTTTGTGCGGTAAGCTTTTGTATATCACTTACTATGTGCCAGTTATATAAAAGTCATCCAAATTAAAGAAGTCTTCAGAGGCTACTCGCAGAAAATTCAATACATCGCGTGCCGCGCCCACGCCCACACGCATACACACACGGACCTCTTTCTAAAAAAAATTTTTTTTTTAATTCAGGGGTCCAAAACATGTATTTCCATTGAAATCTCGGTATCAAATTTTTGGTGCATTATAATGCCTTTTGTATATACAATGTACATAGTACATGTAGAGAAAGTAAAAAAATTGAAAATATACTCTGCATAAAAACATGAAAAAAAAATCTGATGTGTTCCATTCACATGACTAACTCTACATCTCTGCAACAAATAAGGGAGTACAATAGGATAAAATGATAGTCAAAAGCTGGTTGCTTTGTGACTGAAGGTCCTTTGTTTGTATGGACAGAAGTTGACCAGTGCCTGCATGAGAAAAGAATGCTTTTAAAGCTGAAACCAATAACAAGGAATATCTCAAAGCCCAGCAACTCCACAAAAAAAATGGTGTGTTTTAACTATATATTTTCTCTTATATCATAATCAGCATCCCCTAAAATTCATTAAGAATATAGTATTCCCAGAAAACTCGAGATATACATTTTATTTGTCAGGTAAATATCCTAAATATAAGAGAATTTAATGAAAATCGTTAAAGCCATTTTTGAGAAAACTAAAATTTTCGAAATTTTTTCCATGTAAAGTATGGTTAGGGGTGGGGGGATTTTCTTGAAAATCTTTGTGTCACATCCTTGGAAGATACCAAACTTTAACACCAAGTTAGTATTTAACAGTCTTTTTGTTTTTGAGCTATGCTATCCACAGACACACCCACACATAGACCTTTTTCCAAAAATCCTTTCTTTGGATTCCTGGGGTTCAAAACTTGTATTTCTGGTGAAATCTCGTATCAAATTTTTGGGTGTAATGCAATACCTTCTCTATACACTATGTACAGAGTACATGTAGAGAAAGTAAAAGACTATCCTTATAAAGTTTGTTTTCGTACAACTCTATCTCATTGAAAATCAAAGAAAACTTGACAGCGCTCAGCAATTTAGTGAAGGCTCGACCAGACTGATCAATATTTAACTTCTACAATCAGCAGCTAACATTCACCAATTAACAAAACGTTTTTTCAACATGTAAAGTATACAGGGTGCTTCAGAATTTGACTGCACAAATTTAAAGGGATGCAGAGGGAAAGTAAACAATGATTTTGAGATAGGGAACTAGTCTTCAGACTCCAATTTCCCTGCAATGAAGTAACCTAATATGCAGTAGCACACAACTGATTTGGCGGCAACTTTGTTTCAAGATCTAAATGGGCAAGCAAGGAAAGCATGCTTGCTGTTGCTACATAGTTCAGTGTATAGACAGCACAGTTGCTAATAAGCGCAAAATGTACAAGTCAACTTTCTCTACATGTATTATGTAAGTAGTGTAAAGAGAAGGTATTGTAATGCACTCAAAAATTTGATACCGAGATTACAATGGAAATACATTTTTTGGATCCATCTCAATGTAAATAAAAAAAAAATAAAAAAAAAAGAAAGAAAAAGATCAGTGTATGTGTGTGTCTGTGCGCGTGACAGCATAGCTCAAAAACAACAACCCATTAAATACCAAACTTGATATTTAAGTTTGGTATCTTCCAAGGATGCCACACAAAGACTTTCAAGAAAATCCCCCCACCCCTAAACTACGCTTTACATGGAACATATTTTGAAAATTTTGATTTTTTTAAAATATGGCTAACGATTTTGATTAAAATACCTTATGTTAAAAATATTTTTTATGACAAACAAAATGTGTATCTTAAATTTTCCTGGAATAGCCTCTGAAGACCTCTTCATTCTGGATGACTAACTGGCAAACTGTAAGAGATATACAAAAACTTACTAAACAAAAAAATATAGATCTCAATTAAAACATACAATTTATGGCATATACATTTTTGTTGTAGAGTTGACTGTTTTTGGGATATTCTGGATTATTAGTCTCAATTTTAGCCACTTAAACTTTTCTCAAATGGTAAGAGATCTTTCTTCTTGTTTCTCGTTTGTTTATTCCTGGCAAGCAAAAAGATTGCAATTTCAATTGTTTCACATAGTGACTGGCTTTTAAACAATGTGACTATTGCTTTAGCCTGTGTTATTTCCTTTCTACTTACAAGGAGGCTAGCAAGAAAACTAATTCTGCTTATATTTATCTTAATTAGCAGCATATACATAACAGATGAATTGAATAAAAGTTTCATTTACTGAACAGCTAGAGGACATCATATAAATGGAACACATTAGAGCTTTTACTTTCTCTACACATACTATGTACAAAGTGTATAGAGAAGGTATTGCATTCTACCCAAAAGTTTGATACCAAGATTTCACTGGAAATTCATGTTTTAGGGATCCCTGTATTAAAATAAAGTATATTTAGAAAAAGGTTTTGTGTGTCCATGTGTCTGTGAACACGATAATTCAAAAGTGAAAAACCAGTAAAATACCAAACTTGGTATTCAAGTTTAGTATTTTCCTGGGATGCAACAACAAGATTTTGAAAAAAATCCCCTCACCCCAAACTACCTTTAAAATGGAAAAAATTTTGAAATTTTGATTTTCTCAAAAATGGCTCTAATGATTTTGATTAAAATAGCATACATTAAAGATATTTACATGGCAAATAAAATGTATGACTTGAATTTTCTGAGTATAGCCTCTAAAGACCTCTTTATTCTGGATGAATTTTGTTGAATGTTGTGTAAGAAAACCGTAGGAGATAAACAAAAATGATGATCTCGTTAAAACACATAATTAATGTCATATACATTTTTTTTTTGTGGAGTTCACATTTCTGAGATATTCCCTGTTATTTGTTTCAGGTTTAAAATACTTAAACCTTTTCTGACATGAAAATGTATAAACTCCTGGCCATACATACAAACGGATTTCAACCACATTGCAACCACCCTAGTGTATTCCTTTATTTACCTTTTACCTATAAGGAAGCAAGTAATTAAGACAATTTCTGTTAATGTTTATCTTGATTAACAAAGTAGATATAAGAATAAGCTGTTTAACAATAATTTGTTACAGCAATGTACAGAAAGTCATGTGAATGAAATACATAAGATATTTTCTTTCTCTTCCTTTATTGCAAAATGTGGTTGTGGTTTAGTGATGTTTTGAAATGCAAACAGTACAACCACACCAAATTGTGAGATTGTTAACTGTTTAGTTTATTTAGAAATTATTATTTTTGATTGTTTGCCATCAATGTGAAGGGCTTGCATATGTTGAAAGAGTAAATTAAACATACTAGACATTTATAATTGTAAAATAAATGTCCCTCTTTTGCAAGGATAAAAAATAGCATTACAGAAGGATAAAGGAAAACAAACAATGTTTGGTTTTACATTTATTAAATGTGTTAAATGTGAATAAATTCCCCACTTCTGAAAGGGTAAATGATGGAAAATCAGAACATGATGAAAGAAATGAAGACATAGTTTGCTTTTAGGTTTAACAAAAAATGTTAGAAATTCAGAAATACATAATACAAAAATATTTCACGCTTCTTCATTGTATGAAAATGTAAACAAATAGAGTGAAGAAAATCTGCACCCATGAACCATGATGGTGCTGTGACACTTGTCCTTATTTTCAGGGTTTTGTTGCAGTTTTGAAAACATTACAAAAATTTATAAATGTAAAAAGAAGCTAGTCACAATGAAGTAACACAAATATTAATATAATAATTAATAATTGTAACAATTTTTCACTTTATCTTTTGGAATCCAAGGACTAGTTTTGCAATAAATTGGTCCATTGCATCCTCAGCTTAGTTTCTTTTTGGTTGCATTTCTTTTTGATCTTGTTTATTTATATTCTTATGGTTACTGCTACTAGGTGGATTGTGTACTAAGGTGTTGCTAACTACTGGAATCAAAACAAATTTGGTGAGAGAGTCAATTGGTGGTATATCAAAATTCATTGCATTATTTTTATTCTTTAATATAAATATTTTCTCACAAACCATTAAATCTATGGGTCCATTTAGGTGCTTTAATAATTTAACATCTAGATTTATTTCATGATTAACTTTCCAAAAATGTTCTGCCACAGCTGATTTATCAATTTGTTTGTATTTAATGTTCCTAATGTGTTCTTTTACTCTGGTTTCTAAATGATGTTTAGTCTTACCAATGTAAACATCACAATTTAAACAATTTCATTGACAAATTCCAGATTTTTTATTTCTGAAATTTCATCCTTTTTAGAAAACTTTAACAAATGTTTTATACTGTATTTATTTTGAGGAACCAATATTATACCATGCTCTTTGAAAATATTTGTGAATTTTTTATTTGCTCAAGGGTGATAAGTGAATTTTTTAAAAATGTAATTATCTTTTTTTTTTTCTTGAGCATAGAGATCTCTTTGATAGCTTTTTGATATTTAAACTTCCCAATTTTTTTATTTATAAAATCAGTATTAAAACCATTAATTAAAGCAGTGTTGATAATGTGTTTATATTCTTTATAGAATTCATCTTTAAGGGGTAAATTAATTAACTTATAAATTAAACTATTAAAAACAGCAAATTTATGTGAAAAAGGGTTAAAGCCATTATTTTTTATATCATTATCAGTGTGATTTTGTTTTCTGTATATTCCAAAATTCAATTTATTGTCATTTTTTATTATTTTTAAATCCAGGAAAGGGAGATAACTATCACTTTCAGTTTCTAATGTGAATTTTATCTTGTAAATTTAAAAGTTTTAAAGCATCATTTACATGTTTATTAGGAACAATAGCAAATATATCATCTACATATCTATACCAAGTTTTAAAAATTAGAGGGAATGCTTCAGTGACCTGTATTTCAAAATAGCTCATGAAAAGATCAGCAAGAAAAAATGAAAGTGGACTACCCATTGCTAAACCAGAAGTTTGTTGATAGAATTTGTCATTAATGCTGAAAAAATGTTGATCCAAACAAAGATTAGTAAGGTTAACAAAATAATTCATTAAATCTTCATTCAATTCTATAGAACTTAACCATTCTTTTAAAAATGCCACAAGTTTTTATCTAGGAATGCTTGGAAACAAAGCAGTTACACTGAAAGAAACAAGTTTATCATTAGCAGACAATGTAGTATTGCTGATCCTTTCTACTAGCTCAGAAGAATACAATTTCCAATAGGTCTCATTTTATTTCCAGGTTTATCAATTTTGGGAACAGCATATATTCTGGGTAAAATTGGATTACTGACTGGATTTTGAACACAGAAGACAAAATAGGAAAGCGAGAGCATGAGCGGACATTTTTACAAATCCTGCCCCCCTGCCTCCGAGGTCATCAATTGCTGTCAACTTGCAAAAGATAAGCAACCCATCTGTTTTCTCTAGTTATGAGAAATGTGGATAAGGCCATTTATGGGACAGGCGTGAAAACATTCTAAGTAAGTTAAAATTAGGGATATGTTTAGCTTAAACATTTTCAACAATGAGTGAAAATGACTAACTTTGTTTTGAGTAAGGTATAATCTATAATTCACTAAAAGGACACATATTTGAGAGCAGTCATTCTAGCACCTTTAACGTTTGGAATGCATCTGTATTTCCATAGTTGCAAAAACTTATAATTAACCTACCACATAAGCCACTGCACACTGAAATTTATCAAAATGGTGATTATGAATAAAGAAGCAATAGCTGAACAACCCTATCCAGGATAGTCTAACAAAGTATCATTCAACATGATAAGTTTATCAGTAGGCTGTGAAAACAGTTTCAGGCTCAACATTGATTCTGCAACACATTTAATTTACTTGTTAAGTCAAGTTTGATTAAATACTTACCAAACTGAAACAACATGTTAATTATAACAGGTTAAATCAACATGCTTCAAGCCAAAAGTTGGATAGTGTGGACCAGCTTAACAGCAGCAATGTTTCTCCAGTACCTTCTTAGACTATGCAAAACTTATAGCAAAGTGATAGAACGTAATAATTTATTCCAATTAAGATGATGTGTTGATTGAATAAAAGCTGCTAACTAATTACTCAACAGTTAAATGATTTGTAAACTGTCAAGTCTTGTGGAAGTAAACAAAATAAATGAGAAAGAAGCTCAGGACATAATCAAGAGATTACAAAAATGTTATTTTAAATTTATATTTTAAAAAAGTTGATGCAAGTGTGTCACAAAATATTCATTGTAATCTCCTAATTTTGTTTTTTCAACTGTTTCTGCGCTTTAATAATATACAACCTGTAAAGCAGAAACAATATTTACAATTTCCCCGTGCTTGGTGTCAATTTGAAGCAATAACTTGTGTTTACCTCACATGGTAAGTCAGTGTGAGCTTTGAGATCTTTTTCTCAGGGCACTAACAGGGATTTATGGGCTCTAGATCCAGGCTGTAAATGTGGGTGGACAATTTCTCCAATAATTCATAACTCAAAATTCTCCCACTGTAAATATATTTGTCTTTCTCAATTCACACGCAAACTTATTGCATGCATCGTTACCTAGGAAATACAGCCCTTGTGAAGTCATAGATGACTTGCACTAGGCTATGAATAGTCTGAGTGCCTCCTCCTTGCTTATGATCAGCTTCTTTTATAATTTCTAGCTTGACAACCAAGAAATCAACACGTTGCCAAACTTGTTTATAACATACAAAATCGAGAGTATATCAAAACACTTATATTGTAACCATGTCATGTTCAGCTGCTTTAAAACCTTAACCTCGACCATTAAGGTGTGACATCGAATAACTAGCAGATGAGAACTAATGCCCCTTTTGCCCTACAGGCTCCATGCTTTAATGTGGCCTGCAGAAAGACACATTCTCTACTGAACACGAAACAGCCATACATTTGACCAGATTAACTCGTTGCAACCCAGGATTTGACTTTTCCCTAAGTCTAACGATCATCATAGTCTAAACAGATATCTAATTGACTGGATGTCCACAGGAAATTCTGTTCTACTAGGTTAAACACAATCGTCTTTTCTAGGAAGAATGTTATATTCAACTTTTGTAACTATTACAGCAATATGATATGCACTTGCAGATTACCCACCTAAGAATAAGAGCTACATTGCATTTGAGTAATACAGGGTTACTACAAAAGAAATAGACAACTTCAACTGCCTGTAAAACAAAAACTATTAGAGATAGCAACCTAATTATTTTGGAGGTATGTTGAGAAACTCTCAAAGTTTCGTTTGTTACTATTGGTAACACTGTAGTGTTTTGTTTGTTGTTGCAGAAGCTGAAATGGCGGAAAATCCTGTGGAAAAGGCATATTGCGTGTTGGAATTTGCTAGAACGCAATCAGCAACTGTTGTCCAACGACATTTTAGAACACGTTACCACAAAACGCCACCGACTAGACAGTCAATCTACGACTGGTATAGAAAATTCGAGACAGCGGGATGTTTGTGCAATGGGAAGAGCTCGGGAAGACCAAGAGTTTCAGAAGAAAACCTTGAACGTGTTTGTTCTGCCTACATAAGAAGCCCACAGAAATCGACATCTAGGGCAAGCATGCAATTACAAATTCCACAGCAAACTGTATGGAAAATCCTGTGGAAGCGACTGCACATGATGCCTTACAGATTACAGATGTTGCAGTTTCTGAGTGAAGAAGATAAGGTCATACGGCGTGACTTTTGCATCGACATGTTGCGACATGATGAAGACGATGCTGGTTTTTGTGAGCGCATCATTTCATTTTTGTGGTAACGTGTTCTAAAATGTCGTTGGACAACAGTTGCTGATTGCGTTCTAGCAAAATCCAACACGTAATATGCCTTTTCCACAGGATTTTCCACCATTTCAGCTTCTGCAACAACAAACGAAATACTACAGTGCTACCAATAGTAACAAACAAAACTTTGAGAGTTTCTCAACATACCTCCAAAATAATTAGGTTGCTATCTCTAATAGTTTTTGTTTTACAGGTAGTTGAAGTTGTATATTTCTTTTGTAGTAACCCTGTACTTTTCCCCACCTAAAACCATCACCACACTCACAATATAAAAAATAGTAACAAACAACAAGATATAAATAGTGGGTAACTAGATCTGTAATCATTACACGATTACTTTCATTTACCAGTAAAAAGGGGTATTATCATCATCCTACTACACTTGTGAAATTTCACTCCAAATGCACCGCTTACATGCTCTTGCATCAGAGGTTTAGTAGAATGTACTTTATCTTGACTTAAAACTGCACTTCATACACTGAAATGACATATATTTCAGCCAGGGCTGAACACCGATCATATTCACCTGTATAATGCTTAGCATAAATAAATAAATAAAAAAAAAAAAAAAAAAAAAAAAAAAAAAAAAAAAAAAAAAAAAAATATATTTCATAGTATATGGCCTACAATATACCATAAATTACTGTCTCATGCAGTGAACAATCACTGCACTTCCAGCGAGATTTGGCCAGGGACATTTACTTCATACCTTGATTTCAGCAGCTGTACAACACCTCATCTTAAACAGAAATCCATGTGGAACGTGTAGATTTGCCCAACGTGGCAACTGCCAGAGATCCATCGCCCTTACCAGAGAAAATTGCGGGTAGAAGAATCACTCTTTCTACTGCCAAAAGATTCCATCTAGTCAGCACCTTATTCCATTGAAGAAAACCCAGAGTGAATGCCGCTTAATTTTACAGCATTCTCCTACGACAGCAACTGACACATACAGGCAAGCTAACTTCCAACTGGTTATGTTTAGACCAGCTGCTATGAACCTTCAGAACTTGACCTTGGGGAGAAATACTTCTTTTCTTCCCAATTGAGAATATAACTTTCTCGTAAATGTTCTAGACGACTTACACCTTGCATATGCGAGCATTTTCAAAGTAGTGCCAGTGCCTTATATGCTCGTGATGAAGAGTTCTTTAGAAATGTCTGCCTCACACTCCTTCCCTATACCACTGTATGGTATTATGTCAGCACATTGCTGACCCACTATCTGACTGCAGACTGACTGCAAACTGAATTTCAAACTGAATTTGAACTAATCTGCATCAGAACTCCAACTCAAGTGAAAGAGGCGTTCGGGACTCGATCCCCTCTCCCGATCGTCTCAGGAGTGCCAACCATTCGCACTCGCAAACTGGCACCATTCAGACCTACCATACTTTCACGCTAACTGACGATCTGCGCCATCTGTTGCAGGAAACTTATCTGTGCATTTCCTGCAACGTTACAATATCCAACGAAAGCACACAGAATAATTATTTTGCACCCAATGATTTTGACCTCGGTGTGCAACAAGAAAGCATCTGAATAACAAATACACAGAATGGAGCACAATTTACAAAATGACGGCAACATGGGGTAGGAATATAAATATTAGTTCAAAGCCAAGGATTCTCTACAAGTTATACCCTTAGTAATAATTTATCTAAAACTTCATAAATGCTACTACTGCTTAGTTCTTAATGTTGGCAGCTATTTACAAAAATAATACAATTTCTAGTTCAATAAATTATATCCTGAAGAAAAAGTGGAGAAGGAATGTTAACAAGCCAATCTATCATAGTCTGCTTTGGCTATGAAGGCAGACAAAATTATTAAAATATTAATTTGTCTCTTCCTAACAACGGGATGTTTGTAAGAAATCAATATTAAAGAAATGTAAATATTTCTCATACTATTTGAAATTTTCAGGACAAACTCATGTTTTAATATATTATTCTCTTTCTAAAGGCATAAAATACTTGAAGATGAATAAATGAGGATGCTGGTTTTTCTAGAAATATTAAAATTGAAAGGTTATTATGGAACAAGAATGTGCATGTAAGTGATAATTTATCATAATTGTAGAATTTATAAGATTGTAATAATATATCAGAGGAAGGAGACAAAAATTTATTCATTCATAACATGATTACTTCTGATATTAAAATTCTCAAGCTGTCTAAAATTCTTAAAGATTCTTTTTTTTATACAGCTGGGATACCTAAGTACCAATCTTCCTATTGCTTTAATAGGAGTGTAAAGATTAATTACAGAATAATTCAGTGTGTACAGTCTAATAATGAAGTAAACAGTACCACACATCTACTCTCATATGCTTGACAATGCATATGACGCTAAGAAAGCATAATAAAAACAAAGTAAAACTTCTAGAATTGACTATATTGAAAAGATACCTTTGTTAAGTGAAAAATCTCCAGATACTGGGATGCTGCTACCTGTAGCACAGCTGACAAATGAAATTTTTCCAATTTCCGGCTCGTGTTCCGCTTCATCTGGATCCTGCATTTCAGTATCTACAGAATCTTTACTCTCAATACCTCTTTCTTTTTCTTGCTGCTCTGTTACTTCCTTATTGTTTAGCTCTATGGTGTCCATATCATTTCCTAGGTAGTCACTTTCTTGCGCTCCTATAAAACACAAAAATTCAAACATCAATGAGAATAAAATTAATTACATGGATGGGTGGACTTGGAGGCGGTGGCAGTTGTGGTAGTGGTAATTGCAGTTGTTTAAGGTCTACATCGATTTAGTTTAACTCCTCTGAATCTACTCCAAAACCAAAATTATAAAATCATTTGACTTACATTGCAATAAATGTTAATTAACATAATTTTTACACATACCCTTTTAGATCTAGATGGTAATATAGACAAATGTTTAAACTGTGGCAACATTCAACAACCTACATTTGTAATGGAAAAAGAAGTGTTTCTGAAGCAATTCTTCCAGTGCTCAATATCTCCATCAATCACTCAATTCACTGCTCCATTATATCCTCATTCTCCAAGTTATCCTATTACTCTCCCTTCTGGTTACAAATGACGAAGTTTCCATCTCTTTTGGAAATGCCTTAATTGTGATAGGGAGATATCTTGTAACCACAATACACAGACACCCAAACATAATTATATGAGGTTGGTTTGATGAGTCTGGTAAATTTCAATGAAAGAATGGAACAATTACTTTATAGCTTCATGGCTGGTATATTTGATTTTTCAAAGGATCATATAAACATTTTCAACAATGTATAGTGTTTAGTTCATTGTGGTCGAATTGGCTAATGGGTTGATGCAATTGAAAATGAAGAAAACAGAGTTTCGTGCTGTTATTAAATATTTTCATTTGAAGTGTTGGACTGTCTCACTAATCAAAACAGAATTAGATGAAGTTCATGCAAACTCTGCACCACTATTGAAAAACATTTGAATTAATGAATCTTAATGTAGTCAGATAAGCACCTCAGATGAAGTGTGCTCCAGCTGTTAAACTGAGGTTACCTCATAGGAAATCATTGTCAAAATCCACGATGTGGTAATGCAAGAATGCCAAATAAAAATTTGTCAGATTGATGAAACTATAGGCTTCTCAACTGAGTGAGTGCACAATATCCTGCACAGAGTTGGTTATGAAGAAGTTGTGTGCTGCGATTGCTCACAGTTGACCAAAGGAACATCCATAACATTTCAACATAATTTCTGGTGATGTTTAATTGCAATCTGCAGGCTTTTTGCCAATATGTGACCACAAATAAAACATTATGCACCAGTCAAAGTGGCAGTCAAAACTATGGACAAAGGCTGCTGAAAATGAATTAAAAAGACAAAGATCATTTTGTCAGCTGGTAAGCTGATGGCCATGTTTTTTTTGGGATTCTCAATTAATAAAGTTCATAGATTACTTGAAAAAAAGCCAGTACCACAATTGGACCATATTGAGTTTCATTGTTGGATCGCTTGAAACCGGTGTTGGCTGAAAAACGGCATGCAAAAAAGTGTTCTTTCACCAGAATAATGCACTGCCCCACACTTCAGCGATAATGGCAAAAGTATATAAATTGGGCTTTGAAATGGTTCCTCATCCATCCTATTCACCAGTCTCATGTCACTTCTTCCTCTTCCCTATCTTGAAACTTTGGCTAGGTAGGAAAAAGTTTTCATCAAATGAGGAAGTGATAGTAATGAGCATTTTGTAGAATTTTACAGAACCTATTTTTCTTATGACATGAAAAGCTGGACCAAATGTACAAATATCCCTCAAGTGAGACTATGTCGAGAAGTAAGGTGATTTGTTTCTTGCTTTTTTACCAGGTTTAACAAACCATCCTCATATTTAGGAACAAGAATAAAGTGCATGCAGCCCAGTTGGGCAAATATGGGGGATGCAGCAGCAATTCATAATGCAATTAATGCAGCCTGGAAGTGAATCTACTGGTGCATATTGTGAGCCAGCAGTTTCTTCTTTGCCAAATGGAGCCATGTCTCCTTCAACTCCCTATCAAATCATGCCAACAACTCACTTTATTATTGCCCGGTCATTATTTCTATTTCTACGAAGTCAATGGGTATGCCACCTTCACATTCACAACATATTGTTGCCATAATTTTTTCACCCAATGGAGCTGTCAATGCCTTATTTTCCAAAAATAACACATTGTTTAATTGTTGCTTGGTTTCCAGATTATAACAATGAATCCAGGTCTTTTTGACAATGACAACTGAATGCAAAAAGTCCCTCAGATTTTGCTAAAATGGCTCAAACACAAAATTGAAGTTGAAAGCCAAAGCTGCTGCTTGTCCGCTACAAGTGATTGCAGCACCCACTGGGCTGACAACTTTTTCATTCATAACTTATCATTTAAAATATGAATTATTGTTCCCATTGACACACTTATGGCCTCTACCACTTTGCAAACTTTCATTTGAAGGTCAGCAAAAATCTGATTTCCTGCCAGATATCTTGCAAGCTCCTCATCAAAAGTAAATGTTTAACCACCTTTAAAGTTGTCGAACCAAACTGTTTTCATAGATGGTGAAAGGTACTGATATTAAGCTTTAATTTTGCTTTTATTTCTTTGCAAGTTTTCTCATTCAAAAGTACAAAGTGAATGAACAGTATTACACTCTTTCCATTCTAGCAATAATATGTTGATGGACTAACTAGAATGCCTGCCAAACTCAAACTAATCTAAGAATCAGTAACATTAATGCAAAACGATCTTACAAAAGATGCAATATCCCCCACCTCTTGGAACATTTTTGAAACTTTTTATTTTCCAAAACTGGTTCTAATTATTTTGATTAAACTACCATATATTAGATGTTTACATGACAAATAAAATGAATATCTTGAACTTTCTGGTAAATTCTCATTAAGAAGGAATTTTTCATAATCTTGTGTAACCATTGTGATAGACAAAAATGCACTACACAAAAAATGTACACATCTTTAAAAATGCAATTGTTTCAAATAACTCTTTTTGTGGTATAGACCTTTTCAAAGATATCTCTTATTAATGGTTAAAATTGCTCAGTACTTTATCATTCTTTTTAAGTCCTGTAAACATAAAGCTTCAGTTGTTACTCACAATTAGTTGTATAGAAAGACTATTGGTCATTCCATGTCAAGTGATCCAATTTTTAATTCAAATTTTACCTTAGGTTTTTAGATTTTGATGAAATTTGGCCTATCTACAGACTGACATGACTAAGTGTTAATCTTAAATTTCACAATTTTCACTCATCCTATTTTCAATGTACAGTAGTTTAAAATTTTAAAAAATGTGTGATTTTGATCTGACACATAAACACTAAAAATTCATTTCCTCCAGCTAGGATGGAGATACTTCTCTGAAATAAAAACTATTTTACTAGTTTTTTATAGGCTTTCATTTGATAATCAACATGATTAGATTTGTTGAACTTATATTTTACATTGATGGTCAAAAATTTTTTTTTTTAAAAAAATATATTTTCTTCTTTAATGTCAATATCATTCCTACAAATTTTGAAGTTGGGATCTTAATGGGATCTTTTTTTTTTTTTATATATATATAACTATAACCTAATGAAAAAAATATATTTAACTATAATGCATGAAAAACAAAACACAATTTTCTTTATTTTTCTTACATTATAGTTAAATATATTGAAACAGATAGAAATAATTCTCAATTAAAACATTAATGGGAATGCACAGTGAAGTAACTAATCAATTATTACGAAATAGTTCTGTTTATGTATTCTTAATGTTGGCAGTGGCAGTTTATTTCACATATTTTTCAGTGCTCTTAATATGGTAGAACTGCTTTATTTATTTCCATGCGGAACTCATTTGAATCTACAGTAGGCCTATTGCTCAACAATTCATTTCATGCTACATAGTAGTCTGTGTTAAGCTCTTGTGTGAGATAGTGCCAATTTCAAGTAAACTAATGTGAAGCTGATTTACATATCAAGAAGTGATATATGAGAAGGCTGGTATCAGTAGTAACTTTTTATACATAAAGACTGTACGACTTGTTATAACTAGATTCCAATGTAAATCATTGTCTGATATAGAACAAAGTTTAGTTAATATATATACTGTTATAAACCCTAGGAGAAAGAAGTCCATAAAACGTTTAACAATTTAAGGCCAGTTAAAACTCACTGTCTGAAGTAAACACTTGTATTAAACCAGGCCTGAAGATATGTGGCAGAAAACAACAAAAGAAAAGGAAACACAACTAATGGAAAAGGTTGAAGATTATGAGGAAGGATAAAGAGTTAATTGATTATAATATGTTTATTGAATATTTAAATAAATCCCTTCAATGTACTGATTCTATTGCAAGAAGTGCAGATCTAGTTCTGGATACTGTAAAAGAAAATTGGATAAAGTGTGAAAAAATCTAGTTATGAAATTGGTAAATGAAGTTGTTAAGTTCTGAAAGTGAAGATAATGATTCATATTCAGAAATATTTCTGCAATTGAAGCAAAACTTCAGGCAACACAAACCAGGAGTACTAAATTTCAAATTCTGACTCTTCTTTCAGAAGTCTTTCTTGGTCATGTAAAAAAATGGAAAATGAATTCAACATTAGCAATAGAACGGCTAGAACAGCAAAATCCCTAGTGAAAGAAAATGGAATTTTATCCACCCCTGATCCAAAACCAGGAAAAATGTTAAATGATTCAGTCACAGAAAAAGTAATTTCTTTTACAATAATGATGAGGTAAGCAGAGTCATGCCAGGTAAAAAATATTTTGTGTATGTGGAAGCAAAACATATCACTATAATTACATCCAGAAAAAGCTAATTCTGAGTAACCTAAAAGAAGTGGTACACATTTTCAACCTATGCTATTGAATAATGAATTAATGAGTGACTATAAACTATTCCTATAGTTAATAATGTGTATGCCTCCAACTCCAGAGCGTCATTTAAATGAATGCAACAGTTGTGCAGGGAATGTACAATTAAAGAAACAATTAATGAACAAAGAAGAAATGATAGAAAGTGCTGCATATAGACAATGGATGTCAGTTAACAGATTGCAGTTTCAAGACAGTTATGAAAAGTTCTCAAGATTTTGTTGATAGTTTCTGTGAACAGCTTTTAACATTGAAAACACACCCCTATGTAGCTCCACAGCAAAATGCTAACTACAGTCACCTTAACGAAAACAAAGTAAATAAAGCCATGACCAGTTTAGATTTATCTGAAAATTACTCCTCTGTACTGCAGGATGAGGCTCAATCTTATCATTGGAATACTAATGAAACAACAATACATCCCTAGGGATCAAGATGAAGTCAGGCACAAAAGTTTTGTATTTATTTCTGAGTGCTTGATACACAACACAAAGCTGTATACTTATTTCAAAGAAAACCGATTTCATTCCTTAAAAACAAAATTTTGCCCACTTTTCTGATGGATCAGTTGAACAATGTATGAACAAAAAATAACTTCTGTAACCTTTGTCACAAAAATAAGATTTTGTAGTGAACGCAGAGTGGCATTTCTGTACCTCAGCTCAGGGCAAGCCTTCAGAGACCTTTTGAAGACCAAATAATGACACTGCTCCAACTTTTCAACTGGAGCAATTTAAACCTTCCTTCAATTGAATTCATTTTTGGCATAAATCAGGAACACCTTGAAATAGAAAAATGCTTGAAATCTCGCTTTTCAGAAGCAAAAAAGATTCAGGGAACACACAGAATTCACTACTTCATTCTATCACCATGTCAAAGTGAAATTGTTACAAAGAGTATTCATTGACAAGGAAAGTAATTGGGCTCGAACAAAGATATGTGTACGAAAGTATGGTTACAGGACCATTATGTATCTTGCAATGTGCTGGTGGGCGTCATTTTTCTGCAAAACTGTGCAATCATGCTTTAGATATCATTGTAGATGCCATACACAATGCAGATATCTTAACTATAAATGTAAATGGGGACTTTCAATAAAATACTCACAACAATATGGCACAGCGAAGAAAAGCAAGTTGATTGCATGTCATATTTTCACATTCTATAACATCAGTGTTGAACACCATGTCAATTACACTTTTGAAGTTGTCCACTGGTTTACTAACATCGTAGCCAGCTTTCTGCCTCACGTAATGAAATATTGGTCTATATACTCCCACAGATAACTGATTGTAAATGACACAATCCAAATCCATGATAAAGAATCTGTCATGCAATTTTGGCTGTATATTACTGGAACATAGATTAATAAAGTCTGTTATTCTCTTGGCATATATTTTATATTGCCTGAAGAAATACACATCCAGAGGTTGAGCATATTTTTGAAGTTTTGGGTGGAATTATTTTTAAATCTACATCTTTTCTGCCAGATGCTTCCAGTAGAACTTGTTCATTCTCATGTCCAGACCAGGAGTCACAAAGTGCTAATGACTTTCTCAACAAATTTGGATTCAAAACTGACAGAAAAAACATCTTTAGATGTTGTTTCGTACCACTCACACTTGCATCGATGAAGACATTTGGAGGGCATCGAGTTTCTATTTCCCTTGACACACAGGGTCCAAACTTTCCACTAGGTTCTTGGAAGCAAATATAGAGTTTGTCTGCCAATCGTCCTTCCATTGATATAGCAACATCGAGACAGTGTTTCTTTCCCCTTTCATGGATAGTGTTCTGTCAGAAAAAAGCATTTAGTTGAACTCTGATCACAGTTCCATACAGAACTAATTTCAATTTTTTCTGTTATGATATGATGTCATTGATGTCAGCAACAAACGTTTGAGTTCTTTGAATGAGCTCTTCTTCGCCATCTCTATCTTTTCGTGCTTGGAGCATAGTGATACAGCGTGATGTTATCCTAAACTACTATTTCAAATTAGTAATAAATCCTAGTGAAGCTGTAAAGTTTGTACATCTGAGATTTCTGGCTACGTTCAATGCCCAATGATGAACGGTGGAACTGCATTCTTGCGCTTCATCGAATTTTGCCATTACACGCACCTTGATGGTCTTGAACTGTAGTGTATGATTTCCTTTGACAACTGTATTTTCTTCTCATTTCCTTGCCACATAGTCCAGTATGTTTTTAATATTGCTTTTAGCCTTTAGTTTAGGGTATCTTTTCAGAAGCTTGTCGTATGTGTTGAAACGTCTTACATGATAATCATCCTATATGTTCTCTAGCGTCATCAAGTCCTGTGATGATACCTGCAACTTTAACCTTCTTAAAAGGGGAGGGTTAGTGTTCACTTTTACTGCTTCCATCACCTCTTCCCATACTTGCCGTATCACTACCACTTGCAATGAGTTGTCATTTTCATCACTAGCATCATAATTATGTGTTAGTGTTATACAACCGTACCTGTTTCTAACTTATGCTCATATATATGCACTATAATAGATACCAGAAAACATGCGAATAATTCATCTTCTACAGCAATACCATCTTCACAAGGAAGAGTTCTTTATAACTTCATCTCAACCAATCGCAATACATTAGCAGGATTGATTACCAATCACCAACTCATCTGATGCTTCACTACACAAATAACTTCACAAAACGTAACTTCAGAGGCAATTGCACCATCGCTACTGGTCTCGACTGGCGTACTGGCAGGTCAATGTGCAATGAGGCATGGCACACGCAAAGGCCTCTAACGGACGACAGCAGAGTTTTGCAGATGAGCTAATAACACTACTGCAATAAGGGACCTTTAAATTATCTCTCATACAATTTTGGTGTATATGGGTTTGTTTGAGCCCAAGTATTTTCTTTGTGAGTAATGAAACGTTGGTACATAGTACTGAAGGCTCAAAAACTTTATCAATTGATGAATGAAATGACTTGCTTTGTGATTTATAGCAATCTATTAAATTGAAACATCAACTACAATGCAAATAAAGAAAACAATGCTCCAACAACCAAATGGAACAATTTGTCAATTTGAAAGCTCTTGAAAATATGCAACTCATTGAAGAGATCAACAATTGTGCAGCCGAGTACAAATCTTGCATAAGGTGAGTTACCCATATAAGGCGCTCCTGGGGTTTCCCTTATCCTGAGAAGATGAATGTCGAGTAACTTTAAAGCTCCATGGACCCTGAGGTCATTTGTGTATAATTTCATTGTCCTATATGAACAACCAGGTTAAAGGACATTAAAATAATAAAAAATCTGATATTTTCTATTCACATGACTTTATCTTTTCACAACCAAACTTTTCTTACAAAAGATTGTCATTTTATTTACAGCATACTAATCAAGATAAACATTAGCAGAATTGGTATTATCACTTGATTCTTTCTATGCAGAAGTGAGATAAGTACAATAGGCTAAAGTGCTAGTTCTTTTAAAAACTGGTCGCTATGTGAAACAAATGAAATTTCATTCTATTTGTTTGCCAGGAGTAAACTAAACATAGACAAAAGAAAGATCACCTACTGTTTGAAAAAAGTTTAAGAGCTTAAAATTGAAACCAAAAAATGGAATATCTCTACAACAAAAATGTATGAGACACAAATCAGGTGTTTTAACCAGATCTTCATTTTTTGTGCAGCAAGTTTTTGTTTATTTCTTATAGTTTACCAGTTACACAAATTTCAATAAATTCAAAAGTTTCATTTTTCAATGTAAAAAATAGTTTGGGAGGGGGTGGGGGGATTTCATGAAAATCTTCGTGTTGCATCCTTGGAGGATACTAAAATCAAATAAGTATAATATTTAATGGTCTTTTAGTTTTTGAGCTATGCTAAACACACACCCACACAGACCTTTTTCTAAAAAGCTTTTTTTTGGACTCTGGATACCTGAATACATGTTTCAGATAAAATCTTGACATTGAAGTTTTAGACGGGCTACAAACCGACTGTACTATGTAAATTGCACATATAAACTAGAGAAAGTAACAAATACAAAATCCATAGTTACCCTATAGTAGCAATTAGAACACAGTTAACAGAATTAAAAAAAGCAAAACTGGAAAATAGAAATAGGATGAGTTCCAAGCACACAGGGATACAAGGTAATGAAATTGCAGACCAGCTAGCTAAGAAAGCAACAGTAAATGAAGAAGAATATTGCTATAATATAATTCCAAAGAGTACCATTTGATAAAATTAGGATGCGAAAGTTTGCAAAATTGGGAAAGGCAATAGGCAAAAACAACCAAAGGCCAGGAGAGAAAGAAATATTTTCCTGCTGTTTCAGAAAGAAATTAATTTAATTACAAACCTTACAACAATGCTGGCAGCACATGGAAGGTTAACATCATATTATTACAAATTTCAAATAACAAAACTGCCAATGCAATAAAAGAGAACAAATACCAGACCAAGTATTATATGTCAGTAGCAATTTTGAGGAAAGGAAAACATTCAGAAGAAAAATACTTCAAAGAAGGGGAAAATAGCCAACATCTGAAATATAATTTGTTAAAAATTATTTTAAAGAATGTTTGTTTTGTAAATGCTATTGATCTAAGAATGCATAATTGAAATATTGTGTAAACCAATTGCTTAGCCACGTATTTAAACATTTCAAGATTCAAATATTTTATCAAGATCAATATTATGTAAAAGCAAACCCAACATGCAGTATTACTCTATGTAATGGAACATGTGAATCAATAAATGGATTAAATAATTAAAATCAATCAATCAATCAATATCTCTCTCTTCCTCTGTGTCGCTCACCCTCACACACGCACACATAGATCCCTTTCTAAAAACGCTTTTTATTGGGGGGGATCGGGGGTCTTCAAAGGAGGTATTTCCAGTGAAATATTGGTATCATATTTTTTAGTGGAATTAAGTAGAAGCCTGAAATAACATGGTTGCTGGGAGACATGCTTTTTACCCTGCATTATAACGATTCCACGGTATATTGAAATATGAGCTTAGAAGTAATAAAAATCGATCCTGTGGAGGTGGAAGGAAACATTCATGCAGTAATAAATTACAGTTATAAAATATGTGATATACATACAATAAAGTGCATCACTTTTGAATGCAACTACTCACTAGTTATGCTGGGGTTTATTCCTGTCCTGTAATCAATCTCAATTTATAGTACAATTACGATTTACACATTTTACACTAACCTAATTTTGCAACGTCTTAAAGAAGTCAGTATGTTTTGTTTGGCACACTAATTCCCTTTTTTCTCTGTATATTGTTTGAGTGCAGCAAATGTCAACGCTACAGATCTGGTGAGGCCAAAAATTATTCTGTAGAACCACTCTTTGAAGAACTTTTCAAACTCAACTTTCAAATGTAAAAAATAACACAAATAAATAAAAATCACATTCCTCCCCCTGGGGACATACTTTCCTTGCATTTAATCTGAATATGTGCTATTTCAGAGTGCACTATTTCAGGCTTCTACTGTAACTTTTTTATCAGCTATGTACATCGTACATATGTGCTAGAGAAAATAAAAATACTTATGATAATGGATATATTGGTAAGTTTTTAAATAGTTTTGCATTTTTAAAATATTTTAGGTCATAAAATACCTTGCCCATTTCCAATGGCAATGAAATTTTAAAACTCGTGGCGGGAAAAGACTACCCAAATATAAAAATCTTTGAATAAATAAAATCATATGCAAATACCTGGTACACTGGCGATGCATAGAAGGTGAGAACTGCACACATTAAAAGACTCTAGTATATCACCAGGATTATTAGCATCTATGACTGTCACCTTGCTGATGGCATGAGTACTTGTGCATATCCATACAAGACTGGATAGCTGGGTTTCTAATTCCTGACCTTCTCTGGTAAGCTTCTCTCCTTCCTGTGGAATTTATAACAAAAGGACAAGATAATCACTTAATAATCTAAAGGAAACTTTAAAATAAAGCATTTGGTTATAAACTGCTGAAGGTTAATAGCACATGACACAATCACTGTATGTTATCATAGAACATAAAAACATGACATTCTTTAAAACCATTATTTTTATACAGCTTCAGCAACTATCTTACAATAGCTTATTCTTCTACCTATTTCATATAAAACAAGATAAACCTTTGCAGAACTATTCCCATAGTTCATTTTGTTGCAGGAACTAGGGGGATACAGTTCAACAAAGTGATAAACAAATTGAAAAGTTAGAGTCAGACTGAAAAATTAAATTGCTTGGCTAGGTGCTTTTTAAACTATTAACACTGATACATAAAAGTGGTTCACTACATGCGGGACTTGAAATTCCAAACTCCTTCCAGGACGCGTGAGAAACAGTTGGATAGCAATATAAACTTAACATTATTGAAAACAAATGCCTGATAACAAAAAATTCATTGGAAACATCTTCTGAGCAGAAGGTTCTTTTTTACTGTCTTTTACCATTACCAGTTTTACAAAGTCATATTAATGCACTTCATGAAGAGCATCACATGCTATTTGCAGAAATCTCAAGCTATTGGACTAAGCCTTGCGACCATAATCACCGAACACCTGTGCCATTGGCAAGTTCTTTTGTCATCACAGTTGTGATTGCTACACCTGTGCAAGTAGACATGTGTTGGAAGGTTCTTTGATGTTGAGCACACATTGTTACAGCTGTATGAGTTTGTGACAGTTTGCATGAGCACTGATTCTGGAAGTTTCCAAGTGATCGAGACGTATAAAAAGGGCAACAAAAGCTTGCTGAACATTCAGTTTTCACTGAGAATGCATCGCATGCAGAAGTTGAGAAAAAATTGAGAGATAATTTATAGCAAGTTTTAATCATCGCTACAATAAACATTGAAAAGAAGCTATATGGTAGACTTTTACACAAGCATTGAGTTATTTGTGAGCAGATCCTGTGGAAGCAATAAAGAGAGAAGTTATTGGAGAAACTGTTTTTTTTACAATACACATCTTATGTCACAAGTATAGTGTAACAAAAGCTATGTTTTATTTCTACAACAAGCAACTCTTTATCTCTTCGACAAACTGATTACAATACAAATGGATATCTTTCCTTGATGCTTCTGCAACAATTCTCTTTCAATGCTTGGCTGCTGCCACTATTACTGCATGCTGAAAACTGACTCAAACACTGCCAGAATTCTTTGTGGGCTATTGGACTCATGTAGGGCTTAAGATCTAAGATAATCAGCTCGCTCAGTTATAAGCCCTCATTAACCTACACAACTCTGGTCTGGTGGTGCACCTCGGGGATGAAAGTAGAAAATGAAGTTTTATTTATGCACACTCTTTAATTAATCTGGTTCTCAGCATCCCATCCTATATTGGATGTGAAAGACTGCTTAATTTTGCTCAGAGGTCTCATTATCAGGCTTGAGGTTCTTTTACATGCTATAAGACTAACCAATGGCTTTACTCCCCTTCCAAAGGAAGCCATGCTAAGGATTTTCCGCCTGAAAAAATCCATCATCCTCCGCTCAGTAGTCAGGCAGGTTTGAAAGGCCTTAAGGCAGTTAAAACAACATCCAGATTGGTAAGGGAGTGAAAAAGGATATAGGATAGACTTTGTAGCCTGATAGACAGGCCACCCTTGTCTGCGTTCTGGGACATGTGGGCTCAGAGATAATGAGATGGCAAACAGGAGTGAAGAGCTGTTCTTGCTTTTGTAGGACCCCAAGCCCTTTTCTGGTATCATACATGAAATAATGCAGCTCACAGCTCATCTTGAGAATTGGAAAAAGCAATTACCACCAGACAGTTCTATGATTTTATTCCTGGGTTGGGCGGTAAACTAAGTGATACTCTTTGGAACCTATCCAGAACCGGGCACAGAAAGTTGTTGCCTATCTTCTTGGGTACAACACTCTGAAAAGTCACTTAAGCAAAATAGGGGTTATCAAGGACCACACGTAAGAACTGTGCTATTGACTCAAAAACTTCCCAGCACATTTTATGTGAATGCAAGGCACTGCCTTTTCACAGATATCGAATTCTGGATTCCTTCTTTATGGGACCTGGAGATCTAAGAATGGAAAACATCAGGGACTTACTTTGATTCATTGGGAGCATTGGACTAGATTGAAGCCTAACTTATGAACCACAAAGAGCTCTCAGAGCCTACGTGTGAGGCTCAGCAGAGGCCACTGAGTTTTCAAAATGGTCTTATTACATGCTTCCTCATAAGTAGAAGGGAAATAAAGAAATAATAGGCAAACAATAGTCAAATCTTTTAAAATACAGTTGCCATGTGGATGAAATCCGTTTCTTTACATTGCCAGGAGTTGACAAATTCCTGTACGAGAAAAGTTTTAAGTATTATAAAACAAACTAATAACAAGGAAAACTTCAAAAAGGGTTTGTATACAAAAAAAAATTATGTATAACACATACATTTGTGATTCAATGATATCTACATATTTTGTGTAGTAAACTCGTCTATTTCATACAGTTTACTCATTATACAAAATCCAGCAAAATCGACCCAGAATAAACAGGTCTTCAGAGGCTATTCCCAGAAAATTCAAGATATACATTTTATTTACTGTGTAAATATTTTTAATATATGGTATTTTAACCAAAACATTAAAGCCATTTTTGAGAAAGTTAAAACTTTTCCATCTAAAGGTTAGTTTAGGGTGGGGGTGGAGGGATTTTTCTTAAAATCTTCGTGCACATCCTTGGAAGATACTAAATGTATATACCAAGTTTGGTATTTTATGGACTTTTTGTTTTTGAATTATTGTGTTCACAGACACACAGATGGACACACACGTGCGCGTGGGGACCCTTTTCTAAAAATGCTTTTTTTGGAAACAGGGGAGCCTGAAACGTCTATTTCTGGTGAAATCTTAGTATCAACTTTTTGGGTGGAATGCAATACCTTTTCTATACTCTATGTACATAGTGTGTGTAGAGAACGTAAAAAGGTAAAATGTTCTGAATGTTACTGATCTGCAGTATATCTTGAGTCTGTTCTCAGCTTATAGTTCAACATGAGCAAGTCTCTCTATAATTCTACATGGCACACTGTATTTCGGTACTTACTTTCTATTCATACTTTTATGTTGTGTTGTGATCCAGATAGTGAAGTTAGTCTTTCACTTTGGCAAACCCAGAGCTGCAGATTTCACATTTTCATGCTTTCACATGTTGAATGATATGGTTTTTGTTGTTCACACTTTTATCAAGCATGAATATGGAATGTTTTACAAAAGAAATTTGTATTACTTCAGTTTGAGATGATCCCTAAGAAAATTATAAGAATGACAAGAAGCAATAAAGCTATTTCCCATTTCTTTCTAAATGGATTGTCAACAAACCTTGCCTTGTTTATAACACTAATGCAACATAAATGGATCCATGCTACACAGAATACCAAACATATGTGAACAATACAATACTACGTGAGAAGCAGCATTGCTGTTAAGACCGTAACAGAGGCAATTATAGCTGCCCCTCTCTCTGTCTCACATTGCACTCTGTCTAATTGCAGGTTGCAAAGCAACGGATGAAAGCAATTAAAATAAATGAAAGAGATCAAAAATTTATGTATGAGATTATCTTATGTACAAAATATAAAATACCAGAGAAATATTTTTTTTTTATAAAAATAGAGAATAATCAATCTAAGGGGAGAGGAATCCTCCTCGTTATGCACAAGTGCCATTATTTTCCAAGATCACAAGAATAATAATTCACCTATTCAATATTATTGCAGTTTAATAATTTTCTAGAGAATTTAATACTGCCCAAAAGTACCTGGTTATTTAATATATTGTTAATGAAAGTTAATTACAGACTTCTCAATCTAGTAGCAGTAGTAAACCTTCCTCTGTTCGATCCAGGCCTGATTTATTTAAGATGTTTTTGACATTTTTTTTTTTTTATTATTATTATTATTAGAACTGCCCTATTGAGAGGAAGATTTCTAGAGAATTTAATACTGTCCAAAAGTACATGGTTATTTAATATATTGTTAATGAAAGTTAATTACAGACTTCTCAATCTAGTAGCAGTAGTAAACCTTCCTCTGTTCGATCCAGGCCTGATTTATTTAAGATGTTTTTGACATTTTTTTTTTTATTTTTATTAGTATTATTAGAACTGCCCTATTGAGAGGAAGGAGGTTTGAAAAGTGGGAAACCCAGGCAGCAGTGGTAGTAACCTTTTGCTCAGCAGTAGTCATTTTTATGCATTTGTATGCCTAATAATAGGTCCTTATTTACTGAGTTAGTTAACTTACCATTTTATGTTCTGGGTGCTTTTCTGGATGCTGAATGGTTCAAGAACATGATCAAGACACTGGCATTTCTCGTCACTAGTACAGAAAAAATTTTGTGGGAGATCTTGCTTTTGATTAAGGAGATAGGTGATGAAATCATATAGTAGAAAAAGAGACAATGATTTTCCTGTGCAACAAACTTCATGCCTTCTGGAATTGGCTTAAAAACATGGGACCAATCTTTTCCAATTGACATGATGTCAAACCTTATCTATGGCCAATTTTATGGTTTGGTTACATTCACTAATGCATGTATGTACCATATGTAATATATGTTACATGTAATACATACACCCTTCAAATTATGTACAAATTATTAAATAAAAATGTTGAATAAATATGACTAATGGAAGATAATATTTTTGGTAGATATTTTAAATTACATGCTTTCTCATATAAAGTTAAATAAATACAAATTGAGATTATAAATAGCCACCTTTAATTCTTTGTCCAATTTCTCCACCTCTGTAGAAGTATCTTTTTCTGGTATTTCATCCTCTCCTTTCTCTTCACCTTCCAATCGGCTTGTGGTGTAAAACACACTGGCCCCAACAATACTTCCTCCATCATGTGTTCGTCCACCCTGTAGGTTAACTCCAGCAGCGCACCAAATCTGAAATGTTCCAACAGCAATTATAAGCACAGGCATAAAAACACTGCTACAACAATAATCATAATAAATTAAAATTAGTCATTTGCAGCATTTTTGTACTTTTTTTTAGCTGATGTCAAAACTGGAGGCCTTTAAAACTGATTTCATTACTGCAAATTAATACTAAATAGATATTAAAGTCGTAAGCTGGTCAGTCAATTTAAAATTTTAAAGTTTTGACAGTGAAATCTGGGATCATTATTTGTTTTAGCATATTGCCATACATGTAATGAGTGAAACTGTGAACTATGAGATTCTTATTATGAAAAACCTGATGTGTTCCATTCACATGACTTTCTCTACATTTCTGCAACAAATTATTGTTAAAAAGCTTATCCTTCTATTTATTTCATGCTAATCGAGAAAAAATTAGCAGATGTAGTGTTATTACTTGCTTTCTTGTAAGCACAAGCAAAATAAGGGAGTACCATAGGTTAAAGTGATAGTCAACAGCTGGTTCCTTTGTTTGTATGGACAGGAGTTGACACATTCTTGTATGAGAAAAGTATACGTTTTTCACAGCTGAAAACAAAAACAAGGGATATGTCAAAAACGATCAACTCCACAATAAAAATGTATGCAGCATAAATTATATGTTTTAATGTGTTCAACATTTTTTGTGTCGTAAGTTTTTGTCTATCTCTTACGGTTTAGCAGTCATGCAAAATTCCGTAAAATTCATCCAGAATAAATTAGTCTTCAGAGGCTATTCCCAGAAAATTCAAGGTATACCGTTTATTTGTGAGGTAAATGTCTTTAATATATGATATTTTAACGAAAATCATTAGAGCCATTTTTGAGAAAAATCAACATTTTCAAAAAAAGTTACATGTAAAGGGTAGTTGGGGCAGGGGGGATTTTCTTGAAAATCTTTTGTGTTGCATCCTTGGAAGATACCAAATTTAAATGGTATTTAATGGCCTTTTCGTTTTTGGACACACCCCCCCCCACCCACACACACGGACCTTTTTCCAAAAATGCTTTTTTTTGGATTCAGGATTTCCATGAAATCTCGGTATCAAATTTTTGGGTGGAATACAATACCTTCTCTATACACTATGTACATAGTATGTGTAGAGAAAGTGAAAAAGAGGTTACTGCAAAGGGTGGAGAGTAAGGGATGTTAATGTTCAGAGCATGGTTTTTTACTGTCTGAAAATTATGAACATAATTTAAAGATACTGTCTTAAAAATTATTGTTTTCAGAGTAACAGTGCAAACATATTATCAATTTAATAAATGCTTATATTTACTAAACAAACACTTATTTAGTTACATTTTTTTGGTTATAGGAAGGTCATTTAAACCTCAAAATGAAACCTTAAAAAACTAAAAAGGTATTCAATAGACAAGAAATATTAATATTGCACTTAATGTTGAATATTGCATGCAATCACCTAGTTACACCATGCTATCCATGAGTATACAGTACAGTGCAGTAGACTCTAGCAGCTGATTAAGAATATGCATCACTTATTAATACAGTGGTTCTGTGTTACATGTCTTGCTATTCAGGAAGTGAATGAGTGAGTGATACAATTTAAAATGTCTTAATCTGAGAAATTTTTTTTTTCTTCCTCTCCATTTGTGATGCTGTAATATATCGGAACTTGAAAAGTATAGCAAACAGTAGGTAAGAGGAAAAGCTACCGAGGAAATGTGCACCTAAGTGCATGATTTTAATGGTGTCTAGCAAAATGAGAAAACCAAATTCAAGGCAATTTCCAGTTTTTACAAGGAGACATGCAAATTTTAAACAATACAGGCCAAGAGCCAATTATGATAAATAACAGCAATCTTAAGATACATAGCAAATAGGTATGATCAAAAAATAAGGGAAATTTTTAACTTTGTGGGCTTTACACATTTGATTTTCAATTTTTTTTTTTTTTTTTAATCTTATTGGTAGACATGTTTGTTTGCATTTTCCGCTATTTTGAACCATAAGTTTATTAATAAGGTATGAATATGAAGTGATTTATGCAGTGAAATTTTTTAATTATTATATAACTAATTTGAGTCAGCTATGGACACTTTAGTTTCACTTACAAAGTTTTTTCCCCGCATTTCAAAGATGTTAAGTTGACTAACCATCTGGCTAATGGATAGGTTGGTGCACCAATGCTATTTATTATTGGCCTCATGCTGTCCTCTTGTTTGTGTATTTTATGACGGCAATACATTCTGGGTAGTATGGGATTGCTTCGTGTCAGGTTGCATTTGTGAGTACTGGAATTGTTGTTGTCTTTGTGATGACTTTCTTCTCTTGATCTTTGGAATGCATCCAGGAGAAAAAAACTTAGTAAGTGAAACAACAGTGTCCACTGACTCAAATTGGTTACATAATAATTTAAAGTTTCACTGTGTACTTTACTTCATATCATACCTTATTGATAATTTTTGGCTAACAAACCATTCAAAATGAAGATACATCTATAGCAAAATGGCCACAGAAGAGGTAAGAAATATTTCTAATTTCAATGTAAATATATTAGAATCAAAGAAAGATATCAAAAGCTACATTAGTTTACAGAAGAGAAGAAGACATCTAATTTCTAAATGTTTGTTCCCGACAAAAGCTAATCACAAAATTCATTAGGAAGACCATCAAACAGAACCAGCCCACACATCAAAAGGCAGCAGAGAAAAAAGCAATACAAGTGAAATAGTCCAAACATTACGCCAACCTTCATAAGATTGAATTAGAACTGTTCAACTTACACATGAAACTTACTAAGAAGTTAGGTAGAAATAAAGTAGAATGTTAAATTAAATCATGCAACAAAACTAAAAAACTCATAAATAAAACTGAAATATTATGCCGTGAACAAAATTGCAGCTTATAAAAGAGATGCAGAAAGACAAAACAAGCAAAAGCTGATAATGTGGTGAACCTAGCAAAACACACATTCACAGCATACTTAGTTCCTTATAAGTAGAAGGGAACTAAGGAAATGCACTACGCTAAACTGATAATCAAATGTTTTAAAAGCTGTCGTTACGCCATTGTCATTGGAAATAGCTTCTTGCTTCGCCAGGAGTAGAACAAAAAAGGGATACTTCTTGTCTGAGAGAAGTATAAGTACTTTACAATTGAAACCAATAACAAGGAATATCTCAGAAATGGTTACCTCAACAGCAAAAACTTCAACATAAAAAATTGTGTGTTTTTACGAGATCTACATTTTTTGTGCAGTAAGTTTTTGCCTATGTCTTACTGTTTAGCAGTTAAGCAAAATTTGGCAATATTCATCCAGAATAGAGAGGTCTTCAGAGGCTAATCCCAGAAAATTCAAGATATACATTTTATTTGGGATGTAAATATCTTTAACATACAGTATTTCAATCAAAATTGTTGGAATCATTTTAGAGAAAATAAAAAATTTTGAAAATTTTTCCATGTAAAGGATAGTTTGTGGTGGTGAGATTTTCTTGAAAATATTTGTCACATCCTTACAAGATACTAATAATTTTTTTGAGCTATGCATGCCATGCATCCACCCACACCACAGAATAGAGAGTATATAGAAAGGAAACTCCTCTGTAATCCATGTGCCAAAATTCAGTGCGCATGAGCAAATTCCCCCATACTTGGACAGAGTAAACAGCTATGTTGTTGAAGTTACACACTTTGTAATATACATTTTATTAATATTATTAATTGCCTATTTTAGCTACTGGGTTTATACTCTACTCAATGGTTATATTATACACTGTACAAGTTAAAATATTTGTTGACTCTTAAAGCTTTACTGCTCTTATAATTAACAGTAGTAAGAGAAAAGGCGGTCTATGGTGCTCCAACTCTTAACGTAAAAATAATTCAAATACAATTAATTGGCAAAGTAACATGAAATGTCTCCTGTAAAGTTAGTGATGTTGTTCATCATGTGTCTGCATCAAGCTTCAGTTTTGGTTTTTTTGTTGTTTTTTTCTTTCTATGATAGGATTGACTCATTCTGCCTAATCATATCTACTGGCCATTCTGATTCAGAGTAATTAAGCCTTTTTATTATTTTATTAAATAAAGCTTGGCAGCCCATTGAATCACTTGGTTATTTACTCCTATCTACATATTTTCCTAAGCATAATTTCATGTTGCTACGGTTTGTTTTGTAGATATGCACCGCAAGCAAAGCAGTCTCAAAAATCAGATGTGTTCCATTCGTATGACTTTCTACCTGTTCCACAAACATTTTCTTACAAAAGATTATTCTTTTATCAACATTATGCTAATCATTACCAGAATTTGTCTTAATACCTGACTCTTTATAAGTAGAAGAAAAATAAGAGAATGCACAGGCTAAAGTGTTAGTCAAATCTTATAAAAGCCGGTGACTATGGTATTTAAGCTTAGTATCTTCCAAGGATGCGACACGCACATTTGCAAGAAAATCCCCACACCCCCAACTGCCCTTTATATATAACATTTTTCAAACATTTTGATTTTCTCAAAAATGGCTCTAATGATTGTGATTAAAATATTATATATTTTATACAAATAAAATGAATATTTTGAATTCTCTGGAAATAGCCTCTGAAGAGCTCTTTATTCTGGTAGGGGTATGCAGAATTTTGCATAACAATTAAACCGTAAAAGATAGGCAAAAACTTACCATATAAAATGGAGATCTCATTAAAACATAGAATTTATGTCATATACGTTTTTTTGTATATAGAGCTGATGGTTTCTAAGATATTCCTTGTTATTGGTTTCAATTTTAAACTCCGAACATCAATTGTTTCACATACCCACCAGCTTTTAAAAGATTTGACCATCACTTTGGCCTAATGTATTCCCTTATTTCCCTTCTACTTACAAGGAAGCAAGTAATAGATCATTTCTGCTAATGTTTATCTTGATTCTCATGGGGTAGATAAAAGAATAATCTTTTATAAGAAAAAATTTTTTGTGGAACTGCAACGATATGTGAATGGCACACATCAGATTTTTATACGCTACGTTTTTGTCTATCTCTTATGGTTTACCAGCTATACAAAAGTTATATAAAAATAATCTAGAATAAAAAGCTCTTCAGAGGCTCTTCCCAGAAAAATCCAGTTATACATTTTGTTTGTCATAAAAATATATTAAACCTGCGACTTTTTAACCAAAATCGCAAAAGATAGATAAAATCTTACTGCACAGAGAATGTAGAGCCTGTTAAAGCCCACAATTTGTCATATACATTTTTTATGGTGTTAACCATTTGCGAAATTCCCTGTTATTGATTAAAATTTTTCAAACACATACACATTTTCTTTTGTGGAAATTACCATTCAGGTTTTTTCTTTTTTCAAGTTCTTCCAAATAGAATGGGATTTCAAAGCATCACATAGCTGCTGGCATCAAAAAGATTTTACTATTCTTTATACCTATAATGAAATGCGCAGTTAAAATGTATCTCTATTAATAAGAAACAGAAGAATAAGCAGCCATATAAATAGTTTGTAGGAGAGCAAGCAAAGAAAGTCATATGTATGCCACACAAGTGATTGTTATTAGATATGTTCATGCTTTTTTATTTTATAAGTTTTAATCTGCTCAAAATGGTTTGCAATAAACAGCATTCACTTTGCATTTACTAGGTCCCAATATGGCGTCTAGCACAGTGTTTGGCTTCAAGCACATCAAAGGAGCCACCCTTTCTGTATACTCTCTATTCTGTGCCCACACCCTCCTCCAAAACCATACATTTTTCTAAAAATGCTTCCACATAAACTGTAGTTGGAGGTAGGGAGATTTTTCTGAATATCTTTGTCACATCCTTAGAAGATGCTAATCTTATATATGAAGTTTGAGATTTTGAAAAATTTTTGTATGAGTTACACCCATGGACCTTTTTCCACCTTTTTTTGACTAAGGAAATCTCATTTGCAGTGAAATCTCGACATAGAATGTTTTAGTGGAACAAAACCTTCTCTACTGACTATATGCATAGTATGTGTAGGGAAAGTAAAATTAATCTGAAGGTGAATATGTACTGCCAGAAAAAGAAGTGGAAGCAACTATTAGAAATAATTAAAATTCTAACCTTATTGATGAATTATCCATTTCAAAATGAAAACTCCCTCGTGCAAAAACATTACATACTTGAAAGAAGGCCATTGTGGTTAAGAAACTATTAAAGATGTGTTCAATGTATGCAAAGACATGTTTGTACAATTCAAGGAAAATTTTGAGAATGTAAAAAACTGCTAAAGAGAAATACATGATTCTAATATGTCTTTCTAGGAGCTGGACTGAACACAAAATAATACACAACTTTGGTATCTCTCTTCATGTAGTTCACATATAAAAAATTACCTAAAAAATAAGGGCATAATGTTAGTGTGGTAGTAAAAGCAGGCATTAAACACTGTAAGAAAATGTTAGTGCACGATATATATTATCATTGTCACTAACCTCATGATACGACAAAACTACTTAATTTTTTGTAAAGGTAATAACAAATTGATTTATGAGAGCCATGAAATTAACAGGATAACAAGAGAGTTTTATTTAATTCCCAAGAATTTTAGTAGGAATTTAAGAACAAATATTGCTGCATTAAAACTGGATATCCATGTTTTGCATCCCTAAGACAAAATCCTATCAAGGGCATCTGGAACACACTATATTTGTACATTCACTATTTGTGAAAACACAGAACTAATGTTCATTAGTTTGAATGAAATGAACAGTTTTGAGGATTGAACATAAATAATGGCTTGTCAGAGTGCCATTTTCCAATTGTTATCTAAACAAATGTGTAAAATGCCCAACCATCAACAGAGATGATTATGGTAAAAGTATTGAAAATTTTATCAGCAATATCCTTATCTTCTGAAAAAACTTAAATGTCAAAACTGCAATCCAACATGGGCAAGTTATTATTATTGGCGACTGCTGAAAATTATACTTCTGTTATACAAGATGCCAGTGAAACAGATCTTGAGCAACTATCCATTCATTATTCATTACACAAAAGCAAGCAATGTGTTTTTCCAATTATTTCAAAAAACTTAGTTCATGACAGTTCTGCAGTTCATGTTTTTCTAAAACTGCTCATTACCAATCTATTTACAAGCAATTTTAACATACAAATATTCAGGGAAATTCTGTAACTTTGTTGTTAAGAAGGTAGCTACTAAAATTATATGTTAAGCTTAAAGAACTGCTAATGTTGCTATTTTGAAATTGTTAACTTGTTTGTTAATGTGATCTTTATTTTCTTGTACTTTATCAGCAAACTTAAGAAACTGATGGAGAATTTGAATGCTCTGGATTACCATTTTCTTTTTCTATTGTCACCAGAGTAGGAATACAAGTGCACTGTAATTTTACTTGCCAAGATGAGCAAAGTGTGAGAAAGTAACACACACACACATGCACAACACACAGATATGTACATAGTGTATAGAGAATGTATTGTGTGGGTTGTGTGGTGTGTGTGTGTGTGTGCGCGCGTGTGCGTGACTAAGTGTGTGAGTGAGTGCGTGAATGCGTGCGTACATGTGAAAATAACTCAAAAACGAAAAGTAGGTAAAATACCAAACTTGGTATTTAAGGTTAGTATCTTCCAAGGATGCGACACGAAGATTTTGAGAAAAATCCCCCCACCCCCAACTACCCTTTACATGGAACTTTTTTTGAAAATTTTGATTTTCTCAAAAATGGCTGTAACGATTTTGATTACAATTTCGTATATTAAAGATATTTACCTGACAAATAAAATGTATATCTTGAATTTTCTGGGAATAGCCTCTGACGAGTAGTTTATTCTGCCTGAATTTTACTAAATTTTGAATAACTGCTAAACCGTAAAAGATGGACAAAAACTTACTACACAAAAAATGTGGAGCACGTTAAAACACACAATTTATGTTATATACATTTTTTTCGTGGAGTTCGTCGTTTTTGTGACATTCCTTATTTTTGGTTTCGACTATGAAAAACTTTTACATTTCTCATAGAGGAATTTGTCAACTGCTGTCCATACAAACAAAGGGACTTCAGTGACATAGCAACCAGGTTTTGATTATCACTTTAACCTATGGTACCCCCTTATTTCACCTCTACTTATAAGGAAGCAAGTAATATGGCTATTTCTGCTAATGTTTTACTGATTAGCATGAAATTAATAGAAGTATAAGTTTTTTAAGAATAATTTGTTGCAGGGATATAGAGAAAGTCATGTGAATGGTATACATCAGATTTTTTAAATATGCACCCATAATTGAAACCAGGAGGACTTATGCTCTCTTGAGTCCAAAAAGATTTGCCTATGTTCTGGGAAAAGCTCACACAGCTGCTGCACAGCTTGGCAGTGGGCCAGTAAAGGCTGGTAAAATTTAAGTATTTTATTTATTCTTTATTTTCTTCTTTAACTTTCATTTCATAGCTTTATGCTATACGATTTTAGATTAAGACTTAAAGAACTAACAGTGCACAATTGAAATGTTATGTTGTTTGGATGCAAGTTCCACTAATTTGTATGAATTTGGATTATATTGCTTAATTTTGTGATTCTTGGTTTCTAGTAACACATTTTAAAGATAGTTGGGAATGTAGATTTTTTTTAAAATTTGCATATGCACATTAAGTATAAGCAGCTAGTTATTTTATTCATGTTATGGCAATGATCAGCTTTATTTCAGTTCATAAATATTGTTACATCTTAATGGTTGACTCATTGCCACAATTTGAATATGAGTATGATAATGGGATATTTTTTTAGGTATTTGTTACACTGGGATAATAGGAGGTAATTCAATAGGTTTAGTAGCATGTAAAGTTGTCTAGTATGAAGAATTACACTAATGTAAAGTAATAATATGCAAAGTCAATAATGGCAATATACATTAAACTCTTCCTTAAGACTTCTTAAAGTATTATACAAAAAATTAATAAAATTTAATTGCTTAATGTGATAAACCATTCATTATATTACACAACTACAGCCAGAATAAGAAGATAGTCCATATAAAAAATTTTAAAGAGCTAAATTTTTAAATTTAATGCACACACTTTATTAAAGTGAAAAAAATAATAACCATAGTGAATCTTCTTTCATGAAAAACTATAAAAATACACACATTTTAAAGCTAATGCATGAAATCTTTCAAAGTTAGAGTAACTGAAGGAAATATTTCCTCTTCTAATTATAATAGGTAGGGTATAATCTGCACTGTTTTATAAATAATGTGTGTTTAATAAAATTGCATATATATACCAAATATTTCAAAGTTTGAAAGACATTTATTTTAAAACAGAAGATAATTATATAAACTGTAAAAGAATGGAAAGAAAAAGTTAAAAAAGTAATAAACAAAATAGGAATACATTGTCTAATGTGTTCACAAACTGAAAATTTGCATCTAAAAGCATATACGCATCTCCTGACTCACTAAAATTTACAAGCTCTGGACTCTGGAGCTAGATTCTCACTCTGATGATGCTGAACATGCTTTTGGCGAATCGATGGTTATGCCAACAACTGGACCACGGCCAACAAGCCTGGCAAACTTAGATAATAAGTCTGAGTCCTATCATACCTTGCCACCTCATTTGCTGGATTTCAACCCAAAGGACTTTCGTCTGGGTGATCTTCAGACTGTGGTGTATTTATCACTGATTGATTCTGAGAAGATGTTGGTTGCATTATTGCAACCAGTGATAAAATTTGCAAAAGGGTTCAGAAATCATTTCTGCATCAATGCTGCCTATGCATTGATTTTAGTGTTACCATTTTGAGCAACTTCTTTTAAACCTGTGCCTACTCCTAATTTGCTTTCTTTTGTTCTGCCTGTATCTACCTATTTTATTGCAATGTTAATACCAGTGCATTTTATGTTTGTAATAGCTCTGTAATATTTAGTTCTTTCAAGTACTTACCAATTATTTTCATTTTGTAAGTTGTTAGTTGAACTTAAGCTGCTTCATTTAAGTATGTATTAAGTTTCCATTATGTAGCTACTATTTAGGTCATTTAATGATAGTTAAAATTTGAAATAAAAAGCTTAAGAATTGGTTAAATGAAAAATTACAGCAAAACACAATGTTTCCTGTAAATAACATTTAACTAAATGAAGAAAGAAATATAGAAAGAGAGAAAAAACAATTGTGATCATTGAGACTTAAACCTACAATTTTAATGCACATGCACTTTTGCATTCTCACACCATAGCCATTAAATTAAACAAACAGACTCCAAATTGTTCCACTTGTTTTCTAAACATGCCTTACAATTGAAGTGGACCCGATCAGTGGCAGGCATACAACCTAGCAATTTTAAGGCAAAATTCTGTAATTTATATTCGTAGACCATTGGTTTCTTGCCTTGAATTGATTGTCCATAAACTGTCTACTACCAGTAAAATTTGTGCAGTATTATTCATTTGCCCCCTATGTATTTACTTTATAAAATAAATTGTGATGTCACTATATGTTAAGACAATTTGGTTACTTATGTAATAGCTGTGAATTGGTAGCATTAATTTTGTGGTTTAATCTGGTATAATGTTAAATATGTTTCCCAGATGCCAACTGTTTGAGAGGTCATAGTTGAACCTGGGAAATATTGTCCACCAACATTACCATTATTAAGTTCACAACAATACATTTATTAATGTTCCAGTATTATGTAAACAGCACTTGATAAATTTCTTGCAATTCAAAGGAATTAAAATGTAAATTTTCCAATATCTTCTAATCTAATTGAATGACTAATCATTGCTTATCATCTTTTTGTATTCTTGGTATTCATCTCCATGAAATATTTTATTCAAGAATTTTCATGCTATGGGTTCATCATTTGATCTATTTAACGCGTGCCTTTCAATAATGAATTTATATGCAGCTTTACATCATAATACAAACAATATATTTAGGCTCCTATACAAACTACATGCAATTTTATAAGTTATTCTTTAACGCTATATCAGAAGCTGATATTTGACCTAATCATGTGGATCACAAACTTATTGAAATTTAGTTTTCCTTCACTGTATTTAGAAATAAGTAAGTTCACCTGCAGATAGGCAGTAATCATGAAAGGTAAGTTGGAATAAGGTACCAATTTTATTCTCTCAGCATTCTTTTGACTGGCCAAAAAAAAGGTAGTATTATTTTACTTCAGCAACACTACAAGGAAACCCAAAATCATCATTTTGACTCATGATCAAGAAATAATGTGTTGCCAAATTGAACTAGAACTACAAAATGTTCAAAATAACATAGTGATCATGCAGTCTATGCTAGACATACTAGTGACTTTTGACTCAGGAAAGTATACTAAACTAGCCCTTAGAAATTATATTATAAATAATTATTGTTACTATTAGAATTAGGTTAGCTGTATAATAACGCTTGTCTTTTTGATTAAAACATATGCATCTAACCTACAGTCTTCAGATATTATACAAGTGAAAGCATCAAAGGGTTGTCTAGTTGACATCTTTACCACAAAATCCACCAGTTCGTTCCTGGCAAGTCAATGAGACTGGGAATCGATGCACATTCCACATTAATGCTACAAATGTGTGAAGCGTGGAGGACATGCGGATGCCTGCACGAGAGGATGGTAGCAGTACAGCTCCCAAATGCTCTGAAGTGCTCTAAGGGAATCACTAAGAATAAAGGTGTTACCCAGTATGCGATGGCAAACATAGAAAATGGCTCGGTATATTCACGATGTTTTAGTTTTAGGCCATCCTTATTTATGTGGAATGCCCATATGGAAATGATTCTAACAATATACTGAAATTCTCTTGATTTAAAGTGAACAGTATAAAAAACAAAAAGTTGGTTAAATATCAAAATTTGTGCTTAAGTTCAGCATATTCTAAGGATGATATGCATACATCTTCAAGCAAATTTCCAATCCCAAAACTACCCTTTACATGAAAAAGTTTTTGTTGACTTTTTATTTTCTCAAAAATGGCTTTAATGTTTTAATTAAAATATAGGGTGTCCACATAATAAATAATTATTTGTGATTAAGGTAACTTACAAATGTCCTTTTGTTACAGGTTAATCACTGATAAACATGTTGACTATTCCTGAGTGTACTGCAATGACGGTTTCAACAGAAATTTAGAAAGGATAGACCAATTAATAAAACCATATGCAAACTGTTAATTAAGTTTTAATGGACAGACACTATTGCTGTCAGCATCGATCAGGATAACCGTCCACAAGCATAGCTGACACTGACAATATGGGAGTCAATTGAACAGCGTCCTAAATCTGTACCTTGTCTTTCATGTAAATTGCAAATTCCAAAATCATCGGTGTTCAAAGTGGTGAAATTCACCTTGAAGAAGTGTGCATATAATTTGCAAGTGTAACACCAACCCCATGACAGAATTTACAATTAACATGAAAGACACTGTTAAGATTTAGGACTCTGTACAACTGACTCCCACAATGCGCCAATGTCAGCTGTTCGTGTGGAAGGTCCACCTGATTGAGACTTGTTAACATCAGTGCCTATTCGTTGAAATTTATGTGACACTTTCCACATGGATTTTCTCATTGGTCCATACTTTCTAAATCTCCATTGGAGCAGTTGTCACAGTTCATCACAAGAAACACCCTGTAGATGCCACGTGACAAGAGCAATACATTCAGGAATAGTCAGCATTCTGCTCAGTGAAAAGCCTGTAATAACAAGACATTCATAAGTTACCTCTACCACGAAATAGTTACTTATTATGTGGACAACCTGCATGCTATATTTAAGATATTTTCAAGACAAATAACATGTGCATCTTGAAGTTTCTGGATTATACTTGTTTAGATATTAGTTGAAACTAATTTACAGGGGTGAGTCAACTATAATTGATACAATGCTGTTAATCTATTTGCTTTTATGTTTACAAAGGTATGATTTGGATACTACAACACAATGTTACATACTGAATGGTAACTCAATAGAATTAAGTACAGCGACTACAGAACTACAAAAACAAATTCAGAGAGAATTTGAATTAGACTTGTTTTAAATAAGAATATATATGACCAGACCTTGGATTTTGATAACTTAAAAATATCTAAAAAAATGATAAAAAAAATGACAAAAAATCATTTGACTTTAAAATTTTTGTCTTCATTTCACAGTATGAGAGTACAGCACAATTCTTCTTCTGTAGCATTAGAACTGAAATTAAAAATTAATAAACTTGCAAATTTCTATGTTGTAGGAAGATGAACGTATAAAAAAAACTTACCTTATTCAGAATCTTTGCAGTAGATAACCAGCAGCTTGCGCAGTTTCTCAAAAGTTAGGGAATGCCTGTGCTGTGAGAAACTCCTTTTCATATCAGCTGATACAACTGGAGTATATTTGAAATATGAAAAATCACTGCTACAAATATCTTCTTGAATGCAGGAAGTATCAAATGTTTCACTGATTAGCACTTGAGAAATGTGACACAAAATTTTTTGAACTGTTTCCACTTTCTTAGATATCCTTCTTCCAACATCTCAATCAGATTCAATTTTGTTCATTAGAGTAACAGAACTAACACCTTTCTCCTGTACATGTGTCATTCCTTGAGATAAACAACTGAAATTTGCCTTTATGAAGGCTAGCTGTCCTTCAATTTCACTGCTTGAAAACAGTGCTTTAGCCATATCAATTTCAGTAGCATAGTGTCTGGACACATTTCCTTATCTGGAAATGATCGCAATAATAAATTGCTGAATCAATTCAAGTGCCCCATTGGATGATGACAGGTTCTGGTGGGAGTGGAATATTGAGAGCCATAAACTTGAAGAGCAATTTACCTTGACACAAATTTTCTTTGTCTTAGACACTAGGCAATCCACTTGAGAAAAATGTTCTCTAACTTCCTCTGCCACCTTATGCATAGCGTGTGCCAAGCAAGTAATGTGCACCATTTTTGGGTAAAAAGACTGTATTGTCTTTCCAATTTTTACCATGTATGGCACTGCATCAGGCACAAAAATCAAGACATTTTTTATACCCTTAGGCCATAACAAAACAAGATTTTTTGAAGAGTCTACAAATTGTGGAGTGATTAACAGTTTCTAATATGTCATTTGTAAGCAGAAACACTTCTCCTGGTCTGTCGATCTCCAATGTACCAATGATTACGTTAGCCATGTAGGTTTTACTGAGTCACTCGTTTTGTCAACAAGTTCAAAAATCTTCTTGCCATGTACTTTACCCTGTATCTTGCTAATAATGTTGTCGTAACACTGTGGTAGGTAATTCTTCCGAAGAGTTGATTTGTCTGGGATGGGATGTCTAGAAAACTCTTCAATTTAGCATTTTTCCATGTCCAAAATGGGATGTTTGCAGAAACTAAAGCTTCACAAAAGTCTCCGTAAAAATCTGACGATTTATTCTCCTTAATGGATACACTTTGTTGCAGTAAAAGTTATCTGGATTTCTTCTGACTTATGAGTTGCACTGCCTGTATATGCTTATCGCAACCCAGTATTGCAGAACAGTGAATTTTCTTTTGGCCGATGCCTTTGTTCACACAAGTTACAATAACACTTCACCGTCTGTAGAGAAAATATCATATCCAGATTCAGATACATTCTGTCTTAAATAACAAGATATAGATGGCTTTATTTTAGGCATGGTTAAACAGAACTATGAAAACTGAAAATAAAACTTTCCTCTCAGATAATCTGTAACTAACTAAACCTGTGACAATATGAAAATAAAGGATGAAATGCTTGCTTTAAACTTGCACATTGTTGAGCAGCCTTTATTTTTACTATGACAGGGCATTGAAAATAGGGAAATTGCTTGCTGCAACAACAATATGTACAGTATACGTAATAAACCAACTCCTAACTTGGACATTGTCGCACTGCACCACTGCTCCAATATTCATTTATTTTGCTAGATTAAAATTAAACATTTTAATTATTTTAGCGAATTTAATTTCTAGCAAAAAAATTAAAAAAAGGACCAGAAAAGAAAGTAAAATGCAAAAATGATGATAAAAATGACATAAAAATTTTAATAACCAGAAAAACTTCAGAAAATATGACTAAAAATGCTCAATAATATTAGTATTTATATAACCAAAGAGTCATGTTCAGGATTTTAATACTTAAGAGCAATCCATATTCCATAAGGAAAAAAAAAAAAAAAAAGATGACATGTCATCAAAATCCAGACACTGTATATGACCAAATTCCTAATGCACAGTCATAAAAAATTTGACCTAATACAAGTTACATTATACATTTTGTTTCGTCATCCAAACACATAAAAGTTTAACATACAAGGTATGTGTGCTCAGACCTAAGAACACATATAAATGGTAACTAGATAAGCTCCGGGCAGCAGGGATCATTTGAATTACCATCCCTAGAGGAGTTGATTCCATGCCAGCTACAGTTGTACTTTCAAATATTAATAAATGCCATCTTCCAACAAAAACAGAATTCCCCTTAGTGCACTTTACTAAGATATTCTGAGGAGTCTAACTTAACTATTTCCATGCCACATCATTATTTGGTATGTGTTGCCCATACAACATGTTTCAGCTCAAGTGCCTTCAAAATACACACTTTGAGATAAATGTATCCAATAATGTAATTAAGATGAAATATTACATTATCAGTATAGTTTTATGGCTTGCATTTTCGTACAACAGCTGGATTCTATCACATGCACCAAGAGTTCACATTAGTACTATTTTTTCAAGCAATATAAGCTTTATATACCTTCATTCCTGGTTCTTTCTCCATTAACGGGCGACAGTAAACAGGAACTGGAACTGGTACTTGGCTAGAGCTAGAGCTCAACTTCCTCGATGAATTTGTTGAATGCTGTGATTGCGTTGTTGCGCCAGTGGATGCAGGAACTTTGGCAGGTAAACTCCATCCATATGCTTGTAGTCTTCCATCATCCTTTCGAACATGAGCTCTAACTTGTCGATATTGCTCTCGTCTTTCAGTTGCACGACGTGCAGCAAGTTTTTCAGATGAACTGCAATGTTAATGATAAAAATATCAACCCTTTTATAATAATTTTATATTATTATATATTATAGTATTATATTTATAATAATAACAATATTATTTTTGGCAATTTACAATGCAGAACTTCAAAGGGATTGATACTGCACTTTTTATTCAGCTACAGGATAAAGACTTAAGGTATTATAACAGTGATTTGATGGCCCATAATCACAGCATAATTATATGTTCGAGGTTTGCTTTGTAATAATAATAATAATAATAATAATAATAATAATAATAATAATAATTTTTATTGTCATTTAGCTGTACAGCAATAGATGTCAGAAAATTACTAAAGTGTTTAAATACAATCTTCTCAATGCACAGTAGTGATAATGTGTTTAAAAATAAGAGTATAACTAAGATACAATAAGTATTTTTAATTTTCTTAACCAAGCACCTATGCATGAATAAAATTACATTACATTTCAAAATATTCCTACCGAGTATTAGGTTTAGCTACTAACCATCCATACAGTTTATTCTTATAAGCTGATACTGAAAATTGCTTTATTTCTAAGGGTAAACTATTATACCCAAAAATTGTTTTATATTATATACCTAATTATTTATACCTAATATTTCAAAATTCTTCTCAGATGTGGTTAGTATGTAGTATGACACATTAATATGTGTTGTATGTCTATCTTTATTTTGGAATTCAGGTGACTTTCTATGTACAGTAATATAGTGTAAATGTATAAATTTATTACAGTCATTACTTTTAGTTTAATGAACAAAGGTTTGCAGTGCGCAAGTAACAACGCATCAGAGATGATTCAAATAACTCTTTTTTGTAACAGAAGTATTTTGGTAACATGTGAGCTGTTTCCCTGAGTAAAATTCCATATGTTTTTATGCTTTGAAAGAATGCAAAATAAGCTGATCTAATGTACACTTCAGGTATATATGAACTTTTAAGTTCCTGATCAAGTGAATTACTCTGGAAAGTTTGGACATTGTGTAATTAATGTGGTGTCCACAATAGTTTGTTATCTACTACTTACTATACCTACAAATTTTACATTTTTGGAACTATTATTTGAAGGGGCTTCTCTTAAATAACATATTTTGAGTTTTATTCTCATTACGTAAAAAACCATTGGACCGGAACCATATATCAGCTTGCACTAATGTATCTTTTGCTGCAGATTTAAGCACCTGCAAATCTGTGTTAACATCAAGAAAAGTAGTATCATCTGCATATAGCACTGAGTGAGTAAGTACACAAGATGGGAGATAATTTATCATTATAAAAATAGGTAGGAATGCTTATAGCAGATTGTTGCATTGTGAGACCAGTCGCAATCACTGAACTGGGGCCATGAGTTTGGCATGTGTACCAACCACAGTGCTTCAAAGTCTTGGGATGCTACACTTGGTTGTGGACATGTGTTAGAATGGTCTCTACTTCTGGAAATTTCTGGTCACTCATCTACAGATATAAAAGGGAGAGTACAAGCCACCGGTCCATTGACTCTGTAGGTCATCCCTTCCCAGCGAGGTGTTGTGTTCTTCATTGTGTATTGCGTGCAACACAGAAGACACATCAAGTCAAAACAGCCAGACAAATCTGCAGTAGCACATCATTTTTGGGAAACTCACCATGAAATAAATCCGAACATCAAAGTATTGAAAGAACTTTCGAATCCGTTTCAATTATCAGCATAGGGAAAAAATCTATATTCATAAATACCGCCACACATTGATGAACATGGAGTTCCCCCCTAAGGATTGCTCAACAAGTCTCATCGCCTGCCCAACAGATGTCACCACAACCAACACATCCACAACCACAACTTGGAATCCAAACCCAAGCAGTAGTGGTTCAACAGCTGAGGATGCGGGCAACGGTCCACGAAACAATTGTCCTACTCAACAAAAGTAAGTGAAATGTGTGTTAACAGTACTACTTTAATTAATTCAATTAGTTGAGCATTGTTTCTTCTGATGTGACTGTGCCTCTACCTGATAGAACCAAATTATTGGGCTTCTCTGACCAAAACAGAGGAATTCTTATGTTTTGTTTATTAGCTTCACATTTTTGTTCTAATTAAAGCTCTTAAAAAGAGGATTTTTGTCAAATCATTGGGCACTAGAAAAGAGATTTATTTTTTGTCCTACGTCATCACTTCCATTGCAATTTTTGCTCTTCAGTTTCAATTAAATAAATTATTGGGTCACTTAATCACAATAACTTTTTAATTTTAAGAAATTGAAGCTTTTATTTACGTTAATGTATAACAATTTCTATCTTGACAACTTATTTATTTTATTCCTCTGCTACTAAAAACAAAATTACATTAGTATCATGGCCTTCTTGATACCCTACAGACTTTTGGCTGACATGATTTTGAACATCTAACATATAACTCAACCCTCACCTGCAAGGGTGCATTATTTTTTCTGCACTGCAGATATGTAAGAATATCAAACAAAGAATTGCATGCAGACACAAACACACATGCACACACACTCACATAAAACATCTACTAACTGTGAAAAATTATAGAAAGAGAATTGCTGGAAATTTATTGGCATACACAATAGCTCTTTTTAATTTTATAAATGTAAAAAGAAGCTAGTAACAGTGAAGAATAACACAAATATTAATATAAAAGTAATAGTTGCAACAAATCTTCACTTATCTTATCCTTGGCAAGGATTCCAAAAGATAAGAAGATTTGTTGCAACTATTACTTTTAAATTAATATTAGCTCTTTTTAATCTTTGACTATAGGCTTCTAAGTACAGCAGAATGCTTGTTATAGTTATTTACAACTGCCAGTTAAAATATTTAAATTTTGATGGATAGCTTTAAAAGTCTGAGCATGAAAGTGGTTTCTGCCAAGATAGCTTACAAGTTTTTCAATTAATCATTAAAGGTCTGGTTAGAGCTTTCAGATCTCTCTTACCCCCCAATAAAGGGAGAGAGAAGACAAACCTAGTTTTAGATGAGTTACAAAGAAGCAATCATATTAATTCTATTATAATTATATGCCAGGAAGATTTAAGAAAACATGTATAAACCCCAGGGTAAGTAAGTCATGAAGCTGATGTCTAAGAAGCATCTAGAAAAAGGGCACAATTTTTCAACTTCAAACTGTGTAACATCTTGCACTAACACCTGATGCTTATTCTGACATTTCCATTACATACTAAATTTATAGTATACCAATGCTCACAGTTCTCCATCCAAGAAGTCAAAGCCACGTTTGCGGTCATTAAGAGAGCGCTTTCTCATAGTGTCCAGGGCAGGACTCACATGGTGAGTAGGTGCATTATATCGAACATTCACGTATGGCAAAGGCTTGCGTTGTGGTCTTTCTGCTGTGCTGAATAAATTGCTGAAACTGAAAGAAAACCATACGTTAATGAATCTCATTCATAGAAAGCAATCAAAATTACATGAAATAAATATAATCTTCTGCGTAATAGAAAGAGTAAGAGTAATGCATCAGCATCAGCGCCACCATTATTTAGTAACTTCAATCCATCAGTGAAAACATGTAGCCTTCATTCTCAGGATATTTTAATGTTATTTCTAAAGATACTCGTTTCAAAATACAATTTTAGAGTTTCTTTTCTAATTTTTCTTACATTGACACTAATATAGATTTACAAATATTCAATCGAGTATATAAGTAAATATTCTTTTAGTTTATTTAGTTTATTTTTAAATACATTTTCTTTCAGAATTTTTAAATGTTCAGGTAATTTGTTGTAATAATGGGCCTCAGCAACATATGGATATTTAATTAAAATACGAAGGCTTTCACGGCCGGTGTTAGAATGACTTACAGAAAACAAAACCGGGCTTGTACGCCATGGTCCACTGGCTTCTCCCCTTGTTTCCCAGACGTTTCACCTGCGTCTGTGGCAATCATCTTCAATGGCGTATACATCTCTGTGGCCTCTCAATAGCGACTGGTATGTTGTCTGGAGCGGCCATGGAGATGTATATGCCATTGAAAATGCTTGCCGCAGATGCAGGCAAAATGTCTGGCGAATTTGGAGAGAAGATCAGTCCAGTGGACCACAGCCTACAAGCCCGGTTTTGTTTTCTATAAGTGATATGGATCTTTCATTATTGATTTAGTATTATAGGTACTTTTATGGAGATGTAACATGTCTTGTGTCATGAATTTGCAGTTCCTTATTCATGATATATGTATCCAGTCTTGAATAAGCAAGCAGTATGATTCTATATAAATATAACGAATAGACTGTGAAGAACTTCTTATTTCTGAAAATTTCCCTACAACGTTCTTTGCTTTTTAACTTATAAATTATTCTTAAACATCTCTTTTATAGAATAAGTAACCTTTATTCTTAAACATCTCTTTTGTAGAATAAGTAACCTCTTCAAGTGAGAGTCTGCACTAGATCCCCATACTTCTATACCATATGCAATGTGTGGAAAGATTCCCAAGAAAAAGATGGTAACTTATCTCTGTAACCTTACTTTCATCTATATCTAATTGGAATTGTTGAATATTACACTGGCGTTGTAGTTCAAATTTGATTACAGCAGTTTTATTCAGATTTTTAGAGAGAAAATGTAAATGGTGTGCTATTTATGGATGCTCTTCAACTACTGTGGTTTTCAGCATCCCATTCTATACTGAGCATGAAAGACTGCTTAATTTTGCTCAGAGGCTATCAGGCTTGAGGTTCTTTTACGTGTAGTAAATCTACGACACAGGACCAATGTCTTTACCTATCTTCCGAAGGAAGCCATGCTAAGGATTTTTACACCTGAAAAAAGCCATCGTCCTCCACCGTTGTAGAGAGATTTAAACAGTTAAATGTTAATTTGTAGATGTTCTTTTAAGCAGGCAAGTTTAAATTTTTGTCTTACTTCTTGACCTTTAATAAGTTTTAAGTTTACTTGCAGTTTTCCTTTTTACTTTCTATAGCATGTACGTACAATGTACATAGTGGATAGAGAAGGTGGTGTATTCCATTCAAAAATTTGATACTGAAATTTCACCACAAATACTGTTTTAGGGTCCTCTGAGACCAAAAGAAGCACTTTTAGAAAAATTATCTGTGTGCAAGTCTGTAGACAGCATAACTCCAAAATTAAATGTCAATTAAATACCAAACTTGGTATTTAATGCAGTATCTTCCTAATTTACACCACCACCAACTACCCTTTACGTGGAACATTGTTCAAAAAGTTTGATTTTCTGAAAAATAGCTAACAATTAGATCAAAATGCCACATGCTTTATACATTTTTATGACAAAATAAATATAAATGTAGATTTCCTGGGAAAAGACTATGAAGACCTCTTCATTCCGGGTAACTTTTGTCAAATTGATAAATCTTAAGAGACAGACCAAATTTATATAATGCACGTTTTTGTTATAGAGTTAACCATTAGAGATATTCCGCATTATTGGTTTCAATTTTGAGTTAATGAAAACTTTTCTGAAATAGGAAGATATCTTTCTTTTCTTCTCTCTTTTGTTTATACCTAGTAAGCAAAGGGAACTGAATTTCATTTCATTTGTTTCATATAGCGACCAGCTTTTAAGACTGTAGTCCCTTATTTCCCTTTTACTTACAATGAAGCAAATTGAAAGAAGGAACTTTTGTTGGACCTCAAATCCGAAAACTCTCGGAGGTTGAAAACTTTGAGAAAACGTTACAGACGGTGGAATTAGCAGCTTAGCAATCATTTACAAGGGTTATGCGTGATGTTCTTGGAAACGCAAAGGGGGAAAAAAAACTATAAAACTTTGGTCTTAAATTTGTTGAAATGCTACAAAGACATGTCCCTTAAATATATAGTCCAAAAATTATTGCATGTATGTAAGACATATTGAATTAATCTTAATTCACCATGACATATGTCGCCCTCCATGGTGTAATGGTTACCATGCTAACTTCATATACCCAAGGTCACGGGTTCAAACCCTGCGGAGGATGATGGATTTTTTCAGATGTAAAAATCCTTAGCATGGCTTCCTTCAGAAGGGAAGTAAAGCCGTTGGTCCTGTATCGTAGATTTACGGCACGTAAAAGAACCTCAAGCCTGATAGAGAGGCCTCTGAGCAAAATTAAGCAGTCTTTCACGCCCAACATAGAATGGGATGCTGAGAACCACAGCAGTTAAAGAGCATCCATAAATAACATGCCATTTACATTTTTTTTTACCATGACACATAGTACTATACCTTATATCATTATATCACAATAATAAATGTAACATGATATCTGCTATGAAACTTCGCAGGTTAAAACCTGAATGTTTATATATCATTTTACTGTGATGTGATAGGAGATTTCTGTGGCAATTTTCAAAATCAGCATATCTTTTTCCTTAAGAATCACCTACGTTAATTGCAGAAGTATGAAACGTTTTTTGTTGGGTAGCATTGTTAATTATGACACTGGTTTACAGATTGGGAGAATTCATCTTTATTTAGACGCTCACTATGTTGGTCACTTTTGGATAAACAGTGAAAATAGCATTGAGAGAAACTTTTATCTTCGACTTCTTATAACTATGAAAATGGGGCTATTAAAGTATATTTTCAATTACACACTAGCGTATCTCTGTGGTACGACAGAGGCTGTATAGTGGAGGGTAATGCCATCCTTTGTGCAGTCAAGCATGGCCAAATCAACTACTCTCATTCCAGGTAGATTTAAATGTGAATTGGCTTGTTTTATTTTTTGTTTTGTTTTTTTTTTTTGTTTTTTCTTTCAAAATGCCTGACTTTAGTGCAGTGAATTGTTCCAATCATTCAAAAATAGATACAAACTTTATCAGTTACAAGAAGCATGTGGAGTGACTAGTAGAGGATTAATTATATGTCTATATATATATAGACAAGTGAACGAACACCTTTAGATCTAGCAAGTCCTGTGTCACTTTATTTTTTCCTTTTCTAAGATCAATAGTATCAATAAAAACTTGAAAAGAATGAAACAAAGGAAGATAAACATTATACAAATATAAAAAGTAAAACATGAAACATTTTCTGTCTTTATTCATTCTGCAACATCCTCCCCATCCTGGATGATCTCCAGAGGAATGACCAGCTGAACAGGATGTGTGATTGCATTGCCATCTGCAGTGCAGAGTATAATTGTTCTTACATTTTCAGCCCTTCCACAACAGAGGTTTTCTAAGGACGCTTTCTTCCATGTTTGGCATTGGTGCACCTCTTCATGGATCAAGGCGATGTCTCCAATTTTGAGCTGAGGTGAGCTATTAGGTTGATAAACTTTGTGAAAACTTCTAAGTTCTGCCAAATACTCCTTTGACCACCACTTCCACAGGTCACTGGCTAGTTTCTGGTGAAATCTGAATTGTTTTGTTAAATTGTTCTTCACCTCAGGCTCGGCTCCACTAGGTATTGTGGTTAACCTTTGACCACAAAGAAAATGTGATGGTGTCAATGACTGTGATTCTGCACCATCAGATTGTGATATTGGTCTTGAATTATGGACTGCTTCAGTCATGATGAGAACTGCATTCATACCTTCTTCCGTCAGTTAGGAGCGACCCAATACCTTTCTCAGACAGCTTTTTAGTTCCGACCATCCTCTCCCACCAAGCAGCCCTGGGAGCAATGAACTACCAAGTGATGTTTTCTGTAAGATATTGCTTGGTTTCTCCTTTATCGTAATAATATTAACCAATTTTCTTTCAAAAAAAATTATTGAAGATCGTGAAAAAAATTCTCCTTTTGAATGTGGATTTGATCCTATAAGATCTTCACGTTTACGTGGCAAGTGTTCCATAACTCAGTTAATTCTCTGTTTCAATCGGGAAAGTCTGAGCATTGTCAGAATAAATACTATGAGGCAATCCGCGTCTCCCGGCAAATTGCTATCTGTGGTCATAGAAGTGCAGAGTTCTAAGTGGCCTGCACGAGTCTTACACAGGTGAGTTAAGCTTTCTTAACTTCACTTCCCACCTTATGTATACAGGACTGGCAAAATCAATTCCTGTTACTGTGAAAAGTTATAATGATGTCACTCTGTCACTAGGAAGAGGAACTTCAATTGCTTGTGAATGGGTTTTTTGCCAGTTTGCAAGGAAGGCACTTCCCTAGTGCTCTTTTTATGGTTTGATGTACAGAAAATCAAAATTTGTCTCTAAGTTCAGACAGAACAATCCTAACACCCATATGATGAAGTCTGATATGCGTCTTTTGGATCATCACGTGAACAAAGTGACACTGCCCATCGAAAAGTATGGGATGACATTTGGAAATAGGCTGTTGGCAAACTGCATGTGTCCACCAAGATGAATAATTCCATTCCTTATGAAAGGGTTGAAACGTGCAATTTTAAATTACTCGGGCAGCGGTTGATTGTGCTGGAGTGCGTAAGTTCAGCTGGAAAAGATTTTCTTTGCACAATCTTAATCCAATGAATCTGTGCAGTGGAAATTTCAAAGCAGTGAGTTCTCCGGCAATTCTATTCTGCATACGTGTGTTTGTATGAACCATAGAGTCCATGCTGATACGCACAATTGTTTACTGTAAGAAGTATTAAACCTTCCAGCATTAACAGGAAACTTAAGAGTGTTTATCACCAATACTTGTTGACTTGTTTTCCATATTTCAGAAACTATGATTTCAGAGACTTCATTTCGAGGCCACATATCAAGATGGTTCTTGAGCCATAGAGGACCGCACCACCACAACAAGTAATACTATGGCAGTAATTCTCTGAGAGAAAAGATCTGCTGGGTTTTCCTGTCCAGGGCAGTGTCTACACTGTGACAGTGAAATAATAGAATGAATTTCCATAACACAGTTGAAGACGAACGTTTTCCATGATTAGCGTCGCTGCAAATCCATCCCAGAGTGACCATAGAACCACTCCATTGCATCACCTTAGTGATGTCATATCTTGTAGAATGGCAGAAGTATTTCTAAAGTCAGAAACCTATCAAGGATGCCAGTAAATCAAGATGTGGGAGTGTCACTTTCTTGATGGGAGACAACCTAGTCTTGCTGCAAGCTAACTGGACTAAAGCCATAGGCCCTCTCTGATGCATCACAGAACACGTGGACTGGCAAAGTCTCAAGTGTCCAGCATGGGATTGTAATGTTTGAGATGTCATGAGGTAGAATCTCATTTCAATATATTCCCATCAAACTTGTGTCTTGGAATTTTACCTTCTACTGAAATTGGCAAAAGTATTCCAAGCGGGTGATAAAATGTTTAGTGGCTGGTTCTGTTAAAAAGGCAGCAGAGGTATCTTGGTGGTGTTGAAAGAATAGGATATCTGACTCTGTATTCTAGTTTACCCCCAGGACTCTAGTTTCCCTCTTTATTTCGCATCCCTCAGCTCTCCATATGTTATTCAGTACCTCAGAATTGGTAGCCCATTTAGCCATTGACATTTACATTTATTTCAATAACCCAGTCAAGTTATAGTACAATGTCACTGCTTCATTATAATCTTCTATGCTGACAGCAATGTCGACCATGAAGGTACTGCTTTCCAGAAGTTATGCTGCCAGTGGAAATTTATCGTGTGACTTAGTAGCTAGTTCGCATAGAGAGGCTGACAGCAGAAAGGGGCTACATGTGAGACCGAATGGCTAGCACATGAATCTATAAGTGATAACATCTTCGGTCGTTCAAGATCCATTTTCTTGAGTGACTCGAAACCATAAGAACCTTGTGATGTCTCAATCCTTTTTGTCCAAGCTCAGATGCAAGAAAGCTCAAGTTAATTAAGACCTTTCAGTGCAAATGAAAACAAAGTAATGTTGACAGAATTTCTGGTAACAAATTGTGGCCAGGTTCAAGGGCAAGGTTGAGAGATGGAGAGTTAATCCTGTGTGATGACCCCAGCCTTCCTCTACATCATGTTCTGGTAAATAATGAGCTGCTGGAGCCATCTCTCTGACATCAAAGGCAAGATCCTGATTGGGGTCACTGCTGCAATGCCTACAGGCTGAGAAGAAGGATCTTCCCTATATCTTGCATAAGGCGGTGTTAAAGGGCTACTTTAGTTTTCACAGCAGCCGAAGATTATAGCCCCCGCGCAATTTTGGTACTGGTGGTTTTCTGTTATATTCATTCTTTGAAGGGAAGTCATCTGGGCAAATACAAGACAAAAGATACATGAGAAGTTCTTATGGAAGGGAATGCACTGGACATAGCTTAGACAGTGAGTGCATTTTCACTGGGTGCAATGTCCAAACCTATCCTCCAGTGTACCAAGAGGGGGAAATGGCTTAGAAGGATGCCTCCCGCCCATTTGAAAAAGATTTTTGTTAATTTTGTAGGGCCATTCTCTTGGTCCTATGGCAATACATTATCCATTGGTCGTGGTTGATGCCTCTACTAAGTTTGTCTGGCTCAAACCAGTTTCCAGGGTGATTACTTCCGTGAATATTAGAACACTAATATTTTTGCTTCTTTTGGAACATTTGAAATCTTGATGCTGATAGTGGTACCCTATTCACAGCTAGGGCCATGGAAAATTTCTATTTTGGTGTGTAATTAAACATATTACTATCTTAATTTATGAACCCCTCTCCTGCCGAAAGGGTTAGCTGGAACTTAAATTCTGCCCTTACTGCTTTTCATTCCGCACAGCATAACCAGTGGAACAGTAATTTGCCTCACATTCAACATTCCTTTAATTCAGCTCATTATATGGCAATTAAATCACTTCTTTTTTGCTCCTTTTAATTTAGAGTCCTTATTCAGCTTTGCTGAACTTGTTACCGAATTGTTACCGCATTAGATTTCTGAGCAGCAAATCAGTCAACATTGGATTAGTGCTCTTAAGAGCTTAAAACTCTTTTGGCATTTGATGAACTAGTGACATGATGAGGTACTAAGCTGTCTCCATTTTTTGTGGACCTGAGGTTCGTGACACAACTTCCCTCTCAGTTTGCGGTCAATGCCATTTGCAACAAAGCTATCACCATGTTATTTGGGGCCTTATATAATACTCAGGATTTTTAAGGTGGTGTCATGCTTATTTCATCATAAAGAGACCAACGTCACACGTACATCTCTCTCAACTAAAACCCTTAGTTTAATCTAATTTAATTTCTGCCTCCCTTTACTAGTTTGGTCAAGTTCTGCATTTCTTGCTCTAATTGTTTTGGCTTTGGACACAGAACGAGAAGTGTGACCCCTCCCCTCTCCTTCCTTTTTTCATTTTCATATATTAACAGCTATTTTAAATTTAATTACCTGTATTATTTATTTATTACCGCTTGTTAAATTTTTATGCAGAACATTTCAGCCAGTCTTTCTTAAAGAATTTTGGTTGTAGAAGAGCTTGACACTGTCTACCTCCATGTATGATTGCAAGTTGTGTGTTTTCTTGCCCCACCTGAACCTCGAAATGCTCAGCAAGCCTATGAGATGTGGTGTGGTAATAGCTGTTGGTAGTATCTCCTCCTGCAGTTGGGCAATGGACTTCTTCCATGCTATTTCTTGCAGGGAAGAATTCAAGCATTTTGGATTCGCTCTCCTATGGTTTGGGTCAGATGATGACAGGACTGTCATGTGATGTTTCAGTTAAATAAAAGATAAGCTGGATGATACTCTTTTATTTTTCCCCATGGTTTTCAAGTCTGCAGTGCAGTGCCTTTTCTGGCATTACCATCTGGAAGTACTGGGTAATAACCCGTTCTAGTGTACAACTGCAAGTTCTACATCATTCAATGCCAATTTCATAAAGGGTGAATACAACTAGTCTACATCTATGGTATCAGCGGATTCTTGAGCTTCCTTTCTATATAATTACATATATAGGATATTATAGAGGAATTGTTTAGGATCACACTGAGATAGGACATCTATAATCTACGACAACAAGCTCTGTGGTTAAGTAATTAAGTAGTGTCATTACTACCATAAATACTATATGCTTAGCACAATAAATCAAAAATGAATACCCTATAACGAAAACCATATAAACACATGAGAATGTTGTGTTTCACTGTATTGTCATTAATATTATTATGCAGTATAAGCTTAACGAAATGAAACAATACGTAGCTCACCATAACAAAAAACATCATAAAACAAGTGCACAAAGGGCTGAATTCATAGTCGTGACTTATACGAAAAGCAGATGCTTAAGCAATCATTACACTGTCTTAAGCTATAAGACATCATTTTGAAAAAGAATATACTTATAGACATCTGCATCTCATAAACTGGTTTTATTCATGATTCAGGGAGTTGTTACTTATAGACGAGTACATACGGCAACATGTAGCGATCCATGACGACACCATCTCTATAAGGTGTTACTGGTTACTGGGATGTCCGACAGCGAGAGTGCACTTTGGTTAGCATCTTCATAATTATTAGATTGGATTTCTAATTTCTGTAAGTGTGTCGTGATTAAAAAGCAACGCAATGCCCAAAAGAAAAAGTTTTAGCAATTCTGAAAGGGAGCATTTGCAAAATCTTGTGCTCCTTCATAAAGTGGTGGAAAGTAAGCAGTCCGACTGCATTTCTCTGCAGAAGAAAACAGAAGTATGGGACAAGATTGCTGCAGAATTCAACGCATATGGTGAAACCAACCAGGCAAGCTTTCTTTGGGTTTTATTTCCATACAACATTCTAATTGTTTTATGAAACCAATAGTACTGATTCATAATGAAATTTGAAATAGCTTTATTTTCAAATTCAAGTAATATGTAATATGTACCTGAAAACTGAAGAGTGGCGAATATATGTTACTAACTTCTGGGAAAGTTGTGTTACACTAGTTATTTTGTTTAACTTCTTTGCAACACATTTAATATGGTAACCGATCTGATTAGTTCTTCTGGTGCACATGCAAGTTTTAAGCAAAAGAGCAGATTAGGTTTGTAGTTGTGAAGCCCCCCCCCCCCCCAAATAAACACCATTTGTACTTTGCATGATCTTCCTAGTTTTTAGATTGGGTGAACTTTAGCTAAACCAACCACATAATCTGAAATATAAATAAGATTTTAGGTATAGTGCTGTATTTGTCACAATTTAAATGTAACCCAATGTTAGCCCTAGGTAGTAAGGCATAGCCGGGGATGTTTTTTGGAAGAAGAGGAATGTAGAATTTAAACCCTTAAATGCAGAATGACAAAAAAGAGTAGCCATGGGACCGGTCCATCTAAACCCCAATCATCTCCACCGAAAAGCTCCCAAGATTTCTTGCATTTAATTTAAGAAGCTGAATTTGAGCTAAGTGAATTTATTTACAAAGTTAAAGATGGAAACAATGAAAACAGAGGACAAACATAATATAATAGATACTTACAAACAAGGATTTGCATTATCACATCTAGAATTTTATTCATTGATTTCCTAAAAAGTTGTAAAATTGTATAAGTGAAGAATTGATCCATAAACTTATCTTAATTAAGTGCAATATAATTAAGCACAGATTTAAATAATCAAAACAATTAATGTAGCCGTTTTTTGTTATTGCTGATAAATTGTATATGATGGTACAAATCCAACCTCAAAAATCTCCAATATACTACCCCTTACTTAAAGGGGAAAAAAAAAAAAATGTTATTTATGGACGTTCTTAATGTGGTTTTCAGCATTCCATTCTAAATTGGGTGTGAAAGACCACCTTTTTGCTCAGAGGCCTCTCTATCAGGCTCAAGATTCTTTTACACGCCGTAAATCTACGACAACTTGTGGCAATTTTCAATTATTTCTGGTATCATAAGTACTATTTTATTTTTTTTTTTCTGAAGGCACTTCTTTGTAGTGGAAACATGTACTATGATTATTACATATTTGGATACAGCATAGCTCTTTTGTATTGTTTTTAGGGGGATGCAGAACAACTGAAAAAGTTATGGCAAAATCTGAAATTTAAAAGGAAGGTTGAACTGGCAGTAGAGAAAAGAAGTTTACTGAAGACTGGTGGCAGTCCCCCTCCTGCAACCATAACCACAGATAATCCCGAGTTGGATGCCTGAAGCAATGTCAATATAGAGCTGCAGGACACAATTGATAGACACACACTGCTGCTTCAACCGCGGGTGGTTGTGGATAAGGATGTTTTAAAGCAAACTTTATGTAGGTAGTTTAAGTATATTATAGGTCAAGCTTACTTCTTATTTCATCCTCCCAAATTTAAATTATGCAGAAATAAAATTAATTGTAACACATTTTGAGATATGGCATGCAGAGATATTATATACTATTTTATTATAAATAATTAGATGATGGTTTTACTAAGATCACTGTATACATGCTATCCTTGGATGATGAATCAGTGCTCTGGAGTTCTGCTTAGCAGAAATGCAATCAGGAAAACATAATTATGCTGCATAGTTTGAGTGTATTTAGGTAGGAAGAGCACATAACAAGCCATAATGACTAGAGATTTGATAAATAGGGTTTCAGCCTGGAACAACCGTAAATGGCTGTTAAGACTAATGAACTCTATTGTCTTGCTACCAATTATCAATTCCACAGCAATGTAACACAAAATTCAATATATACAAAAATTGTCATCATTTCTCTCAAGTCATTTATAAGGCATATTTGTTCCAAAATAATCTCACTTCTGACATTGATGTAGCAAATGAGAAACACCAGTTTCTGCTAAACTCACCTTATTGGCATTCAACATAACACATTAGACTTGTAACACTAAAGCATTTAGTATGGAAAACAACCAAGACATAAGTCACAGCTCACAAATGGCTGCACTATGCATATCAGCTGGATACTTGTTCACTGCTTTAGCATTCATCACTCACTACATTGACTTTTGACTGCCAGCTGGCATTACTATTACACAGTCCTTAGCCGGGCTCCGAAGGTTCCAGTCCTCAAAATTATGGGAGATCATGATTCAAAAGGTCTCAGAAATGGATTGTTCTCAAAATAGAGATTACAGACCCTCTGAATTGTTTTACATGAACTGCAGGGAAGTAACCTAAATCCTTTGTTTGCCCAGCTATTGGGTTCATTTGTTCTATTGTTAAGTGAGCTGAACAGGTCAGGCAAGCGGCCTATCACTATAATATCTTACGATAAAAACCATAAGAACATATCTTATATACCTAATATTAAAAATGTACAGATGCAGCTGAATATAGGTGGTTTTAATAAATTTCCCATTCAAGTCATACTTAAACAATTTCTGTTCTTTATTTCATTTTCTAACTTTTCTGGTTATCATTTCCTTTTATTTCATTCCCCCTTTCTGCTCCTATGTAACTTTAGGACTTCAAAACTTTCATACATTAATAAATTATTACAGAGATTTTCTAACTTACAACTTCCAAATGCTTTGCTTGCTCTTCTTATCAAGAGTTGGATCATTTCTGCTTGCTCTTATCATTTCAGTCCAACGTACTGCTTCTTGTAATTCCATAAACCTTTCCTTGTATTGGTTTCTCTCCATTAGAACACGTGCCATTTCAACTCTTGTAAACCTCTTCCTTTGTGCCATTGGAACATCCTCCTAAAACAGATGTGGTATCACCTTAAATACATTGTTTTGCTTTTCAGCCATAACAATACACCAAATGGGAAACAAATATTAATTACTGAACCAAAGTGGTATTTTAATAAATGATTATTAATGGCTGACTGCACCATTCTTGGCTAAGAGAATACCATGGAAAAGTGCATAGTTTACCAGGGATATGTTGTATTTCGATTGTACTATGATCAGTTTGACTTTACACACAATGTATCATGGTAAAATGTTTACCGCTGACTGGTAAAGAATCAAAAATAAGACTCTAGTAATATCTAGAAGGCAGTAAAAATGAACTTTCCTTGATTTAGTTAGTAGAGAGATAAAAAATAAACAAGTTGTTGTCAAACCAAATGCCTTGAATATTTAAGAATAAATAAAAGCTTCTCTTCATAAAAGTAATAAGTTATTTTTAGGATTAATAATAAAAAATAACCCTTACTAGGTTATTTCTCAGAGAGTGATACCTTTTAACCAAAGAGTAACCCCTGGAACAATGGTACAAAATAAAATTCCATACTTTCTCATGATAATCATTCATAACATTTCTATAGTTTTCTTCTTGAATTTTGTTATCTAATGAAAACCTTTATTTGACAACAGCCAAATGATGCTTACCTCATCATCGGACTTGCTGGCCTTAGCTGTACGCTCTGCATCTTCACGAACTCTCTTTAGTTCTTCTTCGAGTTCCTGAATTCTTTGACCTAGTCGAGATTTCAGGGCTTGCAGGGATTTTATCTCTTCACGCAGTATTTCTTGCTCACTGCATTTAAAGAGCAACATAATTATACATTTTTTAATTTTAAGAAACTGAAGTGAAAATAAATACATATATAAATAAATAACTAAAAATTTAAAAAAACCACAGAACTTCAATTGAAATAGTGAGTGGATTGGAAAATTCTAATTCACTTACTATGTTTCTATTTGATACATGTTTTAAAGACATTGTTTCCATCGTCAGTTGTATGTCCATTCAGAGTCAGTTCCTGTCTAATGAGGAATTTAACTGTATCATATACTGGCAGAATTTAAAAATTACTATTCTGTGTGCATTTTTGGTGATGAAGTACATAAAAATTAAAAACCAAAAAGTTGTTAAATACAAAATTTGTATTTAATTTCAACATCTTCCAAGGATATGACAAAGTCATTTTCAACAAAACCCCCTTCACAAACTACCCTATACATGGTATATTTTTCTAATATTTTGACTTTCTCAAAAGCTGCTGTACTTATTCTGAGTAAACTATTTTATGCTGCAATATTTTCAAATATAAATGAAATGTGTCTTTAATTTTCTGAGAATAGCCTCTGAACTTTTCTTCATTCTAATACCTTTTATGTAACCAGTAAACCATAAGAGACGAATCTTACTACACGAAAATGTGTATCTCCTCAAAGCACACAATTCAGGCCAAATAATTTGATCTTTTTTTTTTTTTTTCTTTTTCCTTGAGATAGTCCTTGTCACTGTTCTGAATATTTCAACGCTTATACTTTTCTAAGTCTCCACCCCCCCCCCCCTTGGTTATGTAAAGAGAACAGTGTTTCAAAGTGTTCACATGGCTGCTTTTATTACTATGGCACTGCAGGTGATGACACAATAATGTATGAAATGAAGATGGAGTACTAGTCATGGGAAACTGGAGAACCCGGAGAAAAGCTGTCCCTGCACCGCTTTGTCCACTACAAATCCCACATACAGTCACCTGGGGTCGAACCCAGGCTGCTTTGAAGAGGGGTGAGTGGTCTAATCAGTTGGCCAGAACGTGGCCACCAATGACCTGCTCATAAAAATATTGACTATTCCTCAAAGTTCCTAATCTCCTACCATTTATTTGGAACATTTTTCAACATTTTTGAGAATTTCTCAAAAATGCCAAATGATTTTAACTGAAATACTAAATGTTTAAAATACTAAATGTTTAAAACACTACATGAATTCCTCTTCATTCAGAATGTCTTTTGCTTAACAGGTAACTTTACTGATGGAGAAAAATTTCCCACACAAAAAAGAAATGTTTATCTTGTGGAAGCACACAACTTATGCCAAATACTATTTTGTAGAGTTAATCTTTCAGAAATAAACTTTGCTGATTGGTTTGTATTTTCCAAAAGATATACTTTTCTCAGATGAAAGTTGGGATTTCTAACTACTGCATAGAGACCCTCTCTCTAAGGATTTGCATGTTGTTTAAGCCTACTTTATTTTCCTATTACACTTGCACCTACAAGATCTGTGATAAAAACATTTATACAATTGTTTAGTTGGTTAACATGTATTTTTTTTTAATAGTGTTTAAAACCCACTTTTACTACTTGTTGTACTGCAGGCAATGACACCGATAACACATGGTAGAATGCAATGGCGGGGGAAATCAGAAAACCTGCCCCAGCGTTACTTTGTCCACTTTGTTGCTTCGGATCGAACCGGTTGCCTAGGAGAGGTGAGTGGTATAACCACTCAGCCACCATGCAGTCTTAACACGTAGTAGATAGAGAATAAAGTTTTGTAAGCATAATTTGTTGAAAAATGAGTAGAAAAAGCCAAGTGAATGTACCAAATTCATTTTTTCCATAATAAGAGGTTGGTTTTAGCATGCTTAAAAATCCATTTACTGTTTAAAGTCATGTTCTTTAACCAAAAATAGTAAGATACTGCAGATTTGTCTATTTGCTTAGCTCTCTAGTTTTAAGTTTTCTTATTTTCTTAGGTGTCTGTTGCGTTGGTTTGTAGATTTTTCTCTTCATTATTTCTATTATGGCGGTCTTCATAATCAATCTTGTAAATCCCAGATTTCTTAATGTTTGCATAGTGTCCTTTAGGGACGATGAGGTTAATTTCTCTGCTATAGGACCCTATTGAACACTCAGAAATTAGTGATTTAACAGATTGATTATGAAGACTGAACAAAATAGGAGCAGAATTTGCATCTGAGTAATTGCTTAATGTTAAGTAAATTATGAAGAAAAAATGTATTTTATTTATACAAACTGAAAGATTAAATGCTATTCAACAACCATAATCTACATTAATTTCCAACATTATTTGCAATTACTTAAGGTGAGTTGGAACTTATAACATTAACACCACTTATGTTTCTGGCCTCTTTTAATCTATTTCTGATGTTTAGTAATTTTTATATATATATATATATATATATATATATATATATATATATATATATATATATATATGTGTGTGTGTTTTCATTACAATATATTTACTAATATGAAAATGCTAACAATTATTCTGTGCACAGTCATTTTTAGCCAAAGCCACTATTAATTAGACAGTATTGGCCATTTAGCAGCAATCTAGAAAACTGTAAGCAACTAATAACTGCTCAGTTTATTAGGTACAAGTGACTGTGGAGTGCCACACTATACCTCACTTCTACATTAACTACAAAAGAGTGAAGATGAGCAATTGCATAGCACACTATGTACTAATTTAAGCTAGGAATATGAAGTTTGTTACACACCAGAGTATTTATTTAATAATGTCTTATAATGACTAGACAGTGAATTTATGTTCATTTATTCAATGCAAATGCAAGTGAAATACAGAAGCTAAGTAATTTTTCTTTTACCCAAGCACATTTCCCATATCCACATACTGTTATGTTCCCTGATATAGAGCATCTTAAACTTCAAATTGGCGCACAGCTTACAGAAAAGCCTAATTAATTCAACTACCAAATTACCTGCCACATAATATACATAGGAAAGGCCAAGAGAAACCTACAAACTAAAGGTGCACCTTAATTTAAAATTTAGGCTAATAAACAAATCTGCAGTGCACAACAGTGTACACAACAGCACACTAATTCAGTGTGAAACTAAGCTTTAAATCAGGTGATAATGCAAACAAATATCTTCAAAGCTTGTAAACAAAGTACTTTTAATAAAGTATTTTCATTGGCTCTTATAAAGAATATGTATGTAACTAAAGTATTCTTCTCTGATTAGGAAACTCACATTTGTATTTTCTCTAAAAGCTCAAAAATAATTTAATACTGGAGGCTTTTGTAATGTTCAATTAGTTGACTGAAATTAAGGAGTCTACAAAAGATCACAAGTTAAAGAAATTGTTTGCTTCCATGTATAAAACTCTGAATTTATTTGTTTTTTTCTGATTTAATCCCTTTTATAAGAGGCTGAAACAGATGGCTTCATTACTCTTTCACATTTCTTAACAAGAGCAAAATATATCACACTGTAAATATCTGTGATAGCTAACAAGAAAATTTTGATGAATGACTTTAAAAACTACAACAGAAATTAGAAATAGATACAAATATATAACTACTCTGTTTTTATTTTGCCCTATACAATTATAACTAAACATATATTCCTTTTTTTCTGTAATGCAAAGATTGATACTGTAAAAGATATGATGCTATTTTGTTACCTCTTCTATTAGCAATACCTACATGCCATAAACACATAGGAAGTTTGAATGTCACCTAGGCTGATGCATATGTTAAAACAATTAACTGACAACAATCTAACATTCTGGAATGACTAAGTGTAGGGGAACAAGGTATTTGCTGCAAATCCAATGAAATGCCTACACATTAATAATATTATCAATGTCACACTTCTCACAGCTCATTACTGCAAGAGTTAGTTCCAGGCTTTTATAGTTTGATCAATTATTAAATATGAATTAATTGCTTCCATACCAGTTACATGTAGGATAGGAGTTGGAAAGGTAGAGCCAGACTGAAAAGTTCAATGCCATGTTTTATAGCCTGGGACTTGAAGTACTTACATAGTTTATAAGTTGCCAATAAGGTATGTCATCTCAAAATAATTTGAGATCTCCTTGTGATTTACTGGGAAAAACACAAGTCAGTTGGAGAATTTAGTGCCTTGCTGGCATGTTGCTATGGTAGCTCAGTGGTTAGAGCAACTGGACAGAGACCAGGAGATCTGTGGTTCAAATGCTAACTATGGTTTTCAGTCTGATTACTTTTCCAAATCCTGTCCTAGACACAGCTGGTGTTGAGGTAACACATCTGATTTTTACCTTGATAAGTATAAAATAAAATGCTTATTTTGTTAATGTATTATGAATCATTCTTTCAGTGTGCTCATACCATAGTCGTTTTTAGGGATCAGTTTTTCTTTTAAGTTATATAGTTATTGTTACATAGTTATATATTTGTAATTCTTCAATTACATCAGTTTTATACTTTCTCTACTATTTACATATAAGGTAGAGAAGGTATTGAATTCCAACTAAAATAAAATTCAAAAAAAAGATTTGTATGTGGTCTCCTATGAGGTCATGGTGTTCAGTCCTGAGGAAGGTGCAGTGTGACTATGCAACAAGTGCACATCCCTATAACTTACCACCCTGAATTGCTGCACATATGCAAGGGTGATCCCAAAAGCAAGGTCTCTAAAGCACTGGGGTTACAGGGAAACTGTTTGTGTGGATGGTGGCCATACTGCTTTTTTCCTTCCTACCTTCACTCTCTACAGAAATCACCACACATCCACTAGCGCCCTCCGTCTTGGCTCGGCAGCCATTATAATGGAGTTCCCGTTAGCCACAACTGCCAGGTGCGAAGTTAGTGCAGTTATTCGCTTTTTGAGTGCAAAAGGAGTTAAACCAATCGAAATACATCGACAGTTGATGGCAGTGTATGGAGAGTCCTGTATGGATGTCATGGCAGCAAGCTGGCATGACATGGGCATACAAAAACCGCCACAGAGTCTACAAAAATGCATCGATCAAACTATTATTCAACGTTCAATTTTGTATTTATATTTCAGGTTTTGTTTTTTGTTTAATAATTTAACAATGAATGAAAACAATTAAATGTATCCAAATTAGCCAGGGGTTCATGGAGTACATCGCCGTATAAGGGAAAACACTTTATAGGGGAAACTCACCCTAAAAACATTCTAACTTGGACCTCTTGAATGCAAGGCAAACATGCAATCCCCACTCTATAGAGGTGGGCTATTTTATGTTTAATAACTCTGTGTTCTCTTTTTCTTGTTCATTTGGCATGTTTCGTCCTGTGGCAACCTCCTTAATGGAGGAAGCTGAACTCTGTTTCCAAATAAAATCCAAAGGGGTAAAAGACCACCAAAATGACTCGTGCATTTAAAGCATGATATAATGAAGAAAGGAAAAAAAAAAAACTAATATATGCCACTGCTTATAAAATTGATATCTATATCATAAAAAAATATTACAAACTTTCACTGACCTTGTAAGCTCATCCAGTTTGACGATGAGATCATCTTTTACTATATTCAGAGCATTCCTAGAGACAGAAGTAGTTTCAAATTAATCATTGTACACATTTAAAGAAAATAAAACACTTTATCAGATGCCATATCATTGTACATATTATTTTTCATAAATAAAATGTTTCAATTTTTGCAATAACATTTTATTTTCTACATCATTTGCTAAAAATAAGCTACTGCATTTTTTTGAACATTTGGCAAGTAATAGGGAGGTCATTTTTAGTAATTAATGTCACTATGGACTTCTATTAGCTCCTTTAGTATTTATTTACATTCTGAATCTGTAAGAAATTTAGTTAACTAGTTGTAGAACCACTCAAACACAAAATATCAGGGATCTTATGAGTCACTGAAATTGTGAAATCAACACATATACTGCACATTTTTTCCCAGCAACCATTCCTAAACTCCTGGTTTAGCATGTTCTCTGTTAGGAACCTGATAGGTATTTCTTGAAACCTACATTGTTGATAGAAAGGGAATGGATTGTGTATGGAATAGGGAAACAAAGAATAATTCCCTTTTGTTCATGTTGACTAAAGTACATATAAAAAACAAAGTTGATGTTTCAATTTAATGACAAAATATATAGAATATTTAAATAATTTATTGGATATTTAAATAGTAGACAAATGAAAATACTGAATTATATTTAAAATATTGTGTATAAATTTTGAAATATAAATGGAAATTATATAATTTTATTGTCTGACTCACTTTGTGGCAAGCAATTCGTTGTTTTCCATGATGAGATTTTCCACTTCTTTGCCCATCCCTGAAACAAATTTAATTATAATATATGATACTGTACTTCATGACAAATTACTTTGCAGTTTATCTTTGAAATAACCAAATAAGTTTTATTTAGGTTATAATTTAATATTCTTACATCTTTGGTAATTCCATTAATTCTGTAATAACACATAGTTTACACACTAAGAAATAATCCATGAAATGAATATTAATATTAAAAAGCCTAGTTTTCATAACCTGTAATAATCATTGAATAAAAATGCATCAAACTGAAAGATTATGCATTTGAGTTTATAATTGAAACTATCAGAAACGAAACTTAAGGGTCACCAACTGACTCACAATTTAAATTAGAATGCTAACAATGCTAGAAGTTTCATTGTTTATAATCACTTCCAGTAATACAGCATTTGAAAATATTTGAGGTTTGAAAATGAATTACCAATTTCAAAACAAACATATTTAGATTTTAAAGTCTAGCTGCCTAAATTAATGAGGGTAGGGACAAAAGTCATGGCAACTATTTACTTTCTTGAAGATACCAGTCTGGTTGGAAAATGTGACATATACAGATGAAAGGACAAGGTGTTAACTACACGTGTGGACAATGAATAGCACTGAATATCGTGAGACACTAATTTATTGCAATAGTATACAGGGCAATATGGCCTTCACAGTGCAAAAGAATGACAACACAGAACACATAGAGTTAACATGACAAACCTGGGCCAATAGATCTCAAAGTAGTCCCCTGCTGTCACCACATGCTGCCAATGATGGGGAGGCGCTGAATACCATCTGCCACAGCATGTGTGAATTGGATCATCTGTTCGTGCACAGCATTAGCAATGTCCTCTTGTGTTGCAAACCACCTATCATGTAGTGATTACTTAATCTTTCGAATGAGATCAAAGCCACAGGGGGAAATGTCAGGATAGTACGGTGAGTGCTCCAATTCTTCCCATCCCCAACATCGCAGTAGTTGCCCTACACACTCTGCTTTATGTGGTTTTGCATTGTCGTGCAGGATTATTGCACTGTCCACAAGATCCGGATGTTTCTCCCGAATGCCACATCGTACCTGTCACACCAGGAAGCCCATGTATTACTATGCAGACACTGTTCTGTCATGTGGAATAAAGTGGCAAACAATGACACCCCTGATGTCATACGTGACGATCACCATCAATTTGACTGGGGAAGGATTCAAAGGTAACTTCTGCCTCTTTGGTGATCCAGCATGTGGCCACTCCGCGGACTGACATCTTAGATCTGGTTCGTATGCCCTGGCCCAAAATTGATCAATGACAATTATTCGTGACAAGAATTGATCGTCGTCCTGTTGCAAGCATGCAAGGTGGTCAGAGCATATTGCATAGCGCACCCATCTTTGAATTTCCGTCAGTGCATGCAGTACCCACGCAATGCGTTTCTCAATGCCATTTGCCCTCTCTAACTTCAGTAGCGCCCATCATCTGTCTCCATCCAGGATCTTCTCAATGATGGCACATGCCACGTCGGTCCACACACTGACAGGTCCTCCCAAACGTTGTTCATCACTGATTGACACATGTTCTTGCTGAAACTTTCCTACCCACCGTGCTACTGTACGGTATGGTAGAACATTATTCCCAGGGGCTTCCACTGATTCATTGTGACATTCCATCGCATTTCTCCCTCAGAGAATGGCTATTTTAATGTAAGTTTGCTCCATCTCGTACGACTGATTTCACCAGACTCACTGATTTCACAGCCCTCGCTGCGCTACTACCAGCTATCACAGAGCCATCTGTTGTTCTGCATACACACTATACCTGCAGAACTTCCACACGACACATATATGTTTGTGATCCGTTCACATATCTACAAGAAATAAAACTAGTGCCATGACTTTTGCCCCAACCCTTGTAGTTAGGCTCCTAGAGCATACTGAATCACAATAAGCATTGCAAGTTTTACCATGTAGCTTTACCAGGTGTTTCTGGGAATTTGGATGAATAAAAACTACATACTCTTCCTAAAAGATAAATTGGTTATAATGTTTCAGGATAGAAGAAGATAGAAAGCATACAAAATATGTATGGAAAGATAGATTTGCATTGATTGACTGAATGAATAAATTATGTCTGATTAATTACAGGTACATTTGACCCCCAAAAAATACACACTTTCAAGTGGTATGCATTAAAATGTACTAAAACAGCTTTTACCTCTCTCTTTATACCCTTAAAACTAAACCTATACATTTATGGACATTTTAACATGAACATAGCATTAGTTATAGCATTAGGTGCATTTATAAGGGACATTTATTATGTTGGTTATGTGGAATGTTAAAAATGTCAAACATGCAATTTCAAAGCAGTTTAAATAAAGCACTGTACAGTAAAAACTGCAAATCCTGACTAGATAGCAACAGTTGTCAATTTACTTAAAAAATATTCCACCAAATGTTCCTTTCAGATTATTCAGATATTTTGGCTTTAGCATACAATTTCTAACCAAAGAAACTAATCAGTAAGTTCTGAGATTAAGTAATTTAGCAACTGTAACATTTTTTTAAGTTTTGCAGCTTCATTTCAAGAGATACTATTCTTAAAGTAAAAGTAAACTTTTTAAAAAACAACAATCATTAGGTATGTCCTGTCTGAGATACAGATACAGCCAAAAAAAGTTACCAATCTATGGATGTGCAGCACAACAAGGTTATGGCAAAACATGACAGTTCCATGACAAGCAAATTCCAGAAGATTACATCTAAGATTGAGGTGGATCTACGATTGTCAATTTCTCACCAGAAAGCTTTGAGATGCCTTAAAGATATGAATGTAAGGACAAAACTACCCAAAAAGAAGCCACGTCTAACAGTGAATCACATCGATGGTAGAAAATATTTTGTAGAAACGCTTGAGAATTAGACTGCTGAGAGTTAAAGCAAAGAATGAAAAGAAGCTCTATTTGTGGACTGAAACTGTGGTGAGCAGAGAAATTAAACAAGCAGTGTATAGTTGAAACAAAGATATTCAGTAAAAGTGTTATGTTGTGTTGATCAACGTAATCTAAAGGCTTGGGAAGAATCAAAGTTTGCATAGGCTATGAATGGTTAAACCTATTGTCCTAATTATTAAAAATGAGGTAATTAATGCTGCCAGAGATCACTTTAGTAGTTCTTATCTCAGAGCTTTCATTTATCAAGATAAGCAATATATTACAGAGCATTAGTTGTCAAAGCAGTGTTTTTCAGATTTGGGCATTGAGACATAATGGTAGCCGTATATCACCAGATATGAATCTGAAAATTTGTGGTCTACAAATATCCTCAAAATCTAAAACACATAACTGTGCTAGTAGGAGTGAACTAAGACAATTATTTGTGAGTGGTATCTTAAGACAAACTCAAGTGTACAAAAATCCTATTTTAGACAATGCCACGAATAACCCAGGCTTTGAAAATGGCTAAAGAATAACATACAAAATACTGATGATACAGCATTTGTTCAAGTTATATTGCAAAAGATGTTGCAACATTTATTATTATTAAATTTAAAACAGTATCCATGTGTGTAATAAAATATCACCAACCTTCTTTGAAAGCAAATAGATCCATGGGACTATTTTTAAGTCAAGGTGTGTGCTTTAAACAATTTTGCATCCAACTTTTAAATCTTTTTTCAGCATAATTCATCTATTTATTTAGAGGGAGCTGGAAGAGGTATAAATATTTCCATTACTGAATCTAAAATGTTGATTTTTCTATTACAGCTTAATACTTATATGCATTCTTTTGTGAACTGCTAATGCTATTATCATAGTAACTAAAACATTCACCTACTTTTAATTTGACTTGTGATTAAGAACACTTCAGCTGAGGCATTAAACGTAGCTAACTACTCTAATTGTTATAATCCAGTTGATTGTGTTGCATGAATAAGATATAAGGGAAAATTCATGACAGCTTACCATAGAGAACCAACCTAAAGACAAAACAATTTCCTATATAAACAAAAATTGTCAGAGGTAGTAACGTGACTGCCTCACATTCAACAGGTTGCGAGTTTGCATCTCGCTTTAGGTAAGGTTTTTATCAAGTCAAATGTTGAGTAACTTTAAGCTCCATGGACCTCAAATCATTTGAGCACCATTTCATCAATTTCATTCATCGTCCGAGATGCCGAACCAGGTTAAAGGATGTAGGTAAAATTCACTAAGTGCATCTTCTCTGAAAAGCAAATGTATTTAATTGTGTGTTTTAGTGAGTTTGAAAAGTTTCTCTGGAACCAGATGAATTAGAAACTGAGATTTAGTAACAGGTGAAATTAAGGTTTGTAATTAAATATATGTACACAACCGTTTGTATCACTGATCAGAAGCATTTCACAGTATGACAAAAAATGATGATTAGCACTATATTTAATAGCTTAATTGCACAAGCACTTAATATAGTTAAGAGCTAAATCTTTATATCTGCTTACACTGGCACTTTGAATTCACAAGAAACAATCATTTACTAATCGCAATTATTATTTGCTTGCTTTCTCTTAACACACTACTAAAATTATCATATCTGATATAGAAATGGTTCTTACCAAAGAAGTTGTCATTAACTGTAGTCAATAAGCCGGTTCACCAATGATGATGCCATTCAGCCAAAAGAAAAGAAAAAAGTCATGTTAGAAATTATTTGCACAATAAAAGCTTTAAGCATCCCTTGTAAGCATGTCACTGAAATTACACAACTAGAATTTAGAATTCATTGAATGCTTAACTAGTCCATCCTAATTAACCCTACATTATGCAAATTGAAGCCTAGTGATGAGATTTTGAGATTCCACTGGTAATTTCTCTAATTCTACAGAAAATAGAAACTGTGTTTAAAAAGTTAATGTCTCCAACAATTACATTCCATTATTAAGTGTAATAACCATTTCACATGATGTTTATGTTTTATAATTGCATCATCCCACTTATTGAATTACGAGGGCTGTTCAGAAAGTAGCCTCCGGTTGATTGCAAGAAATTCACCAAGTTAAATAAAAATATTTTAATATATACATCTTACAACTACATCTTTGCACTATTTTTCTACATAGTTTCCATAACGATTGAGGCACTTATCGTATCTGTTCACAAGCTTTGAAATTCCTTCTGCATAAAAATCACCCGCTTGTGCCTGGAGCCAGCCTGTGACCGCATCTTTGAGCTCTTCGTCGTCATCAAACCGCTGGGACCCGAGCCATTTCTTCATATGCATGAAGAGAGGATAATCGCTTGGCGCCAGATCTGGGCTGTAAGGTGGATGGTTGACAACGTCCCACTTGAAGGAAACCAAGAAGGGCTGTTGTTCTGCGAGCAGAGTGAGGACGGGCGTTATCGTGCAAAAAAACGATACCGGAAGTCAGCATACCACGGCGTTTGTTCTGTATAGCCCGTCGTAATTGTTTTAGTGTTTCACAGTACACGTCTTGATTAATGGTCGTCCCACGTTCCATGAATTCAACCAACAACACCCCTTTTGCATCCCAAAACACCGTTGCTATCAATTTTCGGGCAGAAAAATCTTGCCGGGCTTTTATTGGTTTGGTAGGCGAATTTGAATGTGCCCACATCTTTGATTGTTCTTTTGCCTCAGGGTTCACGTACTTAATCCAGGTTTCGTCCCCGGTCACGATTCTGTTTAACAATGGTTCACCTTCGGCCTCATAACATGACAGAAAGTCTAATGCAGAGGCCATTCTTTGAGTTTTGTGGTGGTCGGTAAGAATTTTGGGCACCCATCGTGCACAGAACTTACGGTAACCCAATCTTGCTGTCACTATCTCGTACAAGAGAGTCTTAGAAATCTGTGGAAAATCAGTAGACAACTCTGACATTGTGAAACGTCGGTTTTCACGAACTTTTGCATCAACTGTCTGAACGAGTTCGTCTGTGACCAATGATGGTCTACCACTCCTCTCTTCATCATGAACGTTTTCTCGTCCACTTTTAAATAAACGTACCCATTCACGGACCACTCCTTCACTCATAACTCTTGGTCCGTACACGGCACAAAGCTCACGATGAATAGCTGCTGCAGAATATCCTTTGGCTGTAAAAAACCTTATAACAGCACGCACTTCACATTTGGCGGGGTTTTCTATTGCAGTACACATTTCAAACGGCCACAAACACTAAACTAGCGCAGGTACGACTTTCACTCGACCACGGCTTGATGCCGACTGACCTGCTGAGTGCGTGAATGCACAGATGGCATCGCTACTCCCCCCACTACCCGCACTGTGACCGATCGGAGGCTACTTTCTGAACGGCCCTCGTACTTTTATAGCCACATAGATTAAATGGTCTTTACTCCCACATAACCCCCTCCTAAAATAAAATTCTTGTCTTTTACTGAAAAAAATCTTATATTTAACTTTTCCCCCCCAGGTAATGTCGCATTGTCGTGGCGGGGGGGCCCAGTACCCAGTGAGTCAGACGGGTAGTTATGTGAGCGTTAGCTACTAACTATCAAGAGACGAGGGGAAGCTAAGAACATTCCACAACATTAACCCAAGCAATGGATAAAACAATTTTTGGATTTACTACCCCAGGTGGTACTCCAGGTAAACTGGACAATCCACTCTCTTCGGAGGCAGACTCCATGGATTCTGGGGGGAGTCATCAACTGCTTGAGGGAGATGTGTTTAGAAAGAGTGCATTTATTCAACGCTCGCCTACAGCAAAACAAGTAGTGCACTTACACACAGCAGAAGAGGAACTAAAGAAGATACTGAATGAGATTCAGCGGCAAAACGGAGAATTAAAAAATGAAATAAAAGCTCTTAGACTCGAAAATCAAGAACTTAGAAAAAATATGGACAAAGCAAAGCAGAATTCTGCGGATGCCAATATGGAACCTATAAGAGTAGAGCAAAAGATAATGAAAACAATTAGTGAGAAAGACCTTATAGAAAAAGCAGGTTCTAGCGATATGATAGATTACGGTACAGATGAGGAAGATTTGGCCAGAGAAACAGGGTGGATATTACAGAGGAAAAACAAGAAACGAAAAGCTGAAACATCCCCAGTAATAGAAACGGGAAAACCAGGAAAAAATGGGAAAAAGACAGAAACCAGAAGCACTGAAAGCAAAACAAATAACTTGAAGGAGGGGAAAAAAACTCCCTATAAGGAACACCAGCCTCCACCTATTAACATATATGATATAGCAGATTATTCAAAAATTAAGGCATTATTAAAGCCAGTGCTAGGAAAAGAATATAAAGTTTCATCATTAAATAATAATGTATGGAAGATCAATACTATGAACTCTGATAGCTATAGGGCTCTAGCCGAGAAATTAAACACAGAAAAAATCAATTGGCAGACTTATGAAAACAAAAATGATAGACCAATCAGAGTTATGGCAAGAGGATTGCATGCTTCATGCCCAAAAGAAGATATAATAGAAGAATTAAAGGAAAGAGGTTTTAAAATTAAAGATGTTGTAAATATTCTTAAGAAAGAAAGGTATAAAAATAGGAATGGGGAGCAGGAAGTAATTAGACAAGGATTGCCACTATTTATGCTTACCTTTGATAATAAGGAGAATATTACAGATATATATATAATATTAAGACAATTTTGAATGTGGTTGTCAAAATTGAGCCTCTGAGAAAGAATACTAATTTGATACCACAATACAAGAAATGCCAAGGCTTTAACCATACACAGGCCTATTGCCAAAAAGAACCACGCTGTGTGAAATGTGCAGGAAAGCACTTTACTAAAGATTGTAAAATAAGCAAAACTGCACATCCAAAATGTGTTAATTGCGGAGAAAAACATCCTGCAAATTATCGTGGATGCAAAGTAGCTAAGGAGCTGCAAAAAAGGAGGACCGAAACAATGAAAAATCAAAGACAGATTCATAGGACTCGAGGGAATTGTAACTTAGATATGGTTCTAGAAGAAAGTGAAGTAATAGTGGATGAACCTAATAGAGAACAGAACAATTATGCAGCAGCAACACATAATAGTAAAGCTGAATTTCCAACTGTTGATAAAGCTATAATACGCATCCTAGAAATACTGGACGAGCAGAAATATACCAACAAACTGATTTATGATAGATTAAGAGACCTTGAAGCTAGACTTAACAAAATTAAATAAAATGGCACACACACATAGAATGTTATCATGGAATGCAAACGGTTTGCAACAGCGTATTCAGGAACTGTTCCTGAAAAGCAAGAAAATAGATATATGCTTAATATCTGAAACGCATTTGGCTAAACAATCATATGTTAGAATAAGAGGCTATGACATCTACCGTTCAGACCATCCATCTGATAAAGCAAGAGGGGGCTCCGCAGTAATAATTAAAAATTGCATTAAACACTACGAAGAAAGTAAAATAGAAACCGAAGAAATGCAAGTGATAACTATCACTATCCAAGTTAAAACTAAGTCTTTTAATGTTTCTGCAATATATTGTCCTCCAAGGTATAATCTAAAAGAAGAGGATTATATCAACCTCTTTAAGACTTTAGGAAATAACTTTATTATTGGAGGTGATTATAACGCCAAACATTCTCATTGGGGATCAAGAATAATTACTACTAAAGGAAGGGAGCTGTATAGGGCAGCTATTAAAACAAAGTGCCAATTCAATTCAACTGGAAAACCTACATATTGGCCGACAGATGAAAACAAAACACCAGATTTAATTGATTTTTTCATAACGAAGGGTATCTCTAACAATTATGTGCACGTAAATGAGGATTATGATATTTCATCAGATCATTCCCCTATCATATTAACAGTAAGTGATAATATAATAATAAAGGATAGCCCCCCAAGGCTAATTAATAATAAAAAAAATTGGGAAGGGTTCAAAAATGAATTAGAGAGCACTATCGAACTTAATGTTCCTTTAAAAACACTGCAACAGTTGGAAGCAGAGATAGATCTCTTTGTTACTAATATTCAACAAGCAGCATGGAACCATACTCCGGAAAAAAGTAGGAATAACATTAATGATATCTCCTATCCAATGGAAGTGAGGGAGTTAATTAATGAAAAAAGAAAACTGCGTAAAAAGTGGCAGAGAACACGGGCACCAGAAGATAAAAAGCGATTAAATCAAACCTGTAATAAGTTAAAGAATTTGATCAGTAGTATAAAAAATAAATCATTTACTATCTATATGAAAGGACTAACAGCAGATAAAGATACCGATTACTCTTTATGGAAGGCAACCAGGAGTATTAAAAGACCTATTAATCAAATTCCGCCAATAAAAAAAGGAGATGGAGCATGGGCAAGGAGCGATAAGGATAAAGCAGACCTATTTGCCAACTATCTAGAAGAGATTTTTCAACCTTTACCTAGGCAAACATCTGAAGAGAACATAAAACATGGCAAGAAAAAGCAAGGTATAGAACTTAGGTGTGTAACGCTCAAAGAATTAAAACGTGAAATACAGCAGAATATAAATGCAAAAAAAGCACCAGGATATGATTTAATCACAGGACACATTCTCAAAGAATTACCACAAAAAGGTCTTATCCAGTTATTACACATGATAAATACTGCATTAAGACTTAAATATATCCCAAGTCAATGGAAGGTAGCAGAAGTGCTCATGATCCTTAAACCTGGAAAAAACCCTAAAGAAAAGGAATCATACAGACCGATTTTACTCTTATCTCAATTATCTAAGCTATTTGAAAAACTATTGTTAAAGCAATTAAAACCTATAATAGAGGAAAGTAAGTTAATACCAGATCACCAGTTTGGATTTAGAAACAAACATTCAACTATTGATCAAGTACATCGTATAGTCGATATCATAGAAAGAACATTAGAGGAAAACAAAATTTGTTCTGGAGTATTTCTAGACGTGGCCAAAGCCTTCGATAAAGTATGGCACAAAGGTCTAATTTTTAAGCTTCAACGAGATCTACCTGAGCACTTTTATCAAATATTGTTATCCTATATTGAAGGGAGATATTTCCGAGTTAAATATGGAAATGAATACTCTGAATTGAAGAATATAGCTGCTGGAGTACCTCAAGGAAGCGTCTTGGGGCCAATACTGTTCCTTATATTTACTAGGGATATTCCATATCAAGATGATACTACTATGGCTACCTTCGCTGACGACACAGGAATAATGGCAATAGGCCATTAGGAATCTACACAGGAATTATAGAAAGCCGTCAATAGGGTCAATGAGTGGACCAAGAAATGGCGCATAAAATTAAATGAATCTAAATCCGTACACATCAACTTTACGAATAAGAAAACTAAGATACTACCGATAAAAATAAATAATCAAACTATTCCTCAAGTTCAATCAGTGAAGTGCCTAGGAATGATACTAGATGCAAAACTAAACTGGAGAAAGCATATAGAAACTAAAAGAAAAGAGTTAAATATCAAATATAAGAAACTTTACTGGCTTATTGGGAGAAATTCTGAACTTGACATATATAATAAGCTATTAATATACAAGCAGGTGTTAAAGCCAGTTTGGACCTATGGGATACAGCTTTGGGGCTGTTCTAAATTGACTAATATAAAACATATACAGACATTTCAAAATAAAGCTCTAAGAACAATAGTTAATGCACCTTGGTATGTGCGCAATGATCAGATACACAGAGATCTCAAGATCGACACAGTTACAGAAGAAATAAAAAAAACAGCAAGGAAACATCATATAAGATTGCAGCACCATGGAAATAAAGAGATGTTGAATGTGCTTAGTAAGTGTGAAGTTAGAAGATTGAAAAGAATCAAGCCAAATGACTTAATGTGTGACCGCAAGAATTAGTGTAAGCTTTGGGGGCCTTCAGTGGAAGACTCGCCTATACATTGCGAACTTATTTATGAAGGAAATATTACTAGATAAGCTTTCGCTTAGTTGTAATTTAAAAATAAATAAATAAATAAAATAAAAAAAAAATATTTAACTTGACCATTCCATATTGATTCTTTAGCAAATCAGCTGAATTTCATGATAAAATTTTGAGTGCAGTTGACAAAATTACATCATCATCATCATCATCATCATCATCATCATCATCATCATCATCATCATCGTTATCTCAACCCATTATTGTGTAATTTTGTAGCCTCAGCAAGCTATTCTTAAGAAAGCTTATTTCAGTATCCACTTCATGTTGATCTAAATAAACCTTTGCAACATTTTGTTGTAGATACAAGGAAATATGGGAAACAAATCTAATAGCAGAGATGTCAGTTGGTCTTTACATGACAACATGAACAACACTACTTAAAGCAGTGAAGTATTGAAAAATTCAAAGCATTAACAATGGGTATTTCAGAAATGGCTGATGACACAAACAATTTACATGAATGTGCGATCACTACAGTTTTTGTGCAATAAGTTTTATGTATCTCTTATGGTTTACTGTTATACATTGCACAAAATTACTTCTGAATGAAGATGGTTTCACAAGCTCTTACCATAAAATTTAAGATATGCATTATATTTGTCATATAAATATTTTAAACATATATATTTTATATCTGCTTGAAAATCTTTGTTGCATCTTTGGAAGATTTTAAAGTTAAATACCAAGTTCAGTAGTTTTCTGACATTTTTGACCATGTAGAGTTTTTTTCTAAAAATGCTCTTTGTGAGGGCTCAGAAAGGTTCAAAATGTGCATCTTTGGTGAAGTATCATTAAATTTTTGGGTGAAATATAACATTTGCTCTACCTAATAAATGCATGCTAGAGAAAGTAAAAGCTTGGGTGTATATGGTTAAGTAAATAAAAGGTGGCTGCAAAGATTTAGCAAAACATAGTCTTCAAATATTTTCTGTCCCTTGGAATCTAATAGAGGGTTCTTCTCATTATTAATCAATTTAAATAGCTTTAGAAGTGTTTGCTAAAATACTGAGCAAGAATTACCTATCACAAAATCTAATCCTATTGCTAATTTGAGTATACCTGTCAATAGAATAATTGTTTGGAAACTTGTCAAAGGCAATCAATTATTGTTAATCAATATACATTATAAATACACACCTGAATGACCATGGAAATTCTGGGTGTCTTCATGCACTAAAATTGTATTAGAATGTTAAACGTGAATTATGTATGAGAGACAATATTTAATTTCAAAGTTGCTATATAGTGCTCCAGAGTTATATTACTTCTAAATGTAATCTATTTAATCAAATGTTTCAAAGTAATTAAAAAATATCTATCTGAGAAGCCCACTGGGACCGAGCAAAAATGAATATTTCAGCAGCATGAGTTCAGAAGATTTACATATCATCCTTGGGCACACAACAAATTTCAGAAAATCTTCAAGAATTATAACATCACTTTACCTCCAAAAAAATAACTACAGCATTCAGAAACTGCTATGCAAAAATTAAAAGATCTTACTTCAGCAAACAAAAAACCTGGAATTTATGAAATTAAATTAAATTACTATACATAATAAGGATAAAAATAACTTTGGAAACCAGATTAAAGGGACATATGAGAAACCTAAAATACAAACAGAAAAATCTGCAGTTTTTGCATCATTTCTGGTCTTCAGGACATTAAATACTGAATATAAAACTATTAAAACTAGCTTGTAAACACACAATTAGATGTCTAGGAGAAGATGATGAAGAATCATGAATTTTTATTCATCACCATACAAAACCTTGGCAGTATATAGATCCAGCATCAGTTGCCTCCACTTCCAACCTCATCGTTGATGCAACAAAATGGGATTTAGTTTGAACTAAGGGTTGAAAATAGGAACAAGTGTTCCTGAAACTGGTCCCAGTAAATAATTACCAAGTGATGTTTGTGTTACAAGAACCGACTCAAATTCTTTTAAATTAATATTAATCACATCATTGTTACAAGCCTCTTTGTAGTTGGCAAAATTTCAAACACCCACTTTCTGTTTGACTGTGCAATGGGTCACCTCATTTTCAGATGTTCCTCAATAGGTGGTATGAGAATGAAATTTGCCATATGGTTTCCTTTCATTTAAGAAGGCATGGCAGCTATCCACTCACCTCTGAGTATTGGAAACCAATACTTCAGCAATCATTGTGAAAGGGAAAACATTGCAAATTCAACTTCAATATACCTGCAGAAAATGTGTTATTGTGTTTTGATTTAGTAGTGAGTCTGAAGTACAATGCTCCTAGTGTTGGGTACTTTGCTTTCAAAGCTAAGTATAATCAGCAGCAGTCATGCTTGCGACTAGAATAGCCAAAGTGGTTTAAGTGTGCTGCTGCTGAATACCATTAAAAAAAAAAAAAATTTAGTTTTTACCTGACCCGTGGGAAACAAAACATGTTACTGATTAATAGAACCTCTTTCTGATAGAACTCCTCCCATGGTTAGTTTTGTTTTGTATAACATATTATTTGCTGCCATCTTACGAGCCCTGCAATACAATAGAAATTTTACATCGGAATATTTTATAAAACATAAATTGCAAATGCTGCAAATAAAACAGGGAAATATGCCTACTTCAAGTGACAAATATTCCTCCCAAAATCAAATTTTACCTTTACACACCCACACTCAAAGGCATTGTCTATAATTCTCAAATACTTTTTTGTTAAAGGATTTATTTTGGCCATGCACTGTTAATGTTTATATTAGCTTAAAATGGATTTAAGGAAGCATTTATATCTCTATGTTGAAAGCTCTAGCTAGATAATAAGGGCTTTAAAATTGATAGGCACAAAAGAGGAAATAATTTCTTTAGAAATGTTGGATAAACTTAGCATGATTACACTCCTTTATAATTAATTATGCAGTATTGTGGCACAAATACAATGCTAAGGGAGAATAGGACTCAAAAGTTTTGTAAGCAAATGAATTTAATATATTAAACATCATAGGAAAGCATTTAATAGTATAAGAATTGTATTGGTAGCCTCAAAATGTAGCTGATGCCAGGAAATAAATCAATCACTTGTATATTAAAATAGAGTACAATAGAGTTGTGGATTGCCTGAACTTGAAGCAACCTTTACACCTAGTAGCATTGCCATTTTCTTTATTTCAAGCACTATAAAGTGTTGCCATGTTCCCATTAACTGACTGTCTAGAAGTATGCCTTTATCCTGATTCTTCATTCCTGAACACTAGAGCCCGAATGTTTAGGCATTTATTTTGGTTAAAATAGGCATTAATTAATCTCGGAAACAGACAAAAATAGACAAATACTATAAAACTATCTCATATGTACTCACTTTTTTTGGTTACATGCACAAGACGCTTTTTAAGTTGTCAACTGACATACAGAGCCACCTGTCAGAGAGAAGGTTTTTTCATATTGGAAAAAGCCTTGTACAGATCCAGAGAAAACTAAGATTGTTTACTAGTTGTTGCAATTGCTGTTGATATTAAACAAAGCTTCTTCTGCCCACCCATTTTAGTAATTCCAGTCTTATCCTTCACTGTTGCAAAATGCTGAAGTATAAAATACCTTTTCTCATGGTTAATTATTTTTTCACAAACTTTGCACACCAGAACAGTACCATCAGTAGATAGCATATCTGAACCAAATTTGCAGATATAACCATGCAGTTTACTACTTAGCTATGCACTCACTTTTGGCATGACAAATATTGCAGATGGAGTTGTTTAATACAAGATCAGTCTCAAAGCAACAGATTCTACTTGCTGAGGCCTGAGTGCATCTACTTTCTTTCAGAGATCGGGAAAACCTGACTGTGTATTGTCTCAAAAAGAGGGGGTGAGAGGAGATTAAAGAGTTTCAAGTATGCAATAACGGGATCTGGAGAAAAAGTTAACTTTGCAGAGCTATCTTGATGAGTTGACCATTGGGCGAGGGATGCAAATAATACAAATCTTACAAAAGACACTTGCAAACATGCATTCCTTTCTACACCCTCCACATAATACTTTCTTTCTCTGGTAAACTCCAAAGTAACCTGTTATACTGTTCAAATACTTCTTGAAAATACACATATTGCTGGAGTATAAGATTTTCAGCAAATATCTGTGCGAGAGAATACATATTTTTAATTCGTATAACCATTAAAAAAACTAAAAATTGCACCTAACGTCCCCAAATGAGTGGAAATGTGTTTATCCCTAATACGTCTTTCATATACACTCTCTGGGCCTACTGATGACAATTGATAATCTCGAGAAATTAAAGATGTTTATTAATGTTCTGTTTCCCAAGATAAATATTCGGGAAGTAAGGATCGAATCAGTACCTGCTCACACTTTTGAATTCACGGATAGTGATATGTCAATGTCTGCAACTTCTTAGGTGGGAGAATGCGCTCTATTCATCTAATATGAAGTGTAGTTCTGTTACTAACTTTGCAACAAATTTCCTTGCAAAGTGAAGTTTGTAGTGCCCTGAGAAATTGTGTAAATATTTTGCTTTTGTTTCTAGATAGTAATTATGTTTATTTAGGGGATGAAAAGAGAAAATTATCTAGAATGAACAAGAATATCACATTTTTCAGTGTGGGGTATAAGTTTTTGGAACACAAAGAGAATGGAGGCACATGGCAAATTTCATTCTCATATCGACTATGCAGGAATGTCTGAGAATTAGGTGACCCATTTCATAGTCAAACAGAAAGTGGGTGTTTTCTTTAGTGAAAGATAATACATGGTAAATGAATACTCTTATTGGCAAAATAAGAGAAATTAAGAATTCTAACTTTGGCTTTCACTATTTCGACAATTGACTAGGTATTTCACATGGGTAATGATGAATTACAAGAATGAATTCATTGACTTTTAAATGTGAGTCCTGCTATAAGGTGTGTACTGTAATTGTTTATTCAAACACAGCTTTCTATATAAACCAGTTGCCACTGTGGATAAGGCATACTTGACAATAGCAACCAAAAGTAGAAGTGATACGGTTAAAATAAAAACCAGTAACTCTGCAGGTTCTTTAATGCTTTCTGTAAGTTATAAACAGAAAATCAAACCTCTACTGCTAATAAGTGGCTAACTCAGGTTGCATTTGAACAGTTACAACAAATGTTCAAAATATCTAATCTCTACACAGCACATTACGACTGTCACATCATTTAAAACTATACAGAATGCTTTGATACAAGCAATCAAAACAGTAAAGAAACTTATCAGAACTATATTAAGTTTATGACTAAGGCTAAAGGAATGAGTGCACTATATACAACATAAGATAGAGGAATTAAAATGAACTCATCGAAGAAAATGAAGTAACAGTAAAGAAAATGAATAGAAGGCCCGACCCCAAAAGCCAACAGAAGAAGAGAAGAACAATATTTAAACAATTATTCTTGTATACAATAAATTCTAGTATATGTATCCTTTGATGTAATAATAAGTCTATCTAGTTGTATGGATGTGAAGTGTTCTTAAAGAATTTTTATTTCTTATTAGTTATGCCAGAACTAACTTACACATTTCTGTAGCATTTAAGAATAACAATGCCAATAAGCTATTTACTTTGTGTATTCACAAAAAACCCTTGAGGCATTTCAAAACACACAAATTTACATAAAGATAAATTTTTTAATAAACAATTCAAAGCAAGAATAAAACTTAAGATTTAAATTTATGAGGGGTGAAAATAAAAGTTAAAGTGTTCATTACAGTAACCAAGTTTTATGCACAGAAAGCTGTGGAAATACTATGTGATTTTAAATTATGCTAAATTCAAATTAAATGTGTATTTAAGACATCTACATACATGAGGGATTCATAAATTAATTCAATCATATATAACTAGGGCTTGGATTTTTAGATGCTAAAAACTTGGGAAATATTTATCTTTTATGCACTAAAAATGTTAAAAATATGTACACAACTTCAAATATATACTACACCATATACTATGTTTACATACATAATTAAGAAGCAACTGCCAAAATGCAAAGCTAAATGCATGCAACAATACCACAAAAAAAACTACTTTCACATGGAGTAAGTGAATGCTACTAACCTGAAGAGGCATATTCTCCTGGGTGAACCCAACTGCCTGTAGTAACAAAAATTGAAAGAACAATACTATCAATATCTCAAATTGTCATATTTTTCTATTGAAAACAAACCATTTTAAGGCCAGTAATTATATTTTTCTTAAGATATCATGCAAGCAAATATATTAGTTAATAAATACAATAGAAAGCACTCTTATGCTTAACTTGCACAGTTAACTTCTTGATGAAAATATATCTTTAGTAACCCCAGTAACTACAAACCAGTATATCCTATTCACTATCTAAATGATTGCAAGTCATCTAAAGTGCTATTACAGTAAACTCTCAATTATTTAGGGCAAATTAACTGCATAACAGATTATCTGCAAATGTTTTAGGACTTTTTTTTAATGCAATTAAGAGGTTTGTATTTCAAAGCAATCGCTATGTGGAATGTGATTTACCACGGATTGTGCAATACTTTTCAGCCAGTAAAGTTTTCTCTTACAATACTTTATTGCTGTGTGTTCATTCACCCCACAAACAGATCCCTTGTTCCCTTGGTCAGCATGTACTGAAGCAACACAAGTATGTCATCTGAGCTTCTGCATTAAAAGCTACACTGGCTGTGGACAGTGAGAACACTGAAGAATGTTTGCAGTTGAATGGATATGCCACCATATGGTATTGAAATATTTCTTTGTGCAAGGTGCAGGAAGAATGGTTTAGACAAATCTGATGATTATGATCCAGTCGTCCCAGAAAAGTGATATCTGTCATTCACAACTCTATAATGGGTAATATTACCGAGGCAATGAGGATTCCTTTTTGCCAACAAATTAATGCTTTGAAACTTAGGATAAGTGATATTAAAAAAATGTTTTTCTTTAAGACAAAACTAATTAAAGGCTTTTCAAGTAGAATTTGAAAGACCTTATTAACATGTTTATACATAAACACAGCATACTTTTGAAGGGGGGGGGGAGCAGGAATGAGTAATAAAGTTGGATATTAATAAAATATAGAGTTGACTCATATAACCCGAATCATTTGCACAAGTATACGAAAAACTCCAAAGGAATTGATGATACTACAGGTTCGGCTGATAAGTCCTGAGCCTCACACAGATATAGTTATACTAGGCCAGTTAGATGGTAGCATCATATAGTTTAACTCTAGACTAGCTTGTATCCATTGTTTCAGGTCAATAGCTTGTTTAGTTTTAGAATGACATCATTTTAAACAAGACAACTTTAGAGTTTTCATGAAAATGGAGGAGTTGGAAAAATGAGCAGTGATTAAATACTTCCATTTGAAAAAAGGCAAAACACCTAAAGAAATCAAGGAGGAAATGGACAGTACATTGAAAGACTCTGCCCCTTCATTTTCAATAGTTAAAAGGTGGGTTGCAGAGTTTAAAATGGGACGTACGAGCACTAGTGATGAGCCTGACTCTGGATGCCCTTTAGAAGTGACAACTTCAGAGATCACTGAAAAAATTCATTGTTTAGTGCTGGAAGACTGCAGATTAAAGCTGTTTGAGATAGCAGATGCTGTAAACATGTGCAGGTAATATTTTAAGTAATGTAATGTAATGCAAGGTCTGTGCAAAATAGGTGCAACATTTGTTGACACCTGATCAAAAGTTGCAAAAAAAAAAAGGTTTCTGTTAAGAATGTGGAGCTCTACCATAAAAATACCAGTGAATTTTTGGACAGCTTATTACCATAGATGAAACTTTTGATACATCACTACACTCCAGAAAGTAAATCACAGTCAAAACAATGGATTGCACAGGTGAACCAACTCCAAAAAAGGCAAAGTCAATTTTGTCAGCTAACAAGGTTATGGCAAGTGTTTTCTGGTATGCACAGGGAATTATGTTTATTGATCACTTGGAAAAGGACAAAAGTATCACTGATTATTGCAACGTTTAAGTGATGAGGTGAAAAGAAAAAGACCTCATTTGGCCCAAAAAACACTTGTTTCATCACAACAATGAACAACATTCAGTCATTGCAATGGGAAAAATGTGTGAATTAAAGTTGAATTGCTTGAACATCCACCCTATTTGCCAGATCTAGCACCCAGTGACTACCACCTGTTCCCAAACCTCAAAAAATTTCTTGGAGGACGAAGATTTGACAGCAACAAGAAGGTCATTGATGGGGTAACAGCTATTTTGAGGACCTTGATAAATCGCAGTACAGAGATAGTTTAATTAAATTAGAACACTGATATGACAAATGTATTAGCCTTTCTTGAGATTATGTTGAGAAATAAAGCAAACAAAAAAATTTTAAATGCTGTTTTCAGGCCCGAGACTTATCAGCCGACCCTCATATAATACAGATGCTTTTAACTGTCTAAAAAGTAAATAAATGCTTTATTAATTTAGAGTTTGAACAAAAAATAACAATGCTAGTACTGATAAGGGCACTTGGTAGAGACAGAATAACAATTTTCATTCTGAACCCCAATGAAATATATAATAAGGTTTCTTGAAAACTATACAAGCTACCACAATGAACATTTTACCACTTATAAAACAACTTCTAATTCAGAAATGATAGTCAAATCACAACTTAGTTTAATAATTGTTAATCTCTTGTTATTTTAAATAATCAAGAAAATTTACAAAATGTTTCACATATGTTCTTCTTTAGGTGGATTGCCTTCTAAACAATTAAAGTGAGACATTTCAGATTTTGTACTCACTTTAAAAATATGCTATTTGACATAGCTGGTGAAAGATTAAGACATTTTAACCAAAAATAGCAATTTAAATATATATATAAGTATGTACAGTTTATTTTTTTCTTTTTCTTCTTCTTCTTCTTCTTCTTCTTCTTCTTCTTCTTCTTCAGGAACTTCATAAACAGGTAACATAAAAACTTTCAACAGTTGTTTAGAGTAATACATGTTGCATATGCACAACAAAAATCACAGCTCTATTTTACTTCCTTAGTAAAGTGTACCTAAAGAAGAAAATAAGAAAATGAGAAAATTTTTGCAAATTTTCTTGTTTATTGAAATATCAACAAATTAGCAATTATTAAACTAATTATGATTTCATTATGATTTACACATTAGAGGAAATTGGATTTTAAGTGGTAACATTTTCACTGTGATAGCTTGTATAGTTTTCAAGAAATATATATATATATATATATATATATATATATATATATATATATATATTTTTCATTGAGGTTCAGGATTGTTACTCTGTCTCTACCAATTATCCTCAAGTCTACTGTTACTTTACTATTTTTACTTTATCTACATTACTATGTATATAGTGTAGAGAGAAGGTATTGTATTCCACCCAAAAATTTGATATCGAGATTTCACAGGCAATCACCCTGAGTCCAAAAAACATATTTTTAAAAAATGGCCCATGAGTGTGTGTATCTGTAGACAGCATTGTTCAAAAGCTAAAGGACTCATGTTCCAAACTTTAAGCTGTTGAATAACAATAGCCTCCGACATTTAGATCTAAATTGGTTGCAGCAAATAGACTATATCTCAAGGACAGAAAAGAGGATACTTTGACAAAAAGTGTATTCCAATCATACTGAGGATTTTTTTTGAGATTCTTGCTGAAAATTTGTAAATTTTACATATTTATTCATGCATTAGGACACTAGAGAAAAACATTCTGTTTTGTTTTATTTCACTTAAAATTATTATCTAGTGTTAAATTGATACTCAAAAGCGATGGTACTACTCAGAAAGAAAATGGTCCGGTCCGAACCAGTCAGTTTCTAATGTTTAACACTTGGCAAGGAAGCCATTTGCTCTCTTGCACACCAGTATTTTAATGAAAGGCTAGTATTAAGTTTTAAGGCTGGGCAGTGAAGTAGGTAGTCTCGTTCCATTTCTTCTCCAAGTTCACAGAATGGACATATAGGAGATTCAGCAATACTATCCGATGTAGGTGTTTGTTAATGCATTCAGATCTAAATGTCAGTGACTATCATCAAGCAAAACTTTGATATCAACTGTACAATGGAATTGTTTAATGAGTCAAAATTTTAAATGCTAAATTCTCTACTTACATGTTGAGCTTTTTTAAGACAAGTTAATTTTTGACTACTTTCCCGTGTTGTGCCTGGTTCCATTAAGAATTGTGCTACCATCTCTCGTCTTTGTTAACCAGATGACATCATGTGGCGAGAATCTCAAAATTCATGGGATTTTCTTCAGGCTTATGAATAAATATATTTTTCCAATTGTTTAGTTCCCAAGGTTGTTTTAAGTGTTTGACCAATTTTATTTCTGGTTCTATATTATGATTCTCTGTCCAAAAATGATGTCTATGTATTTGAATCTGATGTTCCATCCTCCAGATTTCCCCTGGTTCGTCCATATATATTTTGCTGCAATCTTGGCAATTTATTTGGTAAATGCCGGATAATTTTGTTTAGTGTGGTATTTTTCAAGGGTTGGTTTAGAAGATTTCTGAGTAGTATTTATTTTGTGGTGTCAAGTTTATGTCGTGATCTCTAAATAATTTCCTAAATTTCCAGAAGTATCTTGGATAGAAGGTAAATTTATAGTTATTGTGTCTGGATTTTTTTTTTTAAACTTCTCTAAAGTTTCATTTAGCATTTTCTCCATTTTATGTTTATGAATTATCTTATCAATGGAGTTTGAGCTGAAGGTATTCAATTCATATACATGATGTGTATGACTGCATTTGATGTAGTTGTCTACATGTGTTGACTTCTTATAGATTCCAAATTCTGATCTTGATTGTTTTCTCGTGGTTTATTAAGTCCAGAAATGGCAGGCAACAATTTGTTTCTAATTCAGCTGTGAACTTTATTGATCTCTCCTGTGAATTGTACATTTTAAATGCATCTTTGACTAGTATCCCTGGTACAATAGCAAAGATGTCATCCACATATCTATGCCAGCCAGCATTAAAAGTAATATGGAAAGACTTTTGACACATGTACCTCAAGGTTACTGATGAACAGGTCTGCCTGAATGTAGGAAAAAGAGTTTCCCAAAGCTAAACCTGGGATTTGCTAGTAATGGTTTTGGTTGAACATGAAGCTATTTTGTTCCACACATAGGTTTATTAATTTCATGTATTCATCCATTTTTTCTACAGTGATGTTATTTCTCAGTAGCCAACATTTTATCAATTTTGGTAGCTTATGTACTGGAATACTAGTATACAAAGATTTAATGTCGAAAGATACCATCATTTTGTAAGGGTTTACAAATGTGTTTTCGATTTCCTTGACAGGAATGAATTCAAATTTTTCAAATTTAAAAATCATGAGAAAGCAGTCATGATTAGAATTTGGAATCTATAGGAAACCAGCACATGTAGACAATTATTACATGAAAGGCAATCAATTCAACCCAAAACCACATCAATATGCCATTTTCCACAGCTTGAGTCACAGACTAGTCAACGTTCAGCAAACAGAAGTTGAATACAAATGGAAATACACACATACATGATGTAGCAAAACTGAATAATTTCAGTTTGAATTCCATTGATAAGATAATTCATAAACATAAAATGGGGAAAATGCTAAATGAAACTTCTACTTAAAAAAAAATCCACACACAATTACTGTAAATTTACCTTCCATCCAAACTACTTCTGGAAATTTAGGAAATTATTTTGATCACAACATAAACTTGATACCACAAAATAAAAATATCAGAAATCTACTAAACCATCCTCTAAAAGATACACCAGAAACAAAATTATCCAGCATTTACCAAATGAATTGCCAAGATTGCAGCAAAATATACACCAGGAGAAATCTGGACTTTAGTAAAAAGAAACACATAAGAAACATAAGTTCAAATACATAGACAAGTCCACCATTGCCCCATCATTTTTAGACAGAGAATCATAACACAGAACCAGAAATAAAATTAATCAAACACTTAAAACAACTTTGGGAACTAAACACATGGGAAAATATCTTTATTCATAAGTATGAAGGAAATTTCATGAATTTTTTAGATTCCCACCATAGATGCTGTCATCTGATTAATAAAGACAAGAGATGGTAGCACAACCCTTTAGTGGAACCAGGCAAAACAAGGGAGCAGCAGTCGACAAATTAACAGAAGATAAAAATGAGTTCCCTGAAATTAGTCCTAAAAAAGATCAGCATGTAAGTGGAGAATTTTAAAGTGTTTAAAATTTTGACTCATTGTTAAACAAGTCATTATAATAGTGCTCTACTGTAAACAAATATATATTCCTAATTATTTATATATCAACCATATAAGTTTTCAAGACAGTGAAATGAAGTTTTATTTATGGACACTCTTTTAACTGCTGTGGTTCTCAGCATCCCATTCTATGCTGGACATGAAAGACCACTTAATTTTGCTCAGAGGCAACTCTTATCAGGCTTGAGGTTCTTTTATATGACATAAACCTACAACACGGGACCAACAGATTTACTTCCCTTCCAAAGGAAGCCATGCTAAGGATTTTTACGCCTGAAAAATTCCATTGTCCTCTGCCAGGTTTGAACCTGGACCTTGGTTATGCAAACTTAGCATGGTAACCATTACACCATGGAGGGCGACTTCAAGAGAGTGTTTGCGCAAGCTAAAGTGTACATTATTTTAGTACTTTTTCAGTATTAGATTTAAAAAGTGTTGTTAGAGATTAGTATAAAGTCAAAATTTTGTTTTACTTCTTGAAAAAATCTGATGTGTTCCATTCACATGACTTTCTCTACATCTCTGTAAATTATTATTGTTAATTAGCTCATCTTTTATTTATTTCATGCTAATCGAGAAAAATTAGCAGAAATAGTCTTATTTCTTGCTTTATTGTAAGTAGAAGCGAAATAAGGGAGTACCATAGGTTAAAGTGAAAGCCAAAAGCTGGTTGCTGTTTGACTGATGCTCCTTTGTTTGTATAACAGGAGTTGACAAATTCCTGTATGAGAAAAGTATGTTTTTCAAATATGAAACCAAGAAAAAGGAATATCTCAAAAACGATCAACTCCACGAAAAAAATGTATATAACATAAATTGTGTGTTTTAACGTGCTCTAAATTTTTTGTGGGTTAAGTTTTTGTCCATCTCTTACGGTTTAGTAGTTATGAAAAATTCATCCAGAATAAAGTAGCCTTCAGAGGCTATTCCCAGAAAATTCAAAATATACATTTTATTTGTCAGGTAAATAACTTTAATGTACGATATTTTAATCAAAATCAAAATTTTCGAAAAAAGTTCCATGTAAAGGGTAGTTTGGGGTGTCGCATCCCTGGAAGATACTAAACTTAAATACCAAGTTTGGTATTTTACCGACTTTTCATTTTTGAGTTATCGTGTTCACAGACACATGGACCTTTTTCTGAAAATAGTTTTTTTGGATACAGGGGACCCTAAAACATATATTTCTGGTGAAATCCCGGGATAGAATTTTTTGGTAGAGCGCAATACATTCTCTATACACTATGTACATAGTGAGTATAGAGAAAGTAAAAATCAGGTATTTATCTTTGAACTTGACTCACGAAATGATCTGGTAGTTTAGCCATAAATAGAGAACGTTGGTCACCTCAAAACTTACACAAGGAGGCCAACCATCATTGTTTCCATAAATACATACACAACTAACTTTTCTCTGTATTTTTACTTCTTATTGGCGAGTTATTGCCCCAGAGCCCCACTTCTATTGGGTTTTGCAAACAATAATTGAGTTCTACCACTGATCGAAAAATTATTTCTTTTGTGGAAGAGAGTCGTCCTCTGTGGTGTAATGGTTACCATGCTAACTTCATATACCCAAGGTCGCGGGTTCAAACCCGGCAGAGGACAATGGATTTTTTCGGGCGTAAAAATCCTTAGCATGGTTTTCTTCAGAAGGGAAGTAAAGCCGTTGGTCCCGTGTCATAGATTTACGGCACATAAAAGAACCTCAAGCCTGATAGAGAGGCCTCTGAGCAAAATTAAGCGGTCTTTCATGCCCAATTTAGAATGGGATGCTGAGAACCACAGTAGTTAAAGAGCATCCATAAATAACACGCCATTTCCATTTCATTTTGTGGAAACACTTCTAACAAACAATGGAATGATTTAAGAGTAAAAACATAGATTAGACTCAAACTTCACTCTTGAAATAAAGTAACTTACCCCAGGCATGCTTCGGTGGCTGTTGCCACCATTTTCAATGGAGATTCAGTGATATACTCATGGTAGCAGCCTGAGGGTGAATTTATGGATAGATGAATTTTGAGATGAGTCTATTTGTTTGTGGTATTTCAAAATGTATGACGTTTTTGTTTTTTAAAATTAATAGATTTTCCCAAACTGTTAATCCAATTGGATTCTGCACTAATTTTAATAACTTGAATTCACTGTAAAAATTATGGTTTTTGATTTATTTGTCTGCTTATATTTTAAATATCTCATGTGTTCTTTAAAATGTCCAATGTTTCTTTTTGTTTTTCCTATATATACCTAACTTTCTGGATCTGCCTTTTCCTCCTTTTAGAGCGCTAATTTCTTTTACTTTCTTGAGAAAACAGCTTCAAAATTTCACTTACCACCCTTTGGCACACCAAAAATTTCAAAAGATTTTCAAAAAAAAAAAGGAACATCAGCTTAGCCCCAGTTAATAAGCACAGTTTAAAAAACCTCCTCCACACAAACACAAAAGATAAAATCCTCCCATTGAAACAATCAGGGATATATGGAATCAGCTGCTATGAACGTGAAGAGAGATCACCTCAGGCCTCTACGAGTTCATCAGTGAATCTCCGTTGAAAATGGTGGCAACAGCCTCCAAAACATGTCCTAAGTTACTTTATTTTAAGAGTGAAGTGTGAGTGTAATGTATGTTTTTACTCTTAATTGATTAGTTACTTCACTGTGCATTCCCATTAATGTTTTAATTAATGCAATGATTGATTGAAAAATAATCAAATCTATCTTACATTATCCATAACACAAAATAAAGAAAATACAGGGTTTTTCATAAAAAGAAACCCCTTCATTTAAAAATGAGGCCTTTTTTAATTTGAAATTGTTCCTAATTAAGAGGGTTTGCTTTATATTATTAGTATATATTAAAAATTATATTTTAAAAGTATTAAATTAAAACTTTATTATATTGAGAAAAGGCTTAACTATAATATTGTTATAAATGTTGTAACTCGTAACAACCAGTTTACTTTAAACTGTATAGAAATATTTAATGAAGAACCTATAAGTTTATGTTTGAGGACATTTTTCAATTTATATAATTTATTTGTCTTAAAAGTAGTTGATTTCTATATACCTACTTGAAAACCCATGAAAACATTAAGAATCAATCAGTTACATCACATATGCTTATGTAACTGTAACAAAACTAATACAATTAACTTGCAACTAACATAATTATATAACTTGTAATACAACCAAACAAAATGAGGTCAATCACACAGAAAATGCCTGGAAGAATGGTTAATAAATTACAATGTTACCATGAATAATGTAGCAACTTCAAATAGACTGGCCAGCATTTAGTCACATGATATTAAGTATTGAGAAGCCACAACTGCATTCTAGATGTCAAAGGGTCAACGATGAGTGATATTAGAAAGTCAGAATGTAATTTCCTTATTTTGACCCCACTTTTAATTTTCAATTCAATATACAATTTTTGGCTCCATCAAGCACAGGCTGGAAACCACAGGTGTCCATTTTTTATTTTCCTTATTCAAAATGATAGTACTTAAATCATACCTGTTATATCTGCCCCTTCATCCATTTCTCCAAGGGCTTCAGCATCTTGAAAGCTTAATTCCTGATACAGTGTGTTCCCACTCCTTTGCTCTCTGTAACATATTACATATTAGGCTGTAATAAAGAAAAGGTTTGAAGTTATCAAAATGAAATGAAATAAAGCAGACATTAATGCTGTAGTGTTTCTTTTCTCCCTTCAAATCTAAAGAGGTGAATGCCAAAAGATAAAATCAAGCCTGAAGTCAAACATAGAATGACCCAACTTCTGAATTTCATTACATTCTGTCCTGCTTTCTTCAATGTTGTGAGCATCTAAAATATGCTTGGATTTCTTTTCCTATTTCTGAATGACCTGATATACATAAACTTCCATCTACCATGATCCAGTGAAGAGCTTCAAGTATGATGGCTTTAGAGGTTTGTGAAATCTGAGTTTTACATGAAATGCAGGTTATCATTATTTGTAGTATTTCTATTTGGTTCCTGATCTGGCTGCAATTTATTGGTTGTGCTTGCTAGTAAAGCGCTAATTAAAGCTTGGGTGGTTCTTAGAATGAACTGGTAGCTGTCAATTTAGCATGGACATCTATCTTGTGCTCATGCAATGAATCAGTGCATTGTTTTTCATTCTTTTCAAAGGATGAAATTTAGGCTTTCCACAATTTTATGCTAGAAGTTTGAGTTTTAATACACACATCAGGGATATAAGACAACGATGTTCTGCAAAGTTTCATTTCCCTATCTCCAATAATTCTTGAGTTGTTAAAAATGTTGTTTTAAAATAAATGCAATTTTCAATCTATCTTCTTATAAGTTTTTTAATAAGTGAATAAAAAAAAATTGGTACTACCATAGAAGCATGTATGAAATCTTCAAGTATCAGATTTTGGATATCTTCATTATAAAGGGAGAAAAGAATTTATATACATTTTAAAAGCAAGTTTTCTAACATTTATACTATTTCTGCATATATTTCATTTTTTTATTTCAAAAAGTAGTGCTATCATAATTAGTTTTGTTAATAACAGTTTTGGGAAGATGCACTAAAATATTCAGCTTATTAGCACGTATTTTGTGGTTTGCATTAAGTTTTGAGCATATAGAAATGTAAAAATTAAAGCCTAGAAAAATTACTTTTAAAGTTTGTATGCAATTTGACTTGCAGGCTTCTTTAGAAGTGTTCCACTTTATAGATGGGTCCTTTCATTCCTCTGGCAGCCTCCAGGATTTAACTGCAAACTGTGATGTTCTTTTGAACAAAGAAAGCAAATAGCATCGAAACCAAAGAGAATATTTACCTTATTTCATTATGGAAAAAACAAACAGCATATACAATGCTTTGTCGTTGTAATGGCTCTATAAACAAAGTAGGAATTTGAATTAGGTTAAAAAAACATTTAGTGAAAATCTGCAAAACTACAATTTCATATAATGTAATCACAATTGCAGAACCTGCTATGGCCATACTGTAACAAATTTTCTTTAATGACTAAACATTTACCAATAAACAATTAAGTTCATTTGACATAATACTGTTCACAATCCATGGCTCATGCCCCACTACACAACACTGCAGTCACTCAAGACTCAGTCCAAATCACAACACACACACTGCACTGAGGGGAAAATGATGTCACAAGTTTTTGGAAATTTCTCAAAGCAGAACACTCAAGAAGTAACAGGACTCACATTCTAGAATGTTCTGGTTACATCGGTGGTGCACTTCAGCCTTGTTTACACTGGTCTCCAACTCCGAAGTCTCACATTCCAGCTCTAGCTGCCGTGTGGCCAGCAAACATAAGAGGTCACACACATGAACAGCATTGTCACACTGCTCCCTCCTCAGGGCTGGTCGTCCTGGCCAGCAACATCGTAGCACACTAGACAATCCAAGTGTAATACCCACTTCTTTCCGTTGGGTGAGATTGACCACTTCGTTGGTCCTCTTCACCATACAGCACAGTTTTACCCATGGATGTCTGCATCCCTTGGTGCTGGTTTGACAATACGACCACGTCTGAAGACGTCTTGTCTTTGCCAAGTTGTAGGATCCTCCTGCCGACCTCGATCATTGCATCATGGCTCATGAGGGCATCCAATCCCCTCGTGACGAACACCCACAACCTCACAAGGCTCCGCCCCAGTATCAACTCCAACAGGACATCCTCCTGCCATTATCTCATACAGCCGACTGGGTGCTCGTGTCGGCAAATCCTCAGCCCACATCTGGTCGGATTATGGTCACGGCTGTGGTCACGGCAGTTTTACTATATTTACATTTAGTATTTTAATTTTCACTACACTCTCAGGAAGCAGAATTTTATTCTGGATGAATGGATTATCAGTGAAATGGGTGTAAGCTGTCAGTCTCAACACAAGTTTGCAATAAATTATGTTGAGTAAACATCCATATAAGCATATTCTAAAACCTTCTGAAACACCATCAGAGGAATCAATGGAAAGGCAATGCTTCTTATTTACTTACACATTCATTCTTTCCAGGATCTAATCAAGCAGGAGAGTAATTCTAATACAGAAATATTCCCATTTCAATAAAGAAATAAAACTTAGTCCCTCTGAACTACAGCAAGCATCCTACGTCCTTGGTTAGCAAGATGATTGCTTTAAAACAGTTACTTAAAGCATTCATTTTGAATATAAAGTCGTCATTTCAAACAATTTACCTAATGCACATAACAATAAAGTATATGCATAATAAATACAAGTGAAAGCGTGATGAACTAATTCACAGCCTCTGCCTCTAAATGGCAATTAGATTATCTGTGACTCATTCAAGCAATGGCCCTATGAGCAGTATGAGAAATAAATGCAAATGCTCTCAAACAACATAATCCATTGATATATCTTTAAATGACTAACCTCATCTAAATTGGTTTTTAAGTTTGGACAGCTAATGAACTAGCATATGAGGCACATTTAAGAGGTCACAAGTTCAAATCTTCCTTAGGGTGAGTTACCTAGATAAGGGATTTTGGTTTTTTCAGGGTTTTCCCTAATGCTGAGAAGACAAATATTGAGTAACTTTAAGCGCCATGGACTCTTAAATCATTTGAGCATCATTTCTTCTTGTGCGTGTGTGCTCGTGTGTGTGTGTGTGCGTTTTTTAAATTTATTTAACTGCATGCTCCATTACAATAAGTAGTAATACTACATGCATTGGTTACTTATATATACAATTTGAACATTACAGATTTAGTAGTATATTAAATGAAATTGACGATGGCTTCTCTTGAGATGTTTGAGATATTTCCCTAAGCTTTAGTGTCACTGATTATTTGTTTCTTCTCTTTACACTATTACCATAAGTTTATGATTATTCTAGATTTATGGTTTGTACAAATTTGAGAAATTCTTTTTTGTACTTCTGTAGCAGTTCTCTTTTAGAATTCGACCACTGCCCAGTGTATGTGCATGTATGGGGATGCATGTGCGTGTGGGCACGTGCAATTTTGTGGACAGCAAGGCTCAAAAACGAAAAGACCATTAAATACTAAACTTGGATGCAACACAAAGATTTTCAATAAAATCCTCCCCCCACCACAACCTACCCTTTGCATAGAAACATTTTTGAAAAATTGATCTTCTCAAAAATGACTAATGATTTTGATTAAAATAGTGCATATACAAGATACTTACATCCAAAGATAAAATTCACATCTTTAATTTTCTGGGAAAGCCTCTGAAGACCTCTTTATTCTCGATGAATTTTGCCAAAGTTTGCTTTACTGCTAAACCATAAGAGATAGACAAAAACTTATGCCACAAAAAATGAAGATCTTGTCAAAACACACCATTTATGTCCCTTACATTTTTGTTGTGGAGGTAACCATTTCCGAGATATTCCTTGTTATTGGTGTCAATTGTAAAGTCTTACACTTTTCTCAGGCAGGAAGTGTTCATTTTTCTTTTGTTCTACTCCTCTCCAAGAAAAGAAGGGATTTACAATGACAATCACATGACAGCCTTTAAAACATTTTGACTATCACTTTTCCCTTAGTTCCTTTCTTCTTAGGAACTAAGTAATAAGAACGTCCTGCTAATGTTTATCTCAATTAGCATTGTTTAGAAAGAAGAATAACCTTTTGTAAGGAGTTTGTACAGTGGCTAGAGAAAGTCATGTGAGTATAACTCATCAGATTTTTTAGCTACTTTTCCAGTGTGCTTTTTCCGTATACTTTGTTATCTATTTCTAATTCTAAGAAGTTTGTTCTGTTACTCTCTGTATTTGTTATTACCAAAGACTCATTGAATGTTTGACTGAGTTTCTTTACTTAAGGTAATTTGCCTCCATCCTGTTTTATTGGTGTTTATTACCATACCTAGGTTTCTTAACTCTTTTTTCAAGTAATTTATTTGATTTATTTTGTACTTCAGATTCTGTTTCTCCCTTTAGTATAACTATGGTATCATCAGCATATCCAATGGCTATTTCACTATTTTATTATTATTACTATTATTACTATTATTTTTTTTATTATTATTATTATTGTTTATTTTTATATATATAAGGAGTAACTTTTCAAAACGTGATAAGTCCACAAATGAAGATTTTACAGGAGAGGCCAATAACTGATATTCAGTAAAGTTTTATAGAAAATGAAAATTTAAACACTGGGATCTATGAGGTCAGCTGATAAGTCCCGGGCCTTTCAATGAAAACAGCATTTAAAACAATTGTTTTTGCTTTGTCAACATATCTCCAGAAACGCTAATACATTTGTCATAATTTAATTAAACCATCTCTATAGTGCAATTTATCAAGGTCATCAAAATAGCTGTTTACTGCATCAATGACCACCTCGTTGCTGTGAAATCTTCGTCCTCCAAACATTTTTTTGAGATTTAGGAATAGGTTGCTAGATCTAGTGAATAGGGTGGATGTTCAAACATGATTTTTTTTTAAGCTGAAAAAATTGACTTTGCCTTTTATGGAGTAGGTTCACTTGGCGCAATGCACTGTTTTGACTTGTGATTTATTTTCTGGAGTGTAGTGATGTAGCCCAGTTTCATCCATGGTAATAAGCAGTCTCAAAAATTCACTGGGATTTTTACGGTAGAGCTCCACATTCTTAACAGAAATAGTTTTTCTTTGCAACTTTTGATTGGGTGTCAACAAACGTGGCACCCATCTTGCACAGACCTTGTTAAAACCCAAAACATTCTTAAAATATTATCTGTACATTTTTTGATATGTTTACAGCTATCTCAAGCAACTTTAATCTGTGGTCTTCCAGTGCTAAACGATGAATTTTTTCAATGATATCTGGAGTTGTCACTTCTACAGGGCATACAGAGCGAGGCTCATCACTAGTGCTCGTACATCCCCCCATTTTAAACAGTACAACCCACCTTTTAATTATTGAATATGAAGGGGCAGAATCTTTCAATGTACTGTCCATTTCCTTCTTGATTTCTTTAGGCATTAAGCCTTTCCAATGGAAGTATCTAATCACTGCTCTTTTCCAAATCCTCCATTTTCGAGAAAACTCTAAAGTTGTCTTGTTTAAAATGCTGTCATTCAAAAACTAAACAAGCTATTGACCTGTAATTGTGGATACAAGCTAGTCTAGTGTTAAACTATACGATGCTACCTTCTAACTGGCCTAGTGATGCCAATTCTGTGTGAGGCCCGGGACTTATCAGCTGACCCTCGTGTTTAGAGTTCTAATACAGAAAAATAGGATAAGTGGCGAAAATTTCAGTCTTTACTTAAAGCCACTGTTGCTAATTGAATTTTGAAAATCTGTGGACTTCTCGTTTTACACCAACCATAAGGACATATTGTGTTTTGAAGCAAATTTATACAGAAATAATGCAAGAAAATACCCTTTAATGTTCATTCTTAAACTTTTAATTGATATAATGAAATTATAAATTCCACAACATGTTCTCAAACATTTGTTTAAACAATACAATAAAAATCAGTCACTTCTCCTAATATTGCATGCTGTTTTTTTAAGAAATATCCAGACATTATTTAAGCAATATGAGCACAATTATAATCACGGAGAACAATTGAAAATATTATTTAAAATATATAATCCAAATTCTTACTTCTTTAATTATGTGTCCTTAATTTTTTTATATACTATGCAATTTAAACTGAACCATTAATAATTCTCCAAATTCTTATTTCAGCTCATATTATAACTGTTAATAACAGATCAAAGTTAGTTTTATTTTAAACATCCTGCAACTTTTCTCTTTTCTTTTCTTTGTTTATTTGATTTTGCTTGGATTATCATCCAGGGAATCTCTATATTAATAATCCACAAAAAGTGTTTTGATATTCATTAAACAAAACAGTTAAACATTATCCTGTTTAAAAGTAAAGTGTTAAAATGTTTTGTGTCAATTTGAAAAAAACAAAATAATATTGAGCAGATATTACAAAAACAAAATTATAATATGAATATCACTAACAATTGTAGTTTCACATACTCTTGCTCATGTTCTTCAGAACATTTGATATCCAGGTTCCTCCTCCAAGCAATCACATTTCTTAACTACTACTTCTTGCCCTTGGTTGTTTGTTGCAATATCTCTTGAGTACATAGACATAAAATTTCAGACTTTCATCCTCCTTCCAGCTAACACAAAGCATTGCTTCAGAAGAGTGATTTAGTTTTTCTTTTCTTCTGACTTTACAGTGTGTATCAACTGACAGCATTTGGGTCAGGTATCTGATCAGCTGATACACCTCTTTTCAGCAAGTGAACAGTTTTTTGAGGCATCATCCAGTCTGTATAAGGTTTCTATTTTAAAAACAATGAAGATGTTGTTCCCTTTGAATTTCTTTTTCAGAACTACACATTTCATGTCTCTTATACCACCGGCTTCTTCAGAATTTTGCAGAGGCTCTTGAAGTTTAAAATGTTCCAGTCTATACCTAACTTGTAAACGTTACCCATTTTCTCAAAAATTTTCTGATATTGCTGAGTTAATATTTCAGATTGTTTCCGAAGACACTTCTCCACTGTGCCGAAAAGGTGGTCCACAGGCAAGTAGTAGTGGCTATGCGCTGGGAATATAATGCATATTTCTTTAATTGAGTCTGGGGATTTTTTAGAAACCACCAATGCAAACAATGAACAACATGGGCATTTCTGTTCTGCTCAGCACACAATAATATTCACAAAAATAATCTTATGGCTGAGTCATCATATCTATGTTTACGTAGAACATCTATCAAAGCTGAAGCTACTTCATTTGGTCCACGACCAGTCTAGTTTTCACAACAGCAATAAAAGTTTGGGGACTTATTTTGTATATCTGTAATACAGAGACAGTTGTCGTGCACCAATAATAAGTTTTGACAAGGGTTGAACTTCCTGTAGATCGAAGCACAAATACAAGCAGTTGGGTAGTTTCTCTTTCATAATTTTAAAAATTGTTTTGCTCTCATTCTATGGGCAGCAAGCTCTACTTCCACTTTTTGTATTTTGCCAGAAACTTTAGTGAGTTTCATTTCATGTTTCATTCTACAACAACAGCTACAGACATCTACTGCAGGCTGACAAAATCCCAAATTAAAATGATTGAGACGGTATTATTGAAGAACCACTTTTTTACCTTTAATAAATCAGGAACACTCTCATTATACATTTTAAAGAGCTCTGAGCTATTCATTTCTGAAGAGTGATAAAGTCTTTTACTTCTTTGTCTACTGTAGTGGCTTTCCCTAGCCCTCAAATTTGAAATGAACTTAATCACACTTTCTTTCTTTGGAATGTTTTTTGTTTTATGGTTCCCTCCTCTTCTTTAAAAAATTGCATTACCAGCAATTAGCCACGCAGCATTATTATTAACTTTGGTTGCTCCTAAGCCAAATAGAACTCTAAAAAAATTTGGAAAATACAGGAACTTGCTTATTGTTTACTCTCACCTGAAACTTTGTAACTACAGTTTTCAGTTTTCCGCTTTCTTTCCGAGAATGGCACCATTTTGGGCTAGACACTGACATCAGTGTTGAGAGAATCCTGTCCTGCTGCTGTTTGTTTACATGGGTGTAGACCTTTTTTCTATTCCTGATAAGATGGTAGGTATAGAGTAGCGTTTAAACCTTCCCTCCCAGTGTGCCTAGAGTGGTTCAAACTTTAACATTTCAGGATCTTTATCGCGGTACCTAAAACAATTGTAATGCAATTGCATAAGTGGGATTCAATCCATAAGTAAAGCAAGAATATGCCGCTAGTCATAATTGTAAATAAAGACAAATCTCAACCTGAAAATTGTGTTTTAAAGTGGTTACCTTTCCATCGGCTCCACTTTCTTTTCACTATGCCCTTCTGCCGCTTTCTAGATCCAGAAGAGTGGTCCCCAACATGCACAACTTCCACGTTATTCATTAAATGAACTGCAGACTAGCACAAAAACATAATCCTTAAAAACAAACCTGTCGCACACGACAATACATTGGCTGCAACAATCACTGTTATTCACCAAAACATTGTCCTGATGGTTTGGAATGTTTGCTTTCTTAGCTTTACCATTCGATCTTAACGCAACATACAATTAGCGATCGGAACAAGCTGGACTTATTGCAGTTAGAACCAAATCCGGTGCTGGACTTATCGCATTTTGAATCAAAGCCCATTTTTTAGACTCAATTTAAATGGTTAAAAAGTGTGTTTTGAATCAAATCAACACTGCAGCTCGACGCGGCACATCTTTCTGAGTACAAATCCGCTCCAAACTAAGTTACACGCGAAAGTGGACTTATTGCGTTTTGAAATGTCACTCCTCATATTACATATAAAGAAGTTTCCAGCCTTATGCGGACTCTTTGAGTCACTTTTTTTAAATTATAATCTGATTTTACTTAAGTTGCCAATTGCATTAAGTATTATTTCAACACATTGTTCTCTATTTTGCGTATAAGATTTTGGCCATTTTAAGGTAAGCCCCTAATTCCATAATTTTCTATTTTAGCAATTAAGTTTACATAGTCAAATGCTTGAGTTAGGTCAGGAAGGATTGCGATCAAATATACTTTCCTGTCTATTGCATTTATGAAGATATCATTTCCTTTACGAATAGCTTGTATTGTTGACTTCCTTTTTTTGAAAACCGAATTGGTATTCCAATATTATGTTGTACTTTCTGCAAAAACCACATGATTGCTTAAAAATAGTCCCTCTATTATTTTGGAAAATGTTGAACATAATGACATAGGTCAATAATTTTCCATTACATATTTTGAATTTTTCTCTTGTCTATCAGTTTTACTATAACTGTTTTTTATGGCATCGGGAAATGTATCTGAGCTAAAAGATTGATTAATTATGTGCCATTATCTTGACAATTTCATATTTACAATGTTTGTCCTTTCATTTGTGAATTTGTCTAATCCAAAGGATTGTTTACACTTTAATGTATTTATCTGTTTAATAGCTTCTTCAGTTATTTCTCCCAACATCATTGAGTTAAAAATACTGCTTTCAGATGTAGGCTAGTTTTTACCTTGTCCATTCCAAAGGTTTTTACAATATTTTACAACATATGTAATAGTCATTAAATTTGTCTGCTATGTTGGATCTTCTATTAATCTATTTATTCACCTCAATACACAAGTTTTCTACCCAATTTTGTTTCCTTTCACTATGTGATTCTTTAAGAATATTCCATGTTGCTTTAGTTTTATTTTCTGCCTTCTGTAGTAGTATGTTGATGTATTGCTTCATTTATTACCTTTTTAAGAATTTGTTTGTATTTTTCTTTGCATGCATTTTTTTGAGATGTTTATACATCTGGTTGGCCAGATTTTACTCTTTTTGTAATTTGAAATTTATTTTGCATGTAGATACTGCTGTATTTAAACATGTTTTTAGAAAAATACTCAAATTTTTAATTTATTTCGACATTTTCATATATCCCTACCCATTTTGCTTCTTTAATGCTGTTTCTTAACGCTTCTAGTGTGTTTTGTTTACTATTCTTTTAGCCTCTGTTAGTTTGTTAGTTTTCTGTTTCAGTTTATCTAGCATTTTATTTTCAATTAGTTTGAGTATTTTTTTTTTTCCAGATGGCTGAATCTGCTCTTTGTTTCCATGACTTCTTTCGATTCTGAGACTTTGATTCACCGTTCTGCATGGATTTTATATTTTGAAATAAATAAACGTTTCTGAATCACAATTTCACAGTGATCACACAAATGCAAATTGTTTTTGCATACTACATCAGAATTTTTTACAATTCAAAATTTTATTTTATTTTATCAATAAAATTGACAGCTTCACTGTATGTAGCTTTTTTAACATTTTAAAATCAAAATTTTATGCTTTGAATATTTTTCTTAATGTACATACTGTTGTAATATTACAGTGCTTATCGTTTGTTAGAAAGGCTCAACAGCTTATAATTTGAACATTATTACTTAAAATGTGAAATAATATAATTATTATGTTTATATTTTATATTGTTTATATTTGTTTATTATATTTATGTTTATATAATAACATAAAAACCTACTTACTTTTTGGTTTTACTTCTACCTATTGGCGACACAATTGTTGATGTTATTTCTTCCACATCTTCCAATTCTGGAGTAGAATCTTTAGTATCTGGGCTTAAGCCATCCACCCAACCACCTCCTAGAAAGGGATCATAAAAAAAATGAATTCCAACTTAAAAATCATAAATATCTCTCTCCCTCATTCTTCTCAGGTTCATTTTTAGCAGACACTTAATCCGAAATAAAACAATATCACTAATCAAAATTGTAAAGCCGCACTTCCTTGTTAGCTTTGTTTCTACTCATTATTAATGGATATACATGCTATCATGGCAAAATCTCCTAGTAATATTATTTTCACTCAATGCATGATTGTAACACAATGGATACTTGATCTCACTTTTCAGGAGTGGGTGTATGGGTGGAGAGGGAGGGGAAAGAGACAAGAATGAAACATTCAAATTTTAGTCTTATAATTGGATGATGAATTTGAAGGGAGGGAGGAAGAATTAAGTGAGTTTTCTTCAAACATGGTTTATAGCATTTTTAGCAGCATTGTTAATTCAAAGAGAGATCATTAAATATATATTAGGAGCATCTGTCTTATGCTTCTTTGGTTCTAAAACTCCTGCACGTACATTTACTTTGTTGACAACAAAATGTTTCCAAGAAAATTTTAGATTAACATATTAAGTAAGATATTATTAATGAATTATTAAAAAGAAATCATTTTTACAAAACCTATAAAAATCAATCAAAAATGTTGATATTTTATAACAATGTTTTAAAAGCAGTTTAGTTTTCCCAACCATTCCTTTATATGATAATTCAAATTACTGCACAATATTAAAATAGCCCAATATCAGGATTTATGTGTAGGCCTTGCATCCAAGAAGTTTCGATTTTGAATTTCTGTGTGAATTACAGCATGAAAACAATGTTCGGTAACTTTAAGCTCTATCGATCCCAGACTCATTTGAACATAATCTCACTGATTGATCGAAATGAGCTGCCTGGTTAAAGAATGATAAAGAAATTGTGGCAGGTCCCCACCACATCACAAGGACAGGTTCACCACAAAATGCCTAGTTTAAGCCTAGTTTTGATACGCGTCACAGCAGCGCTAATGTATATAATGTAGATAACTCAACTCAACAAACATAGCTGGCACCACAGGTAATTAGCATGAAAACTCAGGCCTAAAGTGTATGGATTGAAATATAAAGTAAACTACAATTGCTACCATAGTCAGTCGATATTGTGCCAAGCTTATTATTTGTGGCTCACCAAGCAATTGGTAAGCAATGGACTTTTTACTGATGAATGGGACCTTCAATCTCTCCCTGAAGTATAGTCCAGCTACAGCTTGATGATCCAGTAGACTTGCCCATCAGCATATCTCACATTGGCAAGTGGAGTCTTGTTTTACTAGTCTACCACCAACTCTGCCAAAACCAAAACCAACCAGACCTGGTCACCTTGAGGCACCTCAGAGGAGGAAGTGCCCAGGACCAGACAAGTGGTGCCTTCAAGGTAAGACATAACAGCCCATCCTAACTCCTGCCTCTGGTGCTTCAACTAACTTCTAAGTGGACAACCCACCACATTGGTGACCACCGACATAGTAACTCCAGAGACACTTTCAGCACAGCTAGAAGCCATCCGCTCTTTCACTGCCATCTGACGACCTTCTACAAAGATGACCTGGCTACATCCAGTAGGCCAATGCGATCTTTGCAGCACAAAATCTCCAACCCAGTGCGCATGCTTCCATTGCCTCATCAGACAACTACCGTGACAAATGGTAATCCAGTTAGCCGACCTAGTGGCTATCACTAGGGACTAACCCTACCAGACACTGAAGCAATGCCTGCTCAAGACATATGCCCCGATGCACCAACAACACTTTAGCTGCTAGAGGACATTCAGCTCAGTGATCAGAAACCATCACAGCTGCTTTGTGTAATGCACCATCTAATGGGGACCAGCACTCCAGAGGAGTTACTCGGACTTCTCTGCTATACAAGCTACCATCTCAGACAAAAGCTCTCCTGGCAGCCAGGGATGATGAGCCTTTAGACTAAGTAGCGGATAGCTTCAACCAGGGTGACTGCAGATGGCAGAAATCCAGCTGCAGCAGAACACACCGGACTAGCACCTCACCTGGATGCTATTGCCACAACCAACACCCACAACCTGACAAAATGCACAAAGATGCCCCATAAACACCTGCTGGTAACGCAGATGCTGGGGTCCTGAAGTGAGGAATGCACCCGGCCCTGCCACCTCTCCAACCACAGATGTCAGAGAAACAGACAATCTTCATCTGATGTCAACACAATCAACAGACAGACCTACGCACCGCCTCACAAGTGTACATCAAAAAGGAAGTGAGGAGAGACAAGTTGCTACCACCATACAAAGCACCTTCTCCTGTGCTGTCCAACAATGGCGAGTCAATCAAAATCCGCTGGGAAGACGGCAGTATGCCCAAAGTATCCATTGGCCAATGCAAAGTAGCACACACACTCATGGAGGATAACTCAGGAACACAGGCCACCAGTGTCCTGGCTTGTGCTGCCCAAACTACCAGCTTCATGCAGTCAGCTCCAACTAATGACCAACAGATGGCACTAAGAGCAAAACTACAGCAAGGGAATGACCCCACAATGCCCCGGACAGGGTTATATAAGGGCTGCCTCCATTCTCACAACTCACTACATCATGGACAGGATGGTTGGAGGGAATACACAGTTTCTATCGACAACTTATCCCGGCTTCATTCCCTCCATGGAGACTGATGCAGCATCCAGGAATCGTCAGTAAGGAAAACGACTCGCCTCACGACTCGGAGAACCCAAGGGCTCCTAGCAAGAGCAGATTAACTGTCCATGAAGCAATGTCGGAACAGGAGAAGATGCCCCCCCAGTCCACCAGCCGCGAACTGGGGAGACCTATGTAGTGGGTTCCCACCACTTCACAAGGATAAGTTCAGCACAGAATGCCTACTTCTGAGAGCGCCACAGCAGTGCCAATGTACATAATCTAGATAGTTCAACTCAATAAATATGGGTGGTGCTATAGGTAATTAGCATAACAACACAAACCTAAGTCTACAGATTAAACATAATGCTACACTAGTTAGACAATACTATGCCAGGATAATTACCCATGGCTCACATTGCAAATAGTAAGCAGTGGAATTTTTACTGATATGTGGGCCCTTCCTCTCTTTTTCTTACATTCTCTCCTCCTCTCCCTGAGGGATAGCCTCCAGCCAATGTTATGAGCTTGGTGGGCTTGCCAATCAACAAGTCTCATATTGGCAAGTTTAGCCTCATTGTAATGGTCTACCCTTGACTCCACTGTCAAACCAAGACAATGAACTCAACCTGGTCACCTTGACCCACCTCAAAGAAGGAAGCGCCTGGGATCAGGCAGGTGGTGTCTTCAAGGTAAGCCCATTCTAACTCCTGCCTCAACCGATGGACAACACCCAATCCACATCAGAAATAAATAAATTAATAAACATTATTATTATTATTATTATTATTATTAAAATGATGTGACAAAAACCATGAATATCACATATTATGTATTCACATAAGTTTTGAAAATATTCACGCTTGTGTATTCTCAAGCTTAAAGTTTATATAGAAACAAACCATGTTAAGTTGTATTTACTATTAATGTTGTATTGAATGTATAATGCAATATGAGATTCTACACATAATCTTAATATATGAACGTCTATGCATACATGTATGTATGCATCATTCCACCAATTTCAACCAAACTAGACACAGATAACCTTTGACCACCAGCAAAAATTGTCTAGATTAAAATTCAAAATTCCATCCTGTTTCACAAGATCAATTATTTCATTTAATTAAATGCCTACAAAAGCTTGCAAGACCATCTATATCTTACTCAGTGATTGTCATAATAGCTCCAACATTGCCAATATAAGAAACAATTACTTAGGCTTTCATAGCTTCACAAAATATAAAAGTAACAACATGTTCATATATTATTTATTAATCTGTTATCTCACTATAATCAAGGAGTAATAATATGGTCAAATAATTACAACAGCTATTACGCTTGCAGGAATGCAAAGATGATATGATCGCATGGTTGAAAGATTAAAAAAATTTTAACTGCATTAAATTACACTGAAATAACAGAAACATCTAACCAAACAAAATATTTATTATTATTCTTCATATGATTATTATATACATTATAAGCTAACCCCTCTTGCAGCCTCTCTTCTCTGTGCGACAGAATCGAGAATCGCTGGCAAAGTTGTGGCCACAGAGATGCACTAAAATTCTCACTTTATAGAAAATAATGGAAATGCATTAACCAAATGTTGAATGTGTCTTCAAAAGGCAGCATATTTTGTTAAAATATTCTTGCTTACTCGCATATGTTTGGCAACAGGAATAGCTGTAATTTCTTTGAATGATATCACTAAGTTCCTGTAGAAGTTCCTGTGGGTTAGAATGATATACTTTTTGTTTCAAAGAACCCCATAAATGAAACTAACAACTAGTTAGGCCGCAAATCAATACTTAAGTATTCTTCTGTCATGAACCACCTCTCTAATTTAATGTATCGTTGTAATCCTTGTACATTACAAGAACTTAGTGATTGATAATATCCAGCAAAGAAACCACAAGGATTTCTGTTGCAAAGCTTAGGCGAATGAGCAAAATCATTTTTACAAGATATGCCGCCTGTTTGAGTGCAGAAGGTCAATGTTTCCAACATTTACTATAAGGTAAGCATTTTAGTACATCTCTACCAGCAACTCTCAGTTCACTTGTCCAATATTGAGAGACCACGAGAGGGGTTACTTTTAATTTAACCACTCTTTATATTTTATTACAACATTTCTATGGCACTCAAACATTACTTGCATAGAGTAATACATAAATCAATATTATATTCATATATTTTGTGATAATATTCCCAGTTCGGACATCACATGGTTGCGTGGATGACAATAAACATCCACCATTAAATTCTCTCTTACATTGCTCTTCCATTATTGTCAACAATGTGGAGCTTTTCAGTAGCTTAATTTCATGCTTTAGTCTAAGCGTGTGTTTTCCCTCGTTAATGTGCCACAAGTTGTTCACATATTTTACATTTCTCTATGTGGATGACCATTGTCATTTGCATGGCTGCTCAGGTCATTGTTTTGGAAACTTCCAGAAGTAGTGCTAAATGTTGCACAGGCAAACTACTGCAGGTGTCAAAAACTCACATAAAGGTGGAAATATTGCAGCTTTGATGTAAAGCACTTGCCTACTGCACACATATATCATCTACATTGATTACTAGCAGAAAGGATGAACGATACATGGAGAGTATTATGCATTGTTATTGCACCAGATGAATGGAGAAATCAAGAAAAAATACCCTCATCTGGCAAAGAAATAAATTCCCTTCCATCAAGACAGTGCAAGGGTGCACAACTGTGTAGCTTTGATGGAGAAAATTGTAGAATTAAGGTTTGCTACAACATCCATCGTATTCACCAGATTTGGTCCCCAGTGCCTTTTCTTTTATTTCCAAACTTGAAAAACTGGTTCAACAGAAAACGATTCACGTCTAACAATAAGGATCTCCCAAACAGATGCCTATTTTGAGGGCCTTCCATGATCCTACTTTTTGGAAGGCTTAAAACAGTTGGAGAAATGCTGGGAAAAGTGTATAGAGCTAAAAAGAGAAGTGTATAGAGCTGGAAAAAAAAATCTACTAAAAATTGTTTTTTGTTCTTTTTCTAAGTATCAGAGATTTATGTTCATTTCTTTTGGTAACAGTTATCATACACAAAAAACAAAACACATTTCCTATGTAACCTAGTCTATGAAGAAACTCAGTTTTTACTTGAGGTACACTCACACTCAAGTCTCACTTGAGTGCCAATATCAGAATCAGGAAACCTTACTCCACTGAGAAATGAGAATGGGGAGTTATACTTGAGCACTTTTCTAGTCAAGTCCAGTGAAGATTTACAAATCACTCAAAAGTAGTTTTTTGAGGATTGAATACTTCAAAAAGTTCAAAAACATTATGGAAAATGTTAACAGAATTCAAACAATGCTAAGAGATTAGCCTGCCTGTCTGGGTATGATGCAGACACACATGGAAGATATATGCAATCAAAAAAATACAGCAATTTAGTAGATGATACTGCTCTCAGCGTATTGCCTGATTGTTGCATTCAGTATTGTCATCACAGAAGTGTAACAAGAATGGAATCCTTATGTCATGTTCTTACGTGACACATCAATAATTATGGTTTGATAACAAGTATTTAGCTAGTAGTTTGCCTGATATCTGTACAACAGTCCAGTTATACAGGCACAGCACACAACAGGTTAATAAAGTCCACTCTGACATTTATCCACCATTATGGAATAAGTCACAAGAACCTGGTAATATTGTCATTATTTGATTCAATTCATAGCAGGCCAACTCTTGTGCAAATATGCATCTGTTACATGCACTGGGAAGGTTAGTTATAACATATCTGTTATATTATTTGCAAGGTGTTCAAACTTTGTATTCTGACCATTTAGTTACTGACACACTGATTATAATTTTAACTATATATATACAGATCTTAAGCCATCAAAGCACCTACTCCTTCGGCAATAGTGTGAGTGACAGAGATACAACAGCTCCTGAAGCCCAGCTACTATAAGACAATCTACTAGGCATTAATGGCAGCACTTAAAATGGAGAGGAACAGGAATTACATTTGGATGGGTAGAGTCAGACTGAAAAATTCAATGCCATAGCCGAGATTTAAACCACGACTCTCCCGATCTCTAGCCGATTGCTCTGCCAACTCCTGTCCTACACACGGCTTGTGTGAAAAAGCAATTTATCCGGTAATTAAATTTGCACTGACAGAGTACTCCACAACATTAATACTGGAGATGCTGGACCTATCTGGCAACCATGATATGTTTCCCTGGTGAAGCAAGCAGAGGTAAGGGACATGCTGAAGAGCATAAAATCTACAGGAATTATCGAAAGATCAATTGTCTTTGGTTAACCATAGTCTTGGTAAAGAAAGAAAGCTATGCTTCTGCGTGGACTATAGGAAGCTGAATGTCATCACTAAAACCGATTGTTCCCCCTTACCTTGCATTGATGACACCCTGGATACACTTGCCAGTGTCCAGTGGTTCTCAACTCAGGACTTGAAATCAGGATACTGGCAAGTGGCCTTAGATCCCTGAGACAAGGAAAAGACTGCACTCTTGATTGGCCAAGGGCTTTGGCAATTTATGGTTATGTCCTTTGGCCTCTGTAATGCATCGGCCACCTTCCAGCACCTCATTAAACCAGTAATGAGAGGGTTGACCTATGACGCCAGCCTGCTGTATTTAGATGGCATTATCAAAATGTGGGAAGTAACTTCATAAAAGATCTTGAGAACCTGACCCAGATTCTGCAAAGGTTACTGGCAACTAACTTAAAATTGGAGGTGAAGAAGTTCAAACTCTTCTGCAAGGAAGTTAACTACTTGGGCCACATAGTCTCAGCATCTGATGTGGCCATGGATGCAGAGGAAGCTCAGGCAGTGAGAGGTGAACCTCACCCAAAAGACTATCCAGAGCTGCCAAGTTTCCTGGACCTATGCAGCTACCACCACCAGTTTGTCAAGAGGTGCCTTCAACATCATGAAATCCCTCGCTCATCTGATGGAAGAGCAATGGTCTTAGGCATGGTCAGAAGAGACAGAGTATGTTCTAGGCACTAAAGTTGGCACTCTGTAGTGCTCTCATTTTAGGACTTCCACAACCTGGTGGAAACTTTACTGTGGACGTTAATGCCAGCGACATCGGCATTGGCAGCATTCTAACCCCGAACCAGAATGGCCGTGAGCAGGTAATTGCTTGCTACAGCAAGTGGCTCTCAAAAACAGAAAAGAACTACTGTGTTAACAGGCAAGAGATCCTCTAGCAGTAGTAAAGGCCTATATTGTCCAAGTGAGGAATGACCACTCAGCCTTAACCTGGCTGTTAAGTTTCAAGCACTGGGAGGGCCAGACAGCCCATTGGGTCCATTGGCTGCAAGAGTACCTACAACTTTACATCAGAACATCGGAAAAGAAGGAGCTGCACCAATGCGAATGTCATGTCGAGACAACTCCATCCAGAGGAGTATGACCACAGAGGAGGTTGAAAAATGGAAATGGCGCGTTATTTATGGATGCTCTTTAACTGCTGTGGTTCTCAGCGTCCCATTCTATATTGGGCGTGAAAGACCACTTAATTTTACTCAGAGGCCTCTCTTATCAGGCTTGAGGTTCTTTTACGTGCCGTAAATCTACGACACGGGACCAACGGCTTTACTTCCCTTCCAAAGGAAGCCATGCTAAGGATTTTTACACCCGATAAAATCCATCGTCCTCCGCCGGGTTTGAACCCGCGACCTTGGGTATATGAAGCTAGCATGGTAACCATTACACCACGGAGGGCGATGAGGAGGTTGAAGAGGAGCATCCTGCAGCTGTCTGTGTTACTTCAGTTGTTCCTGCAAGAACAGCTGGGAAACTGCAAGAACAGCTGGGAAGCTGCAAGAACAGCTGGGAAGCTGCATAGGGCTGAGGAGGGAGGAGGCAGCAGCTGGTACATATGGGGATTTGGCTTGTGTGTATGACCAGGAGGGGAAGACCATCAGAACTGTCTTGTGGAAGAACTGTTTTATTGTTATGGGGTACAAGTGGAGCTACACAGTGATCAGGGCACCAACTTCTGAGTCCAATCTCAAGAGGGTAACACTGGAGTGACTTGGAGTGACATGATACACACATCTCATCACCTTCAATCAGACGGTATGGTTGAGCAGTAAATCAAGGCTCTAGAAGAACATTTGAGGATGGTTGTGGACAATCACCAGAGATACTGGGATACTGCTGGTATATTGTACAATCCATGACATTGTCCAGTTTGGTCTTTGGCAGAGATCTGTTCCTGCTATGTGACCTGATGTTCAGGAGTCCTCCCGTGGCAGAACAGCCAGCAGTCAACTGTGTGGAATGACATGCATGAGGCGGCCATCAAAACATCCAGGTAGTGACTGATCAGATGAAGACCCATTACAACTGACAAACAAACAGGTCAAATTCCAGCCAAGGTTTCCAGCAAGGTTTCCAGCAAGGTGATCTGGTGTGGCTATATGCCCTATCTGGACTGAGGGATGCAGCCCCAGCTTCAACAATTGTGGCAAGTGTCATACCTTGTAGTATAGAGGACATATTATGTTCTTCTCTACTACATCCAGAGTATACCCCAAGTAAAGGAACTGGCAGCGCATTTGGATCATCTAGACTGCTGAGATGGTGCTGGTCAGGACGACAAACCCTGAGGCAGGAGCAGTGTGACAGTGTCCATTCTCACATTTGCTTTGGTATGGGCATCAGCAGACCTGGAGGACTTAGTAAATATGGAAGTGATATGCCAGTAACTGGAATCCGTGAAACGTGAGATATTGGCAGAACATACTTGAATCATCCAGAAGTTTCAACTTCCACAATTTTCCAGAAAGTTCTGACATCATTTCCAGCTATAAAAAGGAAGGAAGAATTGCCACCCAACTGAATGTGTATTAGTAGTGAGTCGTGATTGACTGAGTGGAGTGCCAGCAGCAATGTGAAAAAGTCTTCAACTGTCTATGTGTCAAGAAGCAGTTTGCAGCAATAAATTAAACACTATCTGTAATCAAATTTTGAGCCAATAAAGACATTAAAATATATATTAGTGATACTAATTAAGTTTATTATATGAACACTTATTATCTCATCATTCATCTTCATCATCTTCTTCATTTTCTTATCCTTATCCTTATCATTATCATCATCATTATCATTATTCTGATTTTAAAAATAAGTTCTGGGTTTTACCTATTGATTTGCTTTTACAATTTTTGGTATAAAGTTGTCTGTGTGGGGTTAGGTAAGTATGCCAAAATCATATTAAAACATAACTGTGTTATGCTTATACTATTATAGTACACAGTAATTTGCAACATTTCACAAGATATGCATGTTATATAAATCATGTCCATATTATAGTGCGGCACTTTTAATTTGACATTTAAAATGCATCCAAATTATTGGTTATCGATAATCCTTAATTATGATAGAGAAGGAAGGTGAAGACCTACTCATTTGTAATGTAATAATGAACCTGAAATAAATAAATATATATTTATGAAATGGTTGTAACACAATCGGAAGACTGAAATAGTGCCTCTTTTCTAAAAGGTTGCCTGGTGTTCTCTCTGGTTATATATCTTAGTGACTCGAGTTTAAAAGTTGGCTGACATGCAGCATAAGAAATCTTTATTTTTAGTAACCTCTTGTAGGCTGTAGCCCATATACAAGTTGTCAGTAATATCAGCAACAGCTAAAAGTTAATTTTCAAATTCCAGAAATTAATAAACACTTTTTGAAGAACACAACAAACTACCAAAGTCATGTGCTTTGACTGTGGTGTACATGAAAACGAAACATGCCGCAAATTCAAGTCTAGAGAAAACTGGGACCAAATCTATGACAATGATGGAATACAAACAGTTTGGAAAGTTGTAATATCAACTTTGTAGTTAATGTATTTACTTGATTTTAATTTATTCTTTAATAATCTGTTCATAAAGGTCACAATGAACACTGTAACTGAAAACATAACACTCTTAAAATTAAGTATATGTGTGGGTAAGCAATGACCTGGCTTGCTCTCTCTCTCTTTTTTTTTTTTTTTTTTTTTTTTTGTAGTCATATCGGACGATGAACGAAATTGGTGAAATGATGCTCAAATGATCTCGGGGTGCATGGAGATTAAAGTTACTTGACATTTGTCTTCTCAGGATAAGGGAAAACCCTGAAAAAAGACCATATCCGGGTAACTCACCCTAAGCAAGATTCGAACTCACGACCTGTTGAATGTGAAGCAGACGCACTACCGCCACACTATCCAGGCAGGTTTACCTGGTGTTAGCTGTTTTCAAAAACATAATAAAGTACAGAAAACATATGCAAAACACTGACGTAGAGAGAATAGCATATAAGGACATCATACTGATGAAAGATACAACAAGATTGCATGACACAAATAGAGCACACACAAATATAGTTTGTCAGACAAAGATGCAATCACCTAAACTTAAAAAAGCTAAAACTTATCTATTAAAATGTAAAATATGCATTAAATGACAAAATTGAATGAAGTGCTTAATTCATTATTTTTTATACAATAAAGATTTAACATTCAGAATATTTCATAATTGTTATCAAATGGAAGAAATAAATATATGAAACAATGCTGATAAGGTTGCAGCAAACATGAACAAGCAATATTCAATACGTAACGTTTTCAAAGTAAATAAATATCATCTTGCTTCAACTGATACTGGCTTGCTAATCAGAGCCAGGTGTACTACACCCCATATTTCTTGGTATTTGTTTAGGTTACTACTGTGGCACCGCATGTGAAGACACTGATGTTACATGGAATGACAGTGTAGCACCAGTGAAATGCAATGACAGAGGAAACAGCAGAACCTGGAGAAAATCCGCCCCTGCACCACTTTGTCCACCACAAATCCCACATCAATTCACCTGGGATCAAACCCAGGCCACCTTGGTGAGAATATAAATTAAAGAATTAATTTATTGAAGCAGTGGCTCTCATTGTAATTAAAAGGTCACTAACCATATCCAAAAATCATTTGTATGGTACATAACTAATTTACTCTTCTATACAGTTTTGTTTGTTTTATAGAGGTCATTTCCATATCTCTTTGCAGAGTATACTGCTTTATAGATAAAGTTTTACACAGTTGTAACTTTATGAATTTTTACAATTTCAATTATGTATTATGTATTTTTTTATTTAGTATATTTTCTGTACAAAGTCTCAAATTACAAGAGGCTGAATTTGGTAATACTTTTTCTGTATGTACAAACATTGCAGCATCTTTGGACAATATAGGCCATTCTTCCCTAAATGTTCGACTAACACTTCTGGAATGCACCTCATAATTGCATATAGCGCTGTTCCAACACCTTGAAGACACATTATGTGCTGTAAGTTCTCTGCGTTAAGTTGCACATATAATTGTGAAATGATGCATGGTGAGTACTGCTACTTCCAAGGGCCTGTGTTAAACTCTCTATCCAGGGAAGTGATGGCTTCACAAGTGTTTCCTACCATCACTATATTGCGTAGAAAGGTGAGGTAACTGGGAAAATTGATTTATATCACTTTAGTGACAGTGAGAACTAGAGAAACTACAATGAATGTTAAGAATGGGATTCAATATCCAAGAAGTGCTTAAAGAACTCTCGGCAAAAATGGGGAAAAGGAGAGAAAAATTAAGAGTATAAATTCCAGAATGGAAAAAATGGGAACTGAATTGCAAAGTGAAAAAATAGAAAAGAATGAAATCAAATTTGTCTGTGACACTGAGAACAAAATGAAGAAAATAATATCTGACTTTGGCTTTGACAGTTACTCAGTAAAAATGCTATAGCAAAAGACTTGAAAGCTGACATCACTATGGAATTAGAATAAAGCAAATCTGATGGAAGAAAAAATTGAATGTGGTAGAGCAGCATCTAAATCTATAACAAAAGCAATTAGATCAACAAATAGAAAACAAGAAAATGATGGATGCTGCTATGGAGGAAGCTGCACCATGATTAGAAACTATAATCCACATTGAGGTTGCAAATACAAGACTGGCCTATATAAAAACAGTGGTCAATAAAATTTGAAGGTACTTCGCTTCGCACAGCTCTTCAATGGCAGTTCAAACCTTGCTACCCACAATGGATGGACCCCAGAGGAGAACAAGACACAGCTTCTAGCTGCTCTTCAGGGGCATGTAGATGAAACCCTCTGCCAAATGTAATTAAAACTGCTGGAGGGAAGCTATGGATAACATCACCTGCCAGCACTTTCTGGGCTAAACTGCAACAACTGGGCAGCACAGGGGCACAAGGAATGTGATACCAGCCTGCCTGCAAAAATAAAAATCTGGGTCCCCCTAAAATAAAATATTTCACCTATCAATAACTAATGCAACTTTAATTATAGCAGATAGAAGCACAAATTTAATGTATTGCGTTGTACATTCCCATATAAACACAAGAATTTAATCATTTGTTATTTTTCTAAGTATTTTAAAAAATAATAAATGTTATTAAAATGCAATAAATTAGTGATTAAAACTCACTATCACACATAAACTTTAATTGCTATTTGAAATACTTATAAAACCTTGATCTCTGGAGAAACCAAATCATGTAATACAGCATCATACTTTGTGAGAAGTTTGATAAAAATGTAAATGTCGCGTTATTTATGGACGCTCTTTAACTGCTGTGGTTCTCAGCGTCCCATTCTAAATTGGGCGTTAAAGACCGCTTAATTTTGCTCAGAGGCCTCTCAATCAGGCTTGAGGTTCTTTTACGTGCCGTAAATCTACGACACGGGACCAACGGCTTTACTTTGCTTCCGAAGGAAGCCATACCAAGAATTTTTACGCCCGAAAAAATCCATCCTCCTCCGCCGGGTTTGAACCCACGACCTTGGGTATATGAAGTCAGCATGGTAACCATTACACCACGGAGGGCGACTAGAAGTTTGATGACTGGTAAAAAGTTTTCTCTCTTTGATCCTCTAATTTCCTGTCACTGAAGAGCTGTATTATGGAGGCCAGTACTAATGTAACATTCACAATAGGCTGTAATGAATATTATGCTATCATTATATTCGAGGTACTGACAACATCTCACCCTCCAATACTGCACCCATCCACGACGTCTGTCATGGACCGAGCTGGGGGACGCTGCAGCCAGGTGGTAGTCCAAGGTTCCTTGTGAGCTCTTGTGCCATGGAGTTTAGTTTTTAGTATGTAGATATACAATTAGGGTAATTTATTGACAAAATGTATTGCATTAAGTGATAAAAGATGGGTAATTTGACAGCACTACATTCTTCAATATGGTTACATGAGTGAAAAGTAAATAAATAAATAAATGAAGGACTATAAACCTTAAGTTGTGTTAAGAAAATGCTCTCCGGCATGAAATTCTTGTTAAGAGTAATTTTAAATGCATATTAATTTAAAAAATCGAAAACTGCACTTCAAAAAAATATTCTACTCACATTGGAGTTGGAAAAACTTGCGCCTCACATGTTCAAAAGAAGAGCCCTAAGGTACATTGCACATTCAGGAAGAAACATTTTCTACATAAAATGTGATATTTTGGTACACATTTTCATTGTTATCATTTTTTGTAACAACTAATATGCCCACTCTTTTGTGACGACTAAGGAAACTGATGCAAACCACATGTTACAAGAGAACACAAGGATCGTGTGTAAGATGAACATGAACAGCGTTCATAGTAAATGAATGCCAATGAATAATGAAACTAACTTGTTATTATTGAGGCTAATTGAAAATAAGTCATACTATAATGTATGTAGCATACTTTACATACTTACAACAATATAGAACAAATTAATGCAAAACAGTTTAATACAATGAGAGAAAGGCATAACAAAGTGATTTTCACTGGTTTAGAATTTTAATGGCTCAATTCTATTCCAGTCTCCATCATTCTCGGAAGCATCATTGTCATTATCATCAACATTGTCGTTGTCAGCAAGACATATCATTAGTGATTCACTTTCACTGATGATTCCATCTAATTCCTGTGCTTTTCGTATTATTTTGTGCACATGATTCACTTTATTGTTCCTTGAAGCCACGTCCACCCTCGCCACACCTCCCATATGAGTCTATTCACCTCTATAATGGTGAAAGTCTCATTATGTTCCATCACGTACAAACAAATACCAACAACACTATCAACAATAACAACAAATATAAATGTTGCACAGAGCTACTCAACACACATGTTAGGAATTCACAAACTGAGCATACAATTGGGAATAGTCAGATATTGCAACGGTGCGGCATCTAGATCCGTTTTCATTGTCATACCGACCAACCAGAATGCTACTTTGTGATTGGTTCGGAAAGTCGAACACGTCAAGCTTTCCATCTGCTTTTTGCTGGGGTACCAACTTAACTCCAACTGTCAAGTGCGAGGATTCAGCGGCAGGGGTGTAGCAGTTACCCTCCATATTGAAATAGCATAACTGTGGGCCACAGCTATGATAGCTGGGAATGACAGTTACCAATGTCAAGCACAACATCCTGAACTTCATACAACTCAGGATGGAAGGCTGCATATTGGAGTTGCAGAGAGGGCTGACTTTGAGCAGTGAGCTGCAGATGCACCCAGGTAAAACCTACTATGGACTGACGTGAAGAGGGGCCATCATTACCTTCCCCCTTGCTTCATAATGAACACCATGGCTGGAATGGCGATGGTCCAGGCTGTTAGGTTTTCACAATTTGGAAGCACAAATAGCTGCAGACATATTCTTAATTTTACTCTAATGTACAGGGCAATTGCAGAAGACAATGCAGACAACCCTTCCCAAAGATGGTGCAAAGAAAACTGCAGCCACTGTGTGAAGGTTGACGCAAAGGAGAGCATTTGTAGTAATCCATTTGGATAAAAAGACATTGAGGAGGGAGCAGCTGGAGGAGGAGGAGCAACTGAACGATCTACATGGGTGGATGTTACTCCAAGGGATCCTATTTATAAGAGCTATTGAGCTTAATGGAACATCTGGTGGTCAGGGACAGTATGTTGAAGAGACTGCAGGAGTCCGCGAAACAAGAAACCAAGATGAGAGAGGTAGTACTCCCAAAAAATAAGGTAGAATAATTCTTTGAGGAGAATCACGGCGATACCACTTCAGGGCACTGGGGGTAAATAAGACCTTAGAGAATCCACATTGCCATTTTATTAGTTACATCCTTGAAGTGACTGGAGTGGTGATGCCAGCAATGCGACAGTTATAAGGCATGTTGTGGGCCCAAGACTCGCAGTCATGGAAGAGCATTTTTCCCAGCACAGATGCAGGAAATTGCTACCTGCATCAATACTTCAAATGGTCAGAGGAAATGCGATTCCCAATCCAGATGCTTCAACAGAGGCTAAAGCATTGGTGTACAATATGTAACGCTGGTATGAGATTCTCGGGAGCAGCTCCACAGCAGCCAGAGGATGAATGTTTAATCAAATCTTATACAAGAGCTTTTCTAGCACCTTAGAATCCTTAAAATCCACATCATTCCGCTTCATTCAGTGGGATGGAATTGTAGAGCCTTATATTAAGATGGTCGTGAATCTCTGAAAAGTGGCATCATAACATCAGACAGTCAAGCATTTCTGGAAAATTGTATCCAGCCATCGGCAACATTGCAAGAGTGCATGCCATTAACCTCTTGGTCTACCAAGCATCAGTACTCAAGCCCACTGGCACACCACTGGACAACATGGAATTTGCACAGTAGCCAGCTATCATGTGATTAATGTTCAGCATGCCTCCTGGTGCCAACCAGCCAGAAACTGATTAAGTCGGGGTGCCAACAGACAGGCTGGGAGGATATGCATCATCTCACCATGAATTAATTACCTGCAGCTGATAAGTAACCAAATGAAGCACAGCACAACTGGCAGATTTCAGGAGAAACTCATGTGGCTCTAACTATTATGAAGAACTAAAGGGAACTCACTGAAATTGTGGCATTGGATAACCCATATAAGATTTCTGCCCATGTTAATGAGGTGGTCCGCATTTGACATCAATTCTAAGGGAAGCTAATGGTGAGTCATTGATCAGCTTACTCCCTAAAACAGCTTGGGAAACCAGCTCTAAGGTACCAACTTTGTAATTGAGCACCCTTAACTGTATCATCAGATACCAGAACTTGGGTCAAATTTCAGTGTTCCTTTATGAAGTAAATTGCAAAGTTACATCATTACTTTTGGGTCCAACATATTTTGTACTGACAGTAAAGTATTCACATGCAAAATATGCAGCAGTCAATAAACTAAAAAGAAATATTTCATACAGCAACATGTCAGTACAATCAAACACAAAAATGCACTTTCCAAGGCTACTGGAAAGAAGATTTCTTTGCTTCCCACAGCAATGCAACGCTAAGTTGAAAATCCCATTTTGCATTTGACTTATTTAAAGTTTTTCTTAGTGCCAAAATCCCTTTGTGGATATTACAGAATGCAGAAGGCTCTGAACATGTTGAAAGAAGAGGACCTCCAGAGGTGTTTCCAGCAGTGGCAGAAGCGCTGGGTCAAGTATATCAACTCCCAAGGAAACTACTTCAAGGGTGACAGTGCAGATTAGACAAAACAAACTGTTGTGTAGTATTTATGATGTCATTCCGGAAACTTTTCTGTTACCTTTCTGTTATCTTAAGTTAGCACGAACTCTCATACTATCAATAAATTAGAATATAATGCTAGAATTTGATGCTTTATTACTATGTGATGAAATCTAACACTTTAAATATGTCCATAAAGCCATACAAATGCTTCCACTGCCACAGTTTTTAAAACGCCTTCTACTCCTGTATATTTTACAGTATAAGTTGGCAAGTAGAAAAAGTTTAACATCTATCTGCTACCTTCACCTGATTACTTTTACCATTTGTATTTTTATTTAAAGCATATGATTACTCCTCTTCCTACTAACCATGCTTTTAATGCATTTTGAAACCTAACTGCTTGCATCACACAGCACACATACTAGAGTAGTAAAATGTCCAAAAATAATTTGTATTAGAAGCTGTTAGTTGCTTATTCCTACTTGTTACTGTGCCACGGTGTTCCAGTGTAATGGCATCAGTCAGCTGACTTTTCTCTGAAGTCTCTTTACTCTTGCTCTGCAATTCAAAATTAGAGTTGGCTTCTGGTACACTCTGAGTGTCCTGCAAACAAATCATTCAATTATAAGAGTAGTTTAAAGGAACAGCAAACTGCAAAATCACAAAAAACTGGGAAAAGAGAAATGCAATAATGTTTTCAGCAAAAAATCTGAGCTATGTTTCCAAGATTGTGCGACATTTAATGTTACTCCATTAGTTGCATAGCTTGTTAGCTGAAACTTTGATTACAGAAATGTATTCATGCAAGAGGATAATTCTTTTAAAGGGAGGCAATTTTTTAAAATTAGTATCTTTGTAACCATCCAATACATCAGCTGTGTGAAACTACTTATTTCCTATCATTGAGAAGTATATTTAAACAAATGCACACTCACTCGCGTGTGCACACACCCACCCACCCAGCATGGCGTCAGCAAATTCCTGATTATAACAGTGTGCAACATGATAGTTTATGACTCAAAAGCAAGAGACATTTGCTATGCTTGGTGGGGTTAGTGATTTAACTGATGGTGAAATAATAAAAAGGTTTGGATATTGAAAAGTTATTTCTGTATCACTGTACATTTTAAAGCAGTATTCTTAAAGTAACTTTAGAAAACCATTCCATTGCTAGTACAATTCTTTCTGAATCACCCATGAGTCCATGTCAAATCAACACAATTGAGTACAATTATCAATCTGACCCCTTTTGGTTTACATGAAATATTGCCAGTGTACAGACACTGTAGCCCTTTAAGTGATTTATTTTATGACATACAATGGTTTAAATTTTGGGAGAAAACAGAAAAATTCTTGCAGAGCCATTCCCATTAATGAATGTAACTTTTAAGCTAGTTGTCTCTCACAGACGAGTGTATTATCAATCAAAATTAGTGGTATATGAACAATTTCTCAGTTGTATTTATTCCAAATGGCAATTTACTATAAAAGGTACTTCTTTTTTTTCACAGTGTTTAACGCCCACTTTTATTGCTCTGGCACCGCAGATGATGACACTGATGATACATAGAGATGGAGCCCCGGTGGAATGTAATGGCGGGAGAAGCTGGAGAACACTGAGAAAACCCGCCCGTGCGCCGCTTTGTCCACCACAAATCTCACATACAGTCGCTGGGAATCGAACCCGGGCTGTCTAGGTGAGAGGCGAATAGTCTGACCACTCGGCTACGGCAGGGGCCTCATAAAAGGTACTTCATGTAAATAACAAATAATTTCCCATTAGGAAATTATCTTGATCTTATATAATTTTGTATAATAAAAGGATTAAAAAAACAGTTTAGTTGCTGTTTATTTAGAAGAATGAATAAATAATAATTTCTAATATTTTGGCACAAATTCATTGGCCATTTGCATTAATTGTTTTAATAATCAAATGCACATTTAAATACCTCTTATACATATATGGCTCACAGTGAGTAGAGTAAGTCCTCATGATGGAATATTGATGAGCTACTTATTTTCATTCTCCTTTTAAATGTTGGAAAACATTTAATGTTTTCAAGGACATCTGTCCTTATATTCAGCAACTGAAGCTCTTTCTTTCTGGCTTCCCCTTCGTGCTATAACCATTCCTGTTGCCATCTGGTGCCACAAAATTTTAATACTTCATTCATTGATTTTGAAACTTATTACATTGTATCTATTTTTTATATATATTTTTGTCCCAAATGTCCAAGTTTATTGGTGATGTAAGTGGTTTTGTAAGTTGTTTTATAATTATTGTGGTTTTCTGTCCAAAAATGGTGTGATGCCGTGGATTTGTCCGTTTTAGTTTTGTGTTTTTCTATGTTCTATCTAATTTTACAGTTTCTTTTCATTTTGCCTATGTAATGTTTATCACGATCTTCACAGCTCTTCTGATAGATTCCAGATTTTAGTGTCTTCAAGATTGTAGTTTTAAATGATTTGTTTAATATGTTCTTCAGGCTGAATTTGTTTTGTATGAGGTCAATCTTATGTTTAAAAATTGGTTCAAATTTTCTGAAATTTCTCTATATCCAGTTTGTGTTTGAGAGTGGTGTTAATGTAGTAGTTTGCAGAATTTCCTTAAATTTTTCTTTCTTTTTAGCATGTTCCAAATGAGGTACGGTTGAAACCATTTGTCACTGCCATTTCTAGGATGTGCTGTTGCTCTTTTACAAACTCCTCTTTCCTCACCAGAACATTGTGCAAATGAAAGATCAGATTTCTGAAGGCAGCTAGTTGTGAAATTGAGTTGCATCCATTTTTACTTTCTCTACATGTACTATGTGCATAGTGTATAGAGAAGGTATTGTAATGCACTCAAAAATTCCATAGCGAGATTTCACCAGAAATAAATGTTTTGGGACCCCCTGAATCCACAAAAAAGCATTTTTAGAAAAAGGTGTCTGGTGTGTGTGGGGTTGGGGGCAGCAAAGCACAAAAGCAAAAAGGTCGTAGATATTAAAGTTGCTATTTAGTATTGGTATATTCCAAGAATATCGCACAAAAATTTTCAAAGAAAATCCCCCTCACCCCAAACTACCACTTACATGGAACATTTTTCTAAAATTTTGATTTTCTCGAAAATGACTAACAATTTTGATTAAAATGCCTTACGTTTAAGGTATTTTTATGACAAACAAAATGTATATCTTGAATTTTCTGAGAATGCCTCTGAAAACCTATTCATTCTGGATGACTTTTATATAACTGGCAAACTGTAAGAGATATGCAGAAACTTACTACACAAACAATGGAGATTTCATTAAAGCACACAATTTAAGTCATATACTTTTTTTTTTGTAGAGTTAACCATTTTCAAGATATTCCGGATTATTGGTTTCAATTTTAAGCCACTTAAACTTTTCTCAAACAGGAAAACATCTTTTTTCTCATTCCTCATTTGATTATTCCTGGCAAGCAAAGAGATTGAAATTGGCTTTTTAAATATGAGGTTCTCACTTTAACCTGTGCATTTTCTTATTTCCCTTCTACTTACAAGGAAGTTAGTAATAAGATTAATTCTGCTTATGTTTATCTTGATTAGCATGATGTAGATAACAGATTAATGTTTAGAATAAAAGGTTTGTTTACCACACAGCATCATGTAAATGGAACACAATACATTTTTTTTTGCTGCTACTTACAAGGAACCAAGTAATAAGGACAATTTCTGCTAATGTTTATCTGGATTATCATGAAGTAGATAGAAGAATAAGCTTTTTAACAATAATTTGTTACAGATATGTAGAGAAAGTCATGTGAATGGAACACATAAAATTTTTCTTAATGAAGTTACCTACACCTATAGTTTCCTATGTACTCTAAATTTGAAACTACCTTGATGTCTAATTATTTTGAGGTGAAAGAGTAGAGTGGTGTTTTCTTCTGTTCTAATTGTAAATTTAATCTACGTGAAGTATATTCAAAAGCTTCAGAGAATCTGTCTTCGGTTTCTAGAGGATGATAGTAAAAATATTGACATATTTTGTCAAAACTTGTAAATTTGGGGGAAAGTCTTTACATGTTAACTTAGAGGTGGCTTATGTAAAGTCGGTCAAAATGGGCGACAGTGAGCTCCCCGTTGCTAAGACTTTTGATTGTTCATTGAATTTTTATTTTAAGTGAAGAAGTTATGGTTTACACATATTTTTGTTAGATTAATGTTTTCATCTATTTCTATGAAGTCTATTGTTGCCAGAGTTAGCCATTTTCTGAGGAGTGTAGGCATTTTTCCTATTGGAACACATGAGAAAAACGCTTTGATATCAAAGGATACCATTATGTGGTTTTAGTTGCCCACAACTTCTAGCCATCAGGAAATGGAATTACGTCTAATATACAACTATTAAAACTGGCTAATCAACATACAGAATTAGACACCTGGGAAAATCATTTAAAAGAAGAATCATACTACATACTTTGATTTATCAGACCACAGCAACCTTGCAAGTTCATAGGTACAGCACCACATTCCTCCACAAATGATGCATCCCCAAAATCACCACCCTCATCACTGGTGCCAAGTAAAGGGAAATTCTGTTAGAATTAGGGGTTGAAAATGGGAAAATATGTGTTCCCGAAACTGTTCCAGTAAGCAATTCTTAGGTGATGTTTGGTGACACAAACTGATTCAACTCTAATTATCGAATTGAATTAAATTAAACATTAAGTTATTTTGCATGCTATTTATTAAGATTAATTATTGATGTTCATACTCCTTACTATATTAAATCATTAATCAATTCTCTATTCATTTTACTTATTACTGTTATGTTATGAAGAATAATTGTTAGCCAACATAAGCATTTTCCTGGATATGTCCAAACATTGGAATCACTTTGAGAGTTTAACCTTCAAAGCCTTTCACTTTGTAACAGTCCACCTCTTAATTATAAGAACCACTATTAAACTCAATCAAATTTGGAAAAGGGCGGCAGTGAATGCCTTAATCAAAAGAAAACACAGTATAATCTTGCTAGCATTAACTCACTTAAATACTTGGTTAATAACAAAATATTGGCCCTGGCTGAAATACATTAGATTGTATAGGAAACTTTATTGGTTATGAACGATGGTTAAGGCATATTATGAACCCATTTTCAGTCCCTAGCATAATTAAATATAATTGTAACACAACTTCCGACATTAGCCAACGTATTAGAATTGTTAATTTTTTGTATTTGATGTACGGCGTTTTCTTAGCCAACATTGAATTATAACCAAATCAAGTTAGAATACTGAATAAAAATCTCCAAACTGAAGCACACAAAACATGGCAAAGAAACAGACAGCTCTAAAGCTTAAGATTTTAGAAAAGATTAACCATGGTACAAAGAAAACAGTAATTACAGAGCAGTTTGGAATTCCCAAAATCTATTTTATCTACAATAATTAAAAAAAAAAAAAATTATTAATGCTCCTGTTTCTGGTTCCATAAACACATCTAAACGACTTCATAGCGCCAAGTAAAGGTATCAAGACATTACTGCTGGAATGGTTCAATCATGTGTGCAATCTAACATAGCTTTAAGCAGCCTATAAATTCAATCAAAAACAAATGAAATAGCCAAAAATATAGGCATCGAAGACTTGAGTTGTTCTGCTAGTTCCAAAAGAACAAAGGTGTGGAAAGCAAATAAAGTTGATGAAAAAAGTGAAAACAGCTGGTTGCATGAATTCGACCAAGTGAGAGAAGAGTATCTCTTGTGTGATGTGTTCAATATGTACAAAACTGGACTTATCTACAATCTTTTTCCAAATCGCACCCTGGGCATAAACAGTGGTAACTGATAAGTGTCATGGTGGAGCACACAGCAAACAATGTGTAACTGTTGTGCTTGTATGTAATGCAGTGAAAAGCTATCGGCAAGTCCGAGAAACCACATTGTTTTAAAAACATAAATATGGACACTGTATCTTGCATCTACTATCACCATAAGAAAGCTTGGAAAGATATATTGCTCACAACATATAGGATCTGAACCAACATAAAGATTCAGTTTTTACCACCAAATGCGACAAGCTACCTTCAGCCCTTGGACCAAGGCATCATTTCTTTCATGAAGAGAGCTTATCACATGTGACTTTTAAGAGCTACAATTCGTGCTGCTGAAAACCATGCTGCATCCCCAAATTGGAATGTGCTTGACACAATAAAAGCCATTGCAGCAGCCTGGAACTTTGTTTGTCACATCATATAAAGAGCTCCTTTAACAGAGTCTCCACATCTTGGAGAAATTGAAGATGTCCATGAGTTAGACAATGCCATTTCACCTGATGAATGGACAATTCTGCAAGTGAACATAAGTGAAACATTGTTGGATTTTTTCCAAGAAAATTGTGAAATTTGTGAGTACTTGAACTTTTACAGTCTTTTTATAGTGTTAACTACAGTAAAGTAAAGTGATTGATACTGTAGTGTATTACTCATTACTGTACTACATGTTGTACATGTATAGATATTAAAATCTGTATTTTTCACTTAACACAAAATTCTATAAAACAACCTTTCAATTGTTCGGTCACTTCGGATTCATGTTAACAAGGTTATAGTGAATTTACATTTCCACATTCCTTTCTACTTCCCTTTGTAAGAGTTCTGTAAGAATTATTGGCTGATGATTGCTAGTAGTACTATTATACCTAGAAGAATGAAGTCTAAACCTTCATGTATACTGGCAATAAATAAAAAGTAAGCCAAATTTTATTTGACATGTCACCAGCTATAGATAGCAATAGGAGAGACACAAATATTCCTGCATATCTGTCAGAACAATGGTCTCAGAACTGATGGTGTGTTCTTTATAGAAGACTTTTCGGACATTTATATTAAGTCAAATATGTCACTGCTCCCTGCTAACAACTTACATAATACACAAGCATTCTGTGTGAATTCTGCTAACAATCAATGAATCAGAGTAGGCTGTCTTCCTTTGTTATGCAAGTGGGTTTGGTTTCTTCATTAATACAAAACCAGTCTCTAGAAGGCAATATGATTTGTGTTTACTATGGATACCATTCCTTAAAGTCATGGTTTTGTGTTAATGAGTAGCATGTTTGAATGAAAAGCAGCAACAAGTTTTGGAAACCTATAACTCAAAAACAGAACCTTGCATGTTTTGGGGTGATCTAAGAGAGAACGAAAGAAAATTTTTTATTAAATTACTGATTTTAGAAACTGATTTACTCTTTGAATTAACAGAAGAAAGGAGAGAGAAAAAAAAACATGTTTTATTTTAAATATGACTATAGTAGGCATGTATGAAGATTATTAATAATCCTACATTATGTTTAGTAACTGACAGCAAGAAGATTGTTTTCCCAAGCCCTAATTCCAAGCCTTTTACTCTTTTGTTTCAAGGACAATATAAAACAAAATGTCTTAGCCTTTGTGTGACTGACTCATAACAATACTAACTGCACCACTGAATCATTTGATTTCATTTGTCACAAATCCTCTTGTCTCTTCTGGGTTTTACCAGGAGATATTTGGCTTGATGCACTCTTACATCTCACTAATCCCATCATGCTAAATACTGGTTGCAGCAAATGTAAATACCATCAGGCACATATATTTGTTAGTGCTGGATCACCCATACTTATACAATGAAAAATATTTTTCATACACACATTAATTTTGTCTTTGTCTTGCTAACTATATACTCATGTGGACAGGCAAACTAAGCCTTCTAATGCTAAAGAGATAGTTTGAAGGAACTGACTAGAGTGGTCAGAACCCTACAACTAAAGAAAATGGTTCTTGGGGGAGCTGAGAAAAAGGAGGAGGAGAAAGGAAAAGTTACTGGCCCAGTAGATGGCAAAAGAGAAGGTTTCTGGCCCGATAGCGCAACCCAGAAACCACTGTGGGGCCCTTGCCTGGCCCATCTACCTCCTTCTAAAGAAGTAGAGGGAGGAGACTCCCCTCTTCAACAAAAAGAGAGACAAAGAAGGCTAGAGCCTCTAAGGGCCGGTTTATTATCTTGGAATACACTATTCACGGTATAAATGTGGTGACGAGTTGCACGATGCAATTTTGTTCCTTAGATATCTATTCGACTGTTTGCAGATTTAAAACTAATGTTGGCTATGCTGCGAGCCATTCATGGCCAACATACGTAATTACTGCTTTATTTTGCTGAAAATTTGCATGTTTTCATAATCAGCTATTCCTAAACTATTTATTATTTCTTATTTTAACTACAATTATGAATGTTCACCTTTTCTACAATTATGAATGCTCAGAAGCGTGTTTGGATGCACAATTGCTATACATTTACAAAACAAACACATATACTGTGACTTCTTGCAAGGTTAGGAGTATGGGAATGAAACCTTACAGTATGTACAAAGTTGTATCTTGTGCTGATATATGATATCTTTCCATTTCTGAGTCACCCTCCGCAGTGTAATGGTTACCATGCTGACTTCATATAACCAAGGTCGCAGGTTCAAACCCGGCGGAGGACAACAGACTTTTTCGGGCGTAAAAATCCTTAGCATGGCTTCCTTCGGAAGAGAAGTATAGCTGTTGGTCCCGTGTCGTAGATTTACGGCACGTAAAAGAACATCAAGCCTGATAGAGAGGCCTCTGAGCAAAATTAAGCGGTCTTTCATGCCCAGTATAGAATGGGTCGCTGAGAACCATAGCAGTTAAAGAGCATTCATAAATAACACATCAATTCCATTTCTTTCCATTTCTGTGCTCTAAACAGCTAACGTATTTAACCTGGTTTCTGTATTTTATTCATTGGAATACTAGTAAACGATTTTGAAATTTATATTTTAGCTGTTGCCACCCACTATCAACTTAAGATATGCATAATTGAATCATTGCACCAAGATCAAGTACATAAACAATTTGCTATACAGGTATTATTAACCAACAGAAATATTAATAGCTATGTAGAGTAATATACATTAAACCATTCCCATTACAGCCAGCACTTTGCTGATGTGAATATTTAATACAACAGTTAGAAATTGTCAACCAGACCAATAAAACCGAAAATGTTATATTTTACAGAAGGTATTCTCTATTCAATAAAAATTGTTTTTAATGTATTAAACCTAAGGCATACAATATGAAACATTATGCATTTACTGTAAAATAATATTTTTAGATTTGAGAGCTCTAAAGGTGTCTTCTAATCTGGGAATCTCCTCTCTACATCACAAAGCTTGTAGTGTTATCGTTGTTAAACTTGCACATAAGCTCCAAAATCTGAATATAGTACAGAATGTGGCTAACATTAACATTTGTGGCTATGTTACATTTTGAAATATATTGCCCTAGAAGTAACCAATCCTTTGTATTTCGTAAATAAAACATAACCTCGTTCTTTAAAATGCTATGCATTGTATTGGTGAATTACTACACTACACTGTCATATATTTATCTTGGGTAGGATTAAATTTAATTGTTTCCATAAAAAGAGGTATTTTGATGATAACATTGTATGTAGGTTTTACTGTTTTATAAATGCAACTTTATTTAAACTATCTTCTTGTCATATGTCTTATAAACACCAAGTTATTTCAGTGTGATATGGTTTTTCAACTTTAACATCATTATAGCCGTGTTCATTTATCGGGCTACCTCTACAACATATTGTATTTAGCTATAATATATCCTTAAAAACATATTATAAAGAAATTAATCATTTATATCGTTCAAATATGGGTCAAAATTGTGCCCAGTATCCAAGCGGCCATTTTTCATTTTGTACTCTATTCTCAGAATAACGGCTTATCCCCGCAAGGAATTATGGAATAAGTTATTCCATGTTAGTACCTTGATAGTCTCTATTCCGTTGTCGTACAACTAAATTTAGCACATATCCATGGAATAACGTCTCACAGAGGTTTATTCAGAGTTTGTACAACTGGCCCTGAGCCTCTTATTTACACAAAAGCGACCCAACCTGGGATCAGGTGGTCATCGTGAGGATGGCCATCCTCAGCCAGTCCTAATATAAGAGTAAGGCAACCTGACAAGGATGGCAATCGAGGGCTAATGGATGGGCTCCCTGAGGAGGGATATGTCCTGAGGCATGGGAGGCGTCTAAGCTCAAAGCAATGGGAAAGGATGCACTCCCTAGGGTACCAGATTTCTGGTTGGTTCCCAGGGCTGGAGGTGGAGAGTTAAGTTCTCTTCCAAAGTCAACAGAGACAGAACTCAAGTCTAAGCACTAAGCAAGCAGTGGAGGGTGTACACAAGTAGAGCCCAAGGGGTACATTAGTATGATTATGGATAGCCCCTCTGTTGAGTTCATCCTTGGGAAAGGTTTTATTCTCCACTGTGGCTTGGTCAAGGCCTCCTTTTCAAGGATTGGGACCACATTGGGAGAGGAAAGAAGGAACGCAGTGATATTTGTTCATCTGAACATCACTAGGGATTCTGTACTCAAGTAGATATACATCCCATAACAGCACCTAGAGTGGACCCTGGATCCTGAAGAGGAACAAGTTCCCTAGGCAAGAGATATAGGGTGCTGGAAGGAAAACCTGAATGATTACATTCATTCAAGCTAACCTGTACCTGATGGGCCCAATGGGGCTTACCTCATTTCAATGTTATTCAGTATCATGCATGTAAATAATGTCTAAAATCAATGATCTGTAGAGCGCACATGCGCTGATCGATCAATAAATTAAAAAAAAAAAAAAAAGCTCACCTACAATACAGTATTACTGTCTCAAGAGAACTTTATAGCAATATACTGAGGCAGGAGGCAGAGGTTCCCATAATACAAGAACCATGGCTCCAACAGAGTAATTATGGAATTAAATATACAGGTTTTCTCCATTTTTAGCGCCTGTGCAGAGGAGAAATCCCGAACAATGTCTTGATTAGGCACCAAAAAACCTGGGTCCTCCCAGGCTTTCTGGTGAGAGAATTGGTGGTGGTCATGGTAATTATGAGGTAGGCAGAATACTCAGACAGGTGGTACTCTAATTTCCTTACAATTCCAAGGATCCCCCTCATTCTAAGGAGTTTAAGGATCTGTTAGAATGTTATAAGAAATAAACCTCAGTTTATAGAATGGCTGTGACACCAATGCTCAACATAAGCATTTGGGGTAGCACAGACATAAATAGTATTGGGGAATCTTTGTTTGCATTTTTGAGCTTTACTGCTCTGGAGATTGTGAATTAAGGTAGCACTGTGACCTTTGTGAATTATCAGAGGGAGAAAGTCCTCAATTTGACCCTCAAATCATTAAGCTCCTAAAAGATGTGAAAGACTGGCAGGTTAGTTTACCTTCCCTATCTGCTTCAAGTTGGAAGGCAACATAAGGGCCCACCTATAAAGGAACTCTATGGGAACCAATTGGGATTCCTTACGGGGGCGCATGGAAGTTGGGCTTAGGAAGGAAACCCAAACTGGGCTGAAGAATGTGACACATCTGGAAAGTCACATGGGTTTTCTCATGGGCATCCCGGTTTCCTCCTATAAAAAGAATTGGCCCCTCATTCAGGAGGTACAGCTAAAAGATAGAGTGAGACGGAATTCCCATTTAAAGACCATCAAGAATAAGACACACAAGCTTTTTAATGCTTATATGCTAGCATCAGAAAACCTGGGATGTCTACAAAGAGGCTCAGAGGAATTATAAGAAAGAGATCAGGATGACCTCAGAGGATTCTTGGAGACATTTCTGTAACAATAGTTAAAAGCAATCAAGCACTGCTTGGATTCACAAGTTGATTGTCTCTGGTGGAAGGTTTAGGTCAGCCTCATTGGAGGATCTGTCTGGTGCTTGGACACAATCGGAGGGGGGAGACCTTGAGGCTGCTGCTGGAAACCCACTTTAGGAGTCCAGTGCAGTGAATCAAGAGATGACCTCCAGGGAAGCATGCCAGGCCATCATAAGAGGTTTGGCATGTAGCCTCAGAGATTGTGAGTTATATGGGCTATTTTTGGCTTTCAGCCCTACAAAAGTGCAGTGGTGGACAAAGTCTTCCCAGCTCGGCTTCAAGAGGCTGGGAGATCATTGCTCCATTTCTCGTGAGAATTTTCTGGCTACGAGGTACGTCTCTTACCTCTGGAGACAGGCCAAGATGGTTTTTTATACCTAAACCTGGCAGGCAATCACACTACAGGCCTAAGGATTTTCGAGCTATCAGCTTTACATCCTCCATGTTGAAGGTTCCGAAAGGTTGGCAGATAAGACATCTGAGGGAGGGGGCTTTAATAGAAAGGCCCATACATCCTCAACAGTTTGCCTATTGACCAGGGAGATCCACACAATCGGCACTCCACCAGCTTAGAGCCATAGCATGTCTTCCTAGACATTAAAGGGACTTCCAGTTATATGACGTTAGGAACTATGGAATGTATGGATAAGAGGGGCATCAGTTTGATAGTTGACTGAATAATGACCTCTTTGGCAGGGCAGCAGGCCATAGCAAGCTTGGAGAGTGATGCTCTCCAGGTGTCCAGTAGCTGCCCCCCAAGGAGGGGTGTTGTCACCAACCCTATGATGCCTGGTGGTGGGTGATCTACTGGATAGGTTCAAGGTTCAACAGGGGCGGGATTCATATACAGGGTTATGCAGATGACATATGCCTAGATACATATGAGAAATTTCTGACTACTGTCCCGGAGCTCATTCAGGGCTTCTTTCACATTCTGGAGGAGCGGTGCAGGGTAACAGTTAATCCAGATAAGATAGAATGCATGGTCTTCACAAGGAGAAAGGCTCTGTCCAGATTAGTGGCACTCTCTCTCTTGGGAAAGAAGTTAAAGCTATCTGGCTTGGTTAAGTACCTAGGAGTGGTCCTGGACACTGTGCTGAGCTGGAAAAAGCACGTAGAATACAAAGTGAAGAAGACCCAATATGCTATGAAGGCAGTAGGAGAATATTTGGTCTGAAATGGGGCCTACGGCCAAAAGCAGTCAATGGCTATTCATCTCAATCATTAGACCATTGGTCACTTATGCAGCTTTGGTTTGGAGCCTTCCTCAGAGACACAGACAGTAAGCTTGAATAGCTGCAAAGACTGGTATGTATGATAATGTGGGCCACCCCACAGTCTGCTTCAAGATTTGGTGGACCTTCCTCCTTTGTATTTATTTGTGGAGGAGGTCCAAGGTTGAGTACTACCTCTGGATAGTTGTGGGGTGGAGTTCGTAACTACCTCATAAAGGACTCGCACTGATTTTGAGAAAACTTCAGGAGAGGTACCTACCTCCCTGATAGCGGGAGATTTTATGGAGGCCAGATTTAATCTAATCCCAGCATATACAGTTGTGATTCTGACCAGGGAACCCAGAGACCAGGTTTTCCCTGAAGGCAGGGAGCCAGACATGGTGCACTGATGGTTTGTGCTTTGTGGGCAGTACAGGAGCCTTGGGCCAGACTTACTATTCCCCTTGGAAGGTTCGCTTCCACGTTTCAGCCCAAGATTTATGCCATCTTAGTCTGTGAGATGCACATTTTAAACTGCTCAGATAGTCAGGCAGATTTAAAAGCCCTTTGGGGGTTAAAATGATATCCTATTGGTGTGGGAGTGCCAAAGATGTTGGATAAACTCTGTACTCAAGGACAGTTACCCTTGTCTGTGTTTCTGGGCATGCGGGCACCAGAGGAAATGAAATAGTAGACAGGCTGGCTAAGAGGGGAGCAGGTCTTGCATTTGTAGGACCTGAGCCCTTTTGCAGCATCTCCCTTAGAAGTGTCAAGTATGAGGTAACCCAGCTCATAGCAAGGGCTCATCTTGAGAGTTGGGAAAAACAAATTACTGCCAGACAAGCTCATGACTTTATTTCAGGGCCAGGTGTGAGTTAAGTAAGGTTCTTTTGAACCTAACTAAGGTTAGGATCAGAAGTGTTGCAGGCTATTTCACTGGACACAGCACTAAGGTGACATTTATGCCTAATGGAGCTCATTGAGCACCAGCTATTCAGGAAATGTGGAATGAACTTCGAGACCTCTCAGCATATTTTATGTGAATGTGAGGCATTTGCTTTTCACAGGTATGTAATGCTGGGCTGCTTCTTTTTGGAGCTTGGGATATAAGAAAGGCAGATATTAGGGATGTGATCTGATTTATTGGGTCCATTGGGTTTGAGTAAAGCTCAGCTGAAGAAGCATTAAGGGTTCCAAAAGCCTACGTGTGAAGCCTTGACAGAGGTCATTTAGGTGACATCATCATCAGCTATATGCTCTGTGAGTTTAGCTATAATTTTTTATTTTTCTATTTACACTAGAATGGTCCCATATTTATTTTTTACTTTCTCTAGCCCATATATACATTGTACATAGTGGAAGGTGTAATATTCCACCCAAAAATTTGATACCAAGATTTCACTGAAAATATATATTCTGAGGTTCCCTGAGTCCGAAAAAAGTATTGTTAGAAAAAGGTTGTTTGTTTTTGTGTGTGTGTGTGTGTGTGAGAGAGAGAGAGAGAGAGAGAGAGAGAGAGAGCGTACGAGTGCATGTGTGTGTCCATGGACAGCATAGCTCAAAAACAAAAAGTTGGTTAAATACCAAACCAAATATTTCAGTTCAGTTTCTTCCAAGGGTACAACACAAAGATTTTCAAGAAAATTCCCCCACCGCCTGCTATCCTTTACATGGAACATTTTTTCAAAATGTTGATTTTCTCAAAAATGCCTCTTAATGATTTTGATTAAATACTGTATATTAAAGATATTTACCTCACAAATAAGATAATATTTTGAATTTTTTGGGAATAGCCTCTGAAGAGCTTCTTAGAGTTTTGCAGAATTTTGCATAATGGTTAAACCGTAAGAGATAGGCAAAAACTTACTACACACAAAATATAGCTCTCATTAAAACACATAATTTATGTCATGTACATTTTCTTGTAGACTTTATCATTTTCAAGGTATTCATTGTTATTGGTTTCAATTTTAAACTAACTTTTCTCAAACAGAACCATGCAGAGCGAACCAAACCTCAACTGTTTCACATAGTGACCAGCTTTTAAAAGATTTGACTATTGCTTTAGCTTTATGTATTCCCTTATTTCCCTTCTACTTTTAAGGAAGCAAGTAATAACATTAATTATTCTAAATGTTCATCTAGGTTTGTATGATGTAGATAAAAGAATTATCTTTTGTAAGAAAAAGTTGTTTGTGGAACAGCTAGAGAAAGTTATGTGAATGGAAAACATCTAATTTCTTGTATTATAAATGCAATCCCAAAGTACTAATATAACCCCAGCAATTGACAGTGTTGTTAACAAACAAAATGTTCATTTTTTAGCCACAAATCAGTAAGCAGTATATATCTACCAATTGTATGAAATATTTAGAGCAAAAAGGTTAGTGGCAAATCCAATCTTTTTAACTCATACATGATTCAATGGAATCCCAAATACAATATTAAATATGCTCTTGATTCTATTAAAATATTCCCCATAGTTTTGTTTTTCAAAAGTTATAAACAACTACACGTTGTTCCTGGATAATTACCACTATCATTTATTCCAGAGCTTGCGAAACTATGTCCCAGGAACTGAATCTGTTACGTCTGGCCTGCCTACAAATTTCAAAATATATAAATAAAAAGAAATTATGCATCCATATTAGATTCATTTATTCACAAATTTCAAATGGTTACATAAATTAAGTACCCAAATGTTTAATTGGTATACTGAAAGACAAATACAAGGATTTTTATTGATTTTTTACATTTCCTCATTTGCAGGACTTCGCATAAGGAATTAAGGACCAATAACAGTATTCATATCACATAAATCTGTAAAAATACATTTTTTAAAAATGAAATATGTCAATTCAAAACATGTCTACTAGGACTGATGATCGAGTATTTTGATGATAGGTAGCACTAAATTAGAACCACAAATGTGTCTGTTTCATTCTTCTCAATGAGTATGAAATGTTATGAATATAAAAATATTGAATGCAATAGTCCTTTATATAGATATACATAGAGACTATGAGTTACTCTGTCACTAGAATATGAAAGATTGACCACTCGATAACTATATAATTATGTCAATTATATGTAAGAATAGCGTATAGAGAAGAAGTGTGCTCTCTCCTGCTTGCCAGCATAAACCAAACAAAGAAAGTCATAGCTGCCCAAAGAAGTGGCAGCCCATTTGCCTGTGATGGTTTAGCCATGCATATTCATTATCTTATTATAATTGAACTGATTGAATTTACTTCCTCCTAATAATACAATTAGTCCTACAATACTATTTTACAATCACTTGTTCATAAAGCAACTCCAAAACTCTAGTGAGTCGTCCTTCTGGAATATCCTACAGTTCCTCGGGTATTCATAAGGGTTCTGGATCAACACCTCATCTCAGCTGAATTGCAAAACCTTCAGCCTAAGTCAACAGTTAGGACACCCAATCCCAATATCATGTCCTCAGTCACCCTTGCGACTGGCTCACAATGCTCCATCCCAGTGTCAACTCCAGCAGTGCCTCCTTTTCCACAGGCAAAATATCATTGACACTATCACTAGTTGATAGGGACTACTGGGTGTTTATATCAGCAAGTCCTTCACCACATCAGATCTGATTACAGTCATACCTGCACCTGTGTCTACGAATATTCAGTACAGTCCCCCCTGTATACAGTTCTCTGCTGTTATACACTCTTCTGCCCAACACTGAATCATTCGAAGGGGTGGTGAGGACATGCCCTGACTGCTCCTCGCAACGCCGATCCTTACTCCTTTTCTGCCTGCTCATCATCTTGATGTGGACAACCCTTCACTAGTTGATCTAGCACGCCACATCCCCAGCACACACCTCTTGAAGATCGTCTATGGGTTGCTTCTCTCTCTCTCTCTCTCTCTCTCCCTGTCATAGTGAATATTGCTGCTCTTTGAGGTGGGTGCAACTGTTATCTTGGTCGCCTCCAATTTAAGAGCTGCTGTTAACTCTTTATGGATTGTCTTATAGTTGCCAAGCATTAGACTGTCATATCTCTGCATCACACACCCTGTTGACGGAGTAGGAAGCTTCCTGGGACACATAGCTAGGTTCACCACGGCTTTGTTCACATGCTGTTTAATGGTTACTGCAAACTTCTCTCACCTGGCTGTCCTTAAGCTCACTGCGGTAGGCTGCAGCCAAGCAATGGTTCCCAAAATGGTTCTCAAGGGCCTCCCAGATCTCCCCGAACTTCATTGGTATTGGGATTGCATTCAGTACTTCTGCCGCCCATCCCTGGAAGCTTGTAGCAGCTGTGCGGCTTCCTCTCTTGCTGACCATTGATTGTGGGTGGTTTGACATGTGCAGTTGTCATGTCGTATCTTGGCATTCCTTCAAGTCTTTCAGACTTTCATCAAGCATTTTTTCCCTAATGGCATTTAGTTCCTTGATGCAGATGTCGACTATTCCCTCTATGGTATTAATGCATTCCCCAAGGTATTCCAGGGCATAAATGCTACGGTCAAGTTTCTTCATCATTCCTTCCAGCTCTTCCGCCTTTCTTTCCAGCCCTTCCATATCCTTTACACCAGCCAGCTGTTTATCCATTTTGGTAGATGGTTCCATTTTTATTTCTTCCTTTATGCCTTTCAGTTCGGTCTTCATTTCCATATGCACCTTCTCTAATGAGGCATTCCCTGTCGTTTTTTAATTTCCCATTTTCATTTCTTTCATGCCCATGTTCACTGTTGCTATTAAATTTCCCATCCTGTCCATCTTCTTTATCAAGTTTTGAAGCAGCTCTTCTAATTTGGCATCTTATACTTATATCATGTGCATTGAAGTAAATATAATAAATTTTATATCTTGCAATCATATGTCCAATCATATGAGTACGAACATACACAATATAATTTATCCTTTTCATCTAAAGGTAAAGCCATGGCCATGGCTGTTGAAGCTTGAAGCAGAGTCCCTTGGTTTAAGTAGGGTGATATAGCCACAACAGATCATCCTGCTGGAAACCTCTGCTATTGGCCTCCCAATAGTAACAAGTCTTCATTCAGTTGCTCGCTACCTATGTATATTTGTTGATGGACCACCTCATGCATACCGTGAGGTCAGTTTACTAAATACTTCATGAACTGCTGGCATTGCTGCCCCAGGAGGGCTTCCAAAAATCAGGTCACATGGTAGATGCAGCTCCCTGCCACAGAAGAAGCTGACTGTGTCAACCTAGTGGTGCTGTAGGTTGAGGAGCAGTAAGGCTAGTAAGAAAAGTGGAACCCAGTCATCCCAGGCTGATGATTGGCCACAACCTTCCTCAAATGTTCTTCTAAAGATTTGATATATTGTGCATGCCAGTAGACAAAAGCAGTCAAGTTGTGCAGTTCAAGGAGTGAGGAAAGAGTCTACATGTGATAGCCAAGCAATAGGTAAACACACAAAGATATTGGCTGCAGCCAACTGCTGCAGTCAGATCACACCACTGCACATCATGTTTATACTGCTCTTGTCTATCTGCACAGACAATACTGCTCAACCATGACTCTGACTGTGAATAGGAAGCTGTTGTGTGCATTTTATGTGCTCCAAATCGTTCCAGTGTTTCCCTCACCAGGTTGCACACAAAGTTAGTGTCCTGGATGATAGCTTGGATTCCAAGTTGGTGGCCCAATTGCTCTGTAACAAAACAGTTCTTCTACAACCCACTTCGGACCTGGTTAGGGATAGCCTACACCTCCAGCCACTTCATGAAGTAATCCATGATAAACAACAGATACTTGTTGCCCCTGACTGACAGGGCAGGAGGCCCAGGCAACATCAATGGCTATATGTTTGAAGGGTGCTCCTGCATTATACTGCTGCATGCGACCCCACGCACGCGCGCCCACACACCCACACGCCCACGCGCACCCGCACACCCACCCACACACGACATTGACAGCAGCACCACCACTCAGCATCTGCCCAGTCTCAGCCAGTAGTAACATTGTAGGATTTGTTGATGGTTTGATTGGGTCCCAAATGTCCTCAAGTACCTGCAAAGTACCTCCTCCAGGACTTTCATGATCTTACTCCGAGAGAGAATATCCCTCTCTCCCTTTCTGATGACTGCCATTCTCTGCGCACTCCTGCTTCCTTGGTTTTCAGTGAGACACATTAGGCCCAGGAGACTTGAACATGCTACTCCTGATTGCAATGTTTTCACGGTTCAGTCTAGGTATTGCCTCCACTTCTTCCAGGAAAGACTCCAAGTCAGTGTCCCACAGCTGATTCCTCCTCAGACTTGTGCTATTCCATCCAGCTGCATGCATCACTGAAATGACATGGGCAACTGTGGCACACACTTTCTCCTCAACCTTGATGTAGTGGCTGCACTTCTCTGAACAGAGTCATCATGGCATGGCATCCACATTGGAGTGGCACCTTCCTTTCCAATGCTCTGATGTAAAGTTGTAGTCTTGGAGCCTCTGGACCCAAAAGGCCGTCAGACACTCCAGGTTAGGTGGAATGGCTGACTATGCAGGTATTTGTGGAAGTGCTTTAGTACCTCTCACCAGTAACATAGTGCTTCTTTTTTGCCTTGGAGAGAGTGTTGTAGTATGCTATTACCCTCTCCTGGCCATCCTGGACCTGGGATAGAATGTTGCCAATGCCAGAGTCCATAATAGGGTCACCACCAGGTTGTGGAAATCCTAAAATCGGAACACTACAGAGAGCTGACGAAAGGGCTCAGATCGCACTCTCAGCTTCTTCTAACCACATGTAAGGCCAGTGCACTTTCATCAGATGAATGAGGGGTTTTGTGTAGTTGGAGAAACCTCTGACAAACTGGCAATAGTAGCTGCAAAGCCCAGGAAATGCCACAGCTCTTGTTTGTCTTTCTATCACTCTCAAGACTTCTCCAGGTCCATGTTCAACTGAGATGGTGAAACTATGTGGCCTAAGTAGTTCATCTCCTTGCAGAAGAGTTGGTGGCACTTCTTCACATTCAGCTTTCTGTTAGCTGCCTGCAGCCTTTGCAGTATCTTGGTCAGGTTCTTAAGTCTTCAAAGTTGCTGCCAACAACAATGATGTCATCCAGATATAACAAGCAGGCATGATAAATTAACCTTCTCATTATTGATTTGATGAATAACTGGAAGATGACTTGTGCACTGTAGAGCCCAAAGGGTTTAACCATTATTTCCCAAAGTCCTTGGCCAGCCAAAAATATAGTCTTCTCCTTGTCTCTGGGATCTAAGATCACTTTCCAGTATCCTGAATTCAAGTTCAAAGTTGAGAACCATTGAGCAGCAGCAAGTGTGTCTAGGTTGTCATCAATCCAGGGTATAGGGAAAAAGTCCTTTCTGGTGACAGTATTCAGCTTTATGTAGCCAACCAGAAGCAGTTTGTTGTTCTTCACTAAGACTACAAGGGAGCATCTAGGGCTATAGGACTCTTCAATGATTCCCCTAGATCTCATGTCCTCTAGCATGTCTCATACCTCTGCATGTTTCACCAGGGGAACATGACAGGTCGATATCTCCAGTGTCAATATGATGGACAACTCCATCAGTGTATCTGTAATCACTGTTCACCTGGATGAAGACAAACTGGTATTGTCTAAGTAGTTGCCACACTATCCAGTTGTGCAGTAATCAGCTGCAGTCTTCAGCACGTATTTCAGACAGGAACCCAGGTCCTGTAATAGTGCTGGTGGTCAGATTTGGTGCAAGGCGGTACACTCACTTTGGCACTTCTGTAACTCCATCCTGGCCTGGATGTCCAATGTCAATCATCGTCTCGAGGGTTCTGAGGCCTCCAATCCTAGTATTACATCCTCAGCCACCCTCGCAATGTATACTGACAGGCTCAAAATGCTCCTTCTAATGTCACCTCCAGCAGGATGTTTGTGCAAGCCCTTCAAGTCTGACTACTGCTAAGGATGCAACTGTATCTACTGGTATCTGGCACAGTTTTCTTTGTATCTTTGTACCCAGCCATCTGGAGTCTATCATCCACTCTTCTGCACAAGGCACAGTGTTACACAAGGGGGCGGTGAAGATGCCCCAAAATGTCCCTCACCATGTCGATCATTACTCGTTTTCTGCCTGATGTTCAGCATCATGTGAAGAGCCCTTCACTAGGTGCACCATAATCCTGTACACACCACTGTAAGGTCGTCATTTCTGGGTTGTCTCTCTCCCTGTCATAGTGAATATCCACGTCTTCAAGGTTGGTGCTTTAATGCTGCTGCTAACACCTCATGAATTGCCTTACTTGCCAAGCATTAACCACTCACTTATCTTGTCACACATCCCATCAATGGAATAGGCAGCTTCCTGGAACACGTAACTAGGTAGTAGATTCACCAGCTATTTCTATCGTCAGGGCCAACTCTTGTATTGCTTCTCTTGGTTTTTGCAGCCTCCCAGATCTCTCCATACACTGCCAATGTCGGAATTGCATTCAGTACTTCTGTGCCCATCCCTGGAGGCTTGCTACCAGTGTATGGCTTCCTCCTCTGCTGACCATCAGTTAAGGATTGCAATGTCAGCAGTGGACTAAAGTGAATATTTCATTGTACTTTGGTGACTTGATACATGCGGATGTCATCCTTTAGTCGCAACCTTCAAGTCCTTAAGTCTTACATTGAGCATCTTCTGTACATTGAGCACTAACATGTTCCCCAAGGTCTTTCAGGCCGTTAATGTGCTGACCAAGCTTTTGCACCTTCCCTCCAAGCTCCTCCAGATTTTTCATGTCAGGCAGCTGTTCGACAATTTTGATCAATAATTCCATCTTTGAGGTCATTTCAGCCTTCATTTGAGCTTGCAACTTCACCATGCTGGATTCCAGTTTCTCCTCAATCTTCTCCATTTCTAGGTTTCATTTGTCTTCATTTCTATCTGCATCTTCTCCATTCCTGATTCCATTTCAGCCATTCCATATTTCATGGTCTTTCAAATCTGACTTTCAATAATTGTCTTTTTTTTTTTTTTTTTTCAACATAATCTCCTTTTAGCTTGACACACTTTTCCCAGCATTTCTCCAACTGTTTTAGGACTTTTGAAAAGTAGGATCTTTGAAGGTTCTCATAATAGGCATCTGTTTGGGAGATGGCCTCTTCGTTAGATGCGAATTATTTTGTGATTTAATTTTCCACCGAGCCACTGTTTTAAGTTTGGAAATACAAAAAGGGGGCCAAATCTGGTGAATGTGGTAGCAATTCAAACCTTAATTTTACAAATTTCTCCATTGAAACTGCTCAGGTGTGCACCTCTGCATTGTCTTGATGGAAGAGAATCTTTTTCTTTGCCAGAAGAGGGCATTTTTTCTTAATTTCTCCGTTTAACCTGTCCAATAATAATGCATAATACTCTCCATTTATCGTTCTTTTCTGAAAGTGATCAATGAAGATGTGCATCCCAAAAAACCAAGGACATTGCCTTGTCTGCAGATTTCACCACCTTTGCCTTCTTTGGAGTCAATTCGCTTTTAAAAACCCACTGTCTCAAGTGCATTTTTGTCTCTGGAGTGTAGTAGTGTATCCATGTTTCAACTACAGTTATGTATGAAAACAGAAACTCACAAGGATTGAGACATAAAAGTGCCAAACCAGATACCAAATCAATCACACGACAGATTTATTCTCCACTGAAAGCAAACGCAACACGCAACCTCCCAAGACCTTAGTCAGACCTAATTTTTGCTGCAAAATTGAGAACATTGTACCTTGTGACATAACTTTTCTTCAATTCTGTGGTATGTTCCCTTTAGTTTTCATTGAATTGATTGTAATTGCCATTATTCCACTTTATCCCTATTTGCTCACCATTCCTTTAAGAATTCTGTTGGTATAACATCTATTCCAGTTGTTTTTCTTTCTGCATTTTAACCTGTTCTATTACTTTTTCCTTTTTATTTTACTGTCATATTTCTACAAAATTATTACTAATTTTTTAAACATTCCTAGCTCCTATGCACCCTGAACTTTCATAAAGATGTTTAAAATAGTCTAATCATTCCCCTTGAAACATACTTAGAGTGCTAGAATGTTGTTCTTGTATGTTGATTTTATAACCTTCCATATTTTACTTGTATTTTTATAGCGTATTATTTCATTAGCATTTTCCACCTATTTTTTCTATTTTCTAACAGTTGCTGATGGTATTTCTTACTTTCCATACAATAATGTTTAGAGATATCCCATCTCTCTCAATTTTACTAATCTTTATTTCATTATTGTTTTATTTTCTCTACATTCATCAAACCATCCTTCCCTAATTTAATTTTCCTCTTTTTCATACCATCTCTTCACCTGCCCAACGCATTACACAATTTATTAAATTCATTGCTTTTCACTTTCTCTACACGTACTATATACATAATGTATAAATAAGGTATTTATATTGCACCCAAAAATTTGATACCAAGATTTCACCAGAAATACATGTTTTGGATCCCCCTGAATCCAAAAAAAGCATTTTTGGAGTGTGTGTGCGTGTGCGTGGGCGTGGGCATGGGCGTGTGGGGGGGAGTAGCATAGTTCAAAAATGAAAAGGCTGTTTAATATCAAACTTGGTATTTAAGCTTTGTAAGTTCCAAGGATGCGACATGAAGATTTTCAAGAAAATTCTCCCACAAAAAATACCCTTTACATGGAAAAAAATTTTAAATATTGATTTTCTCAAAAATGGCTGTAACGATTTCCACTAGAATCTCTTATATTTAAGATATTTACATGCCAAATAAAATGTATATCTTCAATTTTCTGGGAATAGCCTCTAAAGACCTCTTTATTCTGGATGATTTTTATTGAACTTTGCATAACTGGTAAACCCTAAGAGATAGACAAAAACTTACTGCACAAAATCGCAATTTAACACACAATTTATGTCATATACATATTTTTGTGAAGTTGATTGTTTTTTATATATTCCTTGTTATTGGTTTCAGCTTTAAAAAACATACTTTTCTCGTACAGGAATTTGTCAAATTCTGTCCATATAAACAAAGGAACTTCAGCCTCATAGCAACCAATTTTTGACTATCACTTTAACCCTGCAGTGGTCGCGTGGTGTCTCACAGACGCCGGGCGTTCTTTATTTACACGTTGCTATTGAACAGATACTCTGGCTGACTTGTGGTGCCATCTACCTTCCTATTAACTAAATACAAACATATTTTGCTCATCAACTTCGCATTAGTTTCAATTCAGTGTTCGAAGGAAGAGATTGTTTCCAGAGCCGCGTTGCTGGAGTCTACCAGATGCCACGCGACCTTCTATGGCACTGAAGGTGAATATTTTATTTTTTATTTTATACAGTAGTTTACGTATGAATACTTATAGTTGTTGCTAAGTAAGTAATTTTGTTAATCTTCAGATCCAATATGACCTCAAAGAAGTCCTACAACCTGAAAAATGCACGTGATCGGGAAATAGTACTCTGGCTGTTGCAGGAAAAAGGTGAATCTGGTGACAAATTTGATATTTATAGTATTGGAAGAAGACGGATTGGAATCGAGATAAGAAAATACGGAAACTGAGCAAGAAGAGGAATCCAATGATAGTGACAGTGATAACTAAGTAAAATATTTTTTTGGAAGGAATAAATCTTCAAAATGGTCAAAAGTTTGTCCACCAAAAAATGTTTGCACACGACGACAGAATATTGTCACCCATTTATCGGGAGTGAAAGGTGCCTTGAAAAATGTGAAAACGCCAATGGAATGTTGGGAATACTTTTTCGACAATGAGTTATCTAGTATTGTTGAGTACTCAAATAAAAAGATTTCAGAAGTTCAAGGACATTATTCCAGGGACAGACGTAACTGAAATAAAATCTGTTAGGAATATTGTATGTATGCGCGTCTAGGAAAGACAATCATACACACACCCAAGGCTTCTAACAAAATGGGAATTAAGTTATGCCGTCTGATAATACCTGAAAGTTGATTTAGGTTCCTATTATACTGTTTGAGGTTTGATAACAAGGATACTAGAAAAGAAAGAAAGGTCAATTTAGCCCCTATACGTGAAATATTTACTTCTTTTGTGGAAAATTGTAAAAATGCTTCAGTTGGGGAGTACTGCACTATTGATGAAAAGCTAGAAGCTTTTAGAGGTAATCGTTTTTTCAGGCAGTGTATCCCTAGCAAACCAAATAAGTATGGACTTAAAATATTTGCTTTGGTGGATGCTAGGATGTATTACACCGTAGAAATTTATGCTGGTAAACAACCTGCAGGGCCATTTGAAGTTAGCAACAAAGCAGCAGATGTGAAACTCTCACTTCTGTGATCGCAGGAACTGGGCATAATATAACCATGTACAATTGGTTTAGCTCCTTAGCTTTAGCTGACTATTTACTTCAGAATAACCTTACCCTGGTTGGAACCATGAGAAAGAACAAACCAGAAATTCCCTCGGAGTTTATACGAGCAAAAAATCCGGGAGGTAGGATCAACATTTTTTGGGTTTCAGAAAAATGCAACCCTAATATCCTATGTTGCCAAGAAAAACAAAGTGGTTCTGGTTCTTTCAACAATGCATCATGATAATGCAATTGATGCAACGCCTGGCGATAAGAAAAAAATGGAAATGGTAACCTTCTATAATATAACCAAATCGGGCGTTGATACTGTGGATCAATTGTGCAGCATGTACAATGTATCCAGAAAAACCAACAGATGGCCTATGGTAATCTTTTATAGCATGTTGAACATTGCAGCTATAAATGCACAAATAATATACCACGCAAATAATTCTGATGTTAGCAGCAGGAGCAGTAAATTTTTGAAACTTCTAGGAAGTAATCTAGCAGATGAATACTTGCGTTTACGTTTTCAGTGTTCATTATTACCAAGAAACCTCAAACGAGACATTCAAAGTCTTTTTCCAGATGAACATGCAGTATAAAACTACAGAAGAGGACCGAGGCACAAAAAGACAGAGGTGCTGTGAATGTGGTCGTTCAAAGAACCGATATACCAAATATAAATGCCGCAGCTGTAACAAATTTTTGTGTTTAGAACATGCCCAGCAAGTATGCGCTGATTGCTAATTGTACTGCTCAATGTATAAACTGCATTATGTATATTATGTTATGAGTACATGAATAGAAACATTTGTTTTTCGATAAGGGATTTTCACCCATAGTTTATATTGAATGAGAAGAAGTTTCATGCAGCAAACACCTTTGTGGATTATATGTATAACTAAAAATCACAATAATAAAATATATATACTTGTGGGAATGTAATCTTCTCTTTAGTTTTATATAAAGTAGTACGTTTACACTCATAAATTTGAACTGACTGAGTTTAAAACACATAGGCAACGCAGAAACGTATTGGCATCTGTGAGACGCCGCGCGACCTTTAATGTAACTATGAACCACACGACAACTGCAGGGTTAACCTATGGTACTTCCTTATTTTGCTTGTACTTACAAGGAAGCATGTAGCAAGACTGTTTCTGCTAATTTTTCTTGATTAGCATGAAGTAAATAGAAGCATAAGCTTTTTAACAATAGTTTGTTGCAGAGATGTAGAGAAAGTCATGTGAATGGAACACATCAGATTTTTCTATTTCTGCTTGTACTATTGAACTTTTTATTCCAAACTGACAGATCATATCTATATTAGAGTCCAATAATAGCAAAAATTAGTAATGACTTCATGGAAGAACAACTAAGTTAAATTGGAGTCACATAAATCCAATTTAACTTGGTTGTCTTTCCTGTGAACTCATCATTAATTTGCAATACAGAGAAAGCTTCAAATCTTTAATTGCAAAAATTACTCTTACATTCTTCCTTCTATTAAAATCTCTTTTATTCATGTTTGCTATCATTTTGTTATACATGTTGAATGCCTAACTGATCACCTTTAACCGTAATATCAATTGCTAATGGAAAGTGATCACTAATTGAACATAAGTTTTAAATTTAAGAGAAGGTTTGGGTCAGAAGAGAAACACTTTCATCACTTACATTTTTTGTCTGCAATAATTTAAAGTGCCCAATACCGCAGAGCAAAAGAGAAGGAGTTTACCAAATCAATTGCTCAAAAGATGACAAATTACATATAGGAAAAACAAAGGAAACTTAGGCAGGCTATCAAAAATTGTGCACCGGAAACACTAGAAATCAATAGAAGGTTACAGGCACTCAAAGCAGCTCATTGTAGACGTGAACAAAAGCAGGGCTGAATATCTGCTCTGACTTGGAAGAAAGCTTTCATGCACAACAGGATTCATTATTGGACACTGTGCCCTTAAAAACAATCCATACAAGCTGGGACTACATACCATATTTGTCTGAATACAAGGCAATGTTTTTTTCCAAAATATTAATGTTCAGAACTTAGGGGTTGTCTTGCATTTGCGATATATGTTTTCTGAATACTACACTTGAAAAATTAAGTTTCAAACTTTGTGGGTATAGCAGTGGCAAAACCTGGGGCAAATGGTATAGATTACTGCCAAGGTTGCAACGTATGCAGCAGATTTTATGCATTCCATTTTGCGCCAAAACTTAGCTGTTAACGGATCTATAAGCATTCTCATTAGATTACTCTCTGAAGTAATTAGAACTTCTGGGAGACAATACAAAATAATATCTTTAGTTGTTCTTACAGCCATGCCCCTGCTACCGCCACCATTGACATCGTAATGCTGTTGTACCATCATACACATTCCATACTCCATTCACAATCTCTTCCGTCCAAAATATGCATTTTAGATATATTAAGTATGTCTTAATTGAAAAGTGTACCCATAATTGTCATTACAGCTAAGCTGCCACTGTCACCACCAAATGCAGATATACATTTCTGTTCTCTCTTCTCCGTCTCTCCCCCACCCCAATGTAAATTTCTGTGAAAAAAAAAAAATACCAATGTGTTATAGTATGTGTGTTGTCCAAATAGAAAATCATATCCATCATCGTCACTACAGCTGGACTGCCCCGCCGCCACTGTCACGTTCTATCATTGCACACATCAGTACATTTCTGTGGAATGCAATACCTTATCTACCTATGTACCATAAACTATGTAAAGAAAGTAAAAATATTGTTTCATTTGATATTGTTGTTACATGTTGTAACTATTCAATTTAATTTGTGTAATGTTTGTAATTCCAGCATATATAAACATATTGCAATTCCCCATCACAATGTAACTCCATGATGTCATAAGCCCAGATGTCCAAGCAATATGAATAAAGATCTTGGAAATAAACAAAAAGTTTCTTTTCATCATCCACAGACATAGTATTTGCTTAAAATAGGAAAGACTACTTCAAGGAAAGACAGAAAACTTGCTCGTAACTGTCATGTGAGTGACATTCAGTTCTCCACTAACTGTTTACATGCAGTTCTACACTTTTTCTGATTTGCCAAGTACTTCTCAAAAGCAAGACTCCAGCAAAAAGCAAGTATTACTGGTAAAAAAAAATTGAATAAAATAATATTCCCTTTGTAAATGCAGTCAACAATGCAAATGATCCTACTTACGGCAATTTATCAAGCTTGAGGACTAGAAAAGATGCCATGGAGAGCAATTGTCTCCTAAATTATCAAATATTGTATTAACACATCCATGACAGCATCTCTTAGGAAAAGAAGAAGAAATGGAAAATTGTAGTAGACACAATTAAGGTCAATGTTAAAGAATAAAAAAACATGAAATTTCTGTGAATTCTCTACTTTTGAAAATCAAATATAGGCATTGCATTTCACGAATGATTTGCTTCCACTGTCTTATGAAGTTCACGAAAGAAAATTAGTAAATGATCTTAAACACCCTTTGGCATGAACTATCAACATACAAATGCAATGATTTTTTTTTTATTGAAAAGGAACAGAACCAACACGTTAGAAAGCTAACTTTTGATGAAGTTAAACCAGAGGAGATAGGTAGTTTAACCCAAATATATTGTGGTTATCATCGATCCACTGTTAACTTTCTGCATCACACATATCTGCAAAGCTCACTTTATCTAAAGCAAATTGGAAAATTGTGAATAAAAACTTGAATTTTCTCTCACCTCTTTTGTAAAAAAAATTGTTCTTCCAAAAGTATCTTAAAATAAAATTTGTACTATAAGGACACAAACTGAAGTAGTTGTTCAGGAACCTTTGCAGCAAAATTTACATTCCAGACTGGAAAAACAATGTGACATACACAAATGAAATTAGTGCTGAATTTGGTTTATTGTTCAGTGGGATATATTACACACTGCACTAAAATAAGTCTTCTCTGTGCCAAATTAGCAGAAAATGAGCCTGCTTCTCTCTAATACTAATTAAAGAATAAGATTCTACCCAGGGTGTGCATTATTTCATGAATGCATCAATAAGTCCTATATACATATTCTGTTATTTAGATATAATACTATACATACTCTATTAAGTATGTAAGTATATACGTACTCTATTAAGCATGGATAAGGTTGTCTCTGGAAAGTTATCCTATGCAAACAGCTTTTAGTATATTTTTGGAATGTCTGGATGACTTAAGTGAAGTGGCCTTAGGTTGCTGTGAGCAACATACGATGCATCTTCTGTCTTAACTTATGTTTCATTACTTGAAATGTAGATAGATTTGACTTCCCCATTACAGAAGTAGAGAAGCAGATCACTAAGTTTAAGGCAGCATAGTATTTTCAAAATGCTGAAAGATTTTCGGCAGCTAGGTTTTCGAAAATCTAAGTTACTGATTATTTATAACATGTAGTAGTAGTGCAGGCATTGTTTCATTCCATCACAGGTAGCAATGCATCAAGTGGTGGACCATGGCAACTTTGGGAGAGTGCACACTTCTCCTTCTATATGCCATGATTTAGTTGAATAAAACACACTGTTTGAAAGTTAATGTGAACTGAGCACCTCATGCACAGAGTTTATAGTTACTATCTTAAAGTTATTAGTCATTCTCTGATGGTTAATGTGGATCTAGTGAAAAGTTGGCAAGCCCTGGCATATTTCATCAACTAATCTGCAGCATGCATTGCAGATTGCAGAGAAAAAAAGATTTAAATACCTGCAGTTCATTTCTTAAACTTGTATTTGAATGATTGCTATCTGGGGGTGAGGCAGGTCCTATATACTCTCCTGGAGTATTAACGGATCGCATACCAGCCTCCAAAGAGGTAAAGCCAAACGATACTGGTCCTGAAGATCTAGAACATGAATGCAAAATTGTACATTATCCTAACGCATAGTTGAAATTGATTTTACTCACATGAAAGAGAGAGATGCTGGGTGGGAGGGAGGGACAGAGGGAGGAAGAGCAAGTTGTGCTGTTTCCTAAATAACTTCAGAGGAACAATATTAATCACTATATCATATTATTGTCCATAAGTGTCAAGAATTTGGATATGTATTAAAATATCCAAATCTGTTTATTATTGTAGCTTTCCATAATTTTCTTAGGATCCCTAAATTTCTGCATGAAATATATCAAAGTGCTACAAATTTTCAGCAATAAAACAATGATCATAAAAAAAAAATCATTTGAAGAACTGAAATATGAGTTGGCTACAACATTATACAAGACCGTCACTTTAGAACCCAAGCAGCAATGACATTTCATACACAGGATGTCCTTGATAAGATGATCAACTGACATGTTACATTCAATTATTTTCTCTATGTGTATGAAAATTCAAATCAACTATTTGGAAATAGTAAATACAAAAAATAATTATTTTTTCACAATTGTGTATTGTAACCACATCTGCATTTTTTGAGCAGCAAGCTCAAACTTTGAAAGATTATACCTACATAAGTTCATTCAGAATGAATAGGATTTCACAGGCTACTTTTAGAAAATTCAAGATACAATTTTGCTCATAAATATTTTTAACATATTTAGCGGCAGTTGCATACTACAGGAAACAGAGGTACGAGCCCTCCATTTAATTTTAAACCAGAAGTAACTTGGCTTAAAATTAATTTCTGCATTAATTATTACTGCTTTGGTTTTAAAAAGCTTTATGATAGCAAGGACGAGCCTGAGGAGTTGCAGGAAGGCTTTCAATATGAGCATGCAAAATCTTTAGATTTTCCTTGCATACACATATGGAGCATGTCCTCTCTATTGAAGCACCTTTATTATTATTTTATTTTTTTTATTATTCTTTATTTTATTTAATTTTTTATCTTTTCTGCAAAAGGAGCTTCATTAAGCAGTTTGTAATGAGGTAAATCATAAAACTTCCCATCAGCTATTTGCTCTTTCATCCCAATAGCTAATAAGGAATCATAACTATAAGTTCTTCCACTATAAAGGCAACTTTAACTAATGTATCCTTAAATAACAATAACAGAATGGACACGATATATAAATAGAGAGGTTAGTATTTAATTTTAGGATGAATCAACATCTTATTAAATTTTTTTTTTTTTTTTCCACTTAGTCTATCTATTTCAGGTTAGCTCTGAGAACTTCTTTCCAAAAATAGTCAAAGAGATATAAGTGGAGAAAAACATGTTTAAATAGGTTTTCAACTTATCCCAAACTTAATTATAATGTGTCTTCAACATATACAGTACTTTATATTTATATAGAAAACATTAGTGTTTGCTGCATCCTTTAACATTACAATTAAAGCCATTTTTAAGAAAAACAAAATTTATGAAAATTATTCCATGTAAAGGTGCATGCGCACGCCCACAAACCTTTTTCTGAAAATGCTTTTTTGGGTTTCAGGGGTCCTAAAACATGTACTTTCGGTGAAATCTCAGTACTGAATTTTTGAGTAGAATACAATAGCTTCTCCATCCACTATGTACATATGGGGCTGGAGAAAGTAATGTTCTATACAAGTATTTCATGTGGGGGAGTTTCTTGAAAATCTTTGAGTCACTTCTTTGGAAGATAATGAACTTGTATACAAACTTTGGTATTTATCCAACATTTCATTTTTACTTTTTCTAGCCCATATGTACAATGTACATAGTGGATGCAAAACATATTGTATTGCACCCAAAAATTTGATACAGAGATTTCACTGGAAAAAATATGTTTCGGGGTCCCCTGAGTCCGAAAAAAGTATTTTTAGAACAGTGTGTGTGCACGTGCATGCTTGCATGCATAGGTGCGCGAGTGTCCAACATAGCTCAAAAACAAAAGACCGTTAAATACCAAACTTGATATTTAAGTTTGTATCTTCCAAGGATGCGAGATGAAGATTTTCAAGAAAATCTCTCCCACAACTTACATGGAAAAATTTTCAAACATTTTTGTTTTCTCTAAGATGGCTCTAACGATTTTGATTAAAATGATGTATATCAAAGATATCTCCATCCCAAATAAAATTTTTAGCTTGAATTTTCTGGGAATAGCCTCTGCAGACCTCTTTATTCTCAATGAATTTTGCCAAATTCTTCTCAACTGCTAAACCGTTAGAGATAGACAAAAACTTGCTGCACAAAAAAATGTAGATCACGTCAAAACACACATATATCCTTTACATTTTTGTTGTGGAAGTAACCATTTCTGAGATATTCCTCATTATTGCTTTCAGTTGTAGAGTGCTTATACTTTTCTCAGACAGGAAGTGTCAGTTTTTCTTTTATTCTACCACTGGCCAAGAAAAGAAGTGATTTGCAATGACAATTGCGTAACGACAGCTTTTAAAACATTTGATTATCGATTTAGCCTAGTGTATTCCCTTAGTTCTTTTCTACTCACAAGCAACTAAATTATAAGAACCTTCTGCTAATGATTATCTCTATTAGCATGGTGTAGAAAGAAGAACAATCTTATGGTTTGTGGAACAGCTGGAGAAAGTTATGCAAGTTTAACAGATCAGATTTTTTAATTATGTTCCATTCACACACATGCGCATGCACACACAAACGTTTCTTTCTTCTTTTCCTATCTTTTGGACCTCAAAAATATCTATTTCCAATGAAACCTCTACATTGAATTTTTTTAATGTAATACCTTCTCTACATACAATGCACATGATACAGTAAAAATTGTGGAGTATAAAGACAGTTGGAGCGTACACCTACAATGAATACTGAAAGAATTCCAGTCTTGGTGAATATTTATTAGACTCAAGATGTATGTATTTATTCTCTGCAATTGGCTACTGCCCGGTGGCAGAGTTAAATGTACAAAATTCACTTAAAATTAATAGTAGTAAATACAAATGCCCACCCACCCACCCGCCCACCGGCCCGCCTGCCTGCCTGCCTGCCTGCCTGCCTGCCTGCCTGCCCATATGGTTTTTGAGATACCTAAGTACTTATAAGTCAGTATAGGAATAATTAAGTCAATTACCAGCATGTTTATAAACCGTTCCTATGAAGCCTAAACATTAATAGTTTCATTAATAGTTTTTGATAATTACTTCACAATATTTACTTTAACTATCCAACATTTATTCTCTTTAAATTACCCTTAAACTTCTTTAAGGTCAGAGGGCAACCCTGAAAGGCTGCTACAGGCAATTCATTCCATTTTTAATGGTCCTATTAACAAAATAAAGTTTTCCTACAGCAGCTCTGACCTTCTACTAAAAACTGGCATATTACAGACAAAACAATCTTTTGTATAAAATCTTAATTCTTGCCTCTGGCTGTGGACAGCATAACTCAAAAACAAAATGTTGGTCAAACACTAACTTGGTATTTAGGTTCAGATCTTCAAGGATGTGACAAAGATTTTCAGGAAAATCCCCTCACCCTCAACCACTGTTTACATGGTACATTGTTCAAAAATTTTGATTTTCTCAAAAATGGTTCTAATGATTTTAATTAAAATACAGTATGCTTAATATATTTTATGAGAAAACAAACTGTATATCTTGGATTTTCTGGGAATAACCTTTGAAGACCTCTTCATTCTGGATGTCTTTTATATAACTTTCGTAAAACTGGTGAACTGTAAGAGGTGAACAAAATCTTACTACACCAAAACTGTAGATCTCGTTAATACACGCCATTTATGTTATATACATTATTGTTGTTTCCAAGATATTCCATATTATTGGTTTCAGTTTTACGCTGCTTAAAACTATGCACAAATGGGATCTTTCTTTTTGTCTCTCTTTTGTTTACTCCTAGCAAGCAAGGGGAACTGCGTTTCAATTGTTTCATATTTGCAACCAGCTTTTAAAGGATTTGACTATCGCTTTAGCTTTGTGTGTTCCCTCATAAAGAAGCAAGTAGTAACACCAATTTTGCTAATGTTTATATCGTTTAGCATCATATAGATAAAAGAAAATTCTGAGAAAAACGTTTGAGAAAGTCACAGGAATGGAACATGTCAAATTTTTTTCTTCCTATATAAACAATATATGGAAAATCCGATGCTTTAACTTTTCTATACTTTGATGATACTGCCAAAAAGTTCAGTCCTTTTACTCAAGAACTGTACGAGAAGATGAATTTTGAAAAATGTATGTTTTTAACATCTAAGGAAACAAAATTTGTCAGAAGTGTCTTTTTATACCCTGATGTGAATAGAAAAAATGAAGTCTATAGTGATAAAACTGTGAAAGTCAATATTTCACCCATCATCCACCTTAAGGGTAACAGTTTTATTGTGAGTGTATTTTAATATGCTCAAAAGTGACAGCACCACCACTAGACGGTGTAATTACAGGAAATGCGTACACAAGCATCGCATATGTCTCCAATTCCTCCCCACTTAACCGTGTTCCCCTCACCCCACAAACACACAGAGCTTGTGACTAACAGTACATCACTCCACCACCAGATGTCAACAAAAACAACGAAGATGCAACAGATATTAATAAGGCAGCCAATCAGTCTCTGAAGATGAGAGCAAAATGTAGTTTCGAAAACTGATCAGACAACTAAACAATGTATGTGATGAATGTTTCTATTATAACTCAAACTGTCTTTTAAATTGAAATTTCACATCACTAGTTAGCCGAACATTAAGTGTGCATTAATATTAGTGATACTGCCGGAGAGGTTGGCATTTTGTGACAGATACACCAATTACTAAGACGTGGGAGGTGGCAATTGTTGTACTCGTAAATAAAAACCAAAGCATTACTTCCAAATCTTAATGCAACCTCTTCACATAACAGAAGTTTAAGTTTTAGTAATGTTGCTGCTGCTTTATGCTTTCTAGCTAGTTAACCGCCACAAAAATTATTGTAGTTCTCTAGCTGTTTCCGTATTAAAATTCAGAAGTACATGATCATATGGAACTTAAAATGTTAGGTTTGCCTTATATTCAATTCAGCCCCAAAAAAAATGTAGCCAAATTATACACACTACGTGATCAAAAGTATCTGGACACCCCCACAAACATACGCTTTTCATCATTGTGCTGCCTGCTACTGTCTGATACTCATTATCCATGACCCCAGTAGGCATTAGACATCGTGAAACAGCAGAATGGGACGCTCCGTGGAACTCGCAGACTTTGAACATGGTCAGGTGATTGGGTGTCACTTGTGTCAGAAGTGTGTATGCGAGATTTCCACACTCCTAAACTGTTTCTGATGTGATAATGAAGTGGAAACGTGAAGGGACATGTACAGCACAAAAGCGTACAGGCCGACCTCGTCTGTTGACTGACAGAGACTGCTGACATTTGAAGAGAGTCGTAAAGAGTAATAGGCAGACATCTATCCAGACCATCACACAGGAATTCCAAACTGCATCTGGATCCACTCCAAGTACTATGACAGGCATGAGGTGAGAAACCTTGGATTCCATGGTCGAGTAGCTGCTCATAAACCACACATCATGCAGGAAAATGCCAAACAATGCCTCGCTTGGTGTAAGGAGCGTCAACATTACACGATTTAACAGTGGCAAAACGTTGTGTGGGGTGACGAATCATGGTACAATATGTGGTGATCCGATGGCAGGGTATGGGTATGGTGAATGTCCAGTGAACTCATCTACCAGCATATGTAGTGCCAACAGTGAAATTTGGAGGTGGTGGTGTTTTTCCTGAAGGGGGCTTGCATCCCTTGTTGTTTTGCGTGGCACAATCACAGCGCAGACCTACATTGATATATTAAGCACCTTTTTGCTTCCCACTGTTGAAGAGCAATTTGGGGATGGCAATTGTATCTTTCAACACAATCGAGCAGTTGTTCATACTGCACGGGCTGTGGCAGAGTGGTTACACGACAATAACATCCCTGTAATGGACTGGCCTGCACAGAGTCCTATAGAACACTTTTGGGATGTTTTGGAATGCTGACTTCATGCCAGGCCTCACCGACCTACATTGATACCTCTCCTCAGTTCTGCACTCTGTGAAGAATGGGCTGTCATTGCCCAAGAAACCTTCCAGCACCTGATTGAAAGTATGCCTGCCAGAGTGAACGCTGTCATCAAGGCTAAGGGTGGGCCAACACCATATTGACTTTCAGCATTACCGATGGAGGGCGCCACAAACTTGTACGTCATTTTCAGCCAGGTGTCCGGATACTTTTGATCACATAGTGTATATACATATGTTCTAACCTCACCACAAATTACTGAACCATAGCTGCCTTGATTCTGAAAAAAATAGATAACCCTAAAAAATGAAAAAAAGTCTATGTATCTTTAAAAAATTTGATGTGTTCCATTCACATGACTTTCTCTACATCTCTACAACAAATTATTGTTAAAATGCTTATTCTTCTATTCACTTCAGGCTACTCTAGAAAAAATTAGCAGAAACCATCTTATTACTTCCTTCCATGTAAGTAGAAGGGAAATAAGGGAGTATCAAAGGTTAAAGTGAAATTCAAATGCTGGTTGCTATGTGATTGAAGTTCCTTTGTTTGTATGGACGGGTCGAGAAATTCCTGTAGAATTACAGTATTTTATAGCTGAAACCAATAACAAAGAATATCTCAAAAACGATCAACTCCAAGAAAAAAATGTTTATAACATAAATTGTGTGTTTTAACGAGCTCTACATTTTCTATTAAATAAATTTTTGTCTATTATGGGTTTACCAGTTATAGAAAATTCCGCAAAATTCATCCAGAATAAAGATGTCTTCACAGGCTATTCCCAGAAAATTCAAGATACATATTTTATTTGTCATGTAAACATCTTTAATATACACATTTTAATCAAAATTATTCGAGCAATTTTTGAGAAAATCAGAATTTTCAAAAAGTTTTCCATGTAAAGGGTAGTTGGGGATGCTGGGATTTTCTTTAAAATCTTCTGTGTTGCATCTTTGGAAGATCCTGAACTTAAACACAAAGTCTGGTATGTAACAAACTTTTCATTCTGGAGCTATGCCGCACAAGGACACACACACATACTGACAGATAGAC